>OZ022588.1:9069066-9801566 GCA_963669155.1 Arbacia lixula
CCCTCCCTTGCTCCCTCCCTCCCTCCCTCCCTCCCTCCCTCGCTCCCTCCCTCCCTCGCTCCCTCCATCATTTCATACCTCATCATCCAGATTAAACAGCTCAACAAGGAAGCTCCCACAGATGGTTGTGATGCCAATGAAGAGGTTGAGAACAATCATACACACATATGCCAGGCTGGACTCAGTGAAGAAGAACGAGACTGGATACATCATGGGTGTAATGGAAAACCTACAAACATGATACAACAACAAACCGTATTTACTGTACATGCATCAACGCTGAAATTGCTATGCATGTATATGACAAAGGGTCCGAAGCTCAACTTGTCCATTTTGACAAACTTGAATTTAAACATTTGAACTAAGTAATTCACACTTGATTAACAATCCAAATTGCCCTCTTCCTGGGCTCTGATGAAGGAATAAATATTGTTCATAGAGGCATGTGTGTAAAAACATGTCTAATGATATATGAAATGCACAGGTAAAATGGAATATATCTTTTTGAGAAAATGGAAATTGGCAAAGAAAAATAGTACACAACTGATAGCAAAATGACGTCACAAAATCAACCACCTGAATATTCATGACTCTGTGATCCTTTTGACAAAGTTTTGTCAAACTTTCACTCATTTGTTTATTTCATGTTTCTGTATTTAGTAAAACCAACTGAACTTCAGGGTGGGCTTTCCCTTTAACTCTTTGTGTGCCAGATGTACATTTTCTCACAAATAATACACACAAATCCCATAAAGCAGCATTCAATCTGGCACAGGAAGAGTTAACCCAAACCAGGGCCCTGTTGTATACAACTTACCATTAATGGTTACCTTGCCGTCAATGGTACAGTTGGGCCTGAGATCAACGTCACAGCTGATTGCAATCAATGTATGGAGCTGATTGCATTTGATTGAAATCAGCTGTGACGTTGATCTCAGGCCCTACTGTAAGTATCATTATTACACTGCTTGACAGCCAATGAAATTCAAGGTTTCCATAGACATTGCCATTGGTAGCAAAGTTACCATCAATAGTAAGTTTTATGCAATGAGGGCCCCAGGAGACTTCTCTGGAGGCTTACCCGTAGAGCAAGAAGAGAGTGATGACGGCTGGGAGGTTAGTGGCCGAGGAGTAGGCGGGGATGTCAAAGGCCTTTAGGATGGTGATACAGCACACTGCCGGCACCATGTAGTTCATCTGCAGGAATGGAAGTCATTCATCTTTCATTAAAACAGACATTAGAAATAAAAAAAATGCTGACAATGAAAAGACTTCACAGTAAGCTAAGCTTTACAAATAGAGTACCGAAGTGGTGTTATCATATTCATTGCTACGCCGGCTCCTGGTTCAAAACAACATCAGTCAAGTGAGACTTTCGCTCATTTGACTTTGTTCCCACTATGATCACAACTGTTTTCTCTACCCATATGGTTTAGCACCAGTTGTCTTTACCAACATGCTCACATGACGTCATTCTTTGATACTCTATAGGGGCCCTGTGCAAAGGAAACAGATTATGATGAAATTATGATGTGCAAAAAGGACAAAAAAAAGTTACATTATGTAAATTGCATAAACCGATAAACATCTAAACCGATAAACCGATTCAAAGAAGTTTACAAGTGTGTAGGGATAAAGGATGGATATGGACTTTTTTACAAATCCTGAATTTGATTGATTAAACAGGAAATTTTGACTAACCATATCCCAGAAGAAGTTTGAGAGCCAGTACACGAGAGGGCTGACTCCGCTGACAAACTGAAGGTGCTTGGCCTTGGATGACCGCTCGGCCACCACGAAGACCACGAAGCTGGCCGGCACGAAGGACATGGCAACGATGATGAACAAAGCGATGAGGGCTTGGGACGTCTCTTGTAACCTAGGAGACAGAGAAGAATAAGGGGTGCTTAAGTTTCGCCTGAAATTCATTTTAATAATAATTTATTTATTGTAACCTAGGAGACAGAGAAGAATAAGGGGTGCTTAAGTTTCGCCTGAAATTTATTTTCACGCTTTTAGCGCAACACAGAGCACGTACGAATTTGAGATCACTATGAATTTAAAACCATCCTGGGGGGCGTTCCATGAAAGTTGTTTGCACTGACCAAATAGTCAGTGCCAACAATTTCAGTGAAATCCTTGGTTTTGATTGGCTGAGAGGCACTAGCCTCTGGCTGTTACCATGGTAATTGTCGGAGAAAGACAACTTGTCAGATGAAAAATGTTGATGAAATGGCCCCCAGATATCTTTAGTAGGCTAGACGCGCAAGTCTATCAGGGATTCCAAAGTTACTATACTCACATACAACTCATTTGCTTGTTGCGTGCTGTGACGTATTGCACAGCCATCTGCTTTTCTGTGGCAATAAATGTTTATGATAATGCTGTTGATGATTTGAATGCAGAGGGTGTAAGTCTTTTGGAGTGACAAGTACCCAAGACTTACATCCCATGTTGTAGGTGTGTAAAATGTACCCACACGAAAAATAACCCTTCTTTGCAGGACTAAGATCTTGTCTGGCGTAGCCTTTCCATGGGGAGATGGACAGTAACCTCCTTGTAGTCACTGAATAAATCTCAGCACTAGGCTAACATTGGTATTATGAGATAGACTCAATAAAATCATATCTTATCTTAGACCCCTTTTACAGTGCAGAGGGGTGTTTCACCAAGCTGTTCATAAGTTACGAACGACTTTACGGGCGACTGGTGATCCCTTCTTGTGGTAAGTGTGATACCACACTTTGTTCATTGAGAATCTGATTTAGCACAAGAACAGCTTGGTGAAATACCCCCCAGGGCCGGGCTGAGAATTTTGTGCGTTTCCAGTGGCGGGCTCGGCACAGGCTAAATTTCAACCTTTCCATATTTTGTCGTAGTGGTGCTCTGCGTGTAAACGAATGATTATTTGAATGATTACAGTGATGTGCACATCGCAGCGCAGTTTGGTGCCCCATTTGGTCTGGCTTGCGTTCACAGTGAGAAAAAGCCGGGCCGAGACGACCTCCAAAGGTTGTTCAAAAGTGCAGCCGTTTTTTGGTATCCCTTTTGGCATTTCAAGGGTTTACAGTGAAAAAGAGCCAACGCACGGCCCGCACTCGAGCTCGCTCTTTTTTCTCTGTAAACGGGGTCTATACCGAGATGACATAAATATCTGAAATCAAACTGATATGTAGACATGCTGCACTAATGGCACAACTAGCACAAGCGATTCCGAGCACAACTCACGTGTAATCATCCAGCATAGTGGAGCTAGTCTTGTTCATAGGCTGATTGATGACGGTAATGCCATAGGCTGATGGGTTGCCATGGATATTGGGGTCTAAGTTGGCTCTCAAGATGGCGTTGTTGGTGACACTCAGGTACGTTGGAAGACTGTGGAAACCTTTGTGGTTATACCAAGTCTGCAAAACAGCAGGATAATGAAGCACAATTTAATTCAATTCAATTCATTTTTATTCTCATTTATCTTAAAAATAACACAAAACTTGAAAAATTATTAACCAATTACGATATTCATGTAACAATAATCATGGAAATTACAGAAACCAAAGTCATTACTAATAACAAATATAAAAAGGTTTTTCAAAGAGAGTGAAGGGATGAAAAGACAGTTGGAGACCTTATATATAAGGCCAACCCTATCTCAATATTTATGTCAAAATGAAAAATTAAAATCAAGCAAGATCCAAATCTGTGACACAATTGAAATAGGTCTGCCATTAAAACACATCCTATACTCATTCCTACTACTATCCCTTGCCTTTTATGCATTTCTAGTTTTAATTACGACAAATTCAATGTTATTTTCCCTCGTCATTTCAAAGGTGGTTTTGAAATTGAAGGGCTTACCATTGCAGCATTCCGCACAGCAATCTTCTTGTAGGTGGTTGGGACATCATCATTGTACTTTGGTGGCACAAATGGTCTCACATTACCAAAGGACAGGGCACCGTACCTTTTAAAGAGAGGAGGTGATGTTGTAATATATGGCAATACATTGCCGACAAATAGCATAATGGTATACATAACAAAATGCATATGAAAGAAACCCTCCCGATATGGAAAATGCTCTGCTCGTGATCAGAATTGTCGCTCGAGTCTTCGCTAATATTTATGCATGTAGAGTAAATACATTATATTTGTGTTTGTTTTTGATAAAGGTTGAAATCAATCAAAATGGAATCAGTAAAATATAAACAAAAACATCTGCCAATATGTAAAGCACCCTGCTGAGTCCTCATTATTACTTCCTGTAAGAACAGTACATAGGCCGTATATTGAGAATGGTTGGAATAAACCAAAAATTAATAAAAACATTGGCATTGACAATGGTTGAAATAAACAAAAATTTAATACAAACATCTATTGGTATGGACAGTGTTGTGCTTACAAGGATCCTCAGAACTAATGTATGTAAGCACAGTACATAAACTGTATTTGTTTTTATTTTTAACATGCTAAAATGAATCAAACGAATAGATGATACTTTAAAAAACCTACCGGTGAAGCCTGAACTTATTGGTGGTGTAGAGGAGGTACTCCGACAGGTTCCTCCCGCTAAGATCCAGCAGCTTGTCGCTGGTGATGACCTCAAAGATCTTGGGCTCCGGCGTGCCCACGTTCTTGGGGCACTGGAAGTTCTTGCGGTCCTCAGAGCACACGCAGTGCACCTCCTTGACAGACGTCCCGACGTGGGCCTCTGTCGGAACACGGGACACGATTGACAGTCAAACAAACACGTTTTCAATACCAGGCAGCCACACCCCACACTGATTACCCACCCGTCTCATCTCCATGGTAACCATCCCTTCCATCTCCACTCATAATGTGGGTCTAGATGGGAATGAAGTCCGGTGAATGCATTCCAGGAGATAGTTCTATTGAAGAGATACCTGAAGCACCATCCATGGGGAATCTGTCGATCGAACCCTTAAAAGGCATATACTGTACTGGGAAGGCAAAAAAGCCTTCAAAAGGTAATTGTTAGCAATCTTCTTACCAATGGTCTTAAATACATGTATTGTCCATTTTAGAAGCTTGCTGGAAGTTATTTGCCCCTTAAAAATAATCTACATTTGGAGTAATGAGTGATTAAATCACAAATCCTCAAAATGTTCGGGCCGAATATTTTGAGGATTTAATCATTAATTACTCCATATGTGGATCATTTGAGGGGAAATAACTTTCAGCAAGCTTCTAAAATGGTCAATACATGAATTTAAGACCATTGGCAAGAAAATTGCTAACAATTACATTTTGAAGGCTTTTTTTGCCTTCCCAGTACAGTATATGCCCTTTAACCCATTCTCTGCTACTCGCTATGGGATCTTTGTGTGTAACCAGCACAGAACTGGGAGAGTAGCCTTACTTCCATGCTGTTGGGCATTTCTAAACAAAACTATTCAATAAAGGGGTCTGGCTGCAGTAGACTAATCATTCTTGATTTTCTTCTCTGGCTCCCTAAAGAGCATGATGATGCAGTGACTAGTCTTAGATTACTAGACTCCATTTATCAGTTGGGATCAGAAATATTTAACATCCTGTAGGCCAGGCTGCTGCGAGATCACCTCTTAAAAGGCTACTAAATTAAAAAAATAAGTTCCCACTAATCTATGTAAAAGTATCCACTAAAAACGAATTTCACATTCGTTTGCCGCGATAAAGTCTCATTTTGATGGAAATTTGAAAAAACGCAGGCCTCCAGTGACGTATGAGAAGTCAAAATTCCATAGATTGTACGGAAGTCAACAATAGACCATTTTTGTAATGTATTCATAACTTTCCCCCCTAACTGCATAGTAATGCATTATTGCATTCACCTGTATCTTGTCATTCAGATTCAATGGATGGAATGCACTTTGAATCTATTAGTTGTTGCTACTCAGACAAACCTCGGACAAGCTTTGGGGTTCCCATTGGTAACGTATTGTTTGAATTGCGTGAAAAAAATGTTTTATTTACGCCTTTGGCATTAATGAAATTTTGACTTCTCATGTCACTGGAGGCGTGCATTTTTTCAAATTTTCATCAAAATGAGACTTTATTGCGGCAAACGAATGTGAAATTCGTTTTGAGTGGATAATATTACATAGATTAGTGGGAACTTAATTTGCTAATTTAGTAACCCTTTAAATAGTATAAACTAGAAAAGACTCTACATACCGGCAAACAATCTGAATCGAACTGTGATTAGATGAAATGTTGTGTTTACAAAATGTACAATAAACAGGATGCTCTAGTTGTTTGTCAAATTTCATTCAAGCTGAGTGCCACAACAAACTGACCACATTCAATGATGAAAGTGTACGAAGGACCCATAGCATGTTCACCATTCTTAATGCAAAGAGCTCACGTAAATAAGAAATTAACCCCCTGGGGAAAATAGATATTGGAATGGGATATGATTTTCAAAACACAAGCTGTAGTTCACAACTACATAGAACTTTCACAGCAAAAGAGCCCACACAGTGTAAATTTATAAAGATGAATCAGCGATGAGAGAACAGAAGCATTTGTTCATATTTTATATGCAATCTAATAGCTTCCCTAAATACTAGAAATGCATGTATTTGATAATGGAAATTTGCAGATATTGAAACTGTCCATGATTGACTACACTATGCATGATTTTGTTGAACCATAATCATTCAATTTTCCTGCCTGTCCATGAAAGAGAAAGTTTAAGCAGATAGAATTTTCAGAAAGCGGCACATATGAAAGAAAAGCAGAATTCATTATAGCAAGTAGACATTTCCATGATGAAGAATACAAATACAGTTAATATATTTCAGAGGCTCTACATGTACATAATTTGCGATAAAGTGAAAACCTTATAATTTCTTTAAACCGAGCATACATTTGATATGTTAGACGAAAAAAACTTCCCAGAATTATTTTTTTTTATGGTAACAATCAATGCATACACAGCACAAAATACATTAAAATATACATTTAATATAGTCTTACATCATCGTCAGTGGTAATCATCTTAAAATAACATTAATTCCACAGCACTTCAAACATTTCAATGTGTATAATGTGTAGTACAGCAATGTGGATTATCTGTGCAGGTATCACTTATACTTTAATTACAGTCAGCACCGAACAATCATATCAACGTTTTTATCACTGTGAGATGATTCATTGTGGTTATCCTGAAATCCCATCACAATGGGACCCCTAGTCACTGCAGAACAGCACTCCAGTAATTCTTCCTATTGCATATAGCTCTCTGAGTCTGAACGCATATGGCGCTCTAAATTTTTAACCTTTCATTCTTGGGATATGAACTTCCGGTTCACAAACACTCTATAGCCATCGTCTTGCTTGTGTCTTTTCATTCTTTCATTAGTCCACCCACAATCAATGTTGAGGTAGGCAAAAAAATCGCCATGAATGATTGGTGGTATTTTTTGTCCATGTAACAACCCTTCCATTTTAATATTACAAGGGTCGAAATTACAGATTCTGTGCGTTATTGCATGAATTAGATATGTACCAAACTCTTACCAGCAGTATACATCCCAATCCCAATCCCAATCCCAATCGATCAAATATCGGTATCGCAAGGTGACATCGCTTGAGATCGGCTATATGCGATAGGGAGAATAACAAGTCTCATAGTCTATACCGTGACTTCCCCTAACCTTTAACCTAATACTTCACAACCAGAAGACACAAACACCTTCTTCACAGAATGTGTGCGATTTGCTGGCACACCATCGGTTGAATATCATTGGTCCAACACCAGCACGTCACCTGGGCCCCGTTGCATAAAACTTACCATCAATTGTAACTACCATAGTAACACGTCTCAACAGCCAATCAAATTCAGTGTTTCTATTAAGGTTACCATTGGAAGTGAAGTTACCAGCAATGGTAAGTTTTATGCAACAGGGCCCTGAAGTACCAGCAGCACCAATCACAGCACAGCCTTCCCAGGACAGCGTGTACGCTGGGGGAGCAATTCTTCAATGTTCAACGAACAAAGAAAATCAACTCTACCTACAGCACCTACCACGGCACAGCCCTCCCAAGGACAGCATTTACGCATTTGGGGGAGTAATTATTCAAGGTTCAAGTTACATAGAGAGTCGATTCTACCTACAGCACCTACCACGGCACAGCCCTTCCCAGGACAGTATTTACGCATTTGCGGTGTAATTCTTCAACTTTCAAAGTACATAGAGAGTCAATTCTACCAACAGTAACCCAGATCTCCTCGTCATCCAGTCAGGAAGCTAGATCACCTTTGTGTCGCCTAATTTTCTTAAATGAATCTTTGACGTAATTTTGAGCAACAAGCGTACAAATAGTAAAATAGTAAGAGGTGCAGCAGTGCAATGAGGCTGATAACATCAATTAAGGATAACATCTCATACTTGATTACGATAGTATGTTCATAACTTTTTTTGTGCGAGATGACATTCACCTATATATATGCTTTGTATCACTATATTAAAGCTGCACATAGACACCAGTGATAAATAGAGAGTTGGATGATATAGCCACATGAGTTTTTCAATATAAGTATCATGAACTGGATTCGTATACACAGGACCAGAGCACATTTCAAGACATATATATCAATACCAGAAGAGTGTTAAATGTTCTGGAGCATCTACATTGAAAGTGACTTTGAGAAGGTCTGGTCTGTATGATCTATGAACCGAGGGAGACAAAACTAAGCAGCTCATTTTCAAGATTGTAGAGACAAAGTGAAAGATAACACTTTTTTGCAACCAGTACACTCAGAGTGCTTTGCATGACATTATGATACTTCAAGTGAGGGGCAGAAAGAAAGAATGGTTGTTTGAAGAACCCGAGTTATAGTAAATTACAATCCCTGCTTATTTCTCCTTTTTTAATTGATTAATTTATATGATTTATATGATTTACGTAATTTATATGATTTACTGAGCCTCCATGACTTCTTTTTACTTGAAGGCGTTGTTTGGTAGGATTACATTGTGCAGGGTTAAAATTCATGCATTTCACAACAGAACCAGCAATGCAAACAACTGTGGGCTGAGTAGCTGAGTGTGTGAGTTTGTCCATAACTTGTTGTTGCGCTATCATGGCTAGAAAATACTGCAAACATGAGTTTAATGAAGAAAAAATGTGCGATGATCACTTTCAAAATTACAAAAGCAATTTCAACTGTGAGGAGAGTGAAGAGAGGGAAGCATTTTTACTTCAAACAGTGACAAAACAATCAGGCTGGCAGTACTTACGGTCATTATCACCTACAAACAAATCAATGGGATGCAAATAATACAAAAGGGAAAACAAAACATAATCTCAAAGGTTACTGGCAGGTTATACTCGAGTGCACATGCTGGGCGCAAGAACTTATTCAGAATGGCTATCGCGGCCGTTTTGGTTCGTGGGGGTTCTCTTCAACGCTAACCATAATCATGCAAATAGCAGTAGAATGCACCTGGGCTCCAACTTATAAAGAGTTACAATCAATATCAATCGCAAGTCAAGTTGCCATTATTCGTAATTCTTTATGAAACAGGGCCCCAATGTTCCCATTAGTTGTTTATTTGAAAATTATGTTTGGCATAGTCGCCAAAATTTGTCTACAAATGATACAAAAGTCCACCCAAGGATTTTTAAAGGATTTAAATGTAGCCCTTTCACTTAATAGCCAAGTTGAAGTCGGGGGCTGTGGCGATTTGTGGAAAAAAAATTGCAGTCAGAGTTAATTCTCAGTAGCACTCATGACAAGTTGTGTCAGGGATTATAATGTAATCGGTGCAACTCAAAATAAGGTTGAGAGACGTTACAAAATTTTTGATTAATGCTGAAAACTTTAATCATCTCTGCGCTCATTTTAAATTGTAACTCATGGTAACTCGCAAAGCTTAAGGTAACCCAAAGATGATTATGTTTTTCACAAAATAATTGCTGCAATAATATATGCTGTATGGTGGTAAAACAAAATGAGCTGGCGCATTTAAAATAAAAATATGTCATCTGGTGAGACTGATTAGTGCGTCTAAAACTACATGCAGTGACACAAATGTCACAATTGGTTTAAGGTTTATCTGTCGATGCTTCTTGCAAGTTAAAAAAACGCACAATGGAAACAATGGGACATGCTAACAAAGCTTGTCAACTAAACGCAAGCATGCTTTGTTATTTACAAGAAATTCTATTTAGCAATACTGTAAAATCTCAAGACATTTACCTGTAGTAAATGTCTCGAGTTATCTAGGTTCTCTTTCAATCAATGTAGTATTTTTGTTGGTCCAACATTATGCATATCAACAGCATCACAGTATGATACAGGGGGAAGATATACCACACATTATAAAACTATTCCATTCATCGATATTGCTCCATCCCTCTGTCCCTCCATCCCTCTCTATTCCTCCACCCCCTCTGTACCTCTATCCTTCTCTCCCTCTATCCATCCCCCTCTATCCCTCCTCCCATCCATCTCTCTATCTCTCCCTCCATCTCTATTCCTCACTCCCCTTTTACCTCTATCCATCCCTCCCTCCTTCCCTCTCTCCTTCCATCCCTCTCTCCCTCTCTCCCTCCATTCCACTATGCCTATGTGCCTCCTCCCATCCATCCCTCTCTCCCTCCATCCCTCTATCCCTCTCTCCCTCCATTCCACTATGCCTATGTGCCTCCTCCCATCCATCCCTCTCTCCCTCCATCCCTCTATCCCTCTCTCCCTCCATTCCACTATGCCTATGTGCCTCCTCCCTCCATCCCACTATCCCTCCATCCCTCCATCCCTCCCTCCCTCTAATCTCTCTACCCCTCCATTCATGTATCCCCCATCTCTCTCTGCCTCTCTCACTCCATTTCTCTATGCCTATGTGCCCCTATCCCTCTATCAGCACTATAGAGGGGTCACCTTCTCCCCGCCTCCCCCCCCCCCCCACACTTCCTCCTCTCACCCCTCCAGTCCACCCATAAACCATAGCAACAATCCTCACCATCAATCTCCTCCTCCTGATCATGCGAGGTAGCACTGGGTGGACCCGGCACATAGTTGGACAGCGGCTGACCCTTCTTGAATGACCGGCCGCACATGGTGTCATAGTACTGGGCGGTCAGCCCCACGCTGCGGGAGTAGTTGGCGGCCTCCACCAGACGGTCAAGCGTGCTGTTGAAGGGGGTCTTGAGGATGCAGGAGGCCCCCACACCGGCGGGCAGGCGGAAGGTGTCCACTAGCTGGAGGGGACCGGCGTCCCCGCACTGGGAGTGGTAGATGTTGTACCTGCGCTGCGGGTTCATCACCTCATTGGCGTATGGGATAAAGTTACCTGGAAGAGGGATGGAACACAGATTAAATTGGGATTCTTTATGCCGTTGTCAGTGCAACAATAATTGCCATTGTCACCAGGGTTCATCACCTCATTGGCATACGGGATGAGGATACCTGGAAAGAGAGAGGGACTGGGAGATATTAACAGATTATATCGGGGATTCTTTACGTCGTTGTCTGAATGTAATAATTGCCATTATCACCTGGCTTCATCACTTCAATGGTGTGTGGACTGAAGATAATATTATCATTGTCGCTATAAGTGAAAATGTTATAATTATTGTAACTATGGCTCATATTGAGTTACAGACAGTAAATATTTTTGTTAAAACCAAATAACAGACAACATTGGAAACACTTGAAGTGCAGTATGAGCAAAACAAACCTTCTGGGTATTCAAACGGATGATACTGGGAAGGCGACAGAATCAGAGAAGGGAGATCGCCAATGTGAGGGGCGGAGAGAGCAACGCTCATGGCTATGGTAACAAAGAAGGCCGGGAGGAGGAGCTGAGAGAAGAGGCCCTTCTGGTTACGTCTAACGTGATGGAGGCGTTTCTTGATGAGGGCGATGAAGACGATGATATGATGGAGGAGACCCGTCCGTCTGGTGAAGATGATGTCGTTGCCAAGCTGCTCGGCATCTATGCAAATCACACAAATCATGCAGATTTGAATAATAAGAATAATTTGTTTTCTTTCTTTTTTTTCATTTTATTCATTCACTATGATTTAGACATTATTATTGTTCTTGTAATGCTAGCAATTCATGAAAATCAATCGAATAAAAAAAAAACACAAACACACAAAATAATTTGTGCAAGCTTGTTTTCACGCTAGTTAACGGTACATCAACATGTGTAGAAAGAAGAATCCACAAAAACATAACTTTGAAATTGTTTTATAATTACACAGCAAATATTGCAATGTACATTCTTTTCTGAAAAATATCCAAAAAATCTCACCATCTTGTGGCACCTGTTCCCCCGTTGTGCCCATGGGCGCTGCGACGTTAATTAACGGCACGTCCCCCCTGCTGCTAATATCGCTGCCGTCTGCCCCCTCACTTCCCCCTCTCCTGAACCTCCTTCTCCTCCGCCACAGCTTGGTGAAGGTGCCCCCACACCGGGCCTTGCCCCCCTCCTCCTCCTCTTCCCCCTCCACGCCCTCCTGGAATAGAGTGGCGCCCTCTGAAGTCGAGGAATGACCACTGTGAATGCAAAGAACGAACGGACGTCACATTTCTTTCTTCTCAACGACTTCCTGCAATCATTTTATAAGTACTTTCCATGCCAATATAGAAATCCTGTTCTCTCCTCGTCATATCTTTGGGAACTAACTCATGTTAGAAAAAAGAGTAAGAGATTAGTTTGTCATAGGCATGCATGTTCTTTTTCCTTTCAATGGGGATTTATATACAAACATAAATGTTTATCATACTCTGATAAAGACTAAAGAAATCAAATTTAGATCTCATATGAGACACACGTGTCCTATAGCATACCTGAAGCTGGATGCTTGGCTGTGCTGGGTCTCGTGAGAGTCCGACAGGCTCCCCAACCCAGAGGAAGAGCTGCTTCTGGAAGCCACATCTGCAAGAGAATCAAACAAACCAAACAGATATTTTACCCTTTATCTTATCAGTGTATCTCTATGAAGTATAAAACTTTGTATAACCTTTGTCTAAACCTTTCCCCAGTTTGTTAAGGGGACTGTGCCAGACATTCCCACAGGATGCAAATGGAATGCCCAGCAAGAAGTTGAGGAAATGGAGTGTCAGCTGAGACATTGAGACAGCCCATGAGTACAAGACTTCTAAGTATGCAGGACTTATCTCAGAAAGCAAGGAGAGGGGATGGAAGGTAGACTACTACACAGTGGAGATCGGCTGCACAGGATATGCGAGACAAAGCCTCTCCATTTCTTCCTCTTATTGATGGGAATAACCAATAGAAGGAAGCTGGCTTTGAAATTGATGGAGATTGCCACAAGGTCCTCAGACTGGATTTGGAACAGATGCAAAGCCAACTTACCAAATGAGCAGCTGGAGGTGGCATCTTGTTTTGATGCTGCTGGCTGAAATGGCTGGCAGGAGGACCTAGACTGAGGATCCTGCTGTTCTGGAGGACATTTCTTTGCACAAGGTGTATTTTGATTATCTCTATAAACCTTTGTTTTGATTGAAATTGGATGATTACATTTCTAGATATTTGGAGATGGATGACATTTTGATAAATATGGGCCAATTTTGTCTAAGTTCAAAGACCTTTGACCCTTGACCTTACTCACCCAAAATGCAACATGTTTATCTCTATATCATGATCTGTGTTTTAACCATGTTTGTTTTGAAGATGACTATTGAATTTGTATACATTGTAAAAAATATCAATTTGGGGCAAATTTTTGCAAAGTTCATTTACCTTTGACCTTTGACCTCAGTAAGATTTGACCCCATATTGACACAGTTCATTGCTTTCATAAGTCACCTACCTTCTTTGTTAGCCCCGGTGTGCTCCGCCACCCGTAGGAAGACCTCTTCCAGCGTGGTGTCCGTCAAGCCATAGCTGGCCACCTGCAGCTTATCCTTGGCGCCCTCTAGAGCCGAGAACAGCTTGGGGAACAGGCCGCAACTCACCGCGTCGAACGGCAGTGTGTAGGACAGCTCCCTCAGTGTCTGGTTGGAGCGCAGGGCGCCGGGGACCAGGTCTTGGATGAACGTGGTCACTTTCTGCTCGCTGCATCGCGTACGGAAGGAGGCACCCAGCCCAGGATCTGCAACAACAAGCCACCACAACCAATGGTAAATACCATGCCAACACCGCTCAACAGCCAATTTAATTCAAGGTTTCTAATAGAAGCTGCCATTGGTGGCAAAGTTACCATCAATGGTAATTGTTATGCACCACGGCCAAGGAAACAACATGTTGATTGACTAAGATTTGAGTGTGAAACTTCTCTGAATTTACACTGTATGCACGATTGAAATGGTCCCATCTTGACATATTGACATATCAATTATAGTATAGTATATGATATATTTTCCTTTACAGGAAATTCCTCTTCCACTAGTTCATGTATAAAAACGACTTCAACATACATAAACATTGAATGATATAACAAAAACATTGTTATTTGTATCAAGATTGTAAAGTGCTTTGATAGTATTTCTTTTTAATGAAAGCGTTATATAAATAGAAGCTATTATTAATGCTATTTGGAATAGTATATTACATTTCTAACTTGTGAGATTTTTGTGTACATTCACAAAATCGAATTTTCATTTTGTCTACTGTCTTATAATCATCTAGTTATTACTTTGCATTAATGTTAACTCTGTCATCACCATTGGCATAAAGATGGGTAATAAGCCAATGGGTGTTTTACATATACATGTAGGCCTGGTAATGAAAGGATTTAAAAAACAGAATGGAATAAAAATGATTGCCAACTGTACCTGTTTCTGAGCTGGACTGGCCGGCCTGGTTGGCTTGGTCAGCAGGCTTTTTGACCACAGTGAGATGGTAGCCATCACCAAACGTGGTCTTGAGGAAGAGAGATGACCCCACGCACTTGACCTGGCCGTGGGACACCACAGCGATGCGGTCTCCAAGGAAGTCAGCCTCATCCATGTGATGGGTGGACAGCAGAATGGTGCGGCCTGGGATGGGAGGAAGGGGGAATAGGGGAGGATGGATGGATGGAAGGATGAAGGGATGAGAGCAATAAACAGGAGAAATACAGTCAGGTAGAAGAACAAGAGTAGGTAAAAAATGAGTATATAATTGGATAAAAAGGGAGGAAACAGAGAATAAATACAAAAAATCATGAAGAGGAGATCAGATTAAGTATGAGAAAAAATATTTGTCTTTGAATGATAAAAGAAGGTATGAAATAATTTGGTAATACAGCACAGGATCATTCAAAGCAAATAATATAAATGTTGCTTGTAAGTATTGGCTTCCATGGTGGTGTAGATAATACTTGAACTTTGCGGTGCACCATGTGACTGATGGGGGGGGGGGAGGGGTAGTCCTGAAAAGGACTGTTGGTATTCTTTCTACGACACTCCGACCCCCAACAGTCCATTATAGGACTAATCTAACAGTCCCTTTTTTAGGACTACCACAACTCTTAGAAACTAGAGCAATTCGACTGCCACGCAGTCGATGAATATGCCTCCGCCTCTTTGTTATTCTCAGAAAATGTGTATGTTTGGTGGGCAATGTACCATTGCTCCTATGTGAAGTGAAAGTATCACATTTTCTTTTTTGGCAATGTTCATTGACTTTTGACCTCTTACTTCTTTGACTTCCAATCTAGCCAGTCTGTCTAAATCCATCCTTGCATCAAGTTTGTTTAAAATTAGCCAATTTTGGGTGAAGTTTATTGACCTTTGACCTTTCAGGAATTTTACCCAAGCTACACCAGTCTACCTCCATGAAGTGATACATCTCTATACTATGTTTGGTTTGAATCGAATCATTAGTATTGGATTTAATTTGAAAAATATCTATTTGGGGGCAATTTTTAACCAATTTTGGCAGTTCATTGACCTTTGATCCCTGACCTTTGAGAAATTTCACCAAAAATGCCATCAGTCTAGTATTGATCTATCTTTGCACCATGCTTGGTTCATGGTATTGCTCCATTGGATTTGGATATATTTTGAAAATTATCACTTTGGGGGCAATTTTTAGCTAATTTTTGGCAAAGTTCATTGACCTTTGACCTTTGAACTCTCAGGAGTTTTACCTAAACTTTCACCAGTCTACCTCCATGAAGTGATACATCTCTGTACCATGTTTAGTTAGAATTGCGCCATTGGATTTGGATTTGGGTTTATTGTGAAAAATATCAATTTTTGCAAAGTTCATTGACCTTTGACCTCTGACCTTCCAGGAATTTCACCAACAATGTCACCAGTCTACCCCCAAGTAATGATCCATCGTTTCACTATGTTTGGTTGGAATTGCATCCTTGGATTTGGATTTATTGTGAAAAAGGTCAATTTTTGACAATTTTTCACAAATTTCATTGACCTTTGACCTCTGACCTTTCAGGAATTTTATCAAAAATATCACCAGTCTATCCTCAAGTAGTGATCCATATTTGTACCATGTTTAATGAGAATTGCATCCTTGGATTTGGATTTATTGTGGAAAAGGTCATTTTAGGGCAATTTTTACAAAGTTCATTGACCTTTGACCTTTGACCTCAATCAGATTTGACCCCAATTTTACGCACTTCATTAGTTTTATGAAATACATACATGTACCAAGTTTGAAGCAAATCTGCTTGACGATTCTCAAGATATTGCCTAAACAGATTCGGGACGGACGGACGGACGGACGGACGGACGGACGGACGGACGGACGGACGGACGGACGGACGGACGGACGGACGGACGGACGGACGGACGGACGGACGGACAACCCGAAAACATGATGCCTCCGGCCACTTCGAGGCGGAGGCATAAAAAATTAAATCCCTCCCTTTCTCACATGGTGCACCGCAAAGTTCAAGTATTAAAGCATATCAAGTAACGAACAGTAATGCAATCTAAACTATTGAACATTTACCATGCAGTGAATGATATCTGAGGTATACTTACCATGTTTATATTTGAGCAGCAGATCCCAGATGGCTCTTCTGGCACAGGGGTCAACCCCGGCCGTCGGCTCGTCCAAGATCACCGTCCGGCAGCCGCCGACAAAGGCGATGGCCACCGACAGACGCCGCTTCATGCCGCCAGATAGACGGTGCACCGCCGTGTTCTTCTTGTGAGTCAGACCGATATCGCTGATCAGTCTGCAGGGTGGTCAATTACAAAGAGAAACAAAAGACTTGCAGTTCACATGAAAAATGTCCAGGAGGTCTGTCAAGACCTTCAACTTTCTACAAAAAATTGCATTTGGTTTTTTACTCAAGCACTCAAAATGATTTGTGCACATTTTGTTTTTCTTTGTTTTGTTCTTATTGTTGTTTTCTTTGTTTTCACACTAGTTATACATAAGTACAAAGAAGAATCCACAATAAAATCTCTTTGAAATTATTCCTCATATAACAAACCAAATATTTAATTGCATATTTTTTTCTGACAAAATCACAATCTGATTTGTTATAGTACTATTCATCATGACATTGGATTGTACCTGTTGTCATGGCAACTACGGAAGTGAAACTAAAGCAATTTATAAACTTCTATCCCTTGCGAAGTGAAATGACATAAAGAAGAATACATGTTTTGGAGAAGAGGGTGTTGTGGAAAAATTGTTGGTGTGAATGTAAAGCCTTCGCACATCTGGTGTTGATCAACCCTCTGTGAACCAGGATTGCATTTTGCCACCAATAATGCACACAAGTCTCAATCAGCAGCACTTAAAGGGACACGTCACTGTGGTTGTGTGACGCGTTATCGTTTATAGGGGGTGCTGCAATCGACGGCGTTAGGAGTGAAGCGTGGCCCGGCTCGCTTAACATTCGGGAATGTCCGTATAACTTTGGCAAACAGTTCATTTTGTGCACCGAAGCGTGTCAAAGACTGTTGCTACTAGCACACACGCACGAGATCACGCTAACACAGTTTTGCAGATCTTGAGGATGGGGTAGTGTCGGCACTGGGGTGGGGCTGATAAGACCGCCGCCGAACGACGTCCATTGCAGCGCCCTCTATAAACGATATCGCGCCACAAAAGCTCAGTGACGTGTCCCTTTTAGATGGTGAGTGGGGTTTAAGATGACCTGGAAGTACTCACTTGTCCGTCTCCTCCCTGATCTGCCTCTTGGTCTTGCCCTTCAGCTGGGCATAGAACCACACGTGATCCTCCACCGTCAGCCTGGCAGGGAGGCAAAGAGAGCATTAGGGCAAACAGAATCACAGCCAAGACTTACACCTACCATATCCCATGATGATGAGGAGGAGGAGGCAGAGGTTTTTCATGAGGGCCCTGCATTATTATCTCAAACACTGGAACACAGGATCTTACCAGGCCCCTAGTATTTAGCAATAATGTTGAAAAGGGCATATACTGTACTGCGAAGACAAAAATCTTCAAAAGGTGATCGTGAGCAATCTTCTTACCAATTGTCTTAAGTTCATGTATTGTCCATTTTAGAAACTTGCTGAAAGTTATTTGTCCTCAAATGATCCACATTTGGAGTAATTAATGATTAAAAGTCAAATCCTCAAAATGTTCGGCCTGAACAATTCAGAATTTGTGATTTAATCACTAATTACTCCAAATGTGGATTATTTGAGGACAAATAACTTTCAGCAAGTTTCTAAAATGGACAATACATGAACTTAAGGCCATTGGTAAGAAGATTGCTCACCTTTTGAAGGCTTTTTGGTCTTCCCAATACAGTATATGCCCTTTAAGATGTTTTGCTGAAAAACACAAGTGGTAGCTCCTGGGTTCAAACCCTTACCCCCCTGATCAACAGTCATCTAAGCAAAATCTTTTGGATATAGAAGAACGAATTACACCTTGACAATCAAATGAAAATTGCATCTTCCAATGGTGGTACAAAAATACAAATATGATAACAAATGACTGTTGATTGTGTAGTGCACTTCTTGAGTTTAACGTTGAGGCCTTACTTGTCAAAGAGAGCGTTGTGCTGCGGGCACATGCCTAGACTCTTGCGGATAGTCGTCATGTCCGTGCGGATGTCATGGCCGTAGATTTTGGCCGTGCCAGCGGTTGGTGGGAACAATCCTGTGAGAATGGACCTGTAGGCGAAGTAGCGTAGCAAGTGAGGCAGGGAGAGATTCATAGAGAAATGTGGGAAGGGAGGATAGGGAAAGAAGTGTAATTAATTCTAAATGTGTTAAGCACAATGTCTTGCCAATTTGCGTATTTATTCAATTTCTTCATTATAATTTCATTTTACTTCATACAAATTTATCTGATTTATCTTTATACATGCGTGTTGTTGTGTAAAGTGGCTGCTCAGTACCAGATTTGCTTCTTAGGGATCCTAATTTGTTCCTGTTTTAAGATAGTGGGAGTGAATTACCTATATTCCAAATGAAATTTGACAAATTGTAAACTGTGTGTTCAGACCCTTTTTAACAGCAAGATTTTAATATATTTACATCAGATTTCAACTTTAGCACAGGTAGTGCATAAAGTGTTGCCTAACTTACAAACAGCTTTATAAAACAGGGCCCGCGTCATGGATGTGCTAAGAAGATCGATTGGTTAGTATGCTGCCTTCAATGTTCGTTTTTTATTCTAACCCCCCTCCCCGTCCATATGAAACATTCCCTTATGGGAGTTGTTTCTATACATGCACAAATGAGACATAAGGAGTTAAAAAAGCTTACATGGTGGTTGTCTTGCCGGCGCCGTTGTGTCCCAAGAAGGAGGTGATCTGGCCCTCGTACAGGTTGAGAGACAGGTTGTTCACTGCCAGCTTCTTCCCCGTGCTGTAGATCTGATAATCAGAGAACAAGCAGTGATAATGCAGATGATCATCATTTATCATAATCAGCATTTCAATTGTATATTGCAATTCAACGCAATTTGACATCTTTTCAATAAAATGTCAGATGAAAACAAAATATGCAAGGTCAAGGTAACAGCATATTTTTTGAAAAAGCTCAAGAGAGAGTACAAAATATCCTTTGGTAACAAATAGGTTGTTTTACATAAAATAACGTAATGTAACAAAGATAACATCTTAGAAAAACTGTTAAGCACTATCATTATTATTATTATTTCACAACTAAATAAATAACATACATATACATGTATAATGCTACTAAACACTACACTACACAATATAATGACATGAATATGTGGTTGATTGGTCTTATTAGATGATAAATAACAATAGACAGAGAGGATAAATGATAAGGTGGCAGAGGTTGGCAAATTTACCCATTTAACCCTCTCTATACCAAGCCAGGAAAAGCCCATTAACTCATTACATATTACATGGACATGTGGGACTAATGAACAAAAAAAATGATTTTAACAACAGTTACAATTATGGACAAAACAAGAGGAAGCGATAAAAGTGAAGAGGAATAGGAGAAGGAAAATAAGAAAGAAGTTGGAAGTCAATAGAGTTAGATGAAAAAGAAAAAGAGGAAGAGAAATTAAAAGGCCATCACAAAGAGGAAATGAAGCATTTTCAGAGAGTCTTGCAGCAAGACTAGCCTACCTTAGTTAGATTCTCGATGCTCACTCCCAGCTCTATATCAGTTGGTTCCGGTTCAAAGCCATAATCTACACACACAAAACAAATAAATTAAATTACACCATTACAAACAGGCTATAACGGGACATAATTGGTATGCAACAAACACAATGATCCCATCTTTGATTTCTACACTGGTGTTAACCCACAGTGACATACAGGGGCCTTCTCTTAGAAAGAATTGTTGTTAATCGCAATTGGACTTGTAATTCTGTACACTTGAAAAAGGGGATTAGACTTGCAATTGATTCATATCAATCGCAACTCTTTACAAGACTAGGGGTGGTATTACAGAACAATAACTTAGGAGAAATCTTATCCTAAGTCTAGGATTCTCCTAAGTGGTATTCCAGAACGATCTTAACTTTTCTCCTAACTCCGCTCCTAAGATTTCTCCTAAGTTTTCTCCTATCTTTATGCAAATTTAGGCAAATCATAAAGTTAGAAGGATTGGTATTCCAGAATGCGCGTAAGAGAGGATTTAGGAGAAAACTTCGGAGAAAACTTAGGAGAGCCTCCCCCCTGTCTTAGCCATTCATAACACACGCAATAAAAAAGAGCAACATTTATTTGTGCAAGCGCGCATACATGATTGATGTGCGCGCACATAGTTGCCCGACCACAAAGTTAGGATCAATCATAGGGGGAGGTCCCAATGGCATGCTGTGATTATGATTGGCTGCTCATAAATGAAACACTTCCCTCCATTGGCTAATAAATGCGCACTGGGTGGGGTCAAACCCTCCCTAATTTGCATTAAGAGAGTCCTAGGAGGACGTTCTGGAATACCAATTTCTTGCTCTCTTAGGCACCTCCTAACTCAGGGACTTCGGAGAAAACTTAGGAGAAACCTTAGGATAACTTCTGTAATACCACGCCATGCCCCAAGTCAGTGGAATGCTTCCTCTCAGTACACCATGGGTGGAGAGGCGGAAAGTGTGTGACAGTTAGGTCTCACAGGGTAAACACAACACCTTCTCCGAGGACGTCAGTGCCTTCTCTACCTGGTGAATATCTCTCTGTGAAGTATATCTCTATCTGTCTAATCTGTGATATATCTTTTTCCCATTCAAACTCTCTGATACTTCTGAATATAAACTGTTTCTCTCTATAAATACAAGTTAATCACTATTATGAAATTCCTTTTTAGGGCCAGTTTCATGCATTTATAATGACTCATATATATTCTACATACACTGGATCTTCCAACACCACAGTTTCAGAATTCCACTAAAGGCAAGCTATAGTGTACCAAAGTGTTGTTGTCATACCCATTGTTATGCAGGTCTCTGGGTCTAAATAAAATCCCTCGAGAGAGAGATTTACTGGTCCAACATTGTCTAGTGGGCTTGCCTCGGGGAATCCTAAAGAGAGTTCTCGCTATGATCACCGCTGCTTGCTCTACCCAAATAGTTTAGAGCCTGTTGTCTTGACAACTTGCTCATATGACGTCACACTTCGGTACTCTATGACCTTCAGAGTATATGGGCCTCTGGAAAGTGGTCATAAACATGGATGATATGATTTGAGGGGGGGGGGGGTTAATGGACTGATATGACATAACAATAGTCTAGTACGGGAGGAGAGCAGATGAGGGCTTGCTTACCCTCCTCAGCACCAGCCATGGCCATAGCCTGGGCGTCCTCCGTCACCGAGAGAGACGAGTACTTCTTGGGTCTCCAGAAGGCCTTGGAGGTGACCGAGCCTTTGCAGCAGTCTGGCCCGAACCAGTAGGAGGGCTGCACGGGGAAGTACCATGGGCGTGGCAGGCCATAGGCACCTATAGGACAAGGACGAGAAGTAATAAGATTGATTGATGAAAAGAAAACTAAGCAGAGACCTACCAAATCCTGCTTGCCAGTGACATTAATACCAAGTTCATTGCCTTCTCTCTCTTCCGCCTTTTATTTTTTTCTATTCCTACACTTCTTCATCTTGTGTGTTCTCCCTAGTCCTCCCCCACCTTCTCCACTTCTTCTTCTTCTTCCTCCTCTCCTTCTCTGCCTCCCCATTTTCTTCTCCATCTTGTTTCTTCTTTATCCTCCTCTTCTTGTTATTCCTCTCCCTCCTCCTCCTCCTCCTCCTCCCTCTACTATGTCACTCCCCTCCTCCTACTTCTTCTTCTTCTTCTACATCTTTTTTTCATTATTATTCCTCCTCCTCCCTCCTCATCTTCCCTCTCCATTCCCCTCTCCTCTCCTCTTCTCCCTCTTCTCGTCACTCTCTTGTTATCCCTCTCCTCCTCCAATTCTTCCTTCATTCTCCTCCTCCCTCTCCTCTTAACCTATCCTCTTCCGCTCTCCTCCTCCCCTGTTCTCCTCCCCTCTCC
Organism: Arbacia lixula; assembly: GCA_963669155.1. NCBI lineage: Eukaryota > Metazoa > Echinodermata > Echinoidea > Arbacioida > Arbaciidae > Arbacia > Arbacia lixula. Next base: position 9,091,895 of record OZ022588.1, read on the forward strand.
TTCCATCTCCTCTTCCCTCCCCTCCTCCTTCTCCTATTTCTTCTTATCATTATTCCTCTCCCCTTCTATTATTCCTCCCTCTTCACCTCCCTCTCCTCCTCCCTCCAATTTCACCTCCCTCTCCTCCTCTCCACCTCTCCTCTCCTCCATCTCCTCCTCCATCTCCTCCTCCATCTCCCCCTCCCCTCTCCTCCTCCTTCTCCCCCTCCCCCCCCCCCCCATGCCCCTCTCCTTCCCCCTCCATCTCACCTGGGTGCACCCCCTCAATGTACCAGGTGAGAATGAGGTAGAGCACAATGTCGATGACAAGCATCATGAAGATCCTCTGAAGGTTGTAGTGATCGTGCTCCACCGGACTCAGCCCTAATGTGTGCCACTGCATGCCGACACCCCCAATCTCATACAGGGCGAAGTACCGAGCCCCTAGCCCAAAGGCAGTGGTGCAGGAGAGAGACTGCAGGAGGGATGAAACAAATGGCATGTTGGTTAACCCTTTGTGTGCCAGACTGACACTTTCTCTATGTGATTTATCTGTATAACTTCTGAACAATACACATGCGACACACAAAGAGTTAAAGGGGACCATCATACATTGACTCAGGCGACAATTCCAAACTGAACATACAAAACAAGTATGTGATTATTTCTACATTACCAGGGAATCCTTTTTAATATCACCTATCAATCATGCTGTTAGCAAAGTTAAGATAATGATCTGCTTGTCAATGGCAACTGCGATATATCATGGCAAGCAGAGAAAATCTCAAAAGATCTCTTGTAAGTGCATGTTGCTGGCACTGACGCGCCCTATGCCGTATCATTGAGGAATCTTTAAACCCAGACATATTGCTTCTATATGGGATTTGTGTGTATTAAGGGTTAAATAATTCACAAGTGGCAGGTTAAGGGATAATCTCCACAGGGGCTCTTTTGCTTTTTTGGTGGGTTTTTCTTTTTTTTTTGCATTTTTGTGGCTACATCCCCTTGAGGCTCCCATGCAACTTTTCCATTTCAGGGTGTGATGGCTCTCCAACCAGGGAGCGGGGTGTTCGTAGAGATAGGGGGGTGGGTACTCACTGCGACTGACTTGATGCCGACAGAGATGGTGGTGTAGGCCCAAGTCTCCTCTCGGATCATGATGTAGATGCAGGGCACGAAGCTGGTGAAGTAGATGATACCAGCACAGGCTGCCGCCACCTTGGCCTTGGAGAAGAGCGAGCTCACCAGGAAGCTGGGAAGAGGAGCAATGGTAACACTTAACCAGTTATTTTCTGACTCATCCACCTTTCCCCCACTTTTCCCCTCCCCCTCCCCCTCTCCCCACCTCCCCTTACCCTCCCCCTCTCCCCTCCTCCCCTTACCCTCCCCCTCTCCCCACCTCCCCTTACCCTCCCCCTCTCCCCTCCCCCTCTCCCCTCCCCCTCTCCTCTCCTCTCCCCTCCCCTTCCCCTCCCCCGCTCACTCCCCCTCTACCTCCCCCTGTCCCCTATCCCTCCCCCTCTCCCCTATCCCTCCCCCTCTCCCCTGCCCCTCTCCCCTGCCCTCTCCCTTCCCCCCCCCTTCCACCCCTTTCCCTCCCAGCCGCTCACCCCCCCCCCCCCCCCACCCTCCCTAGCTCTCACCTAAAGCTGATGACGCTGATGGAGTAGACAGTAAGAAACAGCCATACGATGACAGGGTCGCTGTGAGCCAGCACCTTGCCCGCTATCAGCATGGCAGTCAAAGCCCCTGTTGTCACAGACAGCTGTATGAAGCTAGTGATGAACCATGCCACCCAATGCACTGCGTTACTCAGTCCCATCATCTTCATCACCTGGAGCAGAGAGGAACAGTCACATTGTAAACAACATTTGACACATTTTGTGGTGACACACTGTTATATCATAGTTTTTGTTTGCCACGTCGGTGATTATGACTGTTACTGTGACTGGTAGCTGCAGTCAACAATATGATCCATACCTGGATATTACAATAGGACATGCAGATTCAACTTCACAGTCATAGTCATAGTCACAGTCACAGTCAGTCACAGTTGAGGAAATCTAAACCTTTCTAATGTTATGCCACATGAACATATTACATCATCCTTATCTCCTCCACATCCACATCCACATCCATGTCCACACTAATATATTTTGAGCAGAGTCTGTGGCAAGGGAAAGAAAGGTAGAGCATAAAGTAGATTATCATGTCTAAGGTTTAGCTCTAAGAAGATTTGATGCATGACTGTCTCTTGCCAGGACTGTGTAAATTTACCTTGTTTGCGTTATGAAGATGATTATGAATCTATTAGGTTTACCAACAATACCAAATTTAGCATTTCACTGCTCACTTATCAATATCTCCTCTATTCCTGAAAACAAATGACCATCTTTAGGTCAAGAAATGATGTCCACTCACCTCCTTGAGCCGGAGCTCCTTCTCGTAGACGATGGACTGGGTCAGCATGGCCACAGAGTACACCCAGGAGATGACCATCACCATGGGCATCACCTGCTCAATGGTGAACGGGAACCTACACAGAGATATCAGCCCAGTTTACATCAATGCATACAAAGCTAACTAAACACACGAAGCCAGTTTTTTTTATCCATGGCCTGAAAATCAAATAACAAGAGATATCAGCCCAGTTTACACCAATGCACACAAAGCTAACTAAACACACGAAGCCAGTTTTTTTTATCCATGGCCTGAAAATCAAATAACAAGAGATATCAGCCCAGTTTACACCAATGCACACAAAGCTAACTAAACACACGATGCCAGTTTTTTAGCCATGGCCTGAAAATCACATAACATGAGTTAGCTTTAATGTAGGTTTCACACTTTCTCACTATATCTCACTCTTTGTCTCTGTTTAAATCCCTCCTTTTCACCCCCCACTCTGTAACTTCTCGCTTTTTCCTCCTTCCTTCCCCTCTCCCCAAGTCATTTGTCCACGGTCTGAAAATCACATACTATGAGCTAGCTGACAGGCAAAGAAAAACCTGAAATATGGGCAGATTTTACTCAATTGAGGCTTGTTGCTGAAAGCTGTCATACCCCCATCTAAAAATACAAACAGATCATATCATGAAATCGTCCCTTGGATAGGACGTTAAATGAAGGTCCCATATATAGAAGAGGCACATTCTATGCATGTCAAAGACCCCATCTTACTTCTTGATTAAAGGGCATATACTGTAGTGGGAAGGCAAAAAAGCCTTCAAAAGGTAATTGTTAACAATCTTCTTGCCAATGGTCTTAAAGTCATGTAATGACCATTTTAGAAGCTTGCTGAAAGTTATTTGCCCTCAAATGAGCCACATATGGATTTATTAATGACTAATGATTAGATCCTCAAATTTTCGGGCTGAACATTTTGAGGATTTGTGATTTAATCACTCATTACTCCAAATGTAGATCATTTTAGGGCAAATAACTTTCAGCAAGCTTCTGTAATAGACAATACATGAATTTAAGACCATTGCCAAGAAGATTGCTAACAATTACATTTTGAAGGTTTTTTTGCCTTCCCACTACAGTATATGCCTTTTAAGAGCAGGGTGAAAACCTGGTGGAGTGGACAGGAAGCCTATACTGGAAAATAGATAAGCGATGCCGACCCCTCATGGTTCACCTCGGAACGCTGTTTAGCCTACAACGGTATCAAACAAACATCAAGAGTACCATATGATATGATAATAATAATATTAATAGATTATGAAATGAGCCTCCAACTCACATATCATTCACGTAGCAAGGGTATGGGAATTCCTGTGCGTAGCTGCCGGGCTCGATGATAGTGCGACCCACATGCTTGTCAATAATAGCTCTGTCGATGATATCCTGCACCCACACAAAGCCGTAGGTGTAGTAGCCTAGCACACGGTGGTGGTTGGCCCCCGGCCGCCAGAAACGCCGTCGGACCAGGTCCGTGCGGTCGGTGAAGGAGGAATTCTGACGGATCTTGTAGACCGTGTGAGAAGGGAGGGTTCCGTCTTCGTTTGTCTGGAAAGCCACACCTGGGCAGAGGGAAAGGTGGAGATATTAAAGGTCCTCTGTCATCAAAATGTATGTTGACTTATATGTCGACTTAATATGTACATAACAAAATCACTAACTGTTCAATGGAAATATGTGTCCTTTATTTTAAAATATTTTTTCTTTATTTTTTCTCAGCACTGATAAGCCCCGCCTCCAAAATATCCTCCAACTCAAGATTCCCCCTGTGACATTATCAAAGGTAGAAATTAGCAAGATAATAAGCAGAATTTATGCACAAACTAAACATTGCAAATAACTACCTCTACCTGCCCACAAGAGCATCACATGTCTTCACACAATACCATCTAGCTACCTTTCATGTGGGAGTAATCGTTTCCTTATGTCAGAAATGTGCTAGCTGTGTGATGCTATTATAAGCACTTGAGGGTAATCTTTGCAATGTTTATTTTGTGCACAAATTATGTCTATTATCCTGCTAATTTCTTTAAATTATTTTAAAATATAGGACACATATTTCCATTTAACATTTAGTGATTTTGTTATATACATATTAAATTGCATCAACAGAAGTCAACATATATTTTGATGACAGGGGCCCTTTAATTGCTTTATTTATTTTTTCATCTATTCATTCCATCTTTCATGACCAGAGCAGCACTGTCAAAACTTTAAATTACTTTCAATAGACCCTGCATTTGTGGGTGTCCTAACAAAGGTTTCGATTTTTTTTTACGACACCATTTCAGTACTCTATTGCAACAAAACCCAAATGAAGCCACTCACTTGCAAAGACCGTGCGCCCATCGGCTGTGGAGTCCTCCAGCGCGTACTTGACCATGGAGGCCTCGTCCGGGAAGCCCAGGAACAGGTCCCAGTGGATGGGGCGGGTCAGCTCCAGCCAGGCGCAGGCAGCGTTGTCGATGACGTCGAGGTGGTGGCGGATGTAGGGGGCCGAGACGAGGGAGCTGTTGGTGATGAAGACGCGGAGGTCTGGGCTCAGGCTGGAGTTACTCAGGAACTCTGGGTGCTCGCTGAGTTCCTCCTCAAGCTGAAAGAGACAGGAAGTTTTATTGGATTGGATTGAATTGGATTGAATTGGATTGAATTGGATTGAATTGGATTGAATTGGATTGAATTGGATTGAATTGGATTGAATTGGATTGAATTGGATTGAACTGGACTGAATTGGATTGAATTGGATTGAATCATTGAATTGGATTGAATTGGATTGAATTGGATTGAATTGGATTGGATATTCATTCTGTAAAATTTCTTTTGTTGATATTGAGTAAATGAGCAACCCTAAGGAAGAGAGGAACAAAAATGTGGGAAAATGTTTATGTTGTTGAATCAACATCCTTAAAATCAAGTCATCTTTTAGGATAAGGTTAAGGATTGTAGAATATGACACTGAAATGGAGAATACTGTACACAGGGCGGATCTTTCCTCACCTTTCCCAGGTATTCCAGGGCAAGCTGTGTGGTGTTCAGGTCCAGATACTCCCTGACGGTGCGAGAGATGTTGAGCCAGACCTCAGCACTATGCGAGATGTTCTTGGCCAGATAGATGAAGTCACTAGCCTGCAATGACAATGAAAGAAGATACAAGTGCTATCTTACATGAGGCAGATGCAATGAAAGCAACAAGGAGGAATCAAAATCTAGATTCATAGTGCACTCCACCCATTGAATCTGAATGACTAGATACAGGCGAATGCTACAACGCATTACTATACAGTTACAAGGACCGACCGACCGATCTATCACTCATATCATTAACATCAATCGTAAAATTTGTATCACAAAGAATCTATGATCGATATCGATTGTAACTTGCAACTGATATTGATCATAGCTTGTGTGAATTAATCATAATTAAATGATTGATTGCAAAATCATGCAAAAGCTAGGACTTGCAACAGATGGTTTGCAGTTTGCACTGACTGTTTGTGATACAGTGTGTTGCAATTAATAGCAGTGATGGTTTGTGATATGGTGAGTTGTGGTAGATACATGTAGCAACTCACTCTTTGTGATACAGCGCCCTAGGCCATGTTGCATATAGGTTTTCAATTATTGTAACTGACCATGCATTGTAACTACCATGGAAACAGCCAATGAGCTCTTATCTATTGAACCTGTTGCCATGGTAGTTACCATTGATGGTAAGTTTCAATAATTGAAAACCTATATGCAACATGGCCCAGATCTGCGATTAGTCACAATTTGACTTGCCATTGGCATCAACTCTACCTCTGTACATTAGAGATAGGGTGTTGGTCTTCTGGATTCAGATCAATTGAAACAGGGTCCTGATTTGACCTACCTTATCAATGACATCTCTAACATCTGGCGTATCTGGGGAGTAGAGGATGGTTGGTCAATAGATAGCAACTCACTCTATGTGATACAGGGCCGTGATCTGATCTAACCTACCTTATCAATGACATCTCTAACATCTGGCGTATCTGGGGAGTAGAGGGTGGTTGGTCGATAGATAGCAACTCACTCTATGTGATACAGGGCCGTGATCTGATCTAACCTACCTTATCAATGACATCTCTAACATCTGGCGTATCTGGGGAGTAGAGGATGGTTGGTCAATAAATAGCAACTAACTCTATGTGATACAGGGCCGTGATCTGATCTATCCTACCTTATCAATGACATCTCTAACATCTGGCGTATCTGGGGAGTACAGGATGGTTGGTCTGCTGAAGAGGACGTGGAGCAGGAGTCCCAAACTCTTCTTCTGATCATGGGTCAGCTTCAACCCCTTCACGTCTCCCTTGTTCAGCAGAGCCTCGTTCACCTTGGGCTTCACTCCGCACAGGCTGCAAGGGAGGAGGGGGGGAAAGAGAACATCTTGATACAGCAAGCCATTCCATTACAACATATACTATTTTATCCTGCAAAAGGGACACCCTGTCTTGAAACTTTGAGCTGTATACTTTGGCTCGTATTCACAACAGGGGTTTAACTTAGATTGTGTACTAAACGAACATGTATACTAACTTAACTCTTTGAATGCCACATGTGACTATTTTCACAAGTACTCCACACAATTCCCAGAGAGCAAGAATTGATCTGGCACACAAAGGGTTAATGGCCGGAAAATACGGAAACTGATGCTGTCACAAAATCATTGATTTATATCACAGAATCACAGCAGTGTGTGATTTGAATTATTAGCTGTAATTAATATGTGGGTAAACTCAATATACCATAGTGTTTTCAAGGACAAAATCAATGATAGTGTATGCTTCTACTAAGATTGTTTATTTGTTCTCTTTTCATCTTTTGGCTTTCACTTTCAAAGTGGTGAAAAATATAAGCTGTACTTATTTACTTTTTACCTTCAGTTGCTGAAAGCCAAGGAAAATAAAATATCTTACTTCTACTGTTTTGATCTTTTGGCTTTTTACTTTCATAATGGTAAAAAAGCCTTATTTATTTACTTTTTACCTTCAGTTGCTGAAAGCCAAGGGAAGTAAAATGTCTTACCTGTACTGCATCTTTGCCCACAGTCGATACAGCTGTGCAACCTTCTCCTTGTCCTCTTGCAGCTTTGACTTGGGTGTAGGGGGAGGAGTAGGCCTCTGGGTAGCTTTGGGAGTGGGTGTGGTGAAAACGGGTGTGGTGGTTGCCGCCGGCGACACAGTGCTGTTAGCGAGAGATGAGTTCCAGCTGGAGGTGTTTGAGGTGAAGTTGCCCAGGAATTCATCTGGGAGGGCGGTGCCTGATACATCCGTCCCTGGGTAGGGGGATGGCGGCAGGGTAGGGGTGGTGGTAGGGGAGGAGGAGGACAGGGTGGACTGGGGGGTAAATCCATCAGGGCGATGGTTACCACCGGTGGTGTCGCTGGTGGTGGAGGACTGAGGGGTGTGTGAGGGGTGCGTGGATGAGGATCGAGTTGAGGAGGGGGAGGGGGAGGTTGGGGGCTCTGTGGGAGGGGGTAGGGTGGTAGGGGCGGGGCAAGAATCGCCCGGCAGCTTCAGAGCAAACTCAAATACTTCCTGCAGGGTCTGCTGGAAGCGGGCAAACTTTTGCACCTAAAAATGAAGAGGAAAAGAACCATCACTTTAAAAGTTTCTCTTTTCTTCCCCACCAAAGCCTGACATGAATCAGATTGAATCAATTATGCAAAAATAATCTTCTTGCTTTCTGTCTTCCTCTTAATATCTATTTATCTTGCTTTCCTTTATAATCAAAGTTAGAATGTAGATGTGTATGTTTATTTCAGTAACTAACTTTCATCTAAACAAAAGAATGAAAACCATTGATAGTGTGTCAAGTGCTATCACCTGTCTTTTCAATACCACAACTAGAATTTCAATATCTAAATAATAAAACTATTAAAAAGACTGTAGTTTCTAAAACTAAATAGGAAAATAAAGTAATTCTCACCCAGTTATTTAACTAGAATTTTAAAAATACTGCCACTTATCCTTGTCAACACAGGAGAGTATAATGCCGTATTTTAAGTGGAAAAATGTAACAAATACTGCAAAAACAGAATGGTTGGCATCTCTAGAAAATGCATTAAATGTAAAGACTTAAATAGCAAAGCCCCCAAAACCTGCAAAAACATATATAAATCATGCAAAATCATGGCATTAACGCAAACTAGATACAACTTCTGTATGTTGTGCTAGACGATAGCTGTTTTTTAGTCTCCATCATAAGAATGTTGGTGGATGTTGCTGTGGTGTCCATAAAATATTACAAATAGCAAGAGAATGATAAATCAATTACAATTTTAAAGACCAAAGCTTTCACTTGAAACGTTGCAAATGCATAAACCTGTACAACTACCTCAGAGATTTTTTAAAGAAAATAAAATGATAATTCAAAAAATCACCAGCACAGTATTACACTTTAAACAAAATAAGCATAATAGACCAGTTTTCTACCATATATACCATATTCAAATCTTTCACAAAAATTGTGAAAAAAGTGGTCATTTGTCCCTACAGTATACTACCATAGGGTCGTGCTGCTAAGTATCTCACTGGAAAAATGCCAGCCTACAAATACGCTCGCTCAGTGAAGAACAGGTTATAACTACTAGTAATGGAAACTTTCTCCCACCCTTACTGCCTACTTACAAATTTTTACACAAACCTGTTCCTAAGTGATGTAGATTCAATGGATGAAATGAACTCTGTATCTATTAGTTGTTAATACTAATCAGACAACCCTTGGGCAAGCTTGAGATTACCACAAAAATGTATTGTAAAATAAAATGAAAAATAAAATAAAAATAAAAAAAAATGAAAAATGGTTTAATTTCCAGGTGCATATCATTCATGTACAGTCCTGGAAATCATACAACTACAACTCAAGTTTACATACAAGCAGCCTGGTGCACGTAGCACATGTACATGTATGTACATACAACATAATATTGCAGAACTATTTAAAACTTTCAATGATATGTGTGGCCCAGTATACCATAACACATACGGTAAGCAAAATACGAAAATGATAATATTTAGATATTAAAGGAGAAGCAAATCATGTTTCTCACTTTAAATTTGTTACTTTATCTTACCATGCCATGATGCTTTATTGATATATCAAATGATAACAGAAACATGATGGAGTGTACACTTTCATCAATACATAAATTAAATCAAATGCATTCACACATGTCATAAGTGCCCCTGGGTGAAGTTTGGTTCAATACTTCTCAAGTTTAAAAGTGAAATTTCAACATTTGACCTTGACCTGAGCACACTGACTTTTGACACACATGACCAAAAAAAAAATAAAGGCAGATAGACACGACCAAAGTCATTTTAAATATCACATTAATCAAATCAATTAAATTCATGCTGCATGCACTGACATTTCTTTCTGTTTGTGATAAAATTTCACTACAACTGAAAGGTTACTTGTTAACTCCAACTTCAATTTTGCATTCTTGTTTGATGTAAGGATACCAGGTTGGAATCCTCTAAAAATTATAAAATCATGGCTTGTTAAAACCTGATGATTGCTGTAGCAGAATGGTTCTGCCATGAATAAGCTTTGAGCTGTATACATGGGCCCATATTGACAACAGTGGTTTAACTTAGACCATGTACTTAACGTAGACTAAATCTATGGGACGCAAAACAAATCATCTGATGCTGTCACCAAATCATTGGTTTTCATCACAGAATCACAACAGTGGATGATTTCAATTATTTGCTATAATTATTATGTGGACAAAATGATATACCATAGTGATTCTGAGGACAGAATCAATGTTATTGAATCAATAATAATGTTTCATGTTGTTTCATTTGGCGTTCCATAAAGCACTGTTGTAAATATGGGTCATTGTAAGTGAAAGATCAGTGGATCAAATGTCTGTGGGTAAAATGTAGAATTACCTCTTTAGATGCAAGCATTGCTTTTATCCGGCTGTCTATCAAATCATTATCTGTTAGATTCAGCTGTTGAAAGAAAGAAGAAAGAAAGGAGATGTTTAACCAAAAATAAATTAGCACATACACAGAGAGATTTTATAAAAAAATAATAATAATAAATAAAAAAAAAACATACATTTAGATCTCAGAGCAATAGTTTTTGTTTAAAAAATAACAAAAAACTCAAAAACACATGAATAAATTTGATTTCAAAACCATTTTCTGTAATTCTGCAATTATATGATACAAATTTTGTGTTGTTCATGCCAACCCACATTTTGTACATCTATATTCTCTTCAAAAAAGCCTGAACTAGAAAACAGGTGAGAGATAAAGACCCCTCGTGGCTCACTCCAAAAGGCTATCTAGCCTACAAACGGTATCAAACAATCGTTAAAGATGGGCCACCCCTTTTACAAACATCTGTAAACTTCATAAAAGTTTGCACATATTTAGCACATATCTTTGGAATACCAACTGTGAAATTTTTAGGTCAGAGGTACTATAACTCCAATAGAATAAATGAAAATCTAACTAGTTTTCACTGAGATTTGACTACTTTCGTGGTACGAAAAAAGAAAGCTCAATCAATTATCGAAGATTATTTCCTCAAAACCTAATATGACGCTTTGTCGATTCCAGGGAAAGGTTGTATAGCCACTCTCTTTCAAATGATGGCAAAGTCAGGGAACTTTCAGAATTGAGCCTGCAAAAGGGACCTTTAAGACACAACCTTTAAGAATGCCATACAAAATAATAATATTAAATAAATACAAATAATTGAAAGATCCTGCATAGGTGTGAGTTGAGGTTGTGACTGACCTTCTGGATGACCTTGTCGAGATCCACCTGGTCATGGAGCTGCTGTGAGAGGCTGACAAACAGCGGGTAGCTCTCCTCGTGGTTGCACACTCGCTCACGGAAGTCACCCTGGAGGCGAGAGACACAACACCAATAGTCAACTACGCTATCTTACAAATATCCCCTGCTTTGAAGGGCATGGTGAGAATGCGATGATTTCATGAAGTATCTCAAAGAAAAACACTATCTCAACTACACTATCTTACAAATATCCCCTGCTTTGAAGGGCATGGTAAGAATACGATTTTTTCATGAAGTATCTCAAATAAAAAACACTATCTCAACTACTCTATCTTACAAATATCCCCTGCTTTGAAGGGCATGGTAAGAATGCGATTGTTTCATGAAGTATCTCAAAGAAAAACACTATCTCAACTAGGCTATCTTACAAATATCCCCTGCTTTGAAGGGCATGGTAAGAATGCGATTATTTCATGAAGTATCTCAAAGAAAAACACTATCTCAACTACACTATCTTACAAATATCCCCTGCTTTGAAGGGCATGGTAAGAATGCGATTATTTCATGAAGTATCTCAAAGAAAAACACTGTCAAAACTGTTCTAATTTTTCATATATGTATAGATATATGTAGGAAAAATAAAATTTGTAAATACTACTAAAAAATCATATTTTACATAATTTTATATATACTGTATTTTCATAAGGGGTCCAATATACACAAGCCTTACTTCTGTCAACCAGGTAAATCAGGTAACAGGATTTGGAGGATGAGGTACATGTATATCGTACTTTCGAGAGTACTATTGCTCGCTCAAAAGCAAGATCATTAAATCTACACCATGACTTTCATCCAATTGGGTAACAGAATTATTTAAATGAGGTATATAATGCTTAATATATACAAGTAGGTGAATGTGTTTACAATACTGTAGTTCTGTGTAGTACAATGTCCAATCACTACCAACTGCTCCTCAAGAGTTAAACACAATCACTTGCAGATTTGAAAGGGTTACATAATTTTCTTTCTTAAATGGTGTCCAATGAAGGTCAATTCATTTAGAAAGTGTTCATTTTGTTATGAATGGTTGATGTATGTCTGAAGTTGTAAGGACCTACCGTGGTGTTCCAGCTTTGGTCCGAGTCCGTGCTGTAGATGGACGATCCAGCGTCACCGTTGCAGGTCAAATCCTGGAGTTCATCAGGTCGCAGTAGCTGGTCCTGTTACAGGAAGGAAGGCAGGGTTCAAAGGTCGTAGCGATGGGGTAAGGTGGCAAAGACTGAGAGATGTTGAGATAGAGTGGTAAATATAACACTACTGGTGCTTCACAGCAAGTAACTAAGCAAATGCACTGGAGCCATTCACATACTGTCTTTAAATCTCTCTCTATTTCTCTTTCTCTCTCTCTCTTTCTCTCTCTCCCTCTCTCTCTCTCTCCCTCTCTCTCTCTCTCTCTCTCTCTCTCTCTCTCTCTCTCTATATATATATATATATCTATTTTGGCACTCATCATTTCGCAGGAGCTGATCCTGAGGCAGGAAGGCTGGGGGCATGGGTCATATCGATGGGTAAGGTGGCAAGAGCAGGATAGACATACTATTTGATATTATACTTCTAGTGCTTAACAGCAAGTCACCCCCCCCCCCTCTCTCTCTCTCTTTCTCCCCCTCTCTCTTTATCTCTCTCTCTCTTGCTCTCTCTCTCTCTCTGTGTCTGTCTGTCTCTCTCTCTCTCTCTCTCTCTCTCTCTCAGTGCCCCTTGCCCTTTAATGTCAGTTTCCACTTTTCCAGCAATGATATTGGAAGTTGTTGTCCATCTCTCTCCCTCTCTCTATCTCTCATCCCTCTCTCTCTCTCTCTCCCTCTCTATCAGTCCTCCCTTTCTCCCTCTCTCCCTCTCTATCAGTCCTCCCTTTCTCCCTTTCTCTCTCTCTCTCTCTCTCTCTCTCTCTCTCTCTAACTATGTTTCTCTCCTCTATTTCTCCATCTTCCGCTCCTTCACTATCTTTCGCTCCTTCTCTATTTCTCCATCTTCCACTCTCTCTCTCTTTCTGTTTTCAAAGTCCGTTAATTTTCCCGTCCCATTCCTCTCCTTCATTATCTTGTTCCTTTATTTTCTTCTCTCCTTCGTTTTTGTACCTTACACCTCTCTCTCCTTCCTCCTATCTCATCTTTCCTTCCTTGAATTCCCTCTTCATATCTCCCCTCTCTCTGTCTCACTCCCTCCCTTTCAATTTTTCTGCATCTCGCGTAAACTACCTTTTGATCTGCTGTAATTTGAAACAGTACGTACATCACCCGCTTCTGTACGAGAACTAAGTCTGCATAAGGCGCAGTCAGATCATATTCCTCATTTCTGTATGTTAAAGAAATAAAATAAGGGAACAAAGCGTTTCCATAACGAACCTCAAAGTACTGAGCCAGTTGCATGGACGGGGAAGGAGATGAGTCATTTCCCGCAGAACTGTCCCCGCTAGGATCAGACACGCCCGGTGCCTGGCTGAGAATGTCCACCAGTCCATCCATGCTGTACAGATCCCTGGGCCTGACGGACCTATAGAGGGCGCCGCTCCTCACATGGCCGAAGCGCCGGTTGAGGAAATCGCTGAAGTCAGTGGCGTTATCAGCGGTGTAGGGATCGCTGCTGTTGCGGGGTTTACTTCCATACAACACTTTGAAAAGCTGTAAGAATCAGAAGGAAATTTTTTAATTTTTACGCTGCAATAGAAATTCAATAGACCTTTTTTTGTGATGTCTACAACTATTAGGCACATCTTTCAAACAATACATAATCAGAGAGATTTGGGTTAAGTGATGAATCCAATGCAGTATTATTGGTCTAACTGTGAAATCAGGGAGATATGGCAGCTATGAGACCCTTTCTGGGCCCCTGGCCCCCTATCCCGGGCCCCGTAACATAAATATTTGCAATCAATTTCAAAATGGCAATGGCCAATCAACATCATTGCTGTATGCGCTCTTTGTTCAAAAGACTGACCAGTAACCAATCAGAATTCTTCTTTCAAGTTTGCAATTGATCGCAAACATTTGTTCTACGGAGCCCTTGGGCCTTGAGGGCCTTCTACAGCAGGAAGGTAAATGTGGAACCAGGGTTTGTTATGACGAACTGTCTGCCAAGCGGCGTCACCAAAGAGCCAAGATCTCACTGCGGCACTCCTTGACTCAGATTCCAGACAAAGATGCTTCCTGTGGATTCCTGTCAGCTGGTTTTGTTTTTTTTTAGCAAAGAGGGACTGTCCCATCTCCCAGTCCGGAGACTTGATTGCCAGATGTTACGATTAAAGCGTTGGTTGCTGGATACAAGAAAATATCATGAACATATATGTACACCATCGCCACTCCCTAGGGACTATTCCCTGCCTGCCACTCGATATCGGCACTAAGTCAAGATCATTCACATAATCGTCTACCAGGGCTATAGGTTTTCAATTATTGTAACTTACCATCAATGGTAACTACTACCACGACAACAGCCATTGAGCTCTCATTATTGCATCTGTTGCCATAGTAGTTACCATTGATGGTAAGTTACCATATATGCATGAAAGCAGATGTAATAATTTATACACTCCTGGGCGGAAAGCAGTAATATGAATAAAGCATCTTGCTGAAGAACATTATTTTTTTTTGTTATTTTGTAGAAATAGTTTTTACTTTCTATACTCTATATGAGCTTTCAGGTAGGCACAGCACATGAACACTTTCCAACAGAAGTTGATCGCACTGACCTACTTTCGGAAGTCAATCAGTCAAAAACAGTCCAAGGGGAAAAAGACTGGAAGGATGTTAACTGCTCAAGCAGTTTCCCGGCCTGTTTTAGAATTGTACAATTTCTCAATTCAAAAAGTCTAATTTGCACGTCATATTCCTCATGAACTTCAAATTGAATGCAAGGTAATATTTAACTCACATATAGATATAATTTGTTGATATTACTGAGCCTGAGTCATATCATATTTTTTTTTTAAAGCAGGGCCTTGTCTGACTTAAAACAGACTGTGCCCGCCCGATACCCCATGTGAATGCAATGCTCTATAGGGTGTGCTACTTTGCTGTCTGGCCGTGTGTCCCCCCCCCCCCCAAAAAAAAAAGGACAAAAAAGAGAAGGAGACTTCAATCTTATTCAAAAGCAATTTTAAAAGCAAGAAATCAATAAATTGGTGTGCGTCATTTTTTTTTTTTGGCTCTTTGGGGTTTGTGTGTACATCTTGTGCAAAAATGCCTAAAGAGGGAATAAAAGGTTTGAATGTCTAGATTTAAGGGTCCAGAGTTCTACTTTGGGTGACGGTGCGTACCAGGCGCCTGCTAGTGCCAGGCACTGCCTTTAGTATGGTTGTTGTAATTGGTAGTGGTATTTGTACAATGAATGTATGTACGCATGCGTATGTGTCAGTCTGTCTATCTATCTGTCTGTCTGTCTGTCTGTCTGTCTGTCTGTCTGTGAGAGGCATGTGAAGTGGGTGGAAAGGGATCAGAGGTCAAGGGTTATACATACCTGGCTACTGCTGATGTTCCGATCAACAATCTGGTCGGCATCTTGCTGGCTCAAACTCAGGTTCTGAACCAGGTAGCGCTTGAAGCCTTCGTCATCTTTCAGCACCGAAGATAAGGGAAAATCTGACATGAGGGACGAATAGGGAAAAAAAAGACAAACATAAGTGAAAGTGTGAAATAGGAAGTCAACAAATATGGACATTCTAAAGGAGATATAAACACAAGACATTATCAACAGCATGAAACTGAGCTCATCGGAAATTGGCGGTAGTGAAACCAGAAGACAAAGATGCAGTTTTCTGACTCAAACCATTTTTCACATTTAGCTCTGGTATTTCTTAAGCACCGTGCATGAAATACTGCCACACAGTTACACACATACATGATAATTTCAAACAGAATGTAATTGGCATAAATTTATGATATTTGAGCTGGAGTGTATTTTGTTTCAAGTGTTTATTTTTAATGGACAATGAGCTGTATAGGAATGATCAGCCTAATGCGCACTGTACTCAGATCACAATGTGTGAATCCCATATGTGAAGAGCTCATTTGCAAAAGGGGTTAGATCCATTTTTCATCAAGTTTGATTTTCTTTTTTGTCTCAATGTATAAATTTGAAGTAGCTCTATAAGATGATACCAAAGAAAAGTTGAAATTCCCATAAAAGAGTGAACAAAAATGGCAAAGGAAAATCACTTCTTTTTCAAAAGGGGTTAGATCCATTTCAGTTTGTTTACAAAAGGGGATAGATCCACATAGGTGATTTTTGGGAAAAAAATATTGTAAAAAATATGAAGACAGGTAGATTTCTTTTAAGTTCCCATGGTAGGGTAGTACATCATGACAATTTAGTTTCGCATAAGAATATTGCAATATGGGAGAATAAAAAAAGGAGATTTTCTCAGAATGTTCTAAAGTGGACCTAACCCCTTTTGCAAACAAACTCTTCATATCATGAAATCTATTAGTGCAAGGAACAAATGTCCTTCCCTTTTGTAATCATCAATCCTTTACATGCCAGACAAACTGCTGCTCTATGAAATTATGTGCATTTTACAGGGGGAGACATACACGGGGGCTCAGGCGATTTCGCCCCGAAATGCTTAAAGGGCACTGTACTGGGAAGGCAAAAAAGCCTTCAAAATGTAATTGTTAGCAATCTTCTTGCCAATGGTCTTCAATGAATGTATTGTCCATTTTAGAAGCTTGCTGAAAGTTATTTGCCCTCAAATGATCTATATTTTGAGTAATGAGTGATTAAATCACAAATCCTCAAAATGTTCGGCCCCAACATTCTGAGGATTTAATCATTAATCATTAATTTCTCCAAACGTGGATCATTTCAGGACAAATAACTTTCAGCAAGCTTCTAAAATGGACAATACATTAATTTAAGACCATTGGCAAGAAGATTGCTAACAATTACCTTTTGAAGGCTTTTTTGCCTTCCCAGTACAGTATAGGCCCTTTAAAAGAGCCCCCAAAATTCCCATAGACATAATGTAAAATCGTAGCCAAATCAGCCGATGTGCTTAAAAAAAGTAGCCCAAAAAAAATTTTGACTTAATTTTTTCCCTGGTGTATTACAAATGAACAAGTCACATGTTGCACCCCCCCCCAAGAGTTAAGTTGTCGTACAAATGTAAATACTACAGAATAAATGTTTGTATTACAACAGCAAATATGTCTAATCATTCATAACAGGTGATATTAAATGGAATAAATTTGTGATATTTCAACTGGAATGGACAGTGTATTTTGTAATTTGTATATCATGGCTAGAAATCAAACTTTTACCTACAGCTCAAAGGAATTGGCATCGGGTAAAGGGAAAGGGAAGAAAGGGAAGGAGCCGTAGTTTTGAACCGCGGTTTATTTTGTCCAGTTCAGCATGAAATATGATGCTTTTTAGGCTAAAGCATCATGTTTCATGCTGAAAATATACCGCGGTTTAAAACTGCGGCTCCTTCCCTTTCTTCCTTTTCCCTTTACCCGATGCCAAGTCCTTTGAGCTGTAGTGTACATGTACCTCACATAACATTGCCTGTAGACACAATATCATACATTTATTCTCCAGTAGCACACAGCTCTGAATCAAGTCCTTGGACCATCTTTTATTAACCCTTCCCATACCAGACAGAATGGCGCTAACTTGTGAATGAATAATACACATGTTGCACAGTTTAATTACTTTAATGATAATGGCTGTCTGTGAGGCAGCCAATCGTTAGAGAGCTACATGAGCATGGCAATGCAGTTTAATTTATGAAAGCACACACACTCTATCATCATTTCAAGGACTGCATTAATCAAATAATAGGCACTCTTGCTGATTTACATGAGCATGTACCGGTTCCTACCGGCTGTAACTCCTTCCATGCGACAGACAATTATGTACCATGGAATTTCTGCTCACTGCACTGTGCAATGCTAGTCTGTTTCTCTAGGTTTCTTGTGTTTTGTTTTGTTTTTCTACATGGCTTTTACAGTTTGATTTTTTTTCTGCCAGTGCCACCGACAATTATATATACCATGTTCAATTTGATGAAGAAGAGGTAAAGGGAAGAGAAGAGGAGGGGAGGACTAAGTGGGTGAGAGGAAGAAGAGGGCAAGGAGGAGAAAGAGGACGAGGAGGAGGAAGAGGAGGAGGAGGATAAAGAAGAAGATGAGGAGGAAGAGGAGAAGGAGGAAGAGGAGGAGGAGAAAGAAGAGGAAGAGGAGGAAGAAGAGGAGGAGGAGGAGGAGGAGGAGGAGGAGGAGGAGGAGGAGGAGGAGGAGGAGGAGGAGGAGGGGGAGGAGGAGGAAGGGGAGGAAGAGGAAGGGGAGGAGGAGAAAGGGAGGAGGAGGAGGAGGAGGAGGAGGAGGAGGATGGGGAGGAAGAGGAAGGGGAGGAGGAGGAGGAGAAGAGGAGGAGAAGAGGAGGAGAAGAGGAGGAGGAGGAGGAGGAAGAGGAGGAGGAAGAAGAGGAGGAAGAAGAGGAAGAAGAGGAGGAGGAGGAGGAGGAGGAGGAGGAGGAGGAGGAGGAGGAGGAGGAGGAGGAGGAGGAGGAGGAGGAGGGGGAGGAGGAGGAAGGGGAGGAAGAGGAAGGGGAGGAGGAGAAAGGGAGGAGGAGGAGGAGGAGGAGGAGGAGGAGGATGGGGAGGAAGAGGAAGGGGAGGAGGAGGAGGAGAAGAGGAGGAGAAGAGGAGGAGAAGAGGAGGAGGAGGAGGAGGAAGAGGAGGAGGAAGAAGAGGAGGAAGAAGAGGAGAGGGAAGAGGAGGAGGAGGAGGAGGAGGAGGAGGAATGGCACAGTAGAAGATAAGGAATCATGGAGACAACAACAGAGAAATCAACAAATTATTAAGAAATTTTAAAAGGATAGATGAATTGGGATACATACAACATTACATCAGGGTTGAAAATTCATAATTGGAAAAAAAAAATATTCACTGCACAGGTGCAATTCTCCCTATTGCATATAGCTCTCCGAATCTGAACGTGTGCGGCGCTCTAATTTTTTTACCTTTTAATTCTTGGGATATAAACTTCCGGTTCACCAAACATTCTATAGCCATCGTCTTGCTTGTGTCTTTTCACTGTTTCATTAGTCCATCCACAGTCAATGTTGAGAAGAAACATCGCCGAGAGTGATTGGTGGTATTTTTTTCAAGTCCCTTGTCCATGTAACAACCCTTCCATTTTAATATTACGAGGTTTAAGAGGGTCGAAATTAAAGAATCTGTGCATTATTGCTTGAATTGAATTCTTTACAAACTCTTACCATAAGTATACATCCCAAGTGCAATCGATCAGATATCGGTATCGCAAGGTGATATCACTTGATATCGGCTATATGCGATAGGGAGAATTACTGTAGAGATTTGTGATCTTTTTCTTTATGTGCCTTTTTTTTCCATTTATTATTTACCCAGGATTGCCCCTTCAGTGTTCTACCAGGAGAACCTGCTTTGGCAATTTAGCATTCTACACATCATGCTTTACATGAGTCAAAACAAATAACATGTACAGTTCAGTGAAAATATACATCATTTTCACAAGAGAACAATTGCCCATAAATACACACGCAGCTACATGCATTACAGGTGCAGGCACCCTGTATACAGGTACATGTATGACACGCGAACTCAAAGTAATGAGTTGACCATCTGTTTCTATTTTTGTTATTTCTAGCAGAGTCTATATAACCCTGAAAGATGTATATATACGTTCAAAAACATCATGTATGTGTATGACTTGCTAAAATATACAGTACCAAACAATATCAAAGGGATTTCAAGTACCAGTAGACATTGATAGACTTTATCATTTTTTTAATTTGGGTATTGTTGGAAAACTCATTTACAGGTCATTTACAAGTCATGTAGTGTATACACCATATATTTCACGAGTCTAATTTTTCACGAATCAGGACTTCACAACAATTTTGTGAGTGGTTTAATTCGCGATCGTGGAGTACTAGTACTAGTACATGTAGTACGTATGTGCTTGAGCTCATCGTATTCATAATTTTGTGTCTTGTTAAACTTGCAAATGGTAAAGATTTGCAAAATTAGCGAAAATAAAAACCCTGCAAAATATTTGGCGTAATGTACAGTATTTGGAGTACATGTTAGATAAGATAGATAAGATAAGATTTTATTAACTCTATCGACCCCCTCTCGGGGTATAAGAGTTCAACATATTTACATTAGTATACAATAACATGAATACGTACAAATACATAAAGTAAACAGAGTACATAACTTCTTCAGTATTTACAACACAAAGCGCACAGGATTTCTTACATGTAATTAGTGGTTGAATCTCAAATCCTCAAAATGTTTGGCCTGAACATTTTGAGGATTTGTGATTTAATCACTATTTACTCCAAATGTGAATTTGAGACGAATTTGAGAGTATGAATTTAAGACGATTGGCAAGAAGATTGCTCATGATTACCTTTTTGAAGGCTTTTTGTCTTCCCAGTTCAGTACAATGTATATTCACTTTAACATGTGCGAAGAACAAAAGGTATTGTGTTGTTCAAATCCACTATTTATACACACAATCCAATTAAAAAGTCAAAGGATTATTGCAGATTGATGTATGATGTTTTGTTTTAATTGTATCCCAAATACTTGATATTCCTCGCTTTACAATGTTGAAATTACAGCTCGATTTGAGGTGCAAACCTGCCAGTTATTATCAATCGAAAGTGAAAAATGTGTTCTTTTGTTTAAACATGAAGTACTACCCGGTATGTTGATTTTCAGTGGTGTGTACATGTTGTGACGTCAGGCAGCTGATCCCAGTATTTGTGTGATTGTTGATTTCCTTTCAGGACGAAGGGAGTCTCATAGCTTATTCTAATAAATTATTTTTTTCTCTTTATGTTTGTTGACAGGGAAATCAATATGAATGTAATCTGCTGCAAGTAACCTTTCCAGAATACCCAAGTCAAAAATCAATCAATGTCTACTTTAATAACATTGTCCAAATCCTCAAAATCCAATTGAGATATTAGCAGCTCCATCACAGCTTCTTAAAGTTCTATTAACAATAACAGGCATGGGAAGGATTTAGTTTAACTGAACGTCCCTCTCATAAAAGAGATATTATGACTGACATAAGTTCAGATGATATATTCTATGATATATTTCTATGAAACTCCTTCTAACATATTTCTTGCCAAATGTTGGAAAAAGATATCTTTATATTAAAAGGCCTGAGAAACAAACTTCAAATCAAAATACCGTACATTCTTCATGCAGTTTATAAATTTCATCGCCGTCAAGTTTCATATTCCACAAAACGTAAATTATTTTTGTGGTTTATGCAATGGTTTAAGGGATCGTATTCTTTTTGCAACTTTAGGGGATTCACCCACAACTCACATACCTTATTGAGTGGTTGCAAGTGTTGATTGTCTTTTTGTCAAAAAATCACCACAAAATCACCAGACAGATAGATACAGGGTATGTAATTTTGTCTACAATGACAATGCTGAGATTGGCCTGTATTCACCACAGTGATTCAACTTAGACTGCGCACTTAATGTAACCAACTTAAAGGGCACCTGTAATCTAAATGTATGTTGACTTATGGTGATGCAACTTAATGTACATAACAAAATCACTAACTGTTCAATGGAAATATGTGTCCTATATTGTAAAATAATTTTTCTCAGCACTGATAAGCCCTGATAACTGATAACATTGAAATCCACAGGCCAAAGACTTTAGAGAAACTGCAATAAAATCTAAATTAATATCCAGACTTTCAAGTTGAAGTGCTTTATTTTCATACTGAAGGGACACATTTGTGGTCTAAGATCACTTCCACCTTTTAATTGCGGTTTCTGTTTTGTTTGCAGTAGTATGTTATGATGGCTATATTCTTCCATCTTAAGTTCCTTGTGAGAATTATTTCACTGTGCTCCAAAAAACTCTTAATCTAGGCTGTGATGTGAATCATGAATTCCTTAGTCAATTGTGATACCAGTGTTTATGCAAATTCAGGACCTTCTAGACATTCATGGACCATGTAATCCACCTTTTATACATGTAAGTACCACATGAAAGCATATCATATGTTTAGCCTGTGTCAATCATCTACTGGTATAAAAAATTGTCCAAAGTGCTTATATTTGGGGGAGATACAACACTCTCTTACATCTCACTTTAAAGGGATATTTCAGTTGGTTTCAATAAAAGAAGAAACATGAAAGAAACATATTAATGACGGCTTGACGAAAATCTGTCAAAGGATAAGAAAGTCATGATCTTTTGAAATTTCAATTTTGTGACATCATGTGCGAGGTGCTCTCTCATATGTTGTGTGCAGTATAATCGCTTATTTTTTTTCTTCTGTTTTTGACAACATAATTATTTTTGTGTATACAAGTATGTTAGTAAAGAAGATCATTTTAATGATATACATATATCAAATCCACAAGTAAAATGAAGCATATCGTTTTAAGAAAATGCACATTTTCCACAAACAAAATTGTACACAACATATGGGAGAGCATAACATTCAAATCCATTGGTGGGTATTCATCAAACCTTCACTAATATGTTTCTATCATGTGTCTGCTTTTATTGAAACAAAGTTAATTTCAGGGTGAACCATCCCTTTAAAATGCTGCAGCTCTTTTTAAGTGTTTTGGCTTCTGTATTTATCATCCTCTTGACTGGGTACAAATGAGCATACTGGAATGCTACTGGGCCATGGATCACACTTTCACAGCCATCTATCCATAAGAATCCATAGGTGCGTCTTCATTAGCCCGATCAGATGAAATAGCGAGCTATTTTGCTGATTCGGGGAACTAGCCTGAAGTTGCAATTGCGTCTTCATTAGCTCGAAACTTGGGATACGTAAGCTCGAAACTCGGGATGCATAAATTATCCCGATGTTCGCACATGCGTAGTGCGCGACGGGAATAGGCCATGACCGCATGTCTTCGGTTGTGAGCTCGCATTCATGCACGTACAAAAACCTAACGTAAACAATGCCTCGTGCGCGCTGATGCATGCCGAGGTCGGAAAATTTTGGGGCTAATGAAGACGCTCTGAGCTAGCTCAAGCTATTTCGCGAACTAGCTCGAGCTAGCTCCATCTAGCCCAAGATTTCTTGGGAAATTTTCTCGACCAAATAGCTTGCTATTTTGCCTGATCTGGCTAATGAAGACGCAAATAACTAGCTATTTCGTGATCTGGCTAGCTAACCCGATCAGAACAAGCTCGCTATTTCGCCCACATCGGGCTAATGAAGACGCCCCTCATGTCTGATATCAATTTACATGTGAAAAGATCAGGAGAGCACAGCCATGTCCATTCATCATGTAGATCTGGATGTAGTCTTCATATTCAGACTCACTGACTGAATGATTGACTGAAAAGTGTTTACTACACAAACACACATATTGATTTCTTTGAGGCATTGGCCTGTAAATTCAGAACAGAGGTTGAACGCAAACAGTGTTCTAAACCTGGACTTACTTCATGGGATGCCAAACAGAGCAACATGAAACATTATTATTCATTCAACATAGTTATAGGAAATAATTGAAATCATCCGCTGTTGTGATTATGTGATGAAAAGCAGTGATTCTTGTGATATGTAACATCAGATGATTTCTTTTTAATTTAATTCAATTCCATTCAATTCAATTCTGCGCCACATAAAGTAAGTATACGTTTAGTACGCGGTCTATAGAGTTAAGCTAGGATGTGAATATGTGAATATGTGAATATGTGAATAAAGAATATATGCATTGCCATGAGAAAATATCATGCAAGCACTATCATATCCATGATCTACTGTACATACACTACAGCTCAAAGGAATTGGCATAGGGAAAGGGAAAGGGAAGAAAGGGAAGGAGCCGCAGTTTTAAACCACGGTATATTTTGTCCAGTTCAGCATGAAACACGATGCTTTAGCCTAAAAAACATGTTTCACGCTGAACTGGACAAAATATACCACGGTTTAAAACTACCGCTCCTTTCCTTTCTTCCCTTTCCCTTTCCCTATGCCAATTCCTTTGAGCTGTAGTGTACATGTAACCTTCATACTCAGACTCCATGGATGAGTGACTGACTACTGGTTTACATGTACAGTGTATGATACACACAACTTCATTTTTTGTTCACTTTGTATTTATAAACAAGTACAGAATATATGTGTGCATGCATGTCAAATGAACCTAGAAAGAACATATTTCCATGACCTGGGTGGGTGAACCTGCATGTACATAAAGATGGTTTTGTCAGTGCCTGCAGATAATGTTTCAGTAATTGGATATTGCTCACAGCACTACAGGCCTCTAAGTATCTATGACACTGTAATCACATACACGCACACGTACATGTATGTATACCTTACAGTCCTGACTCGGGTTCAGACTAACAGTCAATAGAGACAGTCAACAATTTGATTTTTAGTACCGTACAATATTTAGAATTTAGAACATCTGTAGGAGCGCAATACTAACAAGTGATTTGACAACCTAAAAATAACCCATCTTTTCAAAAGAGAAATAAAATCATACAGTTACAGACACAGAATTAATTTTTTAACAAAAAATGATATTATCTACATGTATGTTATCTATGTTATCTATGTTCAATCAATTTGTAGTGTGGTGTTTGTCTTCACCTTCAGTGCAAGTACATATTTTACTGCATATTCAACTGTTTCAACAGCAATAATTCCTTCTGTTCACAAGACAATCTGAAACTTGATTCTGTCTGAGTTGAAATGCACCGTGAAAGAGCATGTGAGGTATGCTGAACATGAGCTGTCACATCATGTAACATACATAATATATAATGTATAATCATGTTATATACATACATTATGTTACATACATCATGCATATATCATGTTATAAACATACATCATGTTAACTGTATGCACACAGTCAAGTCTGATGAGTTTGTACTCAACAGGGAAACATAAAATACACCAGTACTGTATGATGTCCTTCTAGGCCACACAATCAACCCATTCATTACAGAGCCTGCGTATAAATTTACAGGCTCGCTTTTTTTTTTCAAATCAGATACTAAAAGCACCATGGCTCCCACGTAATCCGCTGAAGATGACAGGATACTAATAAACTTCAAATTCCATAAAGGGCCCAATTTAGCTACACCCCCTTGTTTGCTGCAGCTCTACGGCAGTTTTTTTTTATGCTAAAGCATCATGTTTCATGCTGAACTGGACAAAATATACCACGGTTTAAAACTGCGGCTCCTTCCCTTTCCCTTTCCCTATGCCAATTCCTTTGAGCTGTTGTGTACTAACTTGACCAAATTTCATGAAACCGGAAAATCTAACCGTGAGCAACAGGTCAAATAAGATTTTGGCGCATTACTGTTAGAAAAGGGGGACAGAAGCATAGAATCGTTTTTAGGGAGAATGTACCTTTTGAAGGTTGAAGCATTATATTGGGTAAATATTGCTATAAATTCAAGTAAATCCTGTTTGAGAACATTCTTCGGAAAATAGGGATCCAAAAGTGATTTTGAATAAGTTTATACCGATCATTCCACTTCAAGTGGAATTTTGGCCAGGTTGTCGAAAATTATAGTCTATTATGTGTCAACCCTTTGACTGAGAATTTTTGTTTTCATCACAAGCTAAAGAAACTTAATGAGATCATCAGTGTTTTCATGGACATTTCTTGTCAGATTTATGATAAGGGATGGTTGGAAACATGATCATTCCATGGACACCTCCAACTTAACTTTGCATTTGGATAACACTAAAACTGAGACATACACATCAAAGTAACATGTTGTTTTTTATGCTATTTGTGAATTCTACTTCACTTCAGGATTCATACTTCACAAGCTGTCCCTTCATGTTCTACCTGTGGCTCCTGCAATACAATTTGATTTTGACTGCACAATGGGTTTTAAGACCTTTAAGTCCTTCCATATTGCACAAAATCCACAAAAACATATAACTGATGCACTGAAGCAGAAGTAACAGAGTGGCGTATGAAGCGGTAATGAGAAGACGTGCTTATCTCACCTGGAGCAGAGGCAAACTTGTACTCAGTAGAGCCAGGGTCTGTTAGGATTGCCTGAAAGTCATCGGGTAGGATGTTGATGTCTGCCAGGGAGAAGCTCCGTGTGAACAGGGTGTTGGTGTTCAGGAGCTGGTCCAGCTGGTTGAGGAACTGCCCAGCCCTGGAGGAGTAGGGGTGGGGTGGAGAGTTAGTGGGAGATGACGAGGAAGAAGGTGGAGGGGAGGAGGATGAGGGGGCAGGAGGAAGAGAAGAAGGAAAAGAAAAAAGGAGAGGAAGATGGATGAAGATAGAGGAAGATGGAGGAAGAGGAGGAGGAGGAGGAGGGCAAGGAAAAGGCAGAGGAGACGAGGAAGAGGAAGGGGAAAGGAAAATGGGGAAGAGCAGGAAGAAGAGGGAGAGGAAGAGGGAGAGAAGGAGGAAGAGGAGAAGTAGGAAGGAGAGGAGGAAAAGGAATAGGAAGAAGAGCAAGAGGAGGAGGACAATGACGAAAAGGAGGAGGGGGAAGGAGAGGAAGATGTGAGAGAAGGGGGGAGTAAGAGGAGAAGAGGAGAGGATAAGGAACAAGAAGGAAGGAGAAAGAGGAGTAAAAGATAGAGGAGAAGAGAGGGACACAGGGGGTAAGAGGAAGAGGAGGAAGAAGAGAAGGAGAGGCACAGCAGAAGAGAAAGAATCATGGAGACAACAACAGAAAAATCAACAAATTATTAAGGATTTTTTGTTTAGGATTAGAGGATAGATGAATTAGGATACACACAACATTACATCGGAGTTGAAAATGCACCCGTGCCATATCATCAAGGGAAAATATGATTCCCATATTCTCCCATAAACAACAGAGTTTTTCCATCTTGTGTCATAAGCTCTGAAATGTCAGTACATTTTTCATACAAACACCATCATTTGTGGCGGGAGAAATCCCCTCGCTATTGAATTACTATGCTGATTGGAAACCCCAGGGAGAAATTCTATGCACATTAACTTTAAGAATATCTACATTATTCGAAAAAAGGCCTGGAAATTGTATTCCAAACTTTCTGTAAACATACAGATTCCTCTTAATGTGGAAGAAATGTTTTCAGTATTTGGCTGCTACAACAAGACCTTTTATTATATCACATATCCTTCCACCCACACATGGCTCATAATGTCATGAGATTAAAGTACTAAATCTATGTTCTACCTTTCAATATCACTGGACAAACAAAATAATAACTCTGATCCTCTAAAGGTTCCCATTTCTTCATCGATGTGGGCATTGCTTATTCAACAGGAAACACAATGCTAATTATTTCAGAAATTATACAGTATTGCAGACTCAAATGTATCATATGAATAAACATGCTTGCTACTTTCTTCTGTTTCATAAATGCTTCGTCTACATGTCGGCATTAAGTGGACGCTGTTGCTTAGAGAGGGAATCCATTGTTAATTAACCTTCAAATAGCAATAACATTATACATCAGTTGACTTATCATCAAGACTCCCATGAAAATAATGTGAACAAAACACATACATGTGCACCTGGGGGGCCATATTCATGAAACCTTACTAGCCTAGTTAGTTACTAAAAATGCAGGTAGCTGACAGCGCTTTAGCAACTAACTACGCTCAGTAAGGTTTCATGAATATGGCACCTGAACACTATATTTAGCCATGAACACACAAATGTCATATCCACTATGCTGCACAAATAGATCATAGATCATGTGCAAAGTAGACAGCAATTAAGCGTTTAACTTTGTCCTTTGAAAGGGAACACGGAGTCAAGCCTGAACGGACGATTTACATGCGAAAGCACATTGTTGACTCATTTCCCATCATCCTTTGCAATGTGTGGACGAGCCGCCGCTATCTACAAATCAATATTTGGTGGAGTCAATTAACATTAACATATTCACGACAGTGGTTTAACTTACATCGCGTACTAAACGTAGACTAACTTCATGGAGCGCAAATAAATCAGCTGATGCTGTCACAAAATCATTGATTTTTCATCACAGAATCACAACAGTAGGTAATTTCAACTTTTCGCTGGAATTATCATGTAGGCAAATTCAATATACACTACCATAGTGATTCTGAGGATAAAAGCAACGATATTGAATCAATAATGTTGTTCAACTTGGCATCCGATTAAGGTGGTCCAGGTTTAGTACACATAATAAGTTAATAACTTATATGTGCCACTGTTTTTGCTTTCTTTGAGGCACACTATCCATAGTTGAGCACCATATGAGCTATGTATATGATATCTGAGTTACATTCTGCACTTTGGAGCCTCATAAATTATTTTTGGTGACCAAACTGTCAAGCCACAGATTCTTTTTATAATAATATGATTACAATAGTCAACAAACAAGCGTTTGGGTTACCAGTTTGAAGCACTTGCACATTGAAAATGACTAAATTGTTACACCGTCTGCGAAATGTTTTACCCATCATGGTGCAGTAATGCGCAGCAACAATGGCAAAGGCGAGACTAACCTTTAAACAGGGAGGTGCATCGCTCTATCCAGGGATGCCTATTGTCCAGGCTTTAGCTCTCATGTGCATGTGCAGTGTATGTTGGCCTTGGCACATATCATTTTGTCATGCCACAGCACACCATTTAATGGAGTGCGTTTTTGCATACAAATGGAAATTTTCAATGATTTCTATGGCCTGGGCAAAAAATTCAATGAAGTTGTCTAAAACTGTCTAGCCTACTGTCAGTGTGACTGAGTGTGGAGCAAGGTCTGCGTGTTGACACCTTCTGTACAATGGCATTTGATAGCTGTTTGTCAGTTACTACTCCCAAGAATAGCGTTGCTATAATGTACTGTACTTGGTATTTCTTGTTTTATATTGTCTGGTCAGATACGGTGCACTAGTATCACTATTGACTTAAATGTACGAGAGGAAAAGTATCACTGTTGACTTACAAGAGGAAGATTGATAAAGGACAGCGAATTCAGCTGTGGCATGATTCAGACATATGAATGTTTACTTGAATTCAATTTTTCTTATAAACTTGA
The DNA here is from genome assembly GCA_963669155.1 of Arbacia lixula. NCBI lineage: Eukaryota > Metazoa > Echinodermata > Echinoidea > Arbacioida > Arbaciidae > Arbacia > Arbacia lixula. The sequence goes on from OZ022588.1 coordinate 9,121,173, forward strand.
ATTTGAAGATTAGTATCATTTCCAATACTGATAACAAACCATTGCCCTGAAAAATTAAGATGTTGCTCCTAAAATGATACCAATTATTTGCAATTTTGTTTGATGTTAGGGATGTTAGTCTAGTTATGCAGTACCAGGTTCAGGTTGCTAGGTTTCGGAGCAGGACACAGGAAGTTGACATACGTATACAAGTATCTTATCGCCTCATCGTGCAAGGAAGCTGTCTTGCTAATTGTTTCCTCACTGTACGGTCTGTGTTTAGTCTTTAGACCTGGTGGTGTGATCAGTCAGGGCCGGGGTACCACTCCCTCCTCCCCAGTGTCACCACTGTCATATTAATTGACTTCCCTGGGAAGTGGCCATTTAGCACACCTTTCAAAGACAGGGTAGCCCTTTCGCAGGTCACAAATATAATCACGGAAAATGGAAGAAAATAGTGTATGAGAACTTCCCTCCCAATAATAGAGCTGAAAACTGAAGTGAGCGGAATTGCTAGATTGGAAAATGGAAGAAAATAGTGTATGAGAACTTCCCTGCCAATAATAGAACTGAAAACTGAAGTGAGCAGAATTGCTAGATTGCTAGATTTGGAATAGGTTTTTCACATACATGTATATGCAAACCATACTTTGGTCTTTATTGTGCAATGTACTTGATGTTCATGTTTGATGATAGACTACGCACACCCCTTTGTGTTGCGGCCACAGGAAATGACTTATTTTGACAAGATGCGATACTTCCACCTGCTTGGTCAAAAGAGTTTTGTCTGCTTTCTAGACTTGAATACCTGCTACATGTAGTGTATGTATACTGTGTATGTCTTGGCAGGATGACAGGACCAAGGCTCTGTGCATACGAGAGAGCTAGACAGTTCTTTTTGTGATTGCATCACCTTGCCACATCATGAAATTGTAGTTTGCAATGTACCATCTCTACAAAAGTACATGCCCCTACCATGCTACACATGTAAACATGTTTTTCATTGCTCATATTGTCTAGTAGTATGATAATGGTTATCTGCACCTTGCAATGAACAATTCAATGAGATAATATTATCATACAGTATGAAAACTCTACAAATATACAATGTGTGTTCATACTATTATACATGTAGCCATCTGGCTCCTGAATACCCTACTGTTTGAGGATATGTAACTAACATAATTTTTTATAAAAGAATGCCCAGAATGACACAGATTTTCCTGTGACCTGGTCATACCCCTAAAACTACCATAGACATACATGTACACAGCACCGCTCTATCTTCAACTGCACTTCCTTCTATCAATTTTTACAATCTTATTTTGCTAAAATCTAAGGAGGTCAGTGGAGAAAAGCCAATTACTTGACCTCCCTTCCATCCTTCTGACTATATACGGTTCTATAGTCACAAACAAATTATCCAGCATATCAAATGTTTACTATTACCCATATAACAACAATGTTTTAGCTTCGAACACGTCCAAGATGTAGACTAACTTACTGGGGTGCAAAATAAATCTGATGCTGTCACAAAATCATTGATTTTCATCACAGAAGCAGAAGAGTGGGTCATTTCAATTATTCTATGTAATCATTACGAGATGACCTAAGCCAAAAGGAAGTAGTCTCATCCTTCATTCTCTACTGTGCGAAGAACGAAGCGGCATGGGATGACTACTTCCTTTTGGAAAAGTAACCACTTTTCTGCCTCGCAATTCGCTCTCCAGGGTATTGAGAATATCATGTTATAGGTGTGGAAATGTTCAATGGAAAATGAATGTCCATGTCATTAATAACAATGCTTTTTAGTCTTTGTTTTGCTGTTACTCTTTTGGCGTTACCCTCCATAACAGCAAGACGAAGACCGTATATTTGTCTCCCTACAAAACATCAATTATTCAAATAAGATATGGAAATTAACATAATTTCAAAGAAACGTTCAATATTGAGTGCAAATGTATGCAAATGACATTCTACTACTGAACATATTTCCACGTATGACTATTCTATAATGATATTTGTTTATCAAATTTATAACTTTTTAAAAGAATGTTTGATATATTATACACATATTGCGTTTTCATTTTCCCCCTCTCAATTGGGTAGGACATGAGCTGTAAACATTGCCGCTTTTTTTTTCGCCTTTTGAATATAAATGTTTGCCTTTGTAACTGTCTATTTCTCGCCCTGCATTATTAATTAGCTGTGACTTGTTTATTTTCCTTTATTGTCTCTAAATGTCTAATAAAGTGATCTTTAAAAAAAAATCATAACCATAGCTTGGATGATTACACTGGCCTTTCTTTCTACTGTTAATACAAAATTAAAATATAACTTCACGAACACTCTGGGGGGTCTACATGTACATCTGGCCACAAAGAGCATACATTGAGTCATGAGCGAATGCATAATGTTATGGACTTCTTTAACAATAAGGCAATCAGCTTGTCTGCAGTCATGACTCAACGAAAGGTATTGGTGGCCGTGGTGACACATAATTTTGCATGTCATCCTACTTATATCCTAATGCATCCAAGAAATGGGAACATACAACTACATATTACAGTGAAACCTGTCTATAGTGGCCACCCAAGGAAAACACAAATTGTGGCCTTTATAGACAGGTGGCTACTATAAACAGGTTCTTTAACACATGAACTCTCATTTTAGTGAACACATCATTTTAGTGGCCACTATAGACAGGTTGGCTGCTATAGACAGGTGGCCGCTAAGAAAGGTTTGACTGTATATCCATCTGTTGATCTTTCCTGTTCCTTGTCTGTGACATCACTGTTTTCACACCATTATAGCTAACGATCATTATGCTTTAAACACCTGTAACTTTATCATTTGTTTTTACTCAGAATTTCTTCCTGATTCTTCTGCATAGCTCTACCAAATAAAATTTATCATTAGTGTGGAGTTCTTCTTCAAGCCTTTCAGTCCTACAGGCAATAAACTGTGTTGTAATTGACATTGTTTTACTCAGAATTTCTTCCTGATTCTTCTACATAGCTCTACCAAATAAATTGTATCATTCGTGTGGAGTTCCTCTTCAAGCCTTTCAGTCCTACAGGCAGAAACTGTGTTGTAATTAACATTGGATATTGAGTGCTTGGTACTGACAGGGTTAACCAAAAAATATGACCTCTCGCTCTCTGATGGTTATTGCCATACGACTGTGTCAATAGGGTCCAGTGTACACAATCCACAGGTTTGCATATCCCCTGTGCTCATACAAAAACACCTCATTTAGCGTCTTGAGATTGATAGAACTACTTGAAGAATGGAACAATATACGAAGGAGAAATGTTGACCTAAAGTACCATCAAAACCTGGGCCTCTATTCATTATATACACAGCACCTTAATGAGTGTGTTCAGGATGATAGATCTATTTAAAGAATGGAACATTACTAGAAGGATAATTAGAAGCGCTGACCTATGGTACCATGACAAAATGAGTATCACAAGTATACACAAGGATTCTATATTACATTCATTGTATATGAAGCACCCAATTAAGTGTGTTCAGCTTGATAGATCTACTTGAAGAATAGAACGATATTCGACGGATGATTAGTCCATGATTAGTACCATGACAAACTGATTATCACAAGTACACACAAGGCTTTCATATTACATTCATTGTATATGAAGCACCTCAAAGTGTGTTCAGATTGATAGATCTACTTGAAGAATAGAACAATATTAGAAGGATGATTACCGGTAGTCGACCTAAAGTCCCATGACAGCCTGATTATCACAAGTATGCACAAGGCTTTTATATTACATTCATTGTATATGAAGCACCTCATTAGGTGAGTTCAGATTGACAGATCTACTTGAAGAATAGAACGATAGTAGAAGGATGATTAGTCGACCTAAAGTCCCATGACAAACTGATTATCACAAGTATACACAAGGATTTTATATTACATTCATTGTATATGAAGCACCTCATTAAGTGAGTTCAGATGGACAGATCTACTTGAAGAATGGAACAATATTAGAAGGATAATTAAAAACACTGACGTAAAGTACCATGATAAATTGAGTATCACAAGTATACAGTGCTCTTACTGATATATTAATACATACATGTACATGTACAATGTTCTTTACAAAAACACCTTATTAGATTTTTCCAAACTAGTATCTACATGTACTTGAAGAATGGAATAATATTAGAAGGATAATAGGTAATGTCTCTTGATATTTAAGTATTTATTCCATATAATCATAAAAAATCACACTATTTACAAATGACTTGCAAGATTAAAACAAATAATGGGTGGTACAAAAAATAAAAAGGCAGTGTAAAAGTAATAAAAAGCAGAAAAATAAACATGTAAAATTTTCAGGGAAGAGACTTTGAGATGGGAACGAGATCAAAATAAGAGATAATGTTGACCTATAGCACCATGACAATGTAGATATCACAAGTATGTATGTACACAATACTATCATATTACACACATTGTATACTTAACAGCCCATAAGGCTGGTAGAGATAGACACTGCGGTTTTTGATAGGCAGAATAATATCGTGCAATGAGCAAGTTTGATCATCTATACAAACTGATGTTTAGGATATGCATGGTACGGATGGTACCAAATTTAATCAAAGAAAAAGAGAGGAGGAATAAAACAAGAAAGACAAAGAAAGACATCTATAGAGAAAAATGGAGAAACATAAAGGGAAAAAAACAAAAATGGATAGAGCCAGAGAGATCTAGATAAAAAGAAAAAAGAACAGGGAAGAGTAACAAAAAAGAGAAGATAGAGAAAAAGAGAGAAAACAGAAGAGAGAGTAGAGAGAATGAGACAAAATAAACAGCTCAAGAGATCTATGGTAGATAGAAAGAGAGAACAGAGCAGACTAACAAGGAACAGAGAGAGGGGGAGGAGAAAGAGAGGAAAAAGAAGAGAGAAAGTGAAAGAGAATGACACAACAGAAAGAGCGAGCAGGTAGCAAGATAGAACAGACAAGACTTACAAAAACGGACAGAGGTGGGAAAGACAATCACAGACACAAAGGCAGAGAGTGAGAGAATGACAACCAAGTTGACAACAGAGAAAAAAGAAGAGAGGGGAAAAAAGAGGATAAACGGAGAGAGAATGAGACAAAATAAAGAGCTAGAGAGATCTAGATAGAAAGAGAAGAGTGACAAAAAGCTGATAGAGGGGAGAAAGACAGAGACGGACACAGAGGCAGAGAGAGGGAGCATGTCGACGAAGCTGACAACTTACTCTGAATTTGGGTGGTCTGGGAGGCCAAAGGGGTCTCTGGATGCGCTAGGGCAGAAGATCTGCATCACTGGGATAACACCAGAGGAAGGTAGAGGCTCGGCCATGTAGTACCCTGAAGGAGGAGGGGGGGAACCAAAAACCAACAAGACATTCAGAACACAGGTAACAGGTACAGGGACACTAATAAGGGGGGCACTATACCACCTCATCCTGCCAGGGAGGTCTACAACGTTGAAAAGATGCGGTCCAAACGTTCCACATCAGGTCCAGAAAGTGATTGTGAGCCACACGGTAGTCTACTCCTTGCATAGATCTGTCTTATTGTTCCTATTGGCCAGTATTCACAACGGTAATTAAACTTAACATACACTACAGCTCAAACGAATTGGTATAGGGAAAGGGAAAGGGAAAGGGAAGGAGCCGCGGTTGTAAACCGCGGTAAATCTCGTCCAGTTCAGCATGAAGCATGATGCTTTTTAGGCTAAAGCATCATGTTTCATGCTGAACTCGACAAAATATACCGCGGTTCGAAACTACGGCTTCTTCCCTTTCTTCCCTTTCCCTTTACCCGTGCCAGTTCCTTCGAGTTGTAGTGTACATGAACCTTGTGAGTTTGATAACTATCTACTTTGCTTCCTTTTCATTTCTGTGTGTGATCACACACATGGGCACCCCAATCTGCACAGAATACCCTGAAGTTATCAACTTTTGCATACTGCCCGTATGAATATTTTGTAAAAAATGCACACTGCAGCCCCTCCTTTCATGTGAAAAAGGAAAAATTTTCCAATAAAAATTGGATTAGATACTAAATAATATTTATTTGTCCTCCCAAATTATTAACTTTAGAGCACTGTAGCCTTGCTTTCATGTTAAAAAAGTGAAAATTAGATGAGACACCAAATAATATTTATTTGTCCTCCCGAATGATTGACTTTAGAGCATTGTAGCTCCTCCTTTTATGTTAAAAAAATGAAAATTGGATGAGGGACTGAATAATATATATTTGTTCTCCCAAGGTAAGTTAGGCTAGTTTTGTGCCAATCTGATAAAACAGCATTATGAATGCATGCATGAATGAACACAGAATAAAACAACCCCTCCCCATGGAATTCATACAAAGTGTCTAGGCTGTGCAGAGCACGAAGTAAAGAGCACGATAACAGGCTGGTAAATTAATGAAGGCATTCCTTCTATGCTTGGAAATACCTAGCCTAGCTTCCAGGTTCTTGGGTATTTTTAAACCAAACTATTTAATAGAGGGGTCTGGCAGCAGTAGACTAATCATTCTCAATTTCTCCTTCCGCTCCCTCAACGGACTGAGAAAAGAGGAGAATGATCAAGTGTCTAGTCTTAGAGTACTAGACTCTATTTGTCAATTGGGATCAGAAATGTTGACCAGCATTGATACCAGGCTAGGCAATTTTTTCTCTGTCTAAGGGTGACACCACATCACACCGAGGACAGAGCACTGTACATGTACATACAGATTGTGCAGCGCAGCAGCAACAACTGTGCATCTTTACACAAACACAGGAAAATGATTCTACATGTACATAACATGTAAACTACAGAAGAGTGTAAACAAAGAATACACATCATTTTTAGCACATAATACAAGGAAATAATTTCACATATATGCACACTTAAAAAGGGAAAAATGATACAAAATTGAGGATTTCATATTTTAATAGCATCCTTGAAGCATGTTTTCCTCCAACAATTTATATTTTGGTATGAATACATACATATTTTTCTTTGAACACTATTTATTTGGCTAAAGTGTGTCTCAATCTTGAGATCCTGTACTCTAAAATCAAAGGGAGAAATGATACAAACTAAAGGATTTGATTTTTATTAGCATCCTTGTAGCATGTTTTTCCCAAAACAATTTATATTTCAGTATATAAATGGATTTATTTTGCTTTGAATACAATTTATTTGGCATACAGTGTGTCTCAAACTTGAGATGCTGTACTCTAGAAACAAAGTGAAGAAATGATGCAGACAGGATTCCAATTTCTAATACCATCCTTGAAGCATGTTTTCCTCTAACAATTTATGTTATTACAAGTATGTTTTGAATAATACACTACAGCTCAAAGAAATTGGCATAGGGAAAGGGAAAGGGAAGAAAGTGAAGGAGCCGCAGTTTTAAACCGCGGTGTATTTTGTCCAGTTCAGCATGAAACATGATGCTTTTCAGGCTAAGGCATCATGTTTCATGCTGAACTGGACAAAACATACCACGGTTTAAAACTGCGGCTCCTACCCTGTCTTCCATTTCCCTTTCCCTATGCCAATTCCTTTGAGCTGGAGTGTACTTTGCATACAGTGTGTCTCAATCAGGAGAAGGTTTACAGGCTAATACCGGTACTGAGTAATCTCCAAACCATTTGTATAATGCATGTCATTTTTATACATGTTTGTATCAGTCTCTCAAAGGATTCATATCACCACCATTTGCGACACCATTGTACAGTACTTGAACTTCTATGTGCTACTTAGGTTTTTTGCAACGTGCTGTGTTGCTTTGTGGGCGTCCTATAAAGTTAATCCAAGTTAAGTACAAGCATTATGTGTGCTGTTAGGGTCTCCTGTCTTGAAATCCTTGGAATCTAGCTATTGCTATAATTCCGCTTCATGTTATCGAGTTTAATTATTGGGAGGGAAGTTCTTAAACAGTATTTTCTTCCATATTTAGTGCTTTTTACCAACTTTTATCTTTTCGATCGGCAAAAAGCTGCCTTATCTTTACAGGGAGAGTTCACCCTGAAATTATTTTGTTTTCATTAAAAGGAGAAACAGGAAATAAACATATAAGTGAAGGTTTGACAAAAATCGGTCAAAGGAAAAGAAAATTATTTCAATTTAAAGTTCTGATTTTGTGATGTCACATGCGAGGTGCTTCATGTTGTCTACACAATAATTCCATGAATTGCTTTTTTTCTGTTTTTGATGACGGAAATGATTTTTTTTCATACAGGTATTTCCAATCATTTGTAAAAGGAAGCATATCTTTTTGAGAAAATGCAAATTTTCTAAAAAAAAAGATTGTCACAAAATCAAAACTTTAAAATCAAATAGCTTTCTCTTCCTTTGACCTATTGTCATTAAACCTGCACTAATATGTTTCTTTCATGTACACATCTCCTTTTATTGAAATCAAAATAATTTCAGGGTGAACTATCCCTTGAATCACCCTGATAGAGCCCAAGTGGACGTGTATTTCTTTCACTCATGAAGGCCCGACTGGGGGCCTGGATGGAGACTTACTTTGTTTCTCTGGGATGGAAGGCTTGTGATGCCGCAGAGACACCAGCACGAAGAACAGCGTCAGAGGAATCACAATCTCCAATAGCAACACAAACTGCAGGCAAGATAAAAATGGACTCAAATGTGAAATACTGGTAGTGGTAGTCTGATTTTATCTTTTATCTAATTTTTTGTCGTATCTTTCTGAGATAATGTAGAAATAATAATAAGTTGGTACTCTAGCAAGATGTAATGAATTGGTAATTATGGGTAAACTTTTAATTTCAGTCCCTTTCCAATCCATAAACTATGAACTGTGTTACCTTCATTTGTCCATTGTGTACAACAGAGCTACCAACATTGAAATTCAACAATCAGGAAGATTTATGGAAATGTCATCAGAAATCAGGGAGATGTCTATCAAATGCATACAACCTAATGACAATAATCTATCAAATAATCGTGATGAAATCCAATGCAGTGATATAGTTGAATTTTCAGGGAGTCTCCTGCGAAATCAGGGAGACCTAGCAGCTAGAATGTTTATATTGGAAATAAAGTATCTTAAATCTCAAAATTACACCATTGTCTAACAGTGGTAACAATTAAAATACCTAGAAGAATCATGGTATCATTAGCAGCAGTATTAGTGTACCACGCACTAATGATTTTCTAGGACAGGACGACACTACTGGACTCACCAAGTGACGCATGAATTGCGTATATACCAATCAATATTGTGTTTATTGTAATCAGATTCTAAAGCCCCATTCCAAACAAAAGCCTCACATTCCTGCTCTACAAGTGTGCAATCAAATTCTCATAGTATGTACACTTACAGTAAACCTCTTTGCGCTAGGTATGCTACATGTGCATTTTTTCACACAGGTAAAAACACATAAATCCCATAAAGGGGCCGTTTATCTGGCACACAAAGGGTTAAGAATGATGAAGGGAGACAGCAAGTCTCGTGGGGGGGGGGGGGGGGTCATCAAGCTGTTCTTAGGCTAAGAACAACTTTATGCATAACTGGTAACCCTTTCTTGTGCTTAATCAGATTCTCAAAGATTTTGATTCCCATCAGCTATAGTTCAAATCTGATGTTGATTAATTAAAATTCTTGTTGTTAACAAGTGTTTGAATACAGAGTTTATGCTTGGTCAAATTTTATTAGGATTGTTAGAAATTAACCCCCACTATGTTAACAAATTGGAGTATATAATTTAGCACAAGAAAGGGTCACCAGTTGTGTGTAAAGTCATTCTAAGCTTAGGAACAGCTTGATGAAACACCCCCAAGGTATTCATATGCAGGTGGTCTCTGTATACAAGGTGTTGTTTTTTTTTAACAGATAGCAACAAGTTTAGAGACGTTTATTAACTCATATTTTGCATATAAAAGAAATGTTCATGAATGGTAACACTGTTTTCTTGGAGATGGAGTTTTTATTGCTATTGATTCATTCATGAGATCCTGTCAACATGTGGCTCTCCCATTAGTCTGACATGTATGTATGTTATTTTGTTCAATCTAATTCATTTATTTTGACCATTTTATAAAAGCAAACAACCAAAACAAACATGGTACTCTATACTTACTGGACTTCTGCGCTTCAATGTCCAGTTTTTCCACAGAAGGATGAGGAGCTGGTGTAGGAAGCCCATGGTGATGGTCAGTGGTCAGTACTCAATGTCCGGTACACACAGTCAATGATACTCAACCTGTGTATCAAGCTCTGAAATCAATTCAAAATAATGACATTTATTAAACATGCTAAAATGGTGAATAATATTTACCAAATAAATTCAATATTAACTTTTATTTGTGATTGAAGATATAATCTTCCTCTTATTACTCTTGCTCAGGTAATAATTGTACTACACTCCAGCTCAAAGGAATTGGCATAGGGAAAGGGAAAGGGAAGAAAGGGAAGAAAGGGAAGGAACCACAGTTTCACACCGCAGTATATTTTGTCCAGTTCAGCATGAAACATGATGCTTTAGCCTAAAAAAGCATCACGTTTCACGCTGAACTGGACAAAATATACGGGGGTTTAAAACTATGGCTCCCTTTTTTTTTCTTACCTTTCCCTTTACCTATGCCAATTCCTTTGAGCTGTAGTGTACATGTAGCATGTGCTTTGAAGTGTGCTTTACAACTTTAAAGGGACAATCTTAAGATAGGAAGAAGTTAATGAAGATCAAGCAAACACCAAATACAGCCATAACAAACAAAGGGTCTACGCTCCACTGGTCCTATTGAAACACTCATTAATTATCAATGGGCTTTTGTTTATCTACAGTAATTTGCACCTAAAGTAATGTGTATCAGGTGTTCATCTCTAACACACTATTATGTAAAGTGATCTACCCCTTCCTGTTAAAGGGGCAAATACAGACCATGTGGAGCTGGGTGCTATTTTCCCACACAGGCAATATAGCACTGTGCTTTCAGGAGTCTTTAAGTTTTAAAGGGATAGTCCACCCTGAAGTTCAGTTGGTTTCAATAAAAGCATAAACAAAAAAGAAACATATCAGTGAAGGTTTGATAAAAACCAATCACAGGATCAAAAAGTTACTTTTGCTCAAAGTTTTGATTTTGATTGTATGCAGCATATGGGAGAGCATCTCACACGTGACATGCTCTCCCATATGTTGCATACAATTTATGTCAATTTTCTCAAAAGGTGCATCATTTTACCTGTGAATATTTTCAAAATCAAAACACAAACCTCTACGAGAAAAAAAATATTCAGAAATAGAAATAGCACAATTTATGGAATCGTACAGAGCACAACATATATGGGAGAGCACCTCACACGTGACGTCACAAAAATGACATTTCAAAAGATCATAACTTTCTTATCCTTTGACCAAATGATATAATACAATAATTAATATGCGAACATACATGTATCACAACAATTGATTAACATCACATAACATATCAGAGAAACTAATATCTGATTTCAGGGTCAATCTCCTTGCGTTCAACCACAGTTCAAGTGGCGTTCTTCATCCTCTTCCATAAGACTTGAGTGCTGCTTCAAGGTGCTGAACATACACGTGGGGCATAGCACACAAAGTCTTAGTTTAGCAACTGCAGGTAAATTACAATTACACAAACAGCGCGTGCAAGTAAGTCGTATGTAGTCGAACATGTACACTGCAGCTCAAAAGAATTGGCATAGGGAAATGGAAAGGGAAGAAAGGGAAGGAGTCACAATTTTAAAGCATGGAATAGTTTGTCCAGTTCAGCATGAAACATGATGCTTTAGCCTAAAAAGCATCGTGTTTCATGCTGCACTGGACGTGGTTTAAAACTGTGGCTCCTCCCTTTCTTCCCTTTCCCTTTCCCTATGTCAATTCCTCTGAGCTGGAGTGTATACATGTGTAGACATAGATAGGAATAACCGTTGTCATTTGCCGCATTCTTTTATCAAAATGATATTTTTTGACAGACTAGGGTGTTCAGAGCTGGGAAACCAGATGCAATCTCAGCAGATGCAGATCCAACAGCATAAATGCCAAGTCAGACCAAGTCACATGCTAATTTTTTTGTCTAATTACATGCAGAGGGTCTAGCCACACTCCATTGGCAGCTGTAAATCAGCAACGTGTGTTTTTATTAACATTATGTATAACAAACTGTTAATGTGTTGCATTGGTTCCCTTTGGTTTATAAAGCGGTTATAACTGTACACAAACTTACGTTTCCACTGCGCTAGTTGGCTAAATACCGGTGTCTTGCCTTGTCGCGTCGTGTTACGGCTCGCGGCGGGGCCGGTTCTCACTCCATTACTGTAGTTGTGACTAGGACCAGCCGAGCCGATTTTGCAAAATATCCGTGCTGAAGTCAATCTAATGTAGGCGTAACATATTCCACCTGAGGCCAGATTGGTTATATGATCTATATAAATCCTCGATGAAAACTCAATACCTCGCTAAAGTAAGACCCCAGCTACCTTTCGCAAGGTTGTGTTACCGGTACATGATTGATAATTAGATATTTATCTAGTTGTCAACACGTCCTACGCCGATGCGCATGCATCATTGAGCATCCACAGGCCATATCCGTCGTCCGATCCGAGAGAGCCGTACTGTTTTCTGTCTTTATTTTGCCAAAAGCTGGCGCTACATAAATCAGAGTTCCGGGGCCCGTTTTCATAGATTCGGTCACGGATATAGAGTTAGCTGTCTGAGACAGAGCAGAAGTTTCTGTTCTATATACGGGAATAAGTTCTACATGTAATAAAATAATGATATAGGTCTTAAACTTGTACCCTCCATTGTTTTTATTTCCTTTTACACATTCATGCCAAGCATAAGGAAATCCCGGTAAAAATAGGGGCTATGAAGCTACCTATACCGGACTATGAAGCTGCCCGACCTAGCAACAATTATAATCGCAGTTGACAAGTTAAACAATGAGACGCAAAAGGTACCCGTAGACCGAATATTGGATGCGAACAAACCCCCAAAATGGCAAATTTCACAAAAAGAGGCTAAAAAAATAATTGTTTTTTTTTTATTTCGGATGAATACATCATATAGTGTAACAGGCCGACATGGCTTGAGTGATCCTAGATTCATTGCCTTCTTGGATGAAAACATGAAAGCAAAAATGTATAATTGTCATTTTATAACAATTATTACGACAAAACATGAAGACGTATTGTGAAATGTCCTTTCATATTGCTATAGCAACGGGTAAAACAATCAAGGTCGATTGGCTATTGGCACGAGTAAACACATTTGTAAACAGCGTGCTTTGTTCGTATTGTGAGTGTATGAGTATGTGTGTGTGTGTGTGTGTGTGTGTGTGTGTTTGTGTGTGTGTATGTGTGTGTGTGTGTGTGTGTGTGTGTGTGTGTGTGTGTGTGTGTGTGTGTGTGTGTGTGTGTGTGAGTGTGTGTGGGGGTGCTGTTTGTAAGAGGGAGGGACAGGGAGAAAAGGAAAGGGAGAGAGAGAGAGAGAGAGAGGGGGGTGGAGAGACAGAGATGAAAAAAAGCAACATGAAAAGAGCAGGAGGGAGAGAGGAGAGGGGGACAGACAGACAGACAGACCGCAGATAGAGACAGAGAGAGAGGGGGAGGGGGGGGGGGGAATACCGAGGGAGAAAGAAAGAAAGAAAGAAAGAGCCAGGATGAGAAGACAACAGGGAAAAAGACAGCGAGGGGGAGGGGGAGGGGGTATACAACTAGATTCCTCAGAGTTAAAGTCAATGATTAACTATTAAGTAAACTCCATTCCGCAGCGACCCGCGCTCCACATCAATATGAGCAAGTCCAAAGGGCCATTCAAGCCGTGTCTTACCGCCTCTTATCCATCTGGTACCTTTAGTACAGCGTTCCCTTTCCTCATATTTATACGCTTTCCTATTGAAGCCACCATCTGTACATACAGTACATGGCGCACCTGGTCTGCAATCAGGAATATACGGGACTGAAGAGGAGAGAGAGGGAGAGAGAGAGAGAGAGAGCGATCCAAAGGGATATATCTCTGTATATCGTTCATATCTCCTCACTATGTTTTCTCGTCTGATTGCAGCTTGGCACACACGCGGTGGTAATTATGAGTTAATTATGCTTATTGATTTATGCACTTACTGATATAGATAAGCTCTGTCTTAGCCCCCCGTGTGTATATATGCGTCATTCGATTTGGGCTAGAAAGCAGTATTTCATTATGTTGTATACAAAATCAAAATGGCAAATAGGCCATTATTTCTTTTATCGGAATCAACTGAATTATATTTTCTAAGGTTGAGCATTGTTATCTATGTTCCGCTCCGTCAAATTTATTTATTCCGTTTTGTCCACTTGTGAATGCATTTTGAGAACAAAAACATGGACTCATATTTAAAGAACATTCAGCGTTCTGGGAATTGTGCGCCTTTTGTTCTTTTCCATAATATCGCTTTTATTTGCTGTTGTGCGGTAAGAAAAACACTCGTGTAGTCTGTAGTATTTTTATAGGCGATTGTTGTCTCTTAAAGCTTAAAGTATAACATTGGCACTCATTCGGAATATCCATTTAACACTTGTTAAGAGCGATCTCTATGAAAGACGAGAACTCTGCTCCTTTTTTTTTCATTCAACTCATTTAAAAGGATTATATAGATCATTTTAAATATTGAGATGGAAAACATATGACAGATCTACATGTTGTTAGTACCAAGACTTAAACCCTGGTACTATGTTCCCTTCGCTTGATGCGATACTGTACGATATCACTGGAAGTGCATACAATCATGGATGATGAATAGGAGGACTGATTGTTTATATGTCTTGATAGTTATAGTTATAAGTATACATGCTCAACTTTGTTGGAGACTTTAATGTTGTAAGTTGGGTAAGCGATAGAGCCCTGCCCCGAACTAAAACAAAACATGTCTAGTTAGTAAGTACAAAATGGTGATATTCTGAATATTTAATAGCGAAACCTATTTGTTAAAAATGTATACAATTATTAATATATAAGTAATTCATTGGCAATGAGGGCTTGAGGCATCAATATATTTTGCTAAAAGGTAGCACATCAAGAAATTAAATTTGGTTTATTAAAAAGTATTGAAACAAAATATGGAATGATTAAATGATAGTTTGATATGTCAACTTTTTGTCAAATATGTAACCAGTGGATAACAAAATATCACTGTCTTTGTATGCTATGTTCATGGACGAAATGCATTCCAATTCAATTCAATTCAAGATTATTGGAAGAGAGACATGACAGATCAGATAAACAGAATGACAAACGTTTGAGGGAAAATAGATAAGTTTCAATAGTCTAGTCGGAAGGTATCGTTCCCATCGCAACCATATCATCATGATTAGCGTGTAGGCTTATGTTGCTTATTCAAACAGAAATGGTTATTTGAATGTATATCATGTCGATCTCAGCATGTTACGTGAATAGAAATGGCCGAGTCAGAAACAGGTGCGGTATATTCAATAGGCAGATGGCCCTGACACTCACATTCCTATATCATGTCTGTGATCATGTTGATCCTACAATATTTCCCATTCATGTTATATGCTGAGATCGGTATAATAGCTAGCCTAGGTACTAGGCTGTGAGGTGCATGAACACAACCCAGTCTGGTAACTCTGTCTGGTAACACAGACTAGGTCCCTTTGAGAGGAGGAGGAGCGAGGATGGGATAAGGGCCATAGTCTGTGTTACCAGACATAGTTGTTGACAGACTGCGTTGTGTCCATGCACCTCACAGCCTAGTACCTAGGCTATAGATATGATAGCCATTTAAATCGTTGGGTGCATGGGAACAATACCTTCCGACTCATATAAAAAAAGTCACGTGCCTTTTCGAAAATCGCGATTACTCATGGGGATGAATACTGCTCACTAACTTTTATGGACAACTCCATTGGACACAAAAGGGTACTCTAAGGAATTGTTCATGTGCACTATGCGTAAACAAAACAATACCTCGTGCATCGCTTGTCTACGTTGGATATACCAAGGGTGTTTAAACACATGGAGTGCCAGCAGCCATTTATTAATGCAGATTCATTGTACTCTGCTTCTAGTCACAAAAGAACGCTTTACAAAGATTTTCTATTTGATGTCCCATGTTCGAGTCCGCCAATTCTCTGGATGATCTTTGCCTGGATTTGACGTATAAACAAAATAGGACGCGCAGAAGAATTTGGGGAAATATCCTCACCCTACATACTTGCGCAGTTGTGACATGTAATACCTATATACGATGCATCTATAAAGATTCAATCGAGGAATATTGTTACAATATGGAAAAAAAGGCTCTGAACGTGATATCAAGTTACAGTACAAAAGTCTCAATTTCACAATGTTCCGCATCATATTCCATTAAAAAATTGCATGAAACGTTACTTTCAGATATTTTCCTTCCGAGCAATAACATGAAAAACGTGCCCAGCTGCGCCCAAGCTGGTATTTTCATCTCAAAAGTATCAAATTTTGTATTCGCTTGTCCTTTTTAACTACATAACAAGCACTTAGTGACAAAATTAAAAGTTCAGCAGCGAAAGCTGAAATGTATGCATGTTTAGGAATGTGTATGACCTATTATAAAATCCAGGTGAACGTGACGCAATCGCGTATGCACCATATTGTTGAGAGCAGCTGCTAGTCATCAAACCTGACGGAATCAACCCGAATCGTTGTTTGTTTTCTGAATTTATTTCAATTCTACTTGATATTAACGTGTTAATGCCCTTTATAATGTAATCGCGTGCTTTGTTAACGTTATATTGATGATAATGAGGTGTGTATAAATGACGGTGTGTTTGAAGGGAATATACTGTACTGGGAAGACAAACAACCTTCAAACAGGTGATCGTGAGCAATCTTCTTGCCAATGGTCTCAAATTCGTGTATTGTCCATTTAGAAACTTGCTGCAAGTTATTTGACCTCAAATGATCCACATTGGGAGTAGGCCTAATTAGTGATTAAATCACAAATCCTCAAAATGTTCTATGTCCCGTCATACTCAAAACATTATACTGGTCTCATGGATGACCACTTCTTGGTGAATGGGTTGCCATGCACTAATACAATAGACCATGGCCCCGTTGCATAAAACTTACCATTGATGGTAACTTTGTTGTCAATGACAATTTCTATGGAAACCTTGAATTTCATTGGCCGTCGAGCTGTGTTACCAATTCTGGCAGAGTTACCATTAATGGTAAGTGTTGTGCAACGGGGCCCAAGTATGCAAATGTTATGTACGTCGTTCAAACAATACGTTACTACAGGTAACCACAAAGTTTGTCCGAAGTATATATTCATTGTGTGTTCCACCCATTGAAACTTGATCACGAAATATAATGCATTACTACACAGTTAGTGGGTGGGGGGGGGGGGGGGCAGTCGTGAATACATTACAAAACATATTTTATTTCAACAGGATTACTAAGGCCTACTTTGGAAATTTTCATGGATACATGTTAACGTTTCTTTTTTTTGTTGAATGATTTTCAATATTTAGTTAAGGATCTCGTGGGTGTTGTTTTTCTTCGTATCTAATTAGCAGACTATTACGTATGTGCATGTATGTGGGTAGGGGTTGTACATTATGTAAACATATAATGCGATAATATGATTCAATTTAATATTTTAATGATTTGCCAGTGATTTTGAGCAATTCATCTTCATGTCTAATCCCATTTTCATTTACAAGCACAGTCCCTAAACTACATTTTAATCTCCAATACATTTTACACAAACTGCAAAAACCTAAACACTTACCATACTTATACACCCTAGCCGGTTTGAAGACACTTAATCATAAAAATGACAATTGAAGTTTGTTTTTTCAAATCTAGATTGTGTCGACGCCAGTGTGATTCAGAACGCCATGGCTCGATATCGCCCTCGACAACGAGAAATAGTGATAGCCGTTCTCGTGGTCATCATCATTGGTCGGATAATGTGGTCGAATACGCCTTCGTCAAACAGCGATATCATTGAAGAAAGAATAGAGGCCTTATTGGATGCTAGAAAGAAACTGGTAAGAAAAAGACTAGTATTGATACTTTTGCATATTGTCCTACATATTTGCGAGGCATAACTATTTAGTATCAATCACATCATTTTAGTCACCAATTTATGATTTATTTAATGCATGCGGAAGCATCGGTCCACCTTTTTCTTTTGTTATGTTCCACATAAGTTGATCTGTGTTGCATTTTGGTTTACATCATTTGTTTGTGTAATCTATGTTCACGTTACTCTGTATTATTGTGTTATTTGTACACAGGGCCTCCAGAGAGAACAGTGCCAAGCACACTGATGGGACTACCCTGTTTGAAAAGACTTAATAAATCAATCAATCACATTTTAACTCGCGTGTGCCACGTAATATAGTATCAATGTATTCAATAAAAATCTAGTATATATCCGATAATCTTTCTTCGATTTCATTATCAACGTATTTTTGTTTATCTCCATATTTGTAATTTTGTTGAACTTTTCCATATCAATATAATTTTTGTTCATTTGCTTGAGTGTAAGCTACAGTAATGCAATCTTCAGACTGTCATTATGGATTTTATTTTATTCAAAATACCATACTTCTATTACGTACATTAACATCATTTTTTTGTAAATCAGAAGAAAAAAATGTTCATTAATGGCGCGACTGAATCAATATTTGTTCTTCTTTTTGTATTTGACATGGACTTATTCATCATCGATTGTTTTTCACACATGGTATTAGATTTAAATAAATACCACCTGGCAAAATGCGGACTTTGAGACAGTCACGTTGACAATGACGAACACAATTTGGGAACGTACAAATTAATACACGGAAATGGAATATTTTACTTTCTCAATACCTTTATTTCAGTTTGACGCGGAGTTAACCACACCATCACCTTCGAACACAACGATTCCACGCCTGAACGTCACGCAGTACTTTTGCCGGACGCCCAAACACGATGACGTAAAACGCGCCGAAAAGTTTCGACAGCCAATCAGAGTACGCGCGGCATGGACAAGCGAGAGCGACTTTACAAGCAGATCGCACTCGACGTTCACTGTTGTAGATAAAAAGGACGTCTACGAGATATGCGACACAATCCAAGTTCGGATCGTCGCGAAAAACGGTCGGGACGAGCAGAAGAAGTACGGGGGCGACTATTTTCGCGTTCGTCTGTTGACCAATGACCACCACGATCACATAATGTCGTCGATGTCGGACGATGAGGTCATCGATCACGGAGACGGTACTTACACTGCCACGATCACCCTCAAGTGGCCCGGTGATGTAAGAAACGAAGCACATTGGTGCAGGACGAAGGTCCCCATATTAATTGACATGTTTGTGGTGGGGTGGGTGGAGGAAATTAGCTGACATTGATGTAAACTAGAAAAAAGAAAAGAAAAGAAATCAGAACAGACTATCACTAGCTATTATGGCCGGTGATTATTTTTTTCCTGCATATTTGATGTTTTGTCAAGTTTGTCTAAGATGAGCAATCGTATTCTCATCCTTGATATATTTCACCAACATGCTTAAACCCTAGCTTTGGTATTTTTTTTTATTTGGATACTTATTGCAGCTCCTCTACACTCGCATCCTATAAATTGATAATCAAAATTATGTGTTCTTCGATACAACGTGAACAAATATGATATTTATTACTGATTTGGTCGCTTTTAATCTTGTCGATATTAGACGCATGTGCCTGCCTGTTTGGCATTTCTTTAGCAGCTCATGTACCTGAATACCCCTCCCTAACTTTCTTATCATCTCTTTCTCTCTCTCTCTCTCTCTCTCTCTCTCTCCCTCCACATCTGTCTTTCTGTCTGTCTGTCCGCCTCTCTTTCAATATCTTTTTGAGTACCAGTATATAAAATAATTTGCGAAGCAATACTTTGGAATTAATAATACAAATGGGAAAATATACCCCTGATGACAATGTGTAAATACTGGTTGAAGCCGAGATTGGTTTTTATGGTACGCAATTGAGACACGACATATTCCTTCATGAAATACCAAATACGAATATTTCTTGCAGATAAAGAAAACTCATTTGCTTTTCGAACCATTATATACTTCGCCAATGGCGACATGAGGGTTTTAAAAATGTTGTTTGTTGAGTTTGACATTCCGTGAAAATATATCGGCACAACCTGATTGCTATCGGCAAATTTTGCTGCTTTTATAAAACAACTAGAGTCTTGAAAGTACAATAAATGAAAATTATTCGGCACAACTTGATTTTTAGCGGCACATTTCACTACCTTTGAAAATTTGTCGGCACAATTGGATCTTGTAGGCACAATGAGATTAAAATCTTTCGGCATATTTTGAATTTCACTCGTACATTTCAAAAAATTATCGGCACAATTGAATTAATTTATCGGTCCCATTTGAATTTTATCGGCACATTTCACTGCTAATGAAACATTTTCGGCACAATCTTGTAGGTACAAATGAAGCTGAATGAATTCATGAAAATTATTCGGCAAATTTGAATTTTATTGGCACATTTCACTACTTTTGACAAATCTGTCGGCACAACTGAAAATATCTCGGTAGAAAATTGATCAACATAATTTCATATTTTTCGAAGGAGCCAGCATCACGGTTCCGACAATGTCTCTTCGTGAGAAATGAAGGGGAGCATCTCTTTTCCTCGCTATTATCTGGTAATCGCTAGCACAAATTTGACTTGTATCTTCCTTCATTTACATCTTAGGCGGTTGTTCGGGTTTACCTCGTCCATTCGAGTGAAGGGGTGTCCGTTCTAGAAAGTCTGAGGGAATCTGCCATAGCCAGGTATTCCTACAAGGGTACATTCTGCTCTCAAGATGGCATCCAAGCAGAGGAGAGAGAATGCAATGTCTACATCTCACCAAAGGTACAAATGTAGCAGCCTAGACAGGACTCCTTCCTCATTATTGATCTCCCCCTCTCTACCAATCCTAGCCCCCCCCCCCCCCCCACTTCATCTTGTTTTGCCCCACCCACCCACTCGGCTCCGAACGCATCCAAAGAACCAATAGAGTACCGATTTGGTGTCGTCATATGATCATACTGTCAAGACAACTGGTTCTAAACGACACGAGGGTGATCATTGCGGTGACTCTCTTTGAGAGTGCCCGACACTAGCCCGTTAGACAATGTAGGACCAGTGGAACTCTCACTCTCACCTGCATAACTATGACTATGACGACACCACTTCGTTACTCTTTATTAAGTGATGGACGATAAATATAAACTTCGACACATGAATGATAGAACGCCATATGATTATGTTATTATCATTAAGAATAGTTTTCTACGGATCACTCGTGCTATGATACACTGCATGCAACAAACTCCATAACTTTATGAATCCCAAAATACATGTAAGTTGAAGGATATGAAGTGATTTGACGCATAGGCCTACATTCCATCTTGAGCCCTATATGTGACAGACAAAATACATGTGTTCTGTAGGATTTGTGTGGTTTGGTAGTTATGATTTTGGATAGTGGCGCAGACGGTTATCTTGGATGGGGTGGAGGAAGTGGGGGGGGCGCCCTGTCGTAAGATCTGTAGGATAATCTCTGTCATGCACCTAAATATCATAATATAGTTGTCCATAAAGCGGTTGAAACACAATAAACTCTAATTTGAATTTGGCTCAAAAGGTAACGTGAGATTCCAATTAGCCTAATACGTAGCGCTACACAGCGAAGGTGGGGGAAGAGGAGAGAGAGAGAGAGAGAGAGAGAGAGAGAGAGAGAGAGAGAGAGAGTGGATGGAGTCGGGGGCAATAGAGCTGCTCATCCCGAGTGTAGGTCTACTAGTGAATCCCCTCTCTCAAAATATGATAAATATGATAAATAAATAAATATGATAAATATGATAATTCTGTATCTTATTGCTTATCATTGTCCAACTTAAAACCCGAAGTCCATTCAACGATTTGGGATTCTGAAGTGGAAGTTAAGTCCGGTGTAACTAAACTTAAGTCTAAGTTTAGACCCGACTTTGTTAAACCCGACTTCAGAATATCGGTCATTGGTTCTTAATCGTAACTTTGATTTACGACCTGGCCACAGAACCGTCACATCTGTAAGTTCACTGACCGGCGGACCAAGACGTCCTGGTACTGTCTGCACCCGACCGTGGCCGGACTGAACTGCTCCAGCTGGTGTCGACACCGCAGCGACGGGCTCGGGGCGAGGGTCGCCATGCTTAATACGCTCACGGAGAAGCAGAAAGGGGTGTTGCTGACTAGCCTGTAAGAAAACGATATGCCCTGCATGTCGCCTTCTTCCTCTCCTTCTTCTTTCCATCTTGTACCTCTCAATTCAATTCAATTTTGGTTTATTGATAACAAAAAAACAAAAAAAAAACATACTGAAAACGAGAAGCCGGAGACTTACATTATTCATTTTACAAATAAAGGTATACATGCAATGTTTTAAATAAGTTAATGATATATCATAGTACATGACATGTAACATTTACAAAAAAACAAAATTAATTTGTCTTCGTCTTCTTGATGTTCTTCCCAATTATTACATATATCTCATTGTATATTGTTCTTCTTTTATGTCTTGTTCTTGTTCGCCCCTCCTTCTTCCAGTATGCTTCTTTTTTTTTTCTTCCCCTTTTTCTTCCGCTCGTTCTCCTTTTCTTTTTCTTTATGTTTCCTCATCCCCTTATTTCCGTCTTTTTGTCATTCGCCTTCTCTTTTTGTTCTTCTTCTTCTTGTACTTTTTATTCATGTCTTCCTCCTTTTCTTCTAAACACACACACACAAAAAGGAAGTCACCCCCCCCCCCCCACCCTTAGCCAAATAGCATAACTTTTTATCGAAGAGGTTTTGGGCAAAATATTTTGGCAGGATTGTTCCATAACTTAATGACTAACTTCTGGGTGAAAATCACATTAATC
The DNA here is from genome assembly GCA_963669155.1 of Arbacia lixula. Lineage (NCBI taxonomy): Eukaryota > Metazoa > Echinodermata > Echinoidea > Arbacioida > Arbaciidae > Arbacia > Arbacia lixula. Next base: position 9,144,069 of record OZ022588.1, read on the forward strand.
CAATTAGTCATGCATGAGTGGGCAAATTTTAAAGGCAAAAATGTCACTTTTCAAAAGACACAAGGGTAATTGCATGCCGTTTTAACAATATATTTTAGCATTTCTTGTGCGATTTTTAAAGTGTTTTCACTCAACCATGACGGGAAAATGACTTCGTATGTGTACATAACAGGTCATGTTACATCTTTGTCAAAAAAATGTTTTATTATTTTTTCAACAAAATAAAGGGTTTTGAAAAGTTTCAAACTCAAGAGGGATGAGCATTTGTCACACGGTGCTCACTCAACCAGAACAATAGGTTAATTATTAAGTGTCGGGATATGTGTTAGTGCATCGAGAGATGGATGATAAACATTGAAAGGACATCAATTATGCACCAGAAATTTAATTCATTAAAAATTCATATGACAGAATCCCAAAGTTACCCTTGTGACTTTTGCAAAGTGACATTTTTGCTTTAGAATTTGTCCACTCATGCATGACTAATTAGATTAATGCAATTTTCACACATAAGTTAATAAGTTAAGGAACAATCCTGCCAAATTATTTTTCCCAAACCTCTTTGATAAAAAAAGTTATGCTATTTTGCTTAGGGGGACTTACTTTTTTGTTGTTTATATTCGTCTTCATCTCCTCCTTTCTTTTCCCCGTTCTTATCCTCCTTCTCCTCCCTCTTTTTCCTTTTCTTCTTCGTCTACTACATTCTTCTCGTACCATACCCTCGTGTTCTCCTCCTTCCTCATCTTTTTCTTCTTCTTCTCCTCCTCCTTATTCCTCTCCTCACTCTTTTCGTCAACATGCTTGTCACCGTGCAGCTAGGTTCCTGGTAGGTCAATACTTAAATTTACTCTAAGCATAATCATAACTCCTAATATCACCCATTAAATCTCCGGCATAGTATTTAGCAGCAACATCATGAATGTCAATGTCACCACCACCATAATCATCACATTATCATTTCTAGATATCATTCGTCCTGCCATGAAGTAATCTGAGGAATATGATGTGCATGATATAATTCCCCCGAAGGAGAAATATGATTCCCCCAAAGATAGACTGATATAACACATATAGCTGTAGCTGGAACGGTTAGCAACGTAGTAATGCAGATTAACGAGATGAAAAGGTATATTTAGTGTAAAAATATATTTATGAAAATGTCTTTCTTTCCTAGATATTCAAATAAACAACTGCATTCAACGGACGACAATATAAAAGGTAACCCCCCTTATTTAGCATTCTCCTCTTGTATTAATATTTTGTTCTTCATCCGACTTTTTCCTTTTCTAGTTCGTCTCCTTTTCCCCCTTTGTTTATTGTTCTTCCCCGCCCCACCCCATCCTGATATTCTTAGTTTTTGTTGTTCTCGTTTTCGCTGTCTGTACCCATTGTTATTCTACCAATAGTGTATGAAGCAAGCTCGCTTCATTAAGGGAGTGGAGCGAATACTGTGCATTAATCTTAACTATTTTATGTCTGTGTTCATGTGCAGTGAAACCATCTGATGAAAGATTGGAAGAATTACCTCCATGCAAAGCGATTTTCCCAACCGCCCCCCTTATTGCTGGGTACTACAAAGACGAGGAGTGGGTATCACCTCACTGTAACATCCTCCGATACTCGTCCTCGCTCCCAGCCACGATGAAGTGCCTCGAGAGGAAGACTCTCTTCTTCCTTGGAGACTCCACCGTCAAGCATCTTTTTGATTACTTTATGAAGCGATACGATAAAAGCGTTGAGATCGTGGAAGGGAATCCACACTCCACGAAGAACGTCGGCCCGCTCATGACGGTGGACCGTCGCCATGACACCCACTTCATCCTCCGCTCGCAGGGATATCCCATCGGGGACAGCGCGCTGTACGACACCAGCGATATCCAGTACGTCGCAAACGTTCTGGACGACATCCGCATGGACGATTCGGCTGGCTGGGACATCGTCGTAGTGATATCCATGTGGAGTTACTTCACCGCCCACAACGCCTCCCTCTATGAGGAGCGGATGCGCGATGTGGTCGCTGCCATCTCGCGGCTCCACAACAGGAACCCTCACGCCACGGTGGTGTTCAACACCCCAAACACCAGAGATATGGACAACCTGGAGACTGTGGTGTACTTCAGTGACTGGTATGCCAGGCATCTTCACGTTGTCCTGCGGGAGGTGCTGTCTGGCTACGAGCGGGTAGGGGTCCTTGGCGCGTGGGACATGACTAACGCTGAGCTGCAGCCGCATCGCCTCCACCCGGGAGGTCCCCATGTACAGAACCTCGCCGACCAGCTCCTGTCTTATGTCTGCCCAACGGGATAGCAACGCCTCCATTTCCCCACAGACATAAACTATCATGCACCTTGCTGTAACTAGCACTAGTGGTTTAAGTTGAAACTTGTGACGAATTCCAGCTGATATGCCCAGTTAATTACTGGATAATTATGAAGGGCATTACCAGCATGTATCTGGGACTCTTTGATTGGTTGAGAGTGAATTTCACCAACATGGGGGATCTTTGACCTGTGACCTCTAATGGAGTTCCTGGGAGTTCCCAGCGGCTTTATCTGATCATGCATTTCACATTTATTTCAATTAAAAGATTATAAAAAAAGAGCTATACAATACAGCACAATCTTTTTTAACGGGGCAACCTTGATCTAAAGTAGCCAAATATTTGCCTTGATATGAAAGAAATCATCTGAAATATATCTTGCTTCATGAGCCTGTTACGCTGTTAGGTAATCCTTGGACAAGGCTCATGAATACAATTTGTAGCATCCACATATTGATACCATTAGTGATACAGTGTATAAAGACCATGCAGAGTAACATGCAGTTATAATTTGTCCTCAAAGCTGTTTTACAGCTGCCATGACAATGAACATATTTGCCCTTATGCCGAACCGACGTTTAACGCAAACAGTGTACTACACCTTAGTGAGACGCAAACCAAACAACATGAAATATCATTATTGATTGAATATAATTGAGTTTGTCAACATAAAAATTGCAGTGAATACTTCAACTCACCCACTGTCGTGGTTCTGTGATAAAAATCAATGTCATAATCAGATGATTTATTTAGCGCCCTATAAAGTCGGTCTACGTTTATTGTGGGTGTATGTTAAAACACCATTGTAAATTCTGGCCCCAGTGTATACATGTAATTTGTCTTCAAATCTGTTTTATAGCTGCCGTGGCAATGAACATGTCAAACTATGTCTTTCTCCAGTAGATGTGTGATGTCCCTTGAAGATAACGTCTGGAAGAAGATGATGACAAATGTCTAAGGGTTACATGCACTAGTCATTAGAAGTGTTGTGCTGTCTTACGAGTGCAATAGTATTCCTATTCATATAGTCTGCATTATGTTGTGGTAGAATTTTAACATTTAGACAACAAATGGTCATCTGAAAGACAACATTAATTCTCAAAAATGATGCATAAAAATGTGCTTTATTTACATTACTTACACAAAGGACTAGCCTTACCTTGATATTTACATATTTATACAATTCATCACATTGAGAGTCTCCAAGGAATATACAGCTCAATACAGAAGAGTGAAAATCAAACACACAGGATATTCATAATAATGCAATTTTCAATGAAGGTATTGTCTAACACTAGAAGTTGGTTGGCATATTAAAAAGCTTACTGGCAACTACAAATGAGGTTTGAATAAAACACTTACCGGTATCAACCTTTAACCACTGTTGAGGCATTTCTGCAGAAATACTACACAGAGATCCCATAAAGCAGCATTTTGCCTGGCACACAAAGGGTTATTTTAAAGTATGGTTACGAATCATGGATGTATTTAAACATAGATTGTACATGTATACTGCCTTACTCTGACAAAAGGAAGCAACAAAGGAGACTTTAAATGAGCAAATTGTGTCTGACACTTGCATTGGCACCAGTGCAACACCACATCATGTTAGATTGAATAGCTAACAGCAAGATGAATATTTCTTGTCCAGATTTTGCCTGTATGTAGGGAATGCTGGGTACAATCTAAGAATACCAATAACCCAGATTTGAGTGATTTGTCACTTGCTTCCTTTTATCAGAGTAGGGCAGTAAACTGCTACCCTTTATCTTCCAACACACCTGGATTCCCGTAACATAAAGGTTTGGGATCAAATGCAAATTTGAAAGACAAATTCTGATTGGTTACTGGTCAGTCTTTTGAACAAAAGGCGCATGCAACAATGATGTTGATTGGCCATTGCCATTTTGCGATTGATTGCAAACCTTTATGTTACGGGGCCCTGGTCATATCTTTTATTTGAATGTAATATTGTATGTGTTCTTTCAACAGAAAAATACATCCCCTCTTACAGTTAATCCCTTAAGCTAACTCTCTTGAAGGATACTGCAGTAACCTGTATAAAGAAAGATGTTAGTCCAAGTACTATAGTATAGCGTTAAATCATAACTTCTTCGCAATGCCCAATTCCCGGTCTTTCAAGGCATTGATACTTCTGTTTTTTACTGAACCAGTGTGTTTGTAGGCTGGCATTTTCCCACTCAGATACTACACAGTGTGACCCCTGCGTAATCTGCTGTACGCACAATAGATGACAGGCTATGAATACACTGTAAACTCCTTATGGGGCGCCATTCAGCCATATCCCGTTGGATATACTGCAGTCCCATGGCAAATTTTGACATCCTAAGTGGACCATGGTTCGACAAGACAGAAAATCTAACTTTGAGCAATGGGTTAAACTATTTAAATAAATGTACATTCATATGTACATGCTGAAAAAAACATGTTGCCAGGGTATTATGGCTTTCTCAAAACCTGGCAAAATCATAATGCCAAATATATTCAGTTATGTTTTTTTTTTCTTCCTTTACAGTAAGAATATAACTCAGGTAGGTTTCAGGGTTACCGGAATACCAATGATCAATTACAAGTGGTTAAGTCCGTATTTTGTACCTTACCAAATCATTATTATCTTTACTTCTTAAGATCTTTTCAATATATATTTCTACTTGTTGAGTTTATTAAGTGCAAATAAGGTAAAAACAGACAAAAACGTGTCATCGAGTTATCAATAAATTATGACCATCTAATCCTTTTTAAAATCTCAGTCACTATCAAAATGAAACAAAAATCAAAACCAGAGCTAATTTTGCATTTTATTAGGCTTTTTTCAAGGCTGTTGGACATTTCTAACCCAAACAACTGTATATAGTGTGTTCCAAAAAATAACGTAATCATAAAATATTATATTATTGTAAAAATAACAGCAATATTGAGAGTAAAGTATCTTCTTTCGTTTGGTACCAAATTCACAATGAATTGTTCACGCATGACTGATTTCAAGCAATTACAAGTGCTCGATGTCAGAAATGTTTTGCGCAGAATAATGAATGGTGTTTGCACTACGTCGATGCTTCCTTACAAATCTTGACCATTTCTCCTGCGTACCGGTAACTTGATTTTGACAATTACATGTATTTTTTAAACACCTGTTGCTCCTCAACGCATGACTCTTATCTATAATGTGAGTTGTTAAATGAAAGAAGAAACACTGTGATTTCTAATGATGTGTGTAATATTCCATGATTTTTTTCAGTCAACTAGGGAAATAACACAGAATCTCGGTTTCCTTTTTTCTGGGACACACTGTAGAGTCCAGTACTCACAAGACTAGTCGCTCAATCAGTCTTCTCTGATCTCAATACAGGCGCACTGAGAAAATGATTAGTCTACTACAGCCAGACCCCTTTTATTGAACAAATTTTGGATTAAAAATGCTCAACAGCCTAGAAACCAGGCTACATTTCATTGCAGATTTACACAACATATGTGTGATGACAGCGCAACCTTGTACTTGATTAGTCTACTACAGCCAGACCCCTTTTATTGAACAGTTTTGGATTAAAAATGCTCTCAACAGCCTGGAAACCAGGCTACATTTCATTGCAGATTTACACAACACATGTGTGATGACAGCGCAACCTTGTACTTGTGCAATACTTTGAAATGTAATACTCCATTGTTGAAATGTAATATTCCGGTGGTGAATTGTAATATTTCAGTGTTGAAATGTAATATTCCAGTGTTGAAATGTAATATTCCGGTGTTCATACTAGTTGACCAAGTCAATAGATCTACATGAAACTGCCATTCTAAATGGAAAAGTGCACTTTGATGTCAGTTTATTTTGCAGTACTTTTGTATCTAGACTTTTGAAATAAAGATTTAAAAGTAAGAGACGATGTGTATATATTGTATTTTGTTTTGGTATATCTGGAAATATCATAAGGGCTGTCCACATCCAACAATCATGTTTTTCCTCTCCTTTTGTGTGGTCCATGCTATGTATTGACATTTTGACCACATTTGCATGTTGCGGTGTAACATGTGAATATTGTCTATCAAAAGCCTACACTACATAAATCAGGTAAGTCCAATTTACATCTGTTTTGTCTATAAAAGCATAATGCTTATGAAAAGCATAACGGTTGAAAACTCAGAGAAACAAAACTAGTTAAGTTGAATAGATGATTGATACAGAAGTTATGAGTTTTACACAAAAATATGGATCGCTAGCCTTAAATTAGGCAATGCCTTTCAATAACTGCACTTCTTCATTACTTTGGTGAAACTTCCTGCAGTTTTTTAGCACGTTGGATGTGGACTGCCATATATACTAGAGATTTCCCACATGACTAGAAACCCAGGTGAACAGAGAATTGTTATTAGTATTATTTCTCCAAACAAGATCACTCCTCCAAATGATAACTAGAGCAATTCGACTGCCACGCAGTCGATAAATATGCCTCCGCCTCTTTGCCATTCTCAGAAAATGTGTATGTTTGGTGGGCAATGTACCATTGCTCCTATGTGAAATGAAAATATCACATTCTGTTTTTTCAAGTTTAGCCAAGTTTGGCAATGTGCATTGACTTTTGACCTCTTATTTCCTTGACTTCCAATCCAACCAGTCTGTCTAAATCCTTTGATCTTTCAGGAAGTTTACCCAAACTTCACCAGTCTGCCTCCATGAAGTGATAAGCCTCTGTACTATGTTTGGTTTGAATTGAATCATTAGTATTGGATTCAATGTAAAAAAATATCTCTTTGGGGGCAATTTTTAGCCAATTTTGGCAAAGTTCATTGACCTTTGATCCCTGACCTTTGAGAAATTTCACCAAAAAGTCATCAGTCTAGTAGTGATCCATCTTTGCACCATGTTTGGTTGGTATTGCTCCATTGGATTTGGATATATTTTGAAAATTATCAATTTTGGGCAATTATTGGCTAATTTTTGGCAAAGTTCATTGACCTTTGAACTCTCAGAAGCTTTACCCAAACTTTCACCAGTCTACCTCCATGAAGTGATACATTTCTGTATCATGTTTGGTTAGAATTGTGCCATTGGATTTGGTTTATTGTGAAAAATATCAATTTTTGCAAAGTTCATTGACCTTTGACCTCTGACCTTCCAGCAATTTCACCAACAATGTCACCAGTCTACCCCCAAGAAGTGATCCATCGTTTCACTATGTTTGGTTGGAATTGCACTTTTGGATTTGGATTTATTGTGAAAAAAATTAAAGTTTGGGGCAATTTCTAGCCAATTTTGGCAAAGTTAATTGACCTTTGACCTCTGAACTTTCAGAAATTTTACAAAAAATGTCACCAGTCTATCCCCAAGTAGTGATCTATCTTTGTACCATTTTTAATGACAAATGCATCCTTGGATTTGGATTTATTGTGAAAAAAGGTCAATTTTAAGCAAATTTTCACAAATTTCATTGACCTTTGACCTCTGGCCTTTCAGGAATTTTACCAAAAATGTCACCAGTTTATCGCCAAGTAGTAATCTATATTTGTACCATGTTCAATGAGAATTGCATCCTTGGATTTGAATTTATTTTAGAAGAGGTCATTTTTGGGCAATTTTTACAAAGTTCATTGACCTTTGACCTTTGACGTCAATCAGATTTAACCCCAATTTTACACACTTTATTAGTTTCATGCAATACATACATGCACTAAGTTTGAAGCAAATCTGCTTAACGGTTCTCAAGATATTGCCTAAACGGATTCGGGACGGACAGACAGACTTACGGACGGACGGATGGACGGACAAGCCGAAAACATAATGCCTCCGGCCACTTCGTGGCGGAGGCATAAAAAACATAGGAAATAGAGTACCAAAGAAGTGTCGTCATATCCATTGTTATGCCGGCTTCTGGTTCTGAACAACATCACTCAAATGAGACTTTCACTAGGCCAAAAAGTCTAAGTCACATGAGAGTCCCCGCTATGATCACCGATGTTTGCTCTACCCACATAGTTAAGAACCAGTTGTCTTGCCAACATGCCCATATGACGTCACACTTGGTTATTCTATTTGAGTGCAGGCTGGACACACAGTGAACTACAGACTTGATTGAAAAGTAATTCCAGTGTCTCTGCAGTTTGGCTGTCACTCTATAGCTGAGCAATACATCAAAAGTCCTTCAAGGGTCCTGAGATTGTCCTGGAATTGACAATAGAGGGCGTGCTATGCTGCATCCTCTGCTATGGGGTTTGCATGGACGATGACATTGGTTATTCGGCACTCGGTCAACGGTCTGAAGTTCTTCTCATTGATGGGGAGTTTCTCCAGTTCATCCAGCGTCTCAAGACCATCGATGACTCTGGAGGGGAGGACAAAAGAAGAAGAATGCTGAGACAAATAAACAAAGGTAAGGTACTGTAAAATGCTTTTTGTTTTTAGATTACATGATTATGTATTTGTCTTGTGTTTGTAACAAATCTTACAATAATTCCAGTAGTGGGTCAGCTTTCGCAAGAATCGTTCCTTTTTTGCTGCTACCCATCCTTGCATTTTACCATTTTGATTTGACAAATGTTTGTTTGTTGCACGTTTATTATTGGAAGAAATAAACTGAAGATTTAAATCTTCATTATATTCACCACCTGCACAAGAAAGCAGCATCTGCATTCACAAAATTCCTGCAAAGTGTCCTTGTACGTACTTGCCAATGATGGTGTACTTCATGTCAAGGTGGGGCTGCTTGGCGTAGGTGATGAAAAACTGGGAACCGTTGGTGTTGGGTCCGTTATTCGCCATGGAGACCACTCCTCGCACGTTGTGCTACGCATCAAGAAAGGACAGAGTTAAATCGATTTTACACTTTCTGCAGCAGCTGTCCATTTTGAATGAAAGTATTTAATTAATTTAGTAATTAACAGTACTCACGCACATCTTTATAATCTATTGAACTGACTGATCCATATAAAAAATTTCATACCTAAAAATTACCCAGAATATTATTGTCCAGGGCTACAGTTTTCAACTCTCAAATAATTCATTTTGATATGATCTTTGTGAGGAATTTCCATTGAATGAAAATATGTATATTTTTAGCGTTAATGATGAACATTCTCCTTTCCAAGAATGTATAGATTCTTAGTTTTCATGTAGCTTTATAGTGTAGTAGCAGCAACAAGTAGGGAATTGGGAATGTGGGGACGATCTATCTTTCCAATATAGGTCAAGAATATCATATTATGCAATAGCAATCATGTTACAATCACCTCTTTCTTAAATGATATACTGGACATGTCAACTTACGCCCAGTCATATTCCTCCCAAACACCTACAATTCAATTTCAATTTCAAAGTCTAGAATCAGAAAAAAAAAAAGAAGATTGAAAAATAAAGCAGCTACAGGAGAGCTCTAATTTTGATATATGAGCAGTCTCTTTAATAATACTATGAATCACCCATTATCATAGGATACAATGAAACCATTTTTTCCTCTTCGATTTTGTTTATCTTTTTCTCATTTGAAAACAAATATTTAATGCTTGCACTCAGGACTTTGCATTGCATGGAATGAATAACCACACGAATCTATTAAAAACAAATAGCAATTATGGACATGGATTTAGTTACAACACTTAATGCAACAAACTGGGGCATCAATTAGATCTTTCCGTTGACGCTTAACTGTTTTACGGATTATCTTTCCATCCCATCTGTCCTTCTCACAATTAAAATTTTCATTCATCACTTAGTGATCTGACAATTTGCATTTTGTTTATTCACAGTTTGGCAAGCATTTTGAAAAATGGTTGACTATTTTGTTGATATTTGCCATTATCGTTACTTTTTTCTATGGAAATATTTTTATTTTTTAACATGTGTGAACAATTTGGTGATTATAGTTCACACAATGGGAGAAATAAAATGTGTGCACGTTTGATAAAACAAGAGGTCTGCCGACCTTGCGCTCACATGGGAATATTGATCATTAGGGAGGGAACAAAGTCACCCCATGATAACACGAGGGTAATTTACATGGATGGCAAAATACATGTTAGGCCCCACTTTTTATTGGGGGAGGGGGTCCCCCATGTCCCCTCATCAGGTGAGTACACAATAATAACTATGTAAGATTACCCTTCGTTCCTGTCAAATTTTGATAAATTTAAGAATATATATGTATCTTCAATTTTTGCCACTTTTCTGAAGTGAAGGGGGGGGGGGGGGGTCTACCTCATGCCAGATGGGATCCTAATTGTAACTACTTTTCCACATTGCCTGAGAATAAAGTATGTCAAGCTTTGATGGAATCCAACATTTAATATTTAAGAAAAAGGTCAACAATTACAAATCTGCCCCTAGGTCCTTTTGGTGGCCCGTGACCCACCTTATGAGACACATGCCATCCCAATGAAGCCTTTGATCCCTTTAGTGAGTCCACAAACTCATCCTCCACCTTCCTTCCCCAGCAGCTCAATCCTCCCTTCCCTGTTACTTTAGAGTCTCCCATCTTGACCCCCCCTCCCCCATCTAATCCCCCTTATGAGACACACCCTACCTCAAGGAAGCCTTACATACTTTAGTGAGTCCACAAACTCATCCTCCACCTTCCTTCCCCAGCAGCTCAATCCTCCCTTCCCTGTTACTTTAGAGTCTCCCATCTTGATCCCCCCTCCCCCATCTAATCCCCCTTATGAGACACACCCTACCTCAAGGAAGCCTTACATACCTTTAGTGAGTCCACAAACTCATCCTCCATCTTCCTTCCCCAACAGCTCAATCCTCCCTTCCCTGTTCCTGTAGGGTCTCCATCTTAAACACCCTTATGAAACACAGCCCACCTCAGGGATTTCTTTGAGGTAGCCTGCTTTATATACACCTTAAGTGAGTTCACAAACTCATCCTCCACCTTCCTACCCCAGCAGCTCAATCCTCCCTTCCCTATTCCTGTAGGGTCTCCATCTTAACCCCCTCCCCATCTAATCCCCCTTATGAGACACACCCCACCTCTCTATCTTAATCCCCCTCCCTATCTAATCCCCCTTGTAAAACACACCCCACCTCAAGAAAGCCTTATATACCTTAAGTGAGTTTACAAACTCATCCTCCACCTTCCTTCCCTAGCAGCTCAATCCTCCCTTCCCTGTTACTTTAGAGTCTCCCATCTTAATCCCCCTCCCCATCTTAATCCCCCTTATGAGACACACCCAACCTCTAGCCCTTCATACCTTTAGCGAGTCCACAAACTCATCCTCCATCTTCCTTCCCTAGCAGCTCAATCCTCCCTTCCCTGTACCTGTAGAGTCTCCAATCTTAATCCCCCTCCCCATCTTAATCCCCCTTATGAGACACACCCAACCTCTAGCCCTTCATACCTTTAGCGAGTCCACAAACTCATCCTCCATCTTCCTTCCCCAGCAGCTCAATCCTCCCTTCCCTGTTCCTGTAGGGTCTCCAGTCTGGACCATGAAGCCAGGAATGTTCCTACGAGAGGTCGCCGGGAAAAAAACTGGTTAGAAACGGAAAGAACCGGTACCGGAACCGGAAAGAACTGGTTAGCTAACTTTCAGGGTAATAAAACTAAAATAAGAATTGGTTATAAAAATATTGAAATAACTTGACTTGTAATGTTTGACCACATAGGTTAGAGTATCCCAATATCTTAACATTTTCCCATTTGATGCACAATTGAACACAAGCAATTACTTTGCATACTTTCATTGCATTCTTGCTTTAAACAATTGAAATGACTTGCCTTGTAAGTGTTCGATCAAATAGGATCTGTAAATGTATATTATCATAGTATCTTAAGATTTTCCCATTTGATCCACCATTGAACACAAGCAATTACTTTGCATAGGCCTACTTCCATTACAATTTGTTTTAAAAAGTTGAAATAATTCATCTTGTATGTGTTTGTTTAAATAGTATCTGCAAACATACAGTATCCTTATATCTTTAGATTATCACAATTGATGCACAATTCAAAACTAATGATTAAATAATTATGCAGACTTCAGTAACAATTTGGTTTTTAAAAAGTTGAAATAATTTGACTTGTATTGTTTGATCAAATAGAATCTGCAAAAACATAGTATCCTAATATTTTTAAATTTGCACCATTGATACACAATTCAACACAAGTGATTTCTTTAGCAGACTTAAAGGGGATCTCAGGGCATTACAAAACTAATGCTTCGTTGTTTTGGGACTAGGATTGAATATCAAATCAATCTTGTTGTGGGGTCTTGTATGTTCTGTAATAAAATAAAAATGCAATTAACTACTACATCGCACAGAACATCTGCGATCTCGATGTTCCGCGCATCTATTTATTTTGCATGTCCGCTAGATCAATACACGTACGTAGCGATCTATCACCGGTAGAAATGATCGTGCACTCGCTCAAACTTTCATGGTATAATGTGTGCACATGCAAGTTGGGTGATACATAGGGCTTTGCTGGCCGCGATCGATTAGAGTATCGTGAGGTGGTATCGGTTTCAGACAGAACTATTGAAATGTGATACTATAAATGATTCCCTGGCAATGTAGAAATAATCTCAGGATCTCAAACTTGTTTTGTACGTTCATTTGAGATATATCTTTGATGTAAGAGAGTTAAATTTCTGCCCGGTGGTACCCTTTAAGCATAATCCCTTCATGACAAGAACAGACCCAAATGTACAATGCATGAAAAAACATCTACACGTAGCTTAATTCATACCTGTGAAAGAGGCAGCCATTGTAGAAATCGCTGGCACACAGTGCAAGGAAGTTCTCGCACATCTTGGGCACCTGGTCGCAGAACAGCTCAATCTTGAGCTCCCCCACATCAGTGTTAATTGTCACAGACTGGGAAACGAAGAAAATAGAGGGAAGATATTTATCATATATTTAGTAGTATTATTTACCTAGGATAGCCCATTCAGTGGATAAGCACTGTTCTACCAGGGGGCCCTACTTTTTAACATTTTTAACATTCAACACATAAATAATGGTTTTCATACATCCAAACATCTATGTACAGTTCAGTGGCAAATATACATCATTATGGAATTTGCACTATTTAAGCTAAATATGATAAAAAAAGATAAATATGAAACAGGAGGGAGACACAGATGAAATCATTGGAAGTCATATGGGCTTGTCTACAACAAAGGAAAAGTTGATTGCAGAACTCAATCTTGAGCTCCCCCACATCTTCCCTTTAGCTTAATGTTTTGTCTCGTAATCAAATTTTGTGTTTGTCTTCTTGTGCGATTACATACGTACATTACATATTTGTTTTGATCTTGAGACAGCATGTGTGGGTCTACACACCCTTGGGCAACAGTGAATTACTTCAATTTGTGGACCCTGACCCAAACTCTGTCTCTTTCTGTATCTGTATTTTTTGTCCTGTGTCCCAAGATGTGTTATAGGTGTACTTCCTTGTTATGATGTTATATACTACAGCTCAAAGGAATTGGCATAGGGAAAGGGAAAGGGAAGGACCCACAGTTTTAAACCGCGGTATATTTTGTCCAGTTCAGCATGAAACATAATGCTTTTTAGGCTAAAGCATCATTTTTCATGCTGAACTGGACAAAATACATGGATACCGCGGTTTAAAACTGCGGCTCCTTCCCTTCTTCCCTTTCCCTTTCCGGATGCCAAAACCTTTGAGCTGTTGTGTGTGTAATGTACGTAATTTCTATGGTTTAATAAAAAATAACAATAGTGCACAGTCACATAGGCCTACTGGTAGGGTAAGATGATGTGATTGAACAGGGTAATCAGTGGCTGGGAGGAGGAAAACACAGATATATACATGATATATTGGCATGTCCAAGACAAAGGAAAACTTCTTAAGATTATGCAATTATTCATCGTTAATCTATATGAGCCTTTACAGTGAGGGTCTTCTTCACAACACACATAAAGGAAAGTTGTCCCATGGTGCACCACGCAACAACATTCCGATTTGGTTTGCAGTCATCTCTGCTTCCGGTCTTGTGTACTAGTGAATGACACCGGATGCGGTCTCAACATACTGATTATGTTAAAGGGCCCCTGTCATCAAAATGTATGTCGACTTATGTTGATGCAACATAATATGTACATAACAAAATCATTAACTGTTCAATGTAAATATGTGTCCTATATTTTAAAATAATTTGTCTATATTTTTTCTCAGCACTGATAAGCGACGCCTCCAAAATATCCTCCCAACTCAAGATTCCCCCTGTTACATCATCAAAGGTAGAAATTAGCAGGATAATAAGCAGAACTTATTAAACATTGCAATGACTACCTCCACCTGCCCACAAGAGCATCACGTGTCTTCACACAATACCATATAACAACCTTTTATGTGGAAATAATCGTTTCCTTATGTCAGAAATGTGCTAGCTATGTGATGCTATTAGAAGAACTTGCAGGTAGTAATTGCAATGTTTAGTTTGTGCATAAATTATGTCCATTATGCTGCTAATTTCTACCTTTGATGATGTCACAGGGGGAATCTTGAGTTGGAGAATATCTTGGAGGCGGGGCTCATCAGGGCTGAGAAAAAATATTTTAAAATTATTTTAAAATATAGGACGCATATTTACATTGAACAGTTAATGATTTTGTTATAAACATATTAAGTTGCATCAATAGAAGTCAACATACATTTTGATGACAGGGGCCCTTTAAGCACTCTTTATCACAACAGCAGTGAGCACATACCATTCAACTTTCTTGTAGAACTTATGTGGAAAAAAAACATATTATATCCTAAAAATCTGAATCCTAAAAATGTGGGTCTGAGAGAGTTGGGAGACAATTGTTTCTCTGAAAATTTCTAAGCATGTTTTGTTATGTCCACTTTATGTTTGCTATACTATACATGCACATATCACATACAAGCACACATGCACACACCACATATTCACACAGTGACACACACACATACACAAACACAAACACACACACACACACACGCACACACACACACACACACACACACACACACACGCACACACACACACACACACACACACACACACACACACACACACACACAAACCCATAAGAAATACTAAATTGCAGTCCCATGATGAAATATTGTCCACAGTAATTTTATTAGTACCAATATAATTTATGCACTGTACGACTATATCATGATCATTACCATCCTCACAAAGTATTATCATTAACAAAACGTATATTCTTTTACTCTAGCTATGTCACAGGTCCCTTGGAATAGAGGTAGATTTTACTTTTACCTACTACTACAGTATGCGACAATCATATGGAAACCAGGAGGGTGTTTCACCAAGCTGTTCGTAAGTTACGAACGACTTTACGAAGGACTGGTGATCCCTTCTTTTGCTTAATGTGTTACCACACTTTGTTCATTGAGAATCTGATTTAGCACAAGAAGGGATCACCAGTCGTATGTAAAGTCGTTCGTAACTTACGAACAGCTTGGTGAAACACCCCCCAGGGACCATATTCCTGAAAATAATAATAATAATAATACTATATGTTATACTAGGTGGCATAGTTAGTTACTAAAATTCACACAGCTGAATGCACTTTAGCAACTAACTAGCCTAAGTAAGGTTTCATGATTATGGCCACAGTAGCATGGCACAGCAATGTATTTTGAAGCACACAAATGGAGGATTCATCTTATTGAAAGAATTACCATTAACAATAAACAGGCATGACAATAAGCCATTTTGTAATTGCAATTTGCGCATGAGCAGATTATTGGTTTTAGTAAATGACCTCGGGTCAATTCCCAAACTCACAGAGTAAAATGGGAATTCATTAGATAGTCGACCACACTTCAATCTATTATCATGCAAATATGGCAACAGCTATTCAGCTCTGAGAAGGTACTGAAAGAATATTCCACCATGTGCACCTGCTTCTATTGTTGTTCCGGGCACACTGTGAAGTATCTTTACATCCACCATCCAACACAGTTTCATGAAGCAATCCCAGTCAGCAGTCTAGTAGTATTTATTCAGTGCATTGTCCGACCATGGTGTAATTACGAAATGGTCTATTCTATAATTGCAATGTGCATACCATGGTGACATGCACCTATAGATGATTTTCATGAAGTATGCTCATTTTATGAATGTCTTTTAAACAATACGTTACTGATGGTAACCCCACAGCTTGTCCGAGGTTTGTCTGAGTAGTAACAATTTATATATTCAGACTGCATTAAGCACATTGAAACTGAATCACTAGATACACGTGAATGACATGACATGTTACTTTGCTTTGGTCTTTTAAGGGGGAAACTGTGAATACATTACGAAAATGGTCTATCATGCATGACCTACAAATATTGAAGCACATGTACTAATCTCAGTGCTCATTCAAGTACACACCAGTAAAAATGATTTTGAATAAATAAATGCAATGGTATTTTGTTATCAATTCTCACTGAACAGTAAACAAACACACAGTGAATTTTCCCAGAGATTTGTACTGTTTCAGGAATACTTATTCTTAAATACATTTTGGTTAATGTTCCACTTTCTAGTTGCCAGCAAGCATTACGTAGGATAACATCTACCCTCACATTGCTATCGAATAGCACTAGCTGAAAACACATCAAATGATCTTCTATGAGTTGTTTGTTAGCTTAAAATAATTTACATCTGTGATCCAAGTTCCCATATTTACATATCGGACACACGTTCATGTACAGTATGTGATGCGACTGTGACTTATAGCCACTGCAGGCATCAAGAAATAATGGCTGATGGTGGTCACACACCAACAGGCCTTCATATGAGAGTCCAAGGCCCCGTCTTAGAAGGAGTTGCGATTGATCTGATTTAATTGCAAGTCCAATCCCCTCTCTGTAATGTACACTAAAGCTCAAAGGAATTGGCACAGGTAAAGGGAAAGGGAAGAAAGGGAAGGAGCCGCAGTTTTAAACCGCGGTACATTTGGTACACAATGCTTTAGCCTAAAAAGCATGATGTTTCATGCTGAACTGGACAGAATATACCGCCATTTAAAACTGTGGCTCCTTCCCTTTCCCTTTACCCGTGCCAATTCCTTTGAGCTGTAGTGTATATGTCATTTTGGGATTAATGGCAATTCCTTATCAGACAGGGCCCTAGATACATGCAGGCCAAGCAGAGTTCAACTTCCACTCCAACAAAGGATTACAGCTATCTTGGCTTCATTTGAAGTAGCTTGTTTCATAACAAGCAAAGTCTAGAAGATCGTATTCTAAACACAACAAAAAAAGTAAGTCCCCCCCCCCCCCCAAACAAAATAGCATAACTTTTTATTAAAGAGCTTTGGGTAAAATAACTTGGCAGGATTGTTCCTTTACTTATTGACTAACTTCTGTGTGACAATCACATTAATCCAATTAGTCATGCATGAGTGGGCAAATTTTAAAGGCAAAAATGTCACTTTTCAGAAGTCACAAGGGTAATTGTTAATGCCGTTTAAACAATACATTTTGGCATTTCTTGTGCGATTTTTAAAGTGTTTTCACTCAACCATGACGCGAAAATGACTTCGTATGTGTACATAACAGGTCATGTTACATCTTTGTCAATTTTTTTTTTTTTTCAACAAAATATCAGGTTTTTAAAAGTTTCAAACTCAAGAGGGATGAGTATTTGTCAAACGGTGCTCACTCAATCAGAACAATGGGTTAAGTGTCGGGATAGGGTTAGTGCATAAAGAGATGGATGATAAAGAATGATAAGACATAAATTATGCACCAGAAATGGAATTCATCAAAAATCATAAGACAGAATCCCCAAATTACCCAAGTGACTTTTGCAAAGTGACATTTTTGCCTTTAAAGTTTGCCCACTCATGCATGACTAATTGGATTAAGCTGATTTTCACACAGAAGTTAGTCAATAAGTTAAAAAACAATCCTGCCAAATTATTTTCCCCAAAACCTCTTCGATAAAAAGTTATGCTTTTTTGCCTAGGGGGGACTTACCTTTTTTTGTTGTGTTTATTTGAGGCATTAATTGTACCAAGCTACATTGTAGATGGTAGGGGCAGCCAGAATGTGTCTGTCTGAGATTATTTGATGTCCTGTCTTTTAGTTTTACAATGCATTTGGCCTTTTTAGAGCACAACTGATCACTATCTGTTTTTTAAATTGGCAACATTATAAACCTGTATTTAATTCTCCCTATCGCATATAGCCGATATCAAGCGATATCACCTCATGATACCGATATCTGATCGATTGCTCTTGGGACGTATACTTCCGGTAAGATCTGGTTGTCGGCAGAAAGTGACCAAGAAATCACTTTTTTTTTAATGAATTAAGCAGTGAACATTTTGTGTAGGGTTGTGGTTAGGGTCAGGGTTAGGTTTAGAATAAGGTTTAGGGTTAGTGTTAAGGTCAGGGTTAGGTTTAGGGTTAAAATTCATAAAATTAGTTGGATATCCTGGTCCCTTATTGTACGGGATTGCCGAATGTTCCTGGACCGGACCGGAAGTTCATCTCCCAAGAATTAAAGGTAAAAAAATTAGAGCGCCACACACGTTCAGATTCGGAGAGCTATATGCGATAGGGAGAATTGAATTTTACTTAAAATGGAACATGCATTCCATCAAACACTAACATAACATAAAAAACATACAATTTAAAGCAATAATTGTGCCAATTTGGAGAGCAAAAGTGTGATTTCAACCAGTGATTTTTCCTTGATATGTCCACTAATTTCTGTTAATTTCTGTTTATATACGATGCCGGGTTTTGGAACTGATACGACCCGACTAAGCTGAAAGCAACACAGAGGTACATTGCATAGGAGTGAGAGCACAACTGATCACGCTGAGCTGGAAGCCTGCACGAAATGGAACTCCGCATAGCGTAGCAATTTTTTCCAGTTTCCGATCCGATCCAGAAACCAAAAATATTTTTGACACATTCCCATTCCAGATCCAGACTGTTCTTTTCTTGTCCGAGTCACAGGGTAAGTAAGTAAGAAATGAGGTGTCCTTACATCTTACTACTGGTGTTCATTCCCATTTTGGACAACTTTTCAGTCTGATTTTCACAAACAGGGTTGTTAGAAAAAATGTTATATAAAGTAAAGTTTTTAAAGGGCACATCACCATTCTCCACATATCCAACTAAAAGCATGAAGAATATATCATATATATGTTGTTGTCTTTATAGGTCACTAGATTATAAAATAGAAATGAATGAAAGTATAAAACATTAAAAAAAAACTACGGGTAAGCAAAAATAACTTCATAATCCAGCATAGAGATTCTGAAAATAGCGTGTGAATGTATAGTCGTGATACAGGACATGTCACTTTTTATCCCTTTGTATGCCATACAAAACACCGCTTTATGGGATTTGTGCGTAGTATTTTGGATTGTTAAGTCAATATTTAAGAAAATTAAGAGGACACTGACAACTCGATCTAATACTCTCCCTATCAGACTTAGATTGTTACACTAGCACCATTTCCACTGTCCAGCAAAAACCATGATTTTTTTAAGATCGCGATCTTTGGGTGTAAGTAAAAAACTTACACCCATAGATGGTGATCTTAGAAAAATCGATTTTTGCTGGACAGTGTAAATGGCGCTACTGCTATGATCCACGCTTCTTTATGGCTCGGAATGCTGGACTATAATTACATCCATGCAACAGAATTTGGAAGTGAAGGAAATGTGGTTTCTCCGCATGATGATGAGAGTATCATGGACTGATAATGTTACAAATGAATATGTCATAGAAAGAGCAAAGTTATCCCGAAAGTTACTTCAAGTAATTTCCACAAGACAGATAAGTTTCCTAGGCCACATACTTCGAAAGAATGCTCTTGAGAAAGTCACCTCCACTGGTGCTGTTTAGTTACATAGGTCAAGAGGATGACAGAGACTAACTTTCCTCTCTTGGCTCAGAGATGCCACTGTACATAGTACATACCTAAGAATGATCTTAAATGATCTTAAATTCATAGTACATTTGAGCCATCCTGATCCCTTGATGTATGGCGTGGCAGCAAAAATTTATACATCCAAGAAAAGGTAGAAAAATCAAGCAGAAATTGTGCAATTAAAAAGGTTAATACACTTCCCTACAACTTAGAGACAAAACAAATAGCACAGTCAGCAGCTACAGTGTAGATGTCCATTGTGAAATCCTGTTGCAGCTCACATGTACATTACGTACCAATACACTTCTTGCCCATTTAGATTTTATTAGTTTTTCCAAGGAACATGCCTGAATAACCGTTCCCAAGAAAAAACATTAGGATACCTCTAATGGAGCTTATTGAGTCAGGTCAAACATAAATTGATTAACATGATGATTACTTATCTAGAACAAATGAACCCGATCCAAGAAAAAACAGAATAAATAGACATAGTACTCAGATCTTCATGAATAGGAACAATATTACACTGGATGCATTGCTAAATAACACACACTATTGCCATACATGTAGATAGAGTTTTCTGACACACTGTAATAAAGAATGTATGTATTCAAGTTTAAGAGTCTTTGCTAATCAGTCTGCCGATCATAAAAATTGCATGGCTTCAATCTTGCACTTCTCGTACAGTCCTAGATAGTACGCTCCGCCAGCCGATATCCAAATGATCCGCGGAACAACTCCAGCAAACAAACCTGGAATGCCCCTCTCTCTGAAAACCGTCCTGAAGACGTCGGGAATACGATCAACCTTCGCCGGGGAGTGCGAGTCTTGCCCGCCGAGCATGATGCGAGTCTTGACCACATCACAAGGTGTGGTCAAGATGGCTGCCACGCCTCCTGCGAATGCCCCGCATATACTGGACTGCCATGCCGTGACGGGATAGCCCTGGTGCTTGGCCCACGCCTTCTTGCTGAGCTCCCAGAGAGGGAACTGGATGAAGGCGTAGGGCAGGTCTCTGAGGAC
Source organism: Arbacia lixula (assembly GCA_963669155.1). Taxonomy (NCBI): domain Eukaryota; kingdom Metazoa; phylum Echinodermata; class Echinoidea; order Arbacioida; family Arbaciidae; genus Arbacia; species Arbacia lixula. The sequence goes on from OZ022588.1 coordinate 9,165,268, forward strand.
AGTACTCGCAAAGCCTCTGTACATGCCTGGGAGTCCATCCTTGGCCAGGATGCTGTTGAGGATAGTCCGGCTGGGTATCCTAGAGGCCTGTGCCCGCTGCTTGACGACCTCTGCAGGGACCGCTACCAGCAGGGAGATCATCTGCCCAACGGTGGCTCCGGCCATCAGGACCAGCGGCTCATAGCGGGGAAGGAACTTATCCCCTAGAGCCTTGGAGGTCTCGTACACGCCAAAGAAGATGGCCGAGTTTGGGACCGTGACCACCAGGACGGGGAGGATGCCAGAGAAGCAGCCACGGAAGCCACCGGCCTTCCACAGGCCCTGGGGGCTCTGCAGCCGGGTCTTGATGGTGTCTATGGGGTGCAGGGTGGCGTCCACGGTCGCCCCGGTGACGCCTCCCGCCAGCAGGGCTGCGGGGAGGGAAGGGATCTGATCGCTCATCCCTCAGGGTTCATCTCATCTGGAGGAAACGAGACAAGCCAGATTTACTCACAGAACTACATACAACAGTCTGGGGCCTTCCATAAACCACAATGGACTCCCATCAACAATGTTGAAGTATCTGGGAACAATAGCAGCAATTCCAACATAATAGCTGTCCAGTAGTACCTTCATATTTCTAATGGACTCCCAACGGATAACCACAAACAATGTTGCAGACTTATCTACATGTAGTAACAATTAGTATCAATCACATCATTTTTAGTCACCAATTTATAAGGTTTCGCTTGTGTGATGCATGTAGAAGCATTGATCCACCTTCTTCTTTTGTTATGTTCCTCATCAGTTGATCTACGCTGCTTTTTGGTTTTCAGCATTTGTTTGTGTAATCTATTGTCATGTTGCTCTGTATTATTTGTACACAGGGCCCCAAGGGAGAACAGTACCAAGCTCACTGATGGGGCTACCCTGTTTAAAAAAGACTTAACAAATAAATAACAAAAACAGCATTCTAAACAAGTGCAGTAATTACATCAGCTGTTCCAGGGTACACTGATATTTCCAGTGGCCTCCTATAAAGAGTGTACGAGTACGGTTTTTACCAACAATAGCATTCTTCCATGCAAGTCCTAGTAACTGCAAAGGCATTCTACTTGCATTCTTGCGATACATCTCGTAACCTAGCAGCTTCCATGAATCATGGCATACTTTATGTATTTAGCAAAAAAGAACCAGTCAGCAAAATTATTCTTCCTCATAGCCTTAGGTGTATAAGGCTAAACATAGTGCCGCATGTTCATTTCATGACATTAGGAGGTCTTGCATTTGAATATCAAACACAACTATCAACTGGAGCTCTCGTGGATTCAACGCGACTTTGCAATTGTCATATGATCTAATGCAGCTTGTGTTTAATCAGTGCTCTCTTTCGGCAACGCGTGACAAAATAATGTTAAACACAAGAGGCAGTTAATCATGACTGACTTTGGTGCAATACAGCCCAGGCTTAAAATGAAGTCCCCCTTAAAAAAAATATAAAGTTTCCCCTGGCTTAGCATTAATTGACATTGTACATAACTGCATCTAGGACCAAGGCACTCAAGCACAGTATCCATGTACAAATGTATTCCAGCAACAGGCACAGAGAGAGCAGTATCCAGATAAACCTATTGTACATGGGTTAATCATGCATCTGAATTATGCTCTATAGCCAGGTATTACATATACACTGTATCAAAGTTCAAGGCATTATTGAACAAATTTATGTATAACAATGCAAATGTTAAAACTTATTGACGAGTGTGTTTTCATCATAGAATGTATTTCATATCAATTCTCCCAATCGCATATAGCCGATATCAAGCGATATCACCTCACGATACCGATATCTGATCGATTGCTCTTGGGACGTATACTTCCGGTAAGAACTGGGTGTCGGCAGAAAGTGGCCAAGAAATCACTTTTTTTATGAATTAAGCAGTGAAAATTTTGTGTAGGGTTGTGGTTGGGGTCAGGGTTAGGTTTAGAATAAGGTTTAGGGTTAGTGTTAAGGTCAGGGTTAGGTTTAGGGTTAATATTCATAAAATTAGTTGGATACCCTGGTCCCTTATTGTACGGGATTGCCGAATGTTCGTGGACCGGAAGTTCATATCCCAAGAATTAAAGGTAAAAAAATTAGAGCGCCACACACGTTCAGATTCGGAGAGCTATATGCGATAGGGAGAATTGATACACTAGTACAGTACATGCATCTATAGATTGACTCTATATAAAAACTCTATATATAAAAAATTGGCGTTTTGTGATTTATTTGAGATTTATTGACTACATTTATGTTATGGAATATGTTACTGAGTTATGTCTCAGATACGTAGTGTACTACAGTGTGGTTATAATTATATTCTGATCAATATTTCATTTCGTGTCCATCCAGGATAAAATATTGTGTTCAAGTTCAAAGGATTATTACATGGACATGTATTTTCTGTGATGATTTATGGCAGGACATTGTGTTTATATATATAGGTTTTAATCACTTACCCCCAAATCATATCAATTATTCTTGTGGCAATATTAGATCTATATCATGAGCAACTTATTATATGGTGTGACAATGAACATGTTTGAAATATAAGATTATTTCATTCAAAATGTGAAAAACTATCTCATAACAACTTTAACTTCTTTCTTGGAATCTTCTCTTATAATGGTGTTTATCATGTCACACTAAATGAAGTATGCTACCCCGTGCTCAAGTTTTCAGAGGGAATCTTTTACCAACCCACATGAATAAAACTTCTACACATTACAATGCCCACGGTTATTAACCCTACATGTATTCAATTTCCATGCCCATCCTCTTATACCAACCCACATGAATAAAACTTGTACACATTACAATTCGCATGGTTATTAACACTACATGTATTCAATTTCCATGCCCATCCTTTCATAGTACCTATTGAAACATTCTAAAAGGTTTTTCTTCAAATGTCTCCCATATGACACTCGCTGTGACCCTCATAACTCTTCCTCTCTCACTTCCCCAATGACATGCTCTTTCCGTTTAGTTTTCTCTCTTCTGTCAATCCCAATGAATACGTTGTCCTTTTATACAGCTGATTTACTTTGGAATCTCGTCCAACAAGCCTAGCTTCTCTGAAGTTGCTGTTTTTCCCCTCAATATCTAACTGTTCAAAAGAATTGTACTATTTATGTGGTTTATTATTTTTTGCCCTAGGACTTGAAACTTGATTGGTGGGCTTTCATTCTATTTGTTCGCATTGCTATTCCCGTCGTATTGTATTGTTGTATCTCTGCATGATTTGTATATTAAGTGGAAAGAACCCAAATTCAATTCAACCAGATTTTGCATTTTGCATTGTATTGGATCCATTGGTCACTCTTCTCTAATACTGCATGCACATGTAGCTTTTATTTGTAAATTGTTCTTTACGTGCGCTTTAAACAATAAAATACAGGCTTAAAACAGGGTGTTTGAAGATATATTTCCCGAGTAGGAGCAACATCTCTCTGCCTCACAGGGGAAAAAATTAATTCCACATTTTTGGGGGCTCCTTTTCAAGCACATTGGCTGTTTGTCTACAATTTTACATTGTGTCTATGGGAATATGGGGGGCTCTTTTAACATTTTCCAGGGCTCTTTTAAGCATTTTGGGGGTGAATTCGCTCCAAGCTGCCTCATATAATTGAACCTCCACAGTACCATACACAATTTAAGAGACAGATGAAGTCAGTGACCACTAATACAATGTACAAGGTATAGTATTTCTGATATTTATTGTTTTCACAAAGATCATGATTCTAAACCAGTCCATATCTGACTGCATGCGTAGCGAATGCCTGGAACAAAAGATACATGTAACACACACGGTAGAATTCTATAAGTATCCAAAATAAAGGGCACATGGCTTTAAAACATACTAAACTATAGCGTAAATACAAACAAATAGCACCAGGCGCCAACATGAAAAACATATTTTGCAACATTTCATCTCGAAGACTATCTGTATCATACTAATGCGTGTCTTGCAAAACTAGCCACCTTGTTTCGTTAATACATGTCTGGGGGGTGTTTCACCAAGCTGTTCGTAAATTACAAACGACTGGTGATCCCTTCTTGCGCTAAATGCAATACCATACTTTGTTCATTGAGAATCTGATTTAGCACAAGAAGGGATCACCAGTTGTTTGTAAAGTCGTTCGTAACTTACGAATAGCTTGGTTAAACACCCCCCTGGTTTTATAATAATGCGAACTTTTGTTCGAATTGTGTCATTATCATCACAAAATAGTACTGCTTGGCAACTCTAATTATTCAAACCATCATTATTATATACATGAAGTCCAGTACCCTTTCCGACCAGTTACTAGCGATCACTCAATGTTTCCGCTCTGCAAAGAAAATTGACGCCAAGTAACTTTGGCAACAAATGACATCTTACATGCAACACATAGTGGAAGCACATGTAGTGTGGTGAAGTAGTCCGAGCTCTAGTTACATACTCGTGATCAGTTGATGTTTCCGCTCGCTCTACAAAGTAAAATGACGCCAAGTAAATTTGGCACCGAGTGACATCTTTCTTTCATACATGTAACAGCGAATTGACTTTAATACTGGAAGCACATGAAGTGTGGTGAAGTGGGTAAAGCTCTAGTTACATGTACATACTAGCGTCAAGTCGATATTTCTGCTCTGCGACGTTAAGTGACGCAAATTGTTGCCAAGTATATTTAGCAACAAGTGACATCTTACTTTAATTACACAGCAGTAGTGACTTCAATACTGGAAGCACATGTAGTGTAGTAAAAAGGGTAGAGCTCTAGTTACATACTAGCGATCAGGAGTAAAATGACGCAATTACACTTTAATACTTAATGCACTGTAGTATGGTGAGGTGGTCTGAGCTCTCACCCATCATACCATAAGTCATTGATTTGCACAGCTGAATGAGCTTCGTCCCCTGCATGAGGGCGCTGTCTTATCACAGATTGAAAGTGATCACAACTTGACTTGAGATTAATTTCAATTGTGAAGTTCTCTGTTCATGTACGTATAGGAGATTGGGTGTGATATCGCTTCATCAATCGCAACTCTTTATAGAGTTTTTACAAATACTTTTTGTAACACTGATAATTGACACTATAAGCTATTTTGGAACACTAACATTTTATTTCCAATTGAAGGTACATTTTGCACTATTAAGCAACACATGCACAAACGGAAATGCCAGCTTTTGCTCACCTCCCCAAAAATAAACCTTCATGCTATTTCATGAGCAAAAAATTTCTTTTGCGAAATATAAAAGATACAAACAAAACACCAATATTGACACCAAATTTATAAAGAAAAGTTACACTATACATTATCCTCCACCTTTAAGAAATCTTTTTTTGTGTGTGTGGGTCGGATGAGTGTGATTCGACTACACCCTGTAGCTTCATGTATACATCTATTCTTCCTTTCGCTACCAAGCAGAGATTTGTTTTTGGCACAAAAACATGAAAGGTGCATACCAGGTAATTATGTCAGCGCAGAGACAGGATATTTTGTTGAAATTGTCGAAAAATTTTGTTGAAATTGAAAGCAAGCGCGATAATGAAATAATCATACTGTCCAATGTACATGGTCTGTGAGTCCTGCATCAGGGAGATTGGGACGAGAGTTGCATTAATGTTATCTTGGACTTTTCGTACATGCCGAGAAACACAAATCCACCAATCGAAATCCACATCACCCTTGGCACGATACCAGCGAAGAGCGCCCTCACGCCCCCTTGATGCCATATATCCCTGGCCACCGAGCCCAGGTTTCCCTTGGCAGCATTTGCGTCTTTTGAGGCAAGCATGATCCTGGTCTTGACGACGTCCAGCGGTGTGGTCAGTGCGGCCGAGATGGCGCCCGAGACTGACCCGCACACGGCCGACTGCCAGGCGTCGACCGGCCGCCCCTGTCTGGCACTCCACGTTTTCTTGCTCAGCTCCCACAGCGGAAACTGGATCAGTGAAAACGGAATCTCCCGCATGACGGTTGCCAGGTAACCGCGATACAACCCCCTCACGCCATCGGTTCGGAGGACACCGCGTAAGATGGAGGTGCTGGCCTCACGCGATGCTTGAGCGCGTTGTTTGATGACCTCGACAGGGACACGGATCAAACAGGCCATGACCTCGCCCGCACATGCAGCAAACATGTGAGTGAAGGCGGCGGGCTGGCCAGGGGCGTAGCGGCCCGCGACTGTTTTTGTCGCTTCGTAAGTCGAGAAGAAAACAGCTGCAGATGGTGCCGAGCCTATAATCACGGGTAAGATACCGGAATAAACGCCCCGGAAACCACCCGCCTTCCAGAAACCTGCCGAGCTTTGAAGACGAGTCTTCACCGTGTCAATAGGAAAGAGAGAAACGTCCACCGATATACCCGCACTGGCTCCGGCCGCCAGAGCCACGAAAAAGGACGGTGTCTGGTCACTCATTGTGTTGGAAGCTGAGAACAGAAAACACAGAGAAAGTGGGCTACGTCAAACAGCAGAACTTTACAGACTCTTGCACCAACTATAGAAACAGTCAAAGAGTCCAGAGTCAATTCACAGAGAACTGTCCTCAAACAGTCGCTTATTCCTTCTGCAGTTATATACAGTACACTGATTCTAGCACCACTAGATCACATATGGATATAATGTACCTAAAAATAGCAAGCAGTTACAGTTCAACTGAAATTGAAGCTGATTGCCTGGTATCACTATCCAAACAGTGATAATCTTCTACCTGCGTTTCAAATGTCAAATAAGTGATAGGAGAGAACATACTGTACAAGAAGAGAGACAGATTGATGAAAGAGATGTGTGTGTGTATTCTACAGTAAACAGTACTAAATAAACAGAAATATGAACATTAAGTCTGTGTTGTTTGCCAAAGAGAGAGATTGGGGTATAAGATGAATGGGGAAGGAAAGGAAAGGGAGGGGAGGGGTGAGAGACCGAGAATAAAAAATACTGGGTAGAAAGGGCAATATTTCAATAGGGCCAAAAGAGGAGCAAAAAATGTACAGGAGTGGAAGAAGAGACACAAGTGAGAGATTGAAAAAGGATGGAGAAAGAGAAAAAGAGAGAAGAGGGAAATAGAGAGCAAGTGAGAGAGATGGGGAAAGGGTTAAGAAAAAGAGGGAGATGAGAGAAAGAGAAAGAGGGGGATAGCAAGAGAGGGAGAGTAGAGAAAGCGGGGGCAAAAGATGGAAATAGAGAAAAATCAGAAGAGAGCAAGTGGGAGAGAGAAAAGACATGCTAAAGAAAAGAGTGATAATAACAGAAAGAGATATGGAGGGGGAAGAAAAAGGAGAGAGATGAGGATATACACAGGGAAAGAGGAAGCCAGTGGGAGAGAGGGAGGGTAGAGAAAGAGGGGGGGGGGGGAATAGACAAAGAGAAAAATCAGAAGAGAGCAAGGGGGAGAGAGAGGAACTGACATGGTAGAAGAAAGAGTGATGGAGGAAAGAGATAAAGGGGAAAAAAACACAGTGTGAGAGAGAGAGAGAGAGCGACAGAGAGAGAGAGAGAGGGGGAGAGAAAGACAGAGAAGAGGGGGGAGAGCAAGAGAGAGAAAGAGAGAGAGAAAAAGTCAAAGTTATTGATAATGCTTGCAGAATCATGCTTGCAAATAACATTTATTAACCCTGCCCATGGACCCTCTCACGAATAGGGTCCTTGGTCTGTCAGTCTCTCCTGTACATGGCAGATATGAAGAACAGCATACCTCCTGATCCTCACAGCAAAGATCACACAAAAGTATGCACAGTAGGAGGCAATCCTCTTCCAAAGACGACAGCGTGTGCAACAATACTATAGTCAAGACACAGCCAAAGAGGACAGAGTCTTTAAAAGACTTGTCTCGAAAGAATCAAACTGACTGAGCACTCCGCAGACACTCTACTTTATAGCTTCACAGAATAACGGACTTTGATCCAAGCGTTCGATGGGCAATACTTCAGGCCGAGGGCTCGGATGGGTGTGCACAGAATCTCTAGCTCCTTCCAGTGACTCCTGCCTCGTGTGTGTATGTATGCTCAGTCGTGCAATCAGTCACAAGGCAGTAAAACCACTTATCTGTATATGTAGGCACTTGTGCACTGCAAAATTCAAATATGATCCAAGTCAATCTAGTCCATTGGTACTGGGTCACTACCCATGATGAAGCAGATACAACTACAACACATAAAGGCAAAGAGGACATTGATAATTTTTTTAGTGTGTCATTGTGATTTGCTGTGACAGCAATATAATGGAGGTCATGACAAGGGAAAACTGTCCTGTTCCTGCCCTTCCTCATCCTTCCTAATCGCAGGGTGGCAGTGTTTCTTATCATTGGTTCTGGTCCAATGTTTCAGGGAGGAAACACCCCCCCCCCCCCCCCCCCCCCCCCCCTGGTACCAAGGCCAGACAGACAGTGACCCATATGTTTGGTTCTCTGGACCGTGTTGCATATTTCAATCATTGTAACTTACCATCAATAGTAACTACCATGGCAACATCCAATGAGCTCTGCTTATTGTACCTGTTGCCATAGTAGTTAATATTGATGGTAAGTTACAATAATCAAAAACCTATATGCAACATTGTCCTGGTAGGAATGGAATGCGTGCACCTGTCAGGGATACTTCACCCTGAAATTATTTTGGTTTCAATAAAAGGAGCACATGAAAGAAATATATTAGTGAAGGTTTAATGAAAATCGGTCACAAGAAAAAAAAGTTGATTTTAAAGTTTCATGATTTTGTAATGTCAAGTTCGAGGTGCTCTCCCATATGATGTGTACAATATAATTCCATAAATTGCTCTTTTGCTATTTATGACAATGGATTTTTTTTTCTTCGTACAGGTATGTGTGTAAAAACATATTTCTAATGATGTATCAAATGCACAAGTAAAAGGATGCATATCTTCTAATAGGAAATGCACATTTTTGAGAAAAAAAAATTACCAGTATATACATGTACAACATAAGGAAGAGCACCTTGCATGTGATGTCACAAAATCAAAAATTTAAAATCAAATTACTTTCTTTTCCTTTGACCGATTTTTGTCAACTTTTCACTAATATATTTCTTTCATGTGTCTCCTTTTATTGAAAACAAAATAATTTCAGGGTGAACCATCCCTTCAATGGTTGCCATTATTCTAAATGGTTCCTTGGGATTGGCATAGGGAAAGGGAAAGTGAAGAAAGGGAAGGAGCCGCAGTTTTAAACCCGGGTATATTTTGTCCCGTTCAGCATGAAACATGGTGCTTTTCAGGCTAAAGCATCATGTTTCATGCTGAACTGGACAAAATATACTGCGGTTTAAAACTGCGGCTCCTTCCCTTTCCCCTTTTCCTATGCCAATTCCTTTGAGCTGTTGTGTATCTTTATTTTGGTACTCATAATGCAAACTACAGTAACTAAGGTCAGTGCAGTGTGATGTTGGAATCAGAATTACAGCTATTACATTAAGAAGACAAGTCGCTCCATCATCATCATCATCATCATCATACATTATACCACCTCTAGAGCACCATGAGAAACACACTGCACTCAACAAGTCAGTCATCCATGCCGCTTTTAAAACAACACCAAACGCTCTTAGGTCACCTGATATTATAAAGGTAATGTACTGCAAACACACAATGTATTAGTGTGTACATTCCATGTACAATGCAGGGAAAAAATAAATTGACCATTTGGCTACAATTTTACACTGTGTCTATGGGAATATTGGGGCCCTTTTAACATTTTCCAGGGCTCTTTTACATGTAAGATTTTTTTTTTTTTTTTTTGGGGGGGGGGGGGGTGGGGGTTGGGGGAGAATTGCCCCGAACCCCTGCGTATTTTCCCCCCTGGTATGATGATGTACAAACGATTGTTTGGGACTGAAGTAGAGATGGAGGTGCACAGCCATCGACCTCTTTCTAAGGGATGGCACACTTGATGATATGACATGTAAGTTACTCACAAGAATTAAGAGCCAATTCTTAAAATATGACTGAAAAGAAGGAAAGAGCTACAAGTGGTAAAGACTACACGACCTGCAAACAATGGAATGCCGCTTTCGCTTTGACCATGACCACATTTTAATGGCTTGACTCTATAATACCAGGAAGAACTTCCAGGTAATTTTTTTGTTGTTAATCGCCTGTTGAGCCCAGCTTCCTTCTCAAACGCAAACAAATTTTAGATTTATCAAGCATATCTCCCCATTGGCTACATAATCAGGCATGTTCATCTAATCTCACAATTGACAGGAATTCACTGCATGATAAACTTTCTCTTTCAAAGTGCAGTAACCAGAGACGTAGGTGATCATGATTGCCAAAAATCTGTTTCTACCCTTCTGGAGTATATTCGGACAAATTACATAATGTGTTTTCAAATCAGCTGCTTGAACAAGAGAACACGACTCTTCATATATCATTCCAATTTCTCTCTTCAACAGTGATTCAAAGTCACACTGAAAGAGCACAACTTTATTTAATATGGAAGTGAAATGACAGTATTTCAATTGTCCATCTTAGTACAAATGTAGGAGGTCGCAACTTTTTGTAAAAACAAAATATATTGGACTTGAGCTGATTTTCTGTTTGGCCATGATGTATTAAGAATCATTCTGTATTCATAATGAAATGATTTGAAGAGGGCGCTATTGCAGTCAAGTCTCAGGGGATGGTTGAGTTGATCAGCACCTGACCATAGTCTATAACTGAAAGGTAGAGATTTATATGCCATATGAATTTATAATTCTACAGCATCCGCAACGGCCTGTAAAGAGTAGGAATCCACCATACGTCGGCCCTACGGCCGCCATAGGTTTTCTGGGGCCGCCGCTGTAATATCTCTCGGATTCAGGTATCTACGGCCGCCGTACGTACACCCGTCGTAGAGTAAATGTGACTGAGGTTTAAGCTTTGCCCATTTTGAGCCCCAAAACTCATACATGGGATGTGGTCTCTGAACATAACTGGGATATTATTGATTGGGGTCTTGATGAAGGAAAGTTCTTTCTATCTTATTTCTGATTGGCCCCTCTGTGCAAAAGGGTATAGCTTGTTTTGCATGTGATCTTATTGGGCTGGGGTCAGTTTGATTTTCTTTATCAAGGTTAAAAACAGTACTTTACCAAATGCCAGTTGTAAAAAAATCTGTTGAGTAATTTTTGATAGAAATTAAAAAGTTTTGATTCCCAAACCCTCGTTTTGTGCCATGATTCAGTCTACCTTGCCTTTGTTCGATCACTTGTTAAAGCCATGATATAGCATGTTAATGAATGGGTTTTTTGAGGGGTGCGTGCATGCATGGATAGCACTGGTCTGTTTTAATGAAATGTTTTTTCACGCTTGGTAAATTTCGACCTCCAACATACAGTTACAAAAGAAAGCGTACGAAAATATGGTATATTCATGCATATCGCAGTTTAAAAAGGAGACGTTTTCCGCGGTTCGAGAGAGGTCAAGTGAAGGTCACGACTACCTCGCTGAAAACAGAATAAGCATATTTTCCGGTGCCTGCTATTTGGCTGATCTTCGTCGATGTCTAGACTTGTCAATCCATGCATAGACAGTTATAGTCTACATTTCGCAGGTTTCTGCAACCCGGCTAACGAACGGTCCCGCGCCGCCCGGCCGGAGATGGCATGGCATGGTCCGGTCGCCCGGCGCCGGCGGCGGCAAGCGGGCAAACTTGCCGTTTTTGATTAACATGATTAACCCCACTCGCTCATTTATTCGATATAAAACATGCTCGTGTCACTAGCACATGTACAATTTATCTTTTAAAATGTTTTTAACAATACAACTCACCATTTTCCTCAAGAAGTGCTTTACAAGAAGTGAATATCTTTCGCTGGCACTATACGTTGTCCTCGAGTCGATGTGTTGCGTCAGCTCTTCACGTGTATGCTAAATATGAATCCATGTCAACTCGCACCACGACCAACTCGCACCACGACCAACTCGCCCCAAATTTGGTCAAGTCGTCCCACATTTTGGTCAAGTCGCCCCACTTTTTGGACAAGTCGTCCCACTTTTTGGGTCAAGTCGTCCCACTTTTTCTTCACATGATTTCTCACAATTGTTTAGCTTTAAACCTGATTTTCCTTCGTAAATGGTTTGAAAAATGTATATTTCACATCATGTATACCAAAGAATTAGGAAAAACTCGAATAAATGAGAGAAATAAGGTCAATTTCTGAACGTACATTTCCCATGTTCACGGCAATCCTGTTCCATTTTACGAGTCGACCCACGAGTCGCGCACGTTTTTTCTTGACATGAATTCTCAGTGATTTCTAGCTATAGTCCTCTATTTCTTCCATCATTGATTCGTGAAATATATATATATTACTATGTTTCTTAAAAAAATAAAAAGGAATGAATAAATGTGAACTTTTTCGGTCAAAATCTGATCGTATATCTCCCCGAATCCCGACAACGAAGGCTGTGTTCTTCCGCGTCCGCATATGATTGGAAATAAATCCTTCACTTTTTTGACGATATTTCTTGCTGAAATTATTAATCAAACTCATACTTGTTCCTTTTCATTTCCGTGTATATCATATTGGTTGATTGCTAGTGCAGCTTGTATTGTTAACATAATTCAGTTACGTTTACCGGTAAACAAAAACAAGAAAAAACAACGATCGATGTTTTGCAGCGGCTAGCACAGCTCGTAAATAGCGCCAGCTCTTCGCACGAGCTGCGTCGCGTCGCGTCCGGGCGGCCGCCCCGGACAAGCGGCGGCTAGCTAGCTAGGCTAGCAGTACCTCTAGTGCGCTGCTTATCTGCTGCGACGGTAGATGGTCACTACTTGGTAAGAATATCGCCATCAGACTTGATTGATTGATTTTTGAATATTGTCATTTTGTAATTACTGGTGTGCTTAAAAATGTCGTTAAGTTCACCTGTAATGAGATTGATAGTGCGTATGAGCGACCTTTAAATGATGTTCTACTCGAAAATTGCATGCCGATGGCTGAGAATGAATTCCTGGCTACAGCCACGTCCCACGGCGCGGCCCGGCCGGCCCTCCCCCCGCATGCAGGCCCGGCGTTCCGGACTGGATTGAACTGCTGGTGGGCAGCTAGCTCAGAGCGCCTAGCGGAATATTTCCCGAAGCACTCAAAGTCCTATTAATAGTATTTTTTTCTATATGACTTTATGAGACAAGTCGAGTTGTATGTCATAATTCATTGTGCAGCATTTTTTCCCTATTTAGAATTTTGATGATTTCTTCGACGAATTGAAAGTTCTAGAATCTAGTCGTAACTCTGTAACTTAAGAGCTTTGGTTAGCTAGGACTATAGTATAGGTTTCAGGATAGAAATAGGGTTATAAGGGAAAGGATATGTAAAATAGATATGAGTTTATTAATGCAATTTATTGCCCCCCAAAAATAAACAAACTCTAAATTATGTCACTATGTGCATATACATGTGTGTCCGATGTGCAATTCCTGGTGTTTAGCAATTTTTATTGGCAGATCGAATCGTGAAATGAAATGAAAATGAAATGTAATCTGCAATGGAATTGTAGCATATTTATCACGTAGACTCTCGAGTCTAGACCTAATTATGCCTCCGCCACGAAGTGGCCGGAGGCATTATTTTTTGGGGTTGTCCGTCCGTCCGTCCCGAATCCGTTTAGGCAATATCTTGAGAACCGTTAACCAGATTTGCTTCAAACCTGGTACTCGAGTGTATTGCATGAAACCAATGATGAAGTGTGTAAATTAGGGGTCAATTCTGATTGAGGTCAAAGGTCAATGAACTTTGTGAAAATTTGACCCCAATTGACCTTTTTCACAATAAATCCAAATCCAAGGATGCAATTCTCATGTTCAGAGGTCAAAGGTCAATCAACTTCGCCAAAATTGGCTAAAACTGCCCCAAACTTTTTAACCATAAAACCAAATCCACGAATGCAATTCTCATGAAACATGGTACTACTTGGGAGTAGACCGGTGACATTTTTTGGTGAAATTCCTGGAAGGCTGGGGGTCAAAGATCAATGAACTTTGCAACAATTTGCTAAAAATTGGCCGCAAATTGATATTTTTCACAATAAACCCAAATCCAATGGTGCAATTCTAGCCAAACATGGTACAAAGATGATCACTTCATAGAGGTAGATTGATGGAAGTTTGGGTAAAATTCCTGAAAGGAAAAATGTCAATGAACTTGCCCCAAAGTCAAAATTTCTTAAAATAGATCAATTAAGATCCAGTTGTGCAATACCAACCAATCATGGTGCAAAGATGGATCACTACTTGGGGGTAGACTGATGATATTTTTGGTGAAAATTTGGTAAATATTAATATACCTTATTTATCCATTCAGTACTGTTTAAATTTGGCTACAACATATTTTCCATTGAACTCAGCAGTAGAATATTTGTGGCTGATATGATTGTGAGCTCATCTGCTGTGACTGATATTCCTACCAAGCATTAGCACCATCTTGATTTTATTATTACTTTTTATTATCATTATTAGCTCCAGCTATCACAAAAGTAAGGTAATTGAATGCATGGTCCTTGATATTATGAACCCACAACTTATTTTACCTTAAGTTACCACAAAATGAATATACTCTGCCAGTTGATATAAAGCTGTTCATCAATTTACAGGTAACATTTATGTAAACATGTATGATACGCTTATGTAAGAGCAAAGAATAAATGGGATTATAAACCTCCAGGTGCATACATACAACGTATAGCTAAAAAAAGATGAAGGGAGATTCACTGTTTAAAGTCTGGATTGCAAAAGATTGTTGTCTAATTTGACTTCCAATTGAATTCTGTCAACCAACAACATGTGCTATACATTGTGTATTACCATATATGTGTCATTGCATGGGCACATTATACTTGTGTTCATATGTTTACTTGAACTTCCTCCAAAACACAACTCTTTCCAGATATGATATGTGGGCTAGCTCATAGATGAAATAACCTTTACCAACAGCAGTGAATGCAATTGCACACAGGTTACCACTGTTAAGACAGATGTAATTTCTTGTTTGTGATAATGAAATAGTAATAATGATTTCATGGAAATTACTATCCAGTGATTCTCATTGCTCAATTCTTTGTACAACATTTGCATATGTATATTTTTAATACTTCAGATTGTACCGCAAGACCTTTCAAGAAGAGTATGACGATTCTACAGGGGAAGGAATGCTGTCAAGCCTTCAAAGTTTCATAGATGACTTCAACACAAAAGCAGGGTCATCATGCATGGTGATGGACATGATGGAGGAAAAGTTGATTATGGCAATTTGCACCCTCTTGATGAAGAGAATCCATATCGACCTACGACATCCAGGTGAGCTAGTCTTCATGGAATCTTCATCGAATATGGACCGCCGTGGCTGCAGTGTCTTCATCATCTTTACACACAGCTGTGCTAGGGGTATTCCACTGGGTGTTCTTATCACCACATCAGAATCCCAGCCCATCATCAAGGCTGCCCTTCAAGGCTTCAACTCTACTGTGGTCTCCTTCCTGACGGCTGCTGTGGTGGGAAGGGGAAGCGAGGGCCCACAATGTTCATGACCGACGATTGCCTTGCAGAGCAGCAGGCCATTGGGGACAGTTTCCCAGAAACTGTCTCCTTTGCATAAATTCTCTTAGCATTGCATAGAAAGAGAAATGTTATCTCATTTGAAGGGGAATGTTGATTTGCAAATGGTTACGCATTACGTTTTTGTTGCTACGTTAGGTGGAAGGGAGGTTTCGGTTTAGCTTTCATTACCTTTTTTTCCTATCACAAACTCTAAGTTATATTATCTGTTCTTTTATTTGAGATCATTTTGTTCTTTCAATCTGCTTTTTTAGTACAGTACCCTGAATTTTGGGACATATCAACCTAATTCTGGCAATGATGGCATCACCCATAAATGTTCTATCTGTATGCTAATATGTAATAATATGGTCCAGTTAAATCTAACTGGTCTGGAGGGTATTCCAACTGGTCCAGTTGAATCTAACTGGTTTGGAGGGTAATGCAACTGGTCCAGTTGAATCTAACTGGTTTTGAAGGTGATCCAACTGGTCCAGTTACAATCTTACTTGTCCAGTTCGAATCTAACTGGTCCAGTTAAAATGTAACTGGTATAGCTGAATATCAACTGGTCTAGTCCAACTGGACCTGTTGGATTTCACTGGTTTTACTGGACAAAGTGCAACTCGACCAGTTAAATTTTACTGGTTTAGATCTACTGGGCCAGTTGAATTTCAACTGGCCCATTTCAATTTCCAGTGTTCGCAGTTGGCTCAACTGGTTTAACTGGTCCAGTTGCAACTGGTTTTTCCTTCTGGGAAGCATGGTATGCTTGTCTAATCTTATAACCAGACTTGTAGTATGATTCATATTTCCATAGTTTCTTTTCTATATGTCATGTGCCTGAAAGATTTGTTATATTATGTCCAGGAATTCCTGTGTCTTATGTTAATTTCTTGGGATATACAGGTGTGATGTTTAATGTTGATTAAAGATGGGGTAGCATGGTATCTCAGCGAAACTCTGGACTAATACAGATAAGCAGACAACATATATGTAGGACGACAGAGACGATGAATATTAAAGTTCATGATCCTTTAGTGAACGAATCTGGAAGATATATGAATGGCATACAATGATACAGTACTGAACAGCTATATTGTAAGCTGTGATATGATGTATCAAGTAAGCTGTAGTACAATCGTTATGAGATAAAAGTAGTACAGAGTAGTAGTCGAATATCTAGCACTTGAATATAATACGAAGATGTGGTGTATCTATAGCTGTGGTCCCTCTGTGGAATATCACTTTGAACCTACATGAGGCAGCTATATAAAAGAGAGATGCGTTCAATACCGATGGTGATATAGCAGAGTCCTTTATTCTGGACTGGGTGTGGAGTATAGGGAGGAATTCAAGGGAGGAATTCAAGGGAGGAATCTGGTATAAAGAGAGCATTGTTCATAAGGAGCTAACCCCAGGGAAGAGCTGACCATTAGGGAGGAGAGAGCGAGAGAGAGGATGGGAGTAAGACAGAGAGAAAGTGTATGGTCATTCTCTCCTTGGCTTTAATGGCCTTACCAGTGATAACATGTGTGACTCATGTGTTAGGATTGTTTGGGAAGAATTTGGTTCTTACACAGGTATGTTTGACAAGTGCAACTGAAAAGCTTTGTTTGGTCAGGGAATAGTATTTAAAATAACATTGAAACTGATTGGAATATGTTGATTCCCTACTTCTTTTGGTGTTCTTACAAATAAAACACAAACAATCGATGTTTTAATATTCAGTTGTTTCTCTTCATCACTTCATTGCACCAACTTACTCTCGGGGTGATTAAAATTAAGTATTAAAGGAAGGGAGTAAAAATATAATAACAGTCACAATGCTTATTTAGACTGATGAGAGCGACTGATGATGCTGAAAAAATATGTAAGAGATTTAAGTTGTTGTTGATGGATTGGCGATATGAAAAAAATTATTGATAGTGGTGGTGATAAGAGAATGTTTGTGGTGATATATCCAGGGATGATACTCATGGTGGTGGTGATACAATGATAGTAATGATGTTCATGGTCGTGCGTGGTAATCTAATAAAAAATAATGATGGATGGTTGATATTAGTTGTAACTGTGAAGAAGACATGGCTGAACATCACGTACGTTATAACAATAAATCAATTCCAATACTAAAACAATTTCGTACATCCATGTACTTGTAGAAGGAATTGTTGTTTGTTTGATGTAGCACATCTTTTGCCCTTTTTTCAAAATGGCAATCCCAAATACCTTTGTAAAGCTTAAAATTAATCTAGATGATTATCTATCAAAATCGATAAAATTCTTTCCCCTCTTTGTCTCCCCTGCTCTCCCATCTCTCTCTCTCTCTCCGAGTCCCTCTCTCTTGGAGTTGGCTGACGTCATTCATTTGCTTTTTATGCACTGAATATTTTGCGTTTCATCGGTTCATATTGCCAACTTTTACTTGTTTTAAGTATAGGCCACTTCATCATTAGCAGTGACTGCAATTAAATGTTTAACATGAATGATTTAAAGAATAAATTATTACATCAATATCTCAGACAAACTAAGAGTATATATATATATATATATATATATATATATATATGTGTGTGTGTGTGTGTGTGTGTGTGTGTGTGTGTGTATTAAGATAACATCTGGATTCTTTCTTCTTCTTGGATATACGTGCATGAGAATATAATCATAGATCTTCCTTGATCTACGTGAACTTGAACTGAGTAAGAAGGAGCCTAAGTTTGTTAATCCAATATAAGTCCTATAAGGCCTGAACACAGCCATTGTGAATTTGGAGAAGGATTAACCCAAATTGACCAGTAGTGTATCCATATTACCCAAACATTATTTTAATTTCAGTTGTCCATGCACTTTGAGTCAGACAGACTCTTTGTTAGCAGACGACGATACCCTTCTACATATGCAGTACCTTGTTTACATGTCAATGTTCATGGCTGGCGATGTGTAACTCATACTCACTATCGATCACATTGCAGCTGGACATTACGACATCTAAAGTACACCAGTAAAATTTTACAAAATGACAATATTCAAAAATCAATCAATCAAATCTGAAGGCGATATTCTTACGAAGTAGTGATCATGTACCGTCGCGTCGCAGCAGATGAGCAGCGCAGAGGTACTGCTAGCCTAGCTAGCCGCCGCTTGTCCGGGCCGGGGCGACCGCCCGGACGCGACGCGACGCAGCTCGTGCAAAGAGCTGGCGCTATTTACTGGGACGAGCTGTGCTGGTTCGTACACCGCTGCAAAACATCGATCTTTGTTTTTTCTTGTTTTTGTTTACCGGTAAACGTAACTGAATTATGTTAACAATACAAGCTGCACTAGCAATCAACCAATATGATATACACGGAAATGAAAAGGAACAAGTATGAGTTTGATTAATAATTTCAGCAAGAAATATCGTCAAAAAAGTGAAGGATTTATTTCCAATCAAATGCGGACGCGGAAGAACACAGCCTTCGTTGTCGGGATTCGGGGAGATATACGATCAGATTTTGACCGAAAAAGTTCACATTTATTCATTCCTTTTTATTTTTTTAAGAAACATAGTCATATATATACATTTCACGAATCAATGATGGAAGAAATAGAGGACTATAGCTAAAAATAACTGAGAATTCATGTCAAGAAAAAACGTGTGCGGCATGACCCAAAAGTGGGTCGACTCGTAAAAATGGAACAGGATTGCCGTGAACATGGGAAATGTACGTTCAGAAATGGACCTTATTTCTCTTCATTTATTCGAGTTTTTTCTAATTCTTTGGTATACATGATGTGAAATATACATTTTTCAAACCATTTACGAAGGAAAATCAGGTTTAAAGCTAAACAATTGTGAGAATTCATGTGAAGAAAAAGTGGGACGACTTGACCCAAAAAGTGGGTCGACTTGTCCAAAAAGTGGGGCGACTTGACCAAAATGTGGGACGACTTGACCAAATTTGGGGCGAGTTGGTCGTGGTGCGAGTTGGTCGTGGTGCGAGTTGACTGGTTACCCTAAATATGCCCGCACATGTGACAAGAATAGACTGCACAGGTACAGATCCAAAATGGCCGCTTACTTGGCAAGACAAGTTTCCAGTTACAGGTTAAAAGGTGGGTGTTGTTTGTGTAATCTAAAATTAAATCACGCTTTCATTATTCCGAAGAGCCTTCCATAAAAAAAAGAAAAGAAAATTAATGTTTTTAATGCGATAAATATGAAAGCACTAGTAAGTTTTCCTTACGTAGCCCCACCTACTTTAATTTGTGTGTAGTGAAGCTGAAGTGAGTGCTGTCGACTGTCTTTTACTCATGAAGTCGTGTTAATGTGGCTTGAAATAATGAAAACTCCTGGAAAGTATAACTGAAGCACTATCTCCAACATTAATAGGAATTCTGGTAGTAGTTTGCTTCCTAGCTTAACATATTGTGACTTATTGTATATTTTACAGCATTTATACATCTCGATTAGACCGAAAAATCAGGGACTGCAGGACGTGTCGTTGGATCCGCTGAGATTTGGGTCTATGTCAAAAAAAAAATGCCTTCAGCGAAGGCATGGAGTTCCACATAGCCGAGCTTCTAGAGACCAGATCTAGAATCACCTCAGTCTTGACTATCAGATTTAGAACTCGCCAACTCGGTATCTTCCATTTTCCACAAAATATTTTGACCTGTAAAATGGCTACCTTTTCCATCCATCGTCTTTTGAACTTTTTTTACAAAATGAAGTACCTGCAGTGCCAATATTTTACATACTATGTTGTTTGTATTTGTATGGTTCTATGTATGATTACTCTTTCTATATGTAGTCCTATAATGTCCTTTAAAGATTGTCCGTCCCTTTTGCAAGCTTAAAATTTGAAATTGTCTATCACGATCGTAAATTGAAGAAAGTGTGATTTAAGACCATTTCAAAGAATATAGCATGTTGAAGCTTTCTGCATATGTAAAAAATTTCAGCCATTAAATTTTAAACCGACTATTTTCGTACTACGAAAAAAGTATTAGTCTTTGTTACAGTATCTATGTGGTTATTATGCATAAGTGAAATCCTAATTTTATGAGTAACTACCAAACTTTGGAGATGATTCCTTCCATAGAACAATTTTTTTCATAATGCGTTTTAAAATTTAATAAACTATGAATCAATAAAGCAGATATTTCAACACAAACTGCTAAGAGCCTGAGGTAAAGACTATTAATCAGACGTTGTTTACGTGCATTATTTGAATTTTACACTATGTATCAGTTTCAAATTGTGAATATAGAGCTTGCTAACACTTCTCTATATGTTTTGCCAATGTTTCGATGGTTTTGTGGTGATCTGAAAAAGGGACTGGCTGTCTTTAAACTCTAGTTCAGTCCTGATTATTTTTTCTGCAAACACTGCATATGGCTGGTACAGTCATAAAGCAGGAGCTCCGTCCTTCAACCAAACTTCATTGATCTTATTGCAGAATAAGCCTTTTCAAATTCTAATCCACATAATATGTTCTTCCTTTAGGATGTGTTTTCCTGCAAGCCTCAACCCAAACAACACGTCACAGAAGAGTTGAAGCTCATCAGTGCTCATCGCATGCTCATTCACAAGAACCTATTTTGGAAGACCAGCAAGAAGGTAAAAAATGTCCTATGGGTATTGGGCAACCAGAAAAGTCATTAACGGGCGGTGCACGGGCAGGCGCTGGCGCTATGAACCCTTTGTGAAGTTTGTGGGCCAAACAAATTGCTGCTCTTGGCAATTTGTGTATATACACTCCAGCTCAAAGGAATTGGCATAGGGAAAGGGAAAGGGAAGAAAGGGAAGGAGCCTCAGTTTGAAACCGTGGTACATTTTGTCCAGTTCAGCATGATGCTGAACACTATGCTTTTTATGCTAAAGCATCATGTTTTATGCTGAACTTGACAAAATATACCGCGGTTCAAAACTGCGGCTCCTTCCCTTTCTTCCCTTTCCCTTTCCCTATGTCAATTCCTTTGAGCTGTAGTGTAGATGGTGAAAGTGGCACATTAAGGGTTAAAACCAAAGACATAATGAGACTGATGATGGTGTAATGTATGGTAGCTGAGAATCTGGAAAATGATACAAGTTTGAGTATACTAGTGTAAGAGATCTTGATTTATGACATGGCTTTGCAGTAATGCTCAGTTCACATTGTTTAATATATTGCGGGGAAGTAGTCTGAATATCAATTCAGAAAGCTTATCTTTGTCAGTTGGAGTTTGGGAAGAAAAGCACATCAAACGCTTTCAATGGTACTGCATACTAGGAACAATCGCAGCATCGCACATGTTTTATCAAAACTTATTGTGATTTTTATTACTGGTATTGACTCTAAGGTTTTGGGTTTACAATGCTTGCATATATGCACTGCTGGTGGTGAAATGTGTGAAAGGAGCAATAAACAGAAAGAAATTATATTGTTCTGGTTTATACTGTACAGTATGTGTAATTTCTTTCAGATATATATGTACCTTCATCAATATACATAGTGATGCTAACAGTGAGTTACAAATGCAAGTGTAATTTTGTATTGAAACACATGGATTACTTTTTGTGAGCAAAGGAAGTTGCTATGAATGTTCAAAAAAATCATTCAGCTGAACTCAATTTAAATTCAATTCTCTCTCCAGGACACACACAGGACATAATCACTGATGAGTATCTGGACCATGCTGATTTCTTTGGGGTCAACAAGCTGGTCTCTCGCTCGGAGCTGTTTCAGCACAGGGTCCATCTGGGGCACAAGGAAGGGCTTCTCAACCCACGCATGAAGAAATACCTGCTGGGGACTCGTCGGGAGCAGTGTATCTTCGATCTGGACCAGACCCTCCCTCTCCTGCAGGGCGCCCTCAACTTCACCGCTCACATCGCCTACCGCAACGGCATCATCCTCTTCCTGAATCGCACGCCGCAGTACTCGTACAAGGTAGAGGAGATGGCCCGGGAGTGCGGGGAGTATGCGCACACGCGCCACTGGCAGCGCGGGTGCTTCACAAACGCTCAGATCCAGATGGGGCCAGGTACGCGTCTGCCGGATCTCCTCGTCTTCTTCAACACGCTCAACGACGTCCTCTCCCAGCACCAGGCCGTGGTCGACTCGGCCAAGATGAACATCCCAACCGTGGGGGTGGTGGACTCGAACTGTAACCCCAACCTCATCACCTACCCCGTCCCGGGGAACGACGACACACCGTCAGCCATGGAACTTTACATCCGGCTCTTCAAAGAAGCAGTGCTACTTGGGAAGGCGAAGAGGAAAGAGACTCACGAAACGCCTGTCTGACATCTTTTACCTGTCTTTGTTTTGCAGTCACTGTTCGATATGAAGAGACTACGTACTATGTCCATAGAAATGTGATTACCGAATTTTGCTTGTGAAAACTTGTGCAAAAGTGATAGCTGTTTGTGGACTGAACCCAAACAAATCATTCATTATATTATTTGCTGAGGAAATTATGAAGAAAAAAACAAAGACATTCATGGGGAGTGAAAAAGATGTACATGTACTGTAAACATAGACGTTTCATGGCTTTTCTGAACCCACATCATATGTGTCACTAAAATGAAGCAAAGCACAAAACTATAATTTTGAATCACAGTGCATGTGGCCTTGCTGTGGCTCGCAAGCCTGTTACTTAGCAAGCTTGGTCTTTCTATGCCCAAAGGGAAAGCAAATTTCCCAAACTTTTTCGCATATACCGTACTAGTCGGTCATGTCCAAGTGTCTGACACGTTTTGATTCCCACACACAGATCTATCTACCATCTGCAAGTCGTTGATGGTCCTTGTTGTGGCTTTGTTTATAATGTGCTTGATAAAATAATAAAATGTGAAATGTATTATATAAGTTTGTTTGTAAATCCTGTCTTTGAACAAGTTTAGGTGAAGGATTAAAGACAGGGTAGCCCATTTGCAGGTCAAAAAAATAATAAAAACCATGGAAAATGGCAGGAGATATTGTATAAGAATTCCTGACGAAGAGCACTATCAGCACACATTGTGATTCTCCGCTCTACACTGTCTGCGGTCATACATGTAAGAGCGGTGTGTGCAGTGGACGCTCTTTGCAAATGGGCTTCCCTCTCTTTATACTTTGATGAGCTAACATACATACACACATAATGAAGAACAATGAATGAATAATGAAGAACAATGTGATGAGAATACAGTTGAATTAATGAAGCAATGTTGGATAGGATTGATGAATATCTGAAAAATAGGTGGAGAAAGAAATGAAGTTTGGAAGATAATAATCACCATTGTCGGTTTACTGCCATTTTGTCCACTGCCATTTCATCCAAAAGCCATTTCGTCTAATATCAGTTCGTCTACCCTCAGTTGGTCCACTATCCACAATTACCATATCGTCCAATAGCCATTTGGTCTAATGGTATTTTTGTGCCAATTAGTCCAATAGCCACTTCATCCACTATCATTACGTCTATTCCCATTTGGTCTAATAGCCAACTGGTCTAAAGGCATATATCACTTGGTCTAAACCCATTTTGGCTAACAAGCATATGGTCTAATTGCCATTTGGTCTAATCGCCAATACATGTAGGTCCAATTGCCATTTTAGCTAATCACTATTTAATATTTAATCTAATATTCATTTCATCGACTATGCTGCAGAGTTGTTAGCTCTTTGTATGCTTTGTGCAGATTTTTTCTCTGATGAGGTGCCGCGTGCGGATAATCTCTCACACGACTGGCGTGCCACTCGCGGATGCACGTAGGTGAATGGAAATGCCTGTTGTACTGTATTTAAGGCAATGCGGTAATTTCCGGGATCAAGACTTCATTGTACACATATTACTCTCCTGACACGCAGTGATTACCAACATCATTTATATTTTAAATATACATATTTTACAAAAGTATTAATACACTCTAAATCAATCACATGAAATGGGACGGATCATTCACTTTGCAAACGTATAAAAGTGTACCACAAATGCAATGCTTTACATTGTTTGAAAAACATATAAACATGGATGTCATTTACAAATCATTTCACTTCATTTTTTTTTTCAGACATGATTGAAAGCTCATAAGACACAGGAAGCAAGGATAATCTCTCACACGACTGGCGTGCCACACGCGGATGCACGTAGGTGAATGGAAATGCCTGTTGTACTGTATTTAAGGCAATGCGGTAATTTCCGGGATCAAGACTTCATTGTACACATATTACTCTCCTGACACGCAGTGATTACCAACATCATTTATATTTTAAACGAAATGGCTATTGGCCGATTTGGGATTTGGACGGAATGGTTATTAGACAATTTAGTTGTTAAACGAACTGATCATTGGACCAAATGGTCGATGGATGAAATGATTAATGGACAAAATGGTAATTGGACGAGTTGATAAGTAGACGATGCGGATATTGGACCAACTGAAATTATCCGACATGGCTATTGGACCCAATGAACGTTGGATGAACTGATTAATGAACAATTTGGCATCAGATGAAATGGATTTATACAAAATGGTTGGTAGATGGAAGGGTTGTAGATGAATTGGTTATAGACCAACTGGTGATTAGATGAATTGGCTATTGGACAAAAAAATGTCAAATTCAATATGCGAATTTACGAGGGCTTTGTTTTGAGAAAAATATTAAAAAGAAATTTATGCACACACAAATTAGCAGCACACTAAAGATTTACAAAACTAGGTTTAAAAATGACATACACAGTACATGAAGTAAGTTTTGGACACATTTATTAGTGCATGTAGAACAGTAGATCTCTCTTATTCACACAAAATATACATATTTTACAAAAGTATTAATACACTCTAAATCAATCAGATGAAATGGGACGGATCATTCACTTTGCAAACGTATAAAAGTATACCAGAAATGCAATGCTTTACATTGTTTGAAAAACTTATTAACATGGATGTCATTTATAAATCATTTCACTTTATAATTTTTCAGACATGATTGAAAGCTCTTAAGACACAGGAAGCAAGGCAGGTTGTTACTGGTTACCAGAGGGCAACCAACATACCGTCATAATGCTCGGCACCAACTTATTCATTTGGGAATGTAGGTATTTGGATTTAAATTCTTGCATTAAGAGTTGACATACTCTATCATGTCTAACTTCACTCACAACACAGTCACAGCCTTGCAAATAAACACAAATTGTGAAAGAGATATTTGCTATACCACTTTGTTATTTATGTTTGCATATATACAACCAGGATATAAAGTAAATACAGCTTACTCTTGATACAACGAGCACGGATATAACGAGGTTTCGTTATAACGAGAGAAATCTCTCGGTCCCCAAAGTTTCTACATGTAAACCTATGGTGCACTACGTCGCTTACAACGAGCACGGTTATAACGAGCTAAATTCTGTTGACCCCAAGACAAAGAAAAACATAACAATTGCGTCCCGTTACAACGAGGAAGGAAAAATCGAGGGCGAGCTAGTCAAAAGCAATCTTCTCATAAGATTGAAAACACATGAAAACACCGGCACCGCAAGGAGCCAGACACACATCTCGTAATACACGTCCACACAACGCAAGCATGTGCACAGTTTCTGATACACTGTACATCACTCCGCCGCACATGCACAGCGTATACGTTGTGCATGTGCGAAGGAGTCATGTGCCTTGAAAGCACATGGTTTGCAAGTCCGATCCCATCACGGCAATGTGCATGTGCGGCGGAGTGATGTGCCTTGAAAGCACATGGTTTGCAAGTCCGATCCCATCACGGCAATACCAGCAATGATACGGAGCGGCGCGTGCTGAATGGGGGTGTGTCTGATGAGCAGCGATTGATTGGGTTTCTTGACAAAAACTAATGTGATCTCGGACGGGTAAAGTATAGGCCTATTTCACACACAAAAATATGACAATGAAAGAATTGAAGAGATGATAAAATATTCTTCTTTAAATAAGTATACCGCTGCAAATCATAATGACGATATAAAGTGAAATATAAGTATGCGGGGGAAGCGTTAATATTCTACATGGAACCCCCTCTTAATAATTTTGGAATGACCCACAAAGAAAGTGCTAATCATAACGGTGTTGCATGCTATGTTGTCGCAAACTTGTCAGACGAACGAGACGCTCTAATGTAAATCCACCTTTCCCTTAATATTTCTCGGCCGTTCTGCCCGTTGCGCCGCCCATTCTCTTGTTTGTCCAAACAACTAAACCGCATGTTTTCTTGTCCAGAAGATTACGATCACAATTTATTTTGACCAGTTTATTTACTGCAAAATAACATCCATCGTATCGGGAATGGTCTATAATTCATTGAATGAAATTAGCTATTAAAACGGCAAAAATATATCAAGGTCGGATGATGTATTGAGCACAAATAAATCCCCGTTTCAGTTTGAAATACGTATTTTTCCAATCCCTTTTTTCAGTTTGATAACGCATGTTTCCAAGAAGGCTATGGATATCAAAACATAGTTAAACACAAGGAACACACAAGCACATATTTTTCAATGTGTTTTATTGTTTTTTATTCTGTTTGGATACAACGAGGTTTCGTTATAACGAGGAAAAAGCCCTGGTCCCGACGACCTCGTTATATCGAGAGTAAGCTGTATTGCTATACCGCATGATTTATTATTTACATGCACATATATACACCTAGAATAAAAAATAAAATATTATTTGCTGGGGATTCTTTTCAAGATTCATCTCATGCTGTACATTGTAAAGTAACTCTTTTCAGAGCTCTCCTCTTATCTATTTTCTGTTCTTTCTCACTCATTCTCTGAGAAGCTACTTTCAGAGCTATTCCTAAAGAATAAACCATCAGGACTTATCAGGACTGCCACATGTTGTACCGTGAAACACGTCACATATTTTCACCATGAACATATTTGTTTATTGTAGTATTGCATCTCATGATGCAAAGATACAATAATTTGATGCCTTCTGGCATCATGCTATTTTATTTGTTTGTTGGTACAATACTAGAAAACTTTCATGATTGTATTTGCCTCGCAATGGTATCGCCAACAATGCTGTCAACATTTCCATACATAGTTTTTATATTGTGCTTTCTCATCTGAATTCAAGAGTGTAAAGATTGTCGTAATTGTTTTTCTCAGTCCCAGGCACCATGACATTTTACTCTACATGACTCCATGCTTGAAGAAAGACAAGAGCCAGGTGCTTTGTATATCGCCTTAACTGTCCCATCCAGGGACATACAGATACCTACTCTCAGGGGGAGGGGGGGGGGGGGGGGCTTCCGTCCTTTTACCCTCTTTCACCGAGTGAGCTGTTACGCTGAGCTACCCTGATCCACACATTTATACAGTACCAAAGTGGTGTCATCATACCCATTGTTATGCAGTTCTCTGTTTCTATACAACATCCCTCAAGAGAGAGAGAAATTTACAGGCCGGACATTGTCTAGCGGCTATAGTCTCGGGCACTCACAATGAGAGTCCCTGCTGTAATCACTGCTCCTTGCTTTATACTCACATAGTTTAGAACAGGTTGTCTTGACAACATGTATGCTCGTATAACATCATACTTCGGTACTCTCTGATAGAAATAATCCAGACATTTAGGGGTACCACTCTTCTCCAATCAGTTATGATTGGTCAGGTACTCTACTTGGCCTCTGCCCCCTTGTTATGACTGGTCAGGCACTCTACTTGGCCTCTGCCCCCTTGTTATGACTGGTCAGGCACTCTACTTGGCCTCTGCCCCCTTGTTATGACTGGTCAGGCACTCTACTTGGCCTCTGCCCCCTTGTTGTTGACGTACGGTAAGAAGAGGTCCCTGACTGCCCCCTGGTGCCTCGCCTCCAGGTCCAGGGACCGCACCCTAGCCAGGTAGTGGGCGTAGTCCCTCCTCTGCTCCACGGCCTCTGCCCCGAGGGGGGCCGTGTACCCGAGGGGCACCCTGGGAACAGAGGTGCTAGACGCTGGCTGCATCTTCACCTTCCTGGGCCGGGCGGGGGGGACGCCAAACTTGTCTCGCTCTGCGCTGGCCTGAGGCTGGATGGCGTTGAGGTGTCTGGTCTTGTTCTGCTTCAGACGCTGGTTGAATCCTGCATTGGCTGCGTTCAGACTGGAGGGAGGGGAGAGAGGGGGTAAGAGATGAGAGTGACGTGGTCACATTTTCTTACCACCTCTTGTTCATGTGGTAAAATCATTCATCTCAATTCCATATGCACCATTGAGGCAATTTTGCTCTGGTAATACACACCATTCCCATAGGGCAGTATGGAGTCAGGCAGAGAAGGAGTTAACTCTTAATGCACCATTGAGGCATTTTTTGCACTGGTAATACACACCATTCCCATAGGGCAGTATGGAGTCTGACAGAGAATAACTTATCGTTATCAAGAATGACTTGATCGTCAAGCTTGTTCACATTGACATGGGAAAACCTATGTACTATCTAATGTAATCAAAATGACAAATTATCCTCTAGTTCTTGTATTAAATTGCAAACAACTTCCAAGGATACGATTTGTCATGGCACTGTACATACTAGGCTTTATCAAGCAAACCAAATCATGACAAAATGTTGGTCTCTTTCATGTGGAAGAGATCAAATTTTATACCTAAGTTTCAGGCCATTATCGAAACTTAACTCATTAATCTGAACAGGTAACAGACCAATTGTCTCCATGCTACTCAACAAACAATATTTAATTACCGTGCTCATTTATGTATTCAAAGCTTGAAAGACATAAATGTTTGTATTAATGAATTATCATTGAATTAAGTGTAGGGGAAGGATGACTCAAGTCACTTGAAACAAACTGACATGACGTCATTGGCGCTTAGTGATGGGGTGCATCAAAATGCATTTGGATAGTAAATGTGCACTGGGGCAACAATTTTACCTTTTGGCGAGCTTCATCTTCTCCTTAACCTCAAGGGGCTGAGCATCTTCAATCCACCATGGGCTGGAGAACTCCATCTGAAGACCACAAACGTGAAATCAAAATGGAGACCATGGAGGTGCTTCACCAAGATGTGAATAACTTGCGCACAACTGTACGCACGACTGGTGACCTATTCTTGGCTGCCAAATCAGATTCTCCATGATTTTGATTCCCATCAATTAAGGTTGCAATCTGATCTTTGTAGATGGAACTTATTGTTGCTAACAAGCGTCTGAATACAAAGTTTATAATTTGTTAAATTTGATTTGGATTGTTAGGAACTTTACTCTCACTATGCTGATAATGGAACATATTGGGGTATCTCATATAGCACAAGAACAGATCATCAGTCCTGCACAATGTTGTGCGTAATGCACACCTTGGTGAAAAAGGGCCTAGGAGATTTTTAAACATAATTTTTGCAACAAATTCATGTACATGTACATTTCATTATAAACAGCATTCACAGAGAAAATCTCCAAGAGTAAGCACGATCGAAACTGTATAAAGATAAAGTCTACAATGAATTATTATCTAATTTTGAAATTATTCCTTTGTTTCTTATATAAAATTGTAATTGGGCAATATACAAGAAAGTTGCCAGGGTGTCAATTGGGAAAAAAGCAACTTGAGAAAAAATCTGTGACACTATCATCAGCAAAAATATGTGTAATGCTTATACAGAGCGCTGTCATATATTACCTTATTCCCTGGTAAGATGACTGGGTTGAGTGTCCTGATTCTGGTGACCGGTGGGCTTCGGTCAGTGGTGGCAGGCCGTACCGTGCTGCTGGACAGGTGTATGTGCGCTGACTTGGCTGGAGACTGGCGGGGAGACTTGGACGCGAGCCGGCTGGCTGCAATGCCCAGATACCTCACATCCAGCCGGTCAAGCATGTTACCCCCTTTCTCTCCCGACACTGCGCACAAGGCCTGTAGCACAGCATGGAGCAACCTCCTACAGATGTGCAGAGAAAGGGTACCAGTCTTTAAAATTCTCCTTTTACAATAAACCCAGGGCCCTATTGCATAACACTTTCCATTGATGGTAACTTTGCTACCAATGGCAACTTGTATGGAAACTTTGCGTTTGATTGGCAATGTTACCATGGTTACCACTAATGGTAAATTTTATGCAACAGGGCTCACAGCTTCAAATGCAGATGCTTGACTCATATGCATCCTCTCCCTGCAAATATTGGAAGATTGCCATAATCTTTGAATAACAAAATTTGCCGGAAAATGTATCGTCTTTCTTTTAATAGCCATATTACTGAAATAAGTTTTCACTTGATCTTTGATGTATCTTGGATAAAATGCAATGAATGAAGCGCCCTATTCCAATTTTTGTCAAATAGTGACAATTTGACCTTGACCTTTAAACTTCCTCATGATTTGAGAAAGTTTAGTTGCAATCCACTGTAACAGAAACTGCATAAATGGGCATATGCTTGCTATGGCAGCTTTATTTATTGATAGATCGATATTTTCAGGTTATGTGATCCATGGCATTTGTCTGTTCACATGTTGGCCCCAAAAGACATACAGCTCTACCTCATCAAGACCAAATTTTGGTCGAAATTGCTTTACTAGAAAAATATCTATAGGCAGATTCTTGCTGGCAGATAGACAGACAACCCAAAGACATAATGCTATGGGCATTTTAAGATGGAACAATATATGCACTGTAAAATAATCAAATAATATTTAATGATTATCATTATGACAATGGTCTGTCCATGCACTCACCTGTTAGCTTTGTTGCCATCAAAGAGGATAAGTTTGCCGACCTGCTTAAAGCCGACAGCCTGCAACAGCGCCCTCGCCTTGTTCTGCACCCACATGCTCTGGATGCCCGAGTCACTGGCTCGCAGCTGCACCGCGGGCATGTGCTTGGTTATAGACAACTACAAGGCAAGGGCAAGAATAACAGTTTAACTGACCTCTTTAACTCATTTGGGACTAAGGCCTTTTCAGAGAAAAAAATGATCATTATTTCACTTTCAAATTGGCAACACTGCTTTGTCTTAAAACGGAACGTACATTCCATTGACAATCAATATAAAGTTACAAATATACAATTTAAAGCAATAATTCTGCCAATATGAAGAGCGAAAGCATAATTTCAGCCATTTCAGCTTGTTGCTGATTTGAAGATGTATAGATACACTGTAATTTGACCATTATTTCACTTTGAATTATTGCAAGAGGTAATATTTGTCACTAATGAAAACATGGATTCATTTTATGATACATGATACTTGATTATCAAAAGATAATAGTACCACACCACATATTTGTGACACTTGGTTCAAAATGGGTGAACATACAGTATATTTCTATGACTATGTACAAATATCTCTATCCACAGCATGTGACTTACAATGTCAATGAGTCCTGAGGTGAGCTTGTCATGGCAAGCTAGGACCTGGGCCAGACCATGGCTGCACTCACTGCTCACAACCACATCTACAGGTAGACAAAACAAAGTAACAACGAAGTTGTAGTAAGTTTGTGTCATTATCATTAACATAATTTCTATCATACAAACTGTTGTAATGGGTATTGCTTCTTCAATTGCTTATCACTTCAACTCAATTTCAATTCAATTAATATTGACATCTCTTTAAACACATATTATGTACAGAATATACACTGGATACATAAATTTCAACATAGACATATAGTGCAAAAACAGATTACTGGCATGAATCTGCCTTTCTCTATACTATCTCTCTATCTTACCCCCCCCCCCTCTTCTCTCACTTTCTCCTCTGTTTCTTATCTTTCTTTCTTTCTTTCTTTCTCTCTCTCTCCCTCCCTCTCATTCTTATTCTTGATTTTACTCATTGACAAATAATCTAGTCTACATACGAAAGATCATAAAGGACTCTATCTCTCTCTCTTCATGCATTCATCTCTCTCCTTCTGAATCTGTCTGTCTGCCTGTCTGTCTGTCTGTCTGTCTGTCTGTCTGTCTGTCTCTCTCATTGTCACTCTCTCTCTCTCTCTCTCACTATCTCTCTCTCTTTCTCTTTCTCTCTCTCTCTCTCTCTCTCTCTCTCTCTCTCTCTCTCTCTCTCTTACACTCTCTCTCTCTCTCTCTCTCTCTCTCTCACTCTCTCTCTCTCCCTCCCTCTCTCTCTCGCTCTCTTTTCCTTTCTCTTTCTCTTTCTCTCTTCTCTCTCTCTCTCTCTTTCTCTCTCTCTCTCTCCCCCTCTCTCTCTCCCAACTAGCCTGCTTTTACTTACCAACCAAAGCCCCCACAGCCTGCAGCGCTGGGTCTAGCAGTCCGTCTGGGTCCCAGGCAGGGAAGATGATGAATGGGTCTCCGGTGGCCGGTCCCTGGGCCTGGAGCTGGAAGCCCAGGAGGCTGAGGAGGGGGACAGCCGCAGGGGAGGTGAACACCGCAGCGGGGAGACTCCAGGAGGGGAACGGAGAGGGGGGTAAAGGGGAGGAGGAGGTAGAAAGGGGCTTGGCAGGGGACTCCCCGGGTGACATGCCCAGTAGCTTCTTGGCTTGCTGGAGCTGAGGATAAAAACATAATTAAGACATGCATAATTAGTTTGACACTAATCACTACAATGTATTTAAATGTCTGTTAAAAAATACATCACTAAATGATTAATACCTCTCATTGCAGCTCTATAACCATTTACTCTTGATCCCTTCCTTTCAAAATGATATCCATTGATCTCAATTGTCTAGTGTAGAAATAGCCCTTTCTATATCACTGGAATAACTGGAATAAATCAGTGAATTTGTCGAGGTGTCGTACTGGTTGTGAATTGTGACTGGAAATCTCATGCAATGTCCTGGGCTCAAGCCCACCCATGGTGCTTGTGAGATATTGTATCCATATTGCTGCTCTCCACCCAGGAGCATTAATTTGTACTTGGTAGAAGGTAAATGATTATCTTGACCCAGGGCAGACATCACACAGAGGGCAAGGAATATTCCCCAGGGTGTATGACCATACTTGTATCCAGGGCTTTAATTGTAACATCCTTCTTAATTCAGTCTCCAGACTGTGAAATGGGAAAGACCCTCTACAACACATAGTAAAATACATTAACATCTTCCCCTGTACTCACTAGTTTCAGGATGCAGGGCAGTACGGTAGGGTAGTGGATGTGGTGTATGAGGGCAGCAGATAGGTGACCACACAGTGTCCGGATCAAGGCAGACTTAGTCTTATCTACAGGAGATATCATGCATACCAACACAAAGTCAATGACCCCTATGTATTACACTAGGACCTCATCCATCGAGGAGTCACTGGAGACCATTTTTACCTCAAGTATTCCATCTTGTATTATCACAAGAACAAGGCATTAGCAATATTGTGTCTCGCCTACTTGCGAAAATAACCAGAAATATCGCGATCTCCGCAAAATAGTGACTTTGAATAAATTTGCATAAATGTGCATGAGTAATGTTTGCCTAAATCTACATCAGTAATGCTCACACATGCTCACACAATTCTGTGCACAAGTTAGGAAGCCTTCACCAAGAGTCTTGCAAGTAAACTTTAATGTATGACCTCAAATGACCTTTGACCTTATCCTGTGACCTCCAACAGCACCATAACATGAAGGTACCCCCAGTGCATCTATGACCCAAGTTAGGTTGTAATCCAAGCAACCTATGTGAAGTTATTTGTCAAAAGAGAGTCTTGCAGGTAAACTTTAACGTATGACCTCAAATGACCTTTGACCTTATCCTGTGACCTCCAACGGCACCATAACATGAAGGTACCCCCAGTGCATCTATGACCCAAGTTAGGTTGTAATCCAAGCAACCCATGTGAAGTTATTTGTCAAAAGAGAGTCTTGCAGGTGAACTTTAACGTATGACCTCAAATGACCTTTGACCTTATCCTATGACCTCCAACGGTACCATAACATGAAGGTACCCCCAGTGCATCTATGACCCAAGTTAGGTTGTAATCCAAGCAACCCATGTGAAGTTATTTGTCAAAAGAGAGTCTTGCAGGTAAACTTTAACGTATGACCTCAAATGACCTTTGACCTTATCCTGTGACCTCCAACAGTACCATAACATGAAGGTACCCCCAATGCATCTATGACCCAAGTAAGGTTGTAATCCAAGCAACCTATGAGAAGTTATTTGTCAAAAGAGAGTCTTGCAGGTAAACTTTAACATAGAAAAAGAGAGTCTTGCACATACTCTTTAATATATGACCTCAAATGACCTTTGACATCATCACATGACCTCTGACAACACCATAACATGAAGATACCCCTAGTGCTTCTATCAACCAAGTGTGGCTGCCATTGCTGTAACAGTTGCCAAGTTATGGATCATAAGAGAGTCTTGCAGGTAAACTTTAACATTTGTGACGGACGACGGACGGACGACGGACGGACGGACGACGGACGGACGCCATTTGGATCCCTTAGTCTCGCCTTCACCTCCGGTGGGCGAGACAAAAATGTTTGATCAATTTCTTGAGCTTACTAAAATGTGTGCATTCAAAAGAAATAATAATCAATCATGTGTTGATGGTGTAAATAGCTAGAATGCTTAAAGATGGGTTGACCCATTTGGAAGTCTTGAAACGCGGCAGGAATAACCAGTATACCCTAACAATAATGTGTAGGAAAATCTCACAATGATAGCTTCACAAACCTTTTCAGAAAAAAGTGAGACTATACGTTTGAAATATAGCGACCGTAGTCTACACTCATATGCAGTATCGAGCGGACAGCAGCACGGTGATGCCACTGCATGCACTGCTCGCACCACAGGGAGTTTAGCATTAAAGTCAGATAAAGAGGTACTTGAGAGTGAGTTATAAGAAAATAACCATGAGCTCGTCAACACTGACCTTGTGGGTCATCCTCCCTAGGGTTGAGAGCGTCTTGCTCCATGGAGTCTAGTACATGGCTCTCGGTCAAGTTGAGGCGATGGTCAAGCAAGGCGTGCTTGATGGTCAAGAGGTTGATGTATTGGTCAAAGCCAACCAGGTGAAAGGCTGCCCAGTGACGAGCGTCTTGGAAGCTGAAAGAGGGAAGTGGAGAGAGTGAACAGATGAAACATTCATAATCTTTCCTAGCTGCTTTCCAGAGTTAGACACAAAAAAAACAACACACTGATTATTCCCATTTTTAATATTCAACAAGTTTTATGCATTATAAACCTATATGTCTTATAAAGGGTCCAGATAAGGAAGGTGGCAAAAATATGTGTGTGACATAAGACCAATGATAATAAATGTATGCTCTTTTCAAGAGATCACAGTCCCAATATAGCCTTGGGAGCCTTAATGGGCAACTTCATTTTTTCTATGTTAAATGCTTTGTCGTAACTCAGTGCATTAGAGATTCGATTGGATTGATTAGATCAATGCAGATAAATCACAACCATTTATGATCAGGGCCCAGGTCAATAACATCTTTCTGTCTCTATATCATTGAGTAATATAAGTCTATTTACCACACCCCACCTCAAATCATATTACAATGCTTATGGGGTTATTCATTTGGATTAAACCCAAACATGGTAATATGGTTTTATGCAACTAGTTCCCCAATGACATTTACTGGAATTCAGGAACTGTGATGCAGGAAGGTCCAGTTTATGTGGAATATGTATGAGTCATTATATATCCAACAAACTGGCCCTCTCAAGGAAATTTACATTTATTATCAACTTGAATCTTACGAGGGAACCAGCAATATATTCAGCAAGATCAGAGAACTTTGAATCAATTATGCAAAATCATAGATTCATCAGAGATAGAGATATCCTTCAGACAGATATGTATCACATTATCATGGAGTGTCAGATCTGATTGAGTAAGAAAGTAAGTGTATTGCAACCTGGATTTTTTTAATACACTTCAAGTCTACAAGTCCTCCTTTACCTAATGAACACAACAATTGAGTGCTTACCGATTGTCCTGCCGCACTGCCTGCTTTGCAGCGTGGACGGCCTGTGACACCATGCAGCCCGTCTGCAGGGATAGGTAGAAGTGGTGCCAAAACTTGTCCCTAACTAGGTCATTCACAGCCCACAGCATCAGCAGCACGCACTGGGCACCTGGCAACAAATAGGGGCACATTGGTAATAACCGCATCCTGCTAATGCAAAGCTTTAATCTAAGCTTGAAGGGTTAATCTATAGCTTGCAAGAATTAGGTTCAGATGATTAGTAATGTTATGTTGCTTTCATCTTTTTTTCACCAGAACTCTCTGTAGTAAGTAGACTGATTGAAAAGACCAATTAAAAAAAATGACCAATCAGTGACATGAAGTATAAACATGGACCTACCATCAGGCAGCAACATATCCAAATGAGACATAACGTTCATTGTCAATGTGGCGGATCTACTGCTCTACATTAACAAACATTTTAAAAATACATCAATTCTTTGAATTTCTTTAATTAATTTGCATCAAGATTATGTTATGGGTATCTGTATTTTACATTCTATTTTTGGACAACATCAGTGGCTGTAAAAATGTGGGGTTTTTTTTGTCTGAAATATAATTCAAGAATGAACCAACCTGCTGCGATGAAAGCTAGAGGGAGATCCAGCGAGACTTTGCGATGCCTGTTGCCATAGCAACAGCTGAGGACAACAAGCTGACTGCAGAGTTTCATGCCCACCACGTCCTGCACCCCTACCTGGTAGGCACCCTCGGGGTACACACCCCCATCCGAGTCCTGGCTGGTGGGGTTAGGGGCGCACACCAGCACCCCTTCTTCCCAGGTCCCGTACAGGGCCAGGTGGATCATGGTGGCCGAGGGGATCTTAGTCAGAACGGCTTCTTTGGTGACCTTTGACCCTAGCCAGGGATCCGTGTGGAGGTAGTCTGCGATCTTGTGCACCTCCATCTGTGCTACGGCTAGATCAGACTTGGGCTGCCAGACCTGGCAACAACAAAGACTGGGGTCAAATATTACAGCTCATATTGACAGCAGAGCTAGTACAACATTGGAATTCAACAATCAGGACGATTTGGGGAAATTTCATCAGAAATCAGGGAGATGTCTATGAAATGCATACAACCTAATGACAATAATCTATAAAACAAAACAAAAAATCAGGGAGATTGGGTGATGTGATGAAATCCAATGCAGCATTATTGGTCTATTTGAGGGAGTCTCCTGCAAAATCAGTGAGACTTGGCAAATATATGAAAGTAGTAAGTTCATCCCAGTGCAGTACGGGAAGAAAGAGGGGCAGACTTAATTGTTATCATTAGATATACAGTATTGGTTACTCTCTGAAGTACAAGGATCATTTGTCAGATTGGAGAGATATATCCACCTCTTCACAAAGCGTATTATTCCATGCATTTCCTCCATGAATATGCACACTCCTTTTTAAAATGAATTTATGCTTTTCATCTTTTTATCTTGACATCTATTCAACTTTATTTGACAGACCTACCAAAGGAATACTCCACACTTTTAGAATTAATTGTTATTATGTTTAACAAGATAATGGACAAGTAAATCAAATGACAAAGGAAGCCTTCCTGGGGATCCAAACTCCACCACTACCGAATCTGTTTTCTGACAAAGCTCACCTTCCCATGTAGCCTCATCTTGGGAGGCAGTGTCGGGTTGCCCATGACGACGATGCCTGCCCGCCCCGCTCTCTGCCGATACATCCCAATCCTCCCGTCTTTGACCGAGGGCACCTCTGTCCCACTCCACGTGTTACTGATGAGGGTGCTCCCCCGCTCACTCGCCCCCCTCAGTCTCCGCTCCTCCATCACCAGGACGGGGTCTCGACGGTCCGGGAGGGTGTCTGCGTGGGTGGTGTCAAAGGCCACGTAGGAGGGGTTGGGCATGGCAGAAGCAGCCATGCTCGGGGCAACCTTGACCACACCCCGGACAGGCTGGTGAGGGCGGCTGGATGGAGGGATGACCACTCGGTTCATGTGATCCAGGTAGATGGGGGCCGCTGAGTTGGGTTTAGTGTGGGTGAAGCCTGGCAGCATGCAGAATAACACGAGGAAAGAATCACTGCAGGGGAGCTCTTGAGGAGAAGCCTCCAAAAAATGTTATCATCATGATTTTTACATGATTCATGCCTCCCAATGTTTTAATGAATATAACAATTCTGAAT
Source organism: Arbacia lixula (assembly GCA_963669155.1). Taxonomy (NCBI): domain Eukaryota; kingdom Metazoa; phylum Echinodermata; class Echinoidea; order Arbacioida; family Arbaciidae; genus Arbacia; species Arbacia lixula. Next base: position 9,203,809 of record OZ022588.1, read on the forward strand.
CTCAAGGGAAAATATCTTAAAGAAAGAAAATCCCAGCCAAACAGGACATGTGTGAGACATCCACTGAAAAGGCAATCCTGGATTTCAGGGGTGTAGATTTGTTTAAGTTGCTAACTTAGCGTGAGGTTAAGGTTAGGGCTAGGGATAAGACATCCTAACCCTAGCCCTAACCCATACGCCTTATCTTAAGTGCCTACCTTAACTCTAGGCTGAAGTTAGCAACTTCAAATAATTTAGATCCCTAAAATCCAGGATTGCCTTTTCAGTGGATGTCTCACACATATCCTGTTTGTCTGGGATTTTCTTTCTTAAAAGACTAAAAGACTTAGACTTCATTATTATAACTGAAATAACAACAATCCAACAAGGTTGAGAAGTGTTGACGACTCACCAGAGATTTGTTGCTGGTCCTCCTCTGCAGTGTCAGCAAGGTAGAGGTCATTGATGTTGGGCTGGTTGCTGACCAGATGCTTGAGGACCTTGAGTGATGGGATGGAGGTCACCCTTAGAGTCTCACTCAGGGGCCGGTCATCACAGTCCAGCAAGGAATCGAAGGGCAGCTGGCTCAAGATTCCACTGGTCACCACGATCACCTCTCCCTCTGTCACGTAGTCTGCAACAGGCTCCCAGAGGATACGGTAGAGGGCCTCCAGGGGTTTTGGCGTGGTGCCTGGTGATGTGCCTGCGGACCTGAGGGACTGTTTTGACAGGGACTTGAAGTGTAGTCGCATCTTGTACGTCTCTGAGTCCAGCATGGGAAGCGCTCTGTACTCGCAGTCGTACATGCTGTGGAGAGTCCCTTCGCTGCAATGGATGGAGGAGATCAAGCTCTCCAGGAAGGTGGTGCACGGTTTCTCGCTCTTGGGCATCTCCCTGGTGAAGTGCACGCAGCCCTCGTTGGGTTTCAACACCCATATCAGAATGCCCAGGTCGGTGACATCGTAGCAGAGCACTGTGCTGGACTGCAGGCTGACCAGCTTGCACATGTCCTGGAAGCTCAGGGCGAGGTCGGCGTCACCCGGTCCTTCCCCAGCCTGCTTGGTGAGGATATCCTGGAAACCAAGGCTGCTGTGAGCCTCATTGAGCTCCAGCGCCTCCAGGCTTCTCTGCAGCCGGCACAGACTGACCTTCAGCACTGTGCTGCTCAGCTCTAGGCACCGCTGCACCTCATCCGGCACAACGCTCCCCTCCTCCTCATGAACCGTCTGCACCCGCTGACAAAACTTGATGCTCTCCTCGCAGAGATACCTTGCCTTCTCAATGTTCTTCTCCTCCTCTGATAGCACTAACACAGATGCAAGCTTCGCGGCAGCCTTGTGAGCATGCTCCGTTAATTGGCCTCTCTGGGCTATGTTGTGAGCCTGCTCATAATAGTACTCAGCCTGCAGTCGCCTACCCTGTCCCTCGTAGAAGTCTCCAATGTCAATCAGAGCTTCACATTCTGTGTGGAATTCATCCAGCTTCCGGCTGACTCTGAGATACCGCTCCAGGCATTTGAAAGCCTCATCATGTTTCTCCCTGTCTATGAAAAAATTGGCTAGGCTCTTTAAGGATGACGCAACCATCTGGGTGTATTTACACTTATCCGCGATAGCCAGCTGCTGCTCAAAGAATGATTGTGCGAGGGGGTAGTTACACAGCTGGTGGTACACCCTGCCCAGACACCCGTAGGCCCTGGCCATGCCTGCTCTGTCGTTCCTTGCCTTACTGACTGTGAAATACTCCTGGTAGTGATTTAGGGCCGTAGCATAGTCCCCCAGACCCTCCCTAAGGAAGCCCACCAGGAGGTAGGCCTTCCCAATCACCTCCCGGTCCTTCCCAACCTCATCCTCAATCGTCTGAAGCAGGTACTCATCAGCGTGGAACAATGCCTGCGAAAGATCCGACGCTGCACGGTAGGCGCTCGTCAAGACCTCATGCACGCTCTTCTGGAATCTACTGCTAAGGAGATACCCCAAGTCTCTGTCTCCTACGGTGGACTCCTCGCCTGCAGCTTCCCCTACCTTCAGATCATCACAGATGGACAGCAGCTTCTCATAGAAGACAATCCCCTGGTGGATCTGCCCCACCCTGAGATTCAGCTGGGCCAGGTTGTGATAGGCGGACGCCTCGTAGACATTATCCTTCAGCTCCAGGGCCTGGCCTAGCAGGGTGTGGAACTGGTCCAGGGCCCGGTCCAACTCGTTGTGCTTCTGGTAGCACATGGCGAGGAGGTACTGGGACTGGAGCCGGACGGCCTGGCTGGTCTGCTTGAGGTCCTGTAGGGTCTGCTGGACGTGGATGCAGACGCCGTATTGTCCTGAGGCATACAGGCACTCGGCCACCAGCACCAGCTTCTCCTCTGGACTTGCATCTAAGGGAGGAAGGATTAAGGGTAAGGAAGGGACGAATTTCCTACAATCCCAATCACATTTGACAAAATCGAAACTTTGTATTCAGACGCTTGTTATCAACAAACATTTTAAAATAAAGATATTTCAACTTTAACTAATGTGAATCAAAATCATCGAGTCATGTGTAATTTACGAGCAGCTTTATGAAACGGGGCCCAGGAAGGAGATGAGCAAGGAGAAGAGATATGGAGTGACAAGCTGTGTTTTAATGTGTTCACATGGTTTCTATTTGTCTCTCTATTACTTGCAGATTACATGTTTGTAACTCTTACAGAGTGTACTAATGGCAGTTCAGTAAAATGTCCTGACATATTTTACATGTTTTTGCTGTACAAACTTAATTTTTTTAAAAAAATAATTTTCATCCATTACCAGTAGATCATCTTGGATAAATTTCACAAAATAACTGAATAAACTGTATGAGTCCTCTAGTTCAGCCTGTCAAACTTAGTTGACTGGAAGCAGTCTGGGTACGATGAATGGAGAGAAAGAACACATATAATTGCTATCATTAGTGTTTAAGACTTGAATTTGCACATGAAATAAAAGACCAAAATAAAAGTGTAGTTTACTCGCAATTTTGACAAACAAAAAGGTTACGTCAATCAGTGTACTAATCAATAAATGTACCGTCTAACTTCTGAAGGACTTCGTCTGAGAAGTGGCAGATGTTTGCTGCCACCACCGCCACGTTGTCAACAAGCTGAGCCTGGTGATTCTGATCGTGCCTCAGCGCTCTCAGAAAGGAGCTGATTGCTGGGCCATACTCCCCGAGGTTGTCCAAACACACAGCTAGCAGGTAATGCCCCTAGGCCATAAAGAAAAGAAAGTGCTCATCAGTGTCCGGTGTATGCCAACACAGTGCAAACTCGATTCAAACATTTTGAGAAACTTGCAGAAGGTTTCACTTGATTACCCAGGAGACTTTAAAGGCCACTCCAGGGCCCCATAACATAAAGGTTTGCATTCAACTGCAACTTTGAAAGACGAATTCTGATTGGTTACTGGTCAGTCTATTGAACAAAAAGTGCATGTAACAATGGTGTTGATTAGCCATTGCCATTTTGCGATTGATTGCAAACCTTTATGTTATGGGGCCCAGATGACACTTATCAGTCTTGGATTTGTGCAAGAAGAGGATGTCACATTTTTAAGTCTGTATTTAAAACTTCTGAAAGTTATTTAAAACTGCAAAATTGGGTCAAAATCATACCATATGCGGTGGTTTCATAAAAAAAATGGAAAAAATTAATTTAACACTTTCAGGGGCTACTTTTTTAGCACATTGGCCAAATTGGCTACAATTTTATATTGTGTCTATGGGAATTTTGGGGGCTCTTTCAACATTTTCCACGGCTCTATTAAGCATTTTGGGGGCAAATTGCCCTGAGCCCCCATGTTTTTTTTTTCCCCTGGTGGCTTTACATGCTATTTGTATAAATGATATGTTTGCACACTATAGATCTCCTGACAAATTGATTATATATGTAACGCAATATAAAGTTTACATTGCATTAGAATATGATTGAATCACTAACATATGGTACAAATATAGAATATGACACAGTGTTACAGAACAGCAATGAAAATACAACCAAATGGAACATTCTATGAAACTCTCTTCATTCATATCTATGTCAATGTAGGAATGACATGACTTAATACATGTTTTTTTTATATTGCCACACAAAAATGAACCTGCTCATAGGTTTAAAAATGCCTGAAATATAGGCAAAATAAGATGGATCAAGGGCAGTATTTACCTGAGGGACATGAGGGTTAAGTTTGACCAAGACGTCAGCATTAATCCTGGCTTCTGGGTAATCTTTGAGTTCTATGTTGGAGACTGCCCTCTTTGATAAGAGCTGGACATTTTCCTCGTCGATCTCGAGGGCCTCTTTGTAACAGGCAGAGGCCCTAGCATAGTCCTTTTTCTTGAACGCTTTGTCTCCAAGCTTCTGCAGTTTTTTCACCTGCAATAAAATGCAAGGGAGCCAAAGATTTGTTAGCATGTTAGCGCAAAAGAACCAAAATTCATCGATGAACGAGTCGAATCACAACATTGAATGATTTTGAAGTTTTAAAAGCCTCAAATTTTAATGATTTAAAGGAGCGGCACTTTCGTATTTTTTCAATATGCAATCAAAACAATCTCTAAAGTCCTAAACTGTAAACAGCCCTGTAGTTGATTTCACTGGTACTAGAACTGAGTCAATTACAAGTTTATACTGATCATATACATGTAAGAAGTCCTAGAGCAAACAAAGGTCAAAATGTCTTACACTTTCTATCTCATCAGTCTCACTAATTGGCTCGCTAAACTCGGCGATGCTGGCCACACTGAGGTTCTGACGTAGAGGTATATCAGCAGCCATCTTGGTCCTCTCACAAATTGCTGCAAACCCAAGCTCTAGGTAGCTGTTCAAGTTGAGATGCTGGGGTGATGAAGACTCATGCTTAATTGATTCAAGCCGTCGGACTCAGTTGACTGGTAGCAGTCTGGTTACGAAACATGGAGAGGAAGTACATACCGATATGACATTAATTTTATTAGAGTTAAGACACTTGAATCAAAAGATTAAATAAAAGGCAATTGAAACTTTCAGTAAGTGTATGATGGAGTGACCATATTTTGCGCACATTTTGTTTTTCTTGATGATTCCAAAACACCTTGATTATTAAACATAATGTCCAATACACAAAAGAGTGAGTATATCTTATATAATCACATTTCATGGCCTGGAATTCAAATATCAGATTAAAATCAATGTACTTTCGAGAAGTTTGCAATGCTTACTGAGTCCGTCATCCGCTCACATATGTGACCTATATGGCGCAGTTAGTTCGCTGCCCTCTTGTGATCGATGAGTGTCAAAACTTTCAAAAACCACCTCGTATTGTCAAGCACATACCAGCCGTTTGAGTAAATACTTCTTTACTTACTTACTTTACTTTACTAACAGAGTTGTTGATTTGTGAAATAGTCTTCCCGATTGTGTTGTCTCAGCAACTTTTGTGAACTCCTTCAAAAATAGGCTTGACAAATATTGGATTAATAATCATGATCTTCTTTATGACCCACATATATGTTAACGTGATAAGTCAAGGAAACTGTTTCAATCTACGATCGATTTACAGGCGAAGTCCTACAATCATCGTTGGATTAAAGTAAAGTAAAGTAAGTAAGACTATATTATAAGTCTAAGGTAGTTTTGCAAAATGCAGCTCAGCAGTACGTATCGGCGTGTCGTGTCGATTGCCGCACAACCTCCCCGTTGCACTGGCCACCGCTGGGTCTCGGCGCCGCGCTGAGTCTGCGCAGCGCCAGCGGCGCATTTTGTCAAGACAATTTTACTTTATATTATGTTTCTCAAAAATCATTGTAGCGTAGTTCATTATATAACTTATCAAAGAACTGGTGAGAATAACACACCTTAAGTGAAACTGGCCTTAAAACAAAATATTGCTTAATTCATACCATTTGTTTCGGATCCTTTCGAAAAATTTCGATTTTGACATCGGCAATCCTAGCTTCGCGGCGTCCATGAAACCACGGCAACTCAGTTTCCGGAGTGTGCGGTAAAACGCTTTTCTTCCTACCATGTAAAACAAACAACTAGCCCAATTTGGTGTTTTCTGATGACGAAAATTGAGTGCTTGTGGAAAGTTGGCTGGTGGACAGAACATGAAAGACATCAAGGAAAAGAATAAGCTTAATTTTCACATGCTATGTTACGTTTTATCTCACTTCGAATGTATGAAAGAACAGTAGGCCTGAATGTTAGACCGAAAAATCAGTCTCTGTTGGACGTTGGATCCGCTGAGATTGCATCTGGCTCCTCTGAACGCCCTATCGTCTAGCCTAAATATGTGCTTACAAGGCGGTGTAAATTCTATGGAAAAAGGTGCATGGCAAAAACGACATAGGCTATCCCTGGCAAATAACGTATCTGTATACAGGTATTAATATTCTTGTTTATCCTATTCAGGGTTTTTTAAACTGAATTGACACTTATGGAAAAATGGTAAGATTTAAAAAAAAAATACAACTTATATTTTATTTATATTTTTTCTACTTTTACTCTACTTTTACTCTACTTCTACTTTTTCTACTTATATTTTTTTATTTTTTTTACCGTCACGACGTATGGACCAGCTTTGCCAATTATTTGCATACATGAAGACTTAACTTCTTTTCAATGCACTTGGCAAGTCGTAGGCCACGGTTCTTCAGAATTTTTGCAAAATTCATGCCATAATATCGAATGTTTTTTTTTTTCATCATTGTGTGTTTTCTTGGTGTGTTTTTTAACTCTGGTCTCTCAAGGTCTCAGTCAAGGTGGCGCTTGTCACTATATTAGTCAAAATGAATGTGTGTGTGTTTCAGATGAAAACACAATTTGAAAGCAAAATCGGATTATACTAGTTTGCACGCAAGCTAGTTATCTACCCCTACTCCTGCGCCGTCATCAGCTTTTTTCAAGGGGGTGCGTTTGGGAGGGAAAAGGCACGACATCATGTAGTGCTGCTGGCGGCATAGATGGGGGCAAAATCCAACTACATGTAGTCTACAACTAAAATGTACAATGTATGAAACACATGTATTGAAATAGACCTATTCATTATCGGATTGAAATGTCAGGTTTCCTTTTTTTAGACTTTATTCTTTCCCCCTCTTCTTTCCTTTTTAGTTCTTAATAGTCCTTTTTCTCTGCTTCTCTTTATCTCTTCCTTTTCTTTCTTTTGTTAACCTTTCCTTCTTCTATTTCCTTTCTGTTTAATTGCCTTGTCATTCCTTCTTTCCTCTCTCATGGCGTTTCAGTATGGTCGCTCTATTTCGATATAGGTGTAGCCACAAATAGCACAACCAAGGCAAATAATTCCAATGTGCAATTTCATTTTTTTTTTACTCTCTGTCTTTCCACTAAGTTATATCAATCATCCGTGGAGTGCCGCAAGGATCTCTTCTTGTTCCTCTTTTATTCATTCTTTATATAAATGATTGGCAACACTCCTCCAATGTATTAACTTATGCTGTTTGCAGATGATCCCAGCATATTTTTTTCACACAAAGATGTCCAAGTCCTTTTGCAAACAATTAACTCAGAGTTATGTAATATTACAGCGTGGTTCAGGCAAATAAACTGTCCCTAAATCTAAAAAAAAATAACCATATGATGTATAGCAATTCAGTCAAGTTGTTGCCTAGGGACATCATATTCAATGGTGCTGTGATAGATATAGGGTGGTTCAAAACTAAATTTCTAGGTCTCCATATTGACGAAAACTTAACATTGAAAACTGATACAAATAATCTATGCAAAACAGTTGTCAAGGAATACTGGTGTAATTCGAAGGTTAAAATATGCTCTTCCTTAAAGCGTTTTGTTTATATTCAACTTTAATTCTACCTTATATCAATTATGGTGTCCTTGCTTGGGTTACGATCTCTCAAAACACAATAAAATAAACTCTTCTTGGACCAAAAGAGGTACGAACAATATGTGATGCTGACTTTCGAGCTCTTAAATCCTCTGTTCCATCATCATAGAAGCTTAAATGTAGAAGACATTTACATGCAGTTGGGCTCCATAATGTACGATCTTAACTTCACCTGTGTACTGCCACTGGCATTAGCCCAATGCATGCACGGACTAAGTTTACTCTCAACACTTTAACTTGCACCGGACCAAGGTTTCGTTCTGTCAGTCTTTAACTGTTTTCAAACGCAATCTGAAGTTACACTTATTGAATAACTATCTAGTTGATTCTTAAGCTGTATGTTCAAAGTTGTGATACAGTACTAGTGTTTTATTTTGAAATTTGAACGCCATCCACATGTACATACACGTGGGACCTGCCAACTCACATTTTCTTCTTTCTCTCCTTTTCTCTCATTTACCAGCTTTAATAATACTCTCTCTCTCTCTCTCTCTCTCTCTCTCTCTCACCCAGCCCTATACCTTTATATATCTTCATGCATGTCGTTTTTTCCTCACTTTTCCCACCTTCTTTTGTAAATAAGCCACTTCTCCCCACCCTTTTCATTGATTTAGTTACCCATGTTAATATCTAAAGTTGTTTAGTTATTTGTTTTCGTACTCAAGTGTCTTTGTGTTTTACCTAAAAAGATATTTATTGTATTCGTGTTTGTACTACATGTATTAAATCAGACTTGTCGTTTTTAATATGATATTGCCATGAGGGGCCTGACTTTAACAAGCTGCCCAGGTCGAAATTTCCATAGAAACCAGTAGAAACCAGTAGAGACCGTCTACTGGTTTCTACTGGTCCAGTAGAGTCTACTGGTCTGAAGAGGAACAACGAAATCAAACCAGTGGAATCCAGTAGAAACCAGTAGAGTCTAATGTGTTGAAGACTAGTAGAAACCAATGGAAACCAGTGAGATCTAATGGTTTGAGAAGGAGTGTGAAAAAAACAAAGTCAAACCAGTAGAAACCATTAGAGACCAGTGGATTCTAATGGTATTGAAGACCAGTAGAAACCATTAGAATCCACTGGTCTCTAATGGTTTCTACTGTTTTTGACTTTTTTTTTTACACTCCTTTTCAAACCATTAGATCTCACTGGTTTCTATTGGTTTCTACTGGTCTTCAATACCATTAGAATCCACTGGACTCTAATGGTTTCTACTGGTTTGACTTTGTTTTTTCACACTCCTTCTCAAACCACTAGATCTCACTGGTTTCTATTGGTTTCTACTGGTCTTCAATACCATTAGAATCCACTGGTCTCTAATGGTTTCTACTGGTTTGACTTTTTTTTTTTTACACTCCTTTTCAAACCATTAGATCTCACTGGTTTCTATTGGTTTCTACTGGTCTTCAATACCATTTGAATCCACTGGTCTCTAATGGTTTCTACTAGTTTGACTTTGTTTTTTTTCACACTAATAGCAACTCGTGAGATATAATGTTTTGAAAAGGAGTGTGAAAAATTCAAAGTCAAACCAGGAGAAACCATTAGAGACCAGTGAAACTTAATGGTTTGAAAAGGAGTGTGAAAAATACAGAGTCAAACCAGTAGAAACCAATAGAGACCAGTGAATTCTACTGGTGGAGACCAGTATAAACCAATAGAAACCAGTAAGACCTAATGGTTTGAAAAGGAGTGTCAAAAATACAAAGTCAAACCAGTATAAACCAATAGAAACCAGTGAGATCTAATGGTTTGAAAAGGAGTGTGAAAAATACTAAGTCAAACCAGTAGAAACCATTAGAGACCAGTGAATTCTATTGGTAATGGAGACCAGTAGAAACCAATAGAAACCAATAGAAATAGAGATGCTCATGCATGAACATTCATGCATGTATTTACGTGTCCTAATTTTGTACTTTTAAATAGATAACCTCCACCTAACCAGATAAAAGGAATTTTACCAAGTAATGATTTCAAGTTTAAATGTAAAATAGTGAATGTCACCTACTTAAGTGAAGACAATAATGATAACAACAACAAAAATGATCTTCTTAAATGTAAGTTAGAGTAACCAATATCTTATGAACCTTATAACCGTACTGCTATATATATGAAAGTCTGTGAAGGAAAGAGTAGGAATTAGGATAGGTATAGGATAGGATAGGTATAAATATAGGATAGGATAGGATTAGGTTAAAACGATAAGGAAATATGCCATAATTCGGATTATCAAATACTAAATTTAAATCGAAATTTCATCAATATTTTTAATTTTGATTCCTATTGGTCTCCTGATGGCTCCAGTAGGTATTCTACTAGTTTCTACTGGTATTCTGATGGATCCAGGAGAAATTGCTACTGGTTTCTACTGGCACTCTACTGGTATTTTTCTAATGGTTTCTACTGGAAATCATTTCACTTTCCATATTCAAACCAGCAGAAAAATTCCAGTAGAAACCAGTAGGAAGCTCTATTGGATCCAGTAGAGATTCCTACTGGTTTCTACTGGTCTTCTACTGGTCTTCTATTGGATCCAGTAGAGATTCCAACTGGTTTCTACTCGTATTCTACTGGCATTTTTCTAATGGTTTCTACTGGAAATCATTTCACTTTCCATATTCAAACCAGTAGAAAAATTCCAGTAGAAACCAGTAGGAAGCTCTATTGGATCCAGTAGAGATTCCTACTGGTTTCTACTGCTCTTCTGTTGGATCCAGTAGAGATTCCTACTGGTTTCTACTGGTATTCTATTGGTCTTGTATTGGATCCAGTAGAGATTTCTACTGGTTTCTACTGGTATTCTACTGGTATTTTTCTAATGGTTTCTACTGGAAATCATTTCACTTTCCATATTCAAACCAGTAGAAAATTTCCAGTAGAAACCAGTAGAGATTCTAATGGTTTTTCTCTACTGGTTTCTACTGGTTTTTCGTCCTGGGTGTGCTTTCATAAGGTCTCTCGTCTTTCTATCTTTTCTCTGATGCAACATTTAACTTGTTCCATATTTTACTGTACTCACTCGTTGTTAATCTGTAAAATTGTAATTGGAGAAAGACAAATAAACTTGAACTTGTCGAACCATATATATATCATTTAGAAAAAAAAAATAATATAAAGTTAGTTGAACATCTTTGAGCAACTTTTATCACATTAAGCATGAGGAGTGAATATAATTGCTCTAGACTAGTGCGATGGTTGAGCACAGAAACGTCCCTGAATAAATTTATGGAATATACTAGTATGGGGACTTCATGTCAAAGTCGCACAAACAATGTTGTTATATTTAGCACAACATGGATACATGCTGTGATATGATGTGGCGTGAAGTATGCGCACTCGACTCGGCCAGGGTAAGCTACGTAGCACGTCAATGATAATCTTCGTCATGACCGTGATGGGAAGCGGAAGTCACAACAGGGTATCATTTCAATATTGTTAAGCTGCAGAAATACTGATTTTGAAGAGATGATCATCAACTCCATCATTTACAGACCAAATTATCCGGATTGCCTGTGCTACTGCTGGTAACAAGGATCCTAAGTTAGTAACTATCATCGCATTGCGACAACCGACGGCAAGGCGACGGTGTCTGGGCCTGGCTGCTCCCGGTGGATTCGGCCAACTCTACCCGGGACTCTACCTCCTAAAGAGTCCTAGTACAGTGGGGCGCACTCGCTCGCAAAGGTGGTAACTGTAAGTTACTCCCTGCTGAAACGGTGACATGCTGTACTATGGCCCCAGGGCCTGGCCCGGTGGAGACGGGGACCTCTATTTACCAGCCTTCATTTTTCAAGTTCAAAGCGGCCTTGACCCATACTGAACAAGCTTTGTGTAACTCTTAATTGAGTTAAGCAGCCTTGTAATGTGTGCTCAACTTTGGTGTCAGCATTAACAATAAAACAGTTGTTCAAATTGAATTTGAAACTTTGAATTGAATTGGAAAAAAATAGATCAGGGTCTGTAATACACTCCCTGTTTCCAAATTCCAGCTTTATCTTAACTTATAATTGCCATTATTTATTTTGGTAATGTCTTGACCTCAAGTTCAACCTTGCGCTTGCAGACTAGATTTCACATTTCTGAATTGTGTTATATTGCTCTTAAACTTCAAAGCAAAAAGGAAAATTATGGAGTGTGGACATTCAATCAGATAACAGAAATTTTACATTGCTTGATCACTTTATTAAAATCAAAGACGTGATTAGGATTATTGTCAATGACAGCCAACTTAATGTAACAACTCGCTTATCAATATGAAACAAATGTGGACCAAGAAAAACTGGCGTCTTACAGTCAGACTGTGTTGTGTCATCGTTTTCATTTTGTGTTGTATAACATTATATTTACCATGGAGGAACAACGATTTGAATGGAAATCTGGAAAACTCTGAAGTCTCTATTGAAGTGAGAGAGAAATTGAGAAAGTTGAGTTCCAATCATTCCCAACAGTCATTGATTGGTGCTTTCAAAGATACCCTTCACGATGCTGTATTTGGTTTCTCGTCATATAAGCGGCGGATTGCCAAATTGAAGTCGGACATACATAAGAATAAGTTCTTGCAGAATGTGAGAAAAGCGTCAGGGGTCGCTTGTGAAGTACCAGAACTGAAGCCCTTTGCTGCAGGGATTCGACATGTGCTCAAAAAGCCGGATGAGGCTGCGTGTAAGGGGTATAGACTCACCTACCTGAAGGGTGGCAAGATTTACTTAAACCACAGCCGTGTCGGTGATGTTGATTTGATGTGGTGCAGTGTAAGCCCCATTGTCAGGGAAAGCGATTCGTACTCCTCCCAGCTAGAGCCAGACCGACATTACTTCACAGGTAAAACTTCACAACTCCATAAGGATGTGCAGCTGTTTGGACGTGTACCTGCCGATTTTATAGGCGTAGAATGTTCCAGTCAGAATCTCACCGGTTACGAGGATTACCTGTACCAGCAGGTTGATTTCACTGTGACGCCAGAGGTTGTGGAACGCAGTCATGTAGATTTCTTTTTGCGCATTCATGAAGATGATAAGATTGCAAAGAGGGCCAAAAAGAATCAGCAAAAGTGGAGAAATGGGCTTGGACTGAATGTCATGATGCTGGGTATGGATTCAACCTCGCATATGAACTTCCTGCGCAACGCACCCAAATCATACAAGTACATGGAAGAAACGCTCAATGCTGTTGTCCTGAACGGCTACAACATCGTCGGTGATGCAACAACTGGGGCACTAATTCCCATGCTCACGGGACAGACAGAAATGGAATTACCAGAGGCCAGGTGGAAAGATTCAGGGAATCCGCGTTTTGTCGATGAAGTGTACCCCTTTGTCTGGAAGGAGTACGTGAAAGCTGGTTACGTCACATCGTATGCAGAAGATCGGCCCGACATAGCAACGTTCAACCTTAGACTGCGAGGCTTCCGGGACCAGCCCACAGACCACTACATGCGGACCTTTTGGTTGGCTGCCAGGGAAATGAAGGAAGGTTTGTGCGTGGGACCTGATACGGTCCACAGCGTCATGATCAAATATCTGCAAGACTTCGTGGCTTCATACAAAGACAATGTCAAGTTTGGGTTTCACTTTCTCACAGATTTGACGCACGCTGATATGAACCGCTTGAGTTTAATCGATGATGATCTACTCTCATTCCTGAAGTCTGCCCGGAGGTCTGGCACCCTCAACAACACGCTTCTGGTCGTATTCAGCGACCATGGTGCACGGTACACCGCGATCCGCAAAACCAATCAGGGTAAATTTGAGGAGCGGCTTCCTTTCATGTCTTTCATTCTTCCGCCCTGGTTCCAGCGCTCCCACCCCACGGCCTTCAGGACACTGAAGAGAAACGCCCACCGTCTCACCACTCCATTTGACATCCACGCCACTCTGCGATCCGTGCTGAACTTTACCGAGGTGCCAGGGAGTCTGCAGGATAGGGGTATTAGCCTGCTGGCATCAGAGGTGCCGAGAGACAGGGAGTGTCATCACACAGGGGTGCAGGACCACTGGTGCACCTGCCTTCAGTGGGAAGAAGTCAACATCAGCAAGGATCAACTGGTGAGAAACAGGCTAACAACTTCAGGATCCAAATTCACAGAGGAATTTTAGATTTAGACCACGATTTAAGCAGATTTCATGAAGTTAGGGATCACGAGAGTGATACATTCTATAGAAATGATCCCTAAAAGTAAAGTCCAAAGTAGATAAGTCTTGTTTGAGTTAGCCTGTACACTTCAAAACGATTTGCATAGGGTGGTAAAATCATGTTAGTCACTATGGTTAAGACCATAAGCACACTTATCTGCACATGTACCACCATGAGAACTGCGTAAACCATTTTCTAAATCGAAAAATTCTTTGAGAATTTAGGCCTGGATGTTTTACACGGTTTTCATTCATGCAAAGAGAGATTGATAACTCCCAAGGGACACTTTTCAACAATGGTGTCTTCATTTTGATAGCAGCTATTTTTTTTATTCCACTTATATCTGAGGATGTTACTTTGAAGGCCCAGGAACCTTTTTGATTGGTAATTGGCACCCTCATCCACCCACACAATTGAGGCAAAATAAACAGGTAAATGACGGAATGATAATCGAGATGACGACTTCTTCACCAAGCAGACAGCTTGAAATTTGTATGTTTCTTCACATGCATTTTTTTTTCATAGAACTTCTCCCCTCCTATAAAGCTCCTTGTGTATCAAATTGAATAGCAGCTTGCCTTAAAAAAAATTTGCTCTCTCACCTGCCCCCCCCCCCCTTAAAAAAAAAAAAAAACAATGTATTTTTGACCTTTAAAGATATCATGCTGAGTTGATGAGATGGGGCCATATGTGATCATGACAGAGACGGCTGTATGATTACTTTCCCTTCAAATGTTTTTGTTTTCCAGGCTGAACGGGTGACAAGATACTTGGTGCAAACCATCAACAATTTTACTCAAGATTTACAGCAACACTGTGCGAGACTCCGGCTCTCCAAAGTTATATCCACTTTCAGGATGGTTCCAAATGAAAAGGTACGTGAAAATAATGAGTTGCAAGCTTTCCTATGATTATGATCACACTGTTATTATTTTGGATTGACACCCATGCTACTTGCCTACTTCTATGCTCATGCCCCAAGGACAAGAATGCTTTTGCCCTACAAAATGCATTAAAGATTAAGTGGCAATATTGATCCATGATGTTGAGTTTGTGATTCACAAATTCATGAAAACTGCAAATGAACCTCTTCCAAAATAATCCAAGGTATGTTCTGACTTATTATTTTATATATCTTAAAAGCAGTGTTTTGAATCCCATTTGGAGAACAAAATGGTCATGTCAAACTTTGCATGAACTACAAGAACAACATATTAGGCCACTTTGTTAAAGATATGAAGCTAAACAAGAAATGCAGAATTTAGATAATGCCTCTCTAACTCCCCATCCTTTGCCAAGTGTATTCAAAGAACATTTATAATCAACAAGGATCATTTGCCATTTCCCTTATAATCATACATAATCAAACACATACCAGGGTATAGTGTTTATCATATCACTACAGTATTACACATTCAATTTTCTGTATGGGTCAATTTGATTGCAATGTTACAAATGAAGTTATCACTTCAAAGGTTTGCATAAGTACGATGTACTTAACCAAAATACATCCCTATTACCTACTGTACATAATCATACATAATCAAAAGCATATGTGTACAGCATTTCACTACAGTATGAGATCATTTTCGTTCTTCATGGGTCAATTTGATTGCGCTGTTCCAATAAACTTATTACAAAGGTTTGTATGTACTTGCTCAAAATTTGAGATGAGCTGTCGTCAAAAAGAAAAATTAAAACTGAAATAACTTTACATAATTCCATTTGAAATGTGTTATCATTGACTGTATGCTGATGGGCATTCTTCAAGTTAGTGTATCCTTTTATCTAAAGCCATGAAACTCAGCATGGGTCAGCAGTTTTTCCTAACAATGATATGTGTAATATGCATACATTTGTATACTTAAATGATTTATGTCCACATTGCCCAAGCTGGTTTTAACCACTGCATATTTCACTGTTTGCCCTCAGATGCTCAGATTCATCAGGTCATCTGACCCAGACAATCGCTACCCCGAGTACGCTGACGACACCGTGCAGACAGACATGAGCAACATCACCCTGACCTATCAGGTTACCATAGAAACTAAGCCAGGGCTGGGCCAGTACGAAGCCACCGTTGCAGTTCGACCGGGCACCCCGTTAATCTTTGAACTTGGCGGAGACGTTAGTCGCATCACTGAGTATGGCCACGCGGCTGACTGCATCGTCGGGTCCAACCCCTCGCTGGCGAAGTTCTGCTTCTGCAAAGGTGCGTGATCACAAGCCACATTGGCTAAGTGGATATCTCACTGGCTTGGAGACTAGTTGGCGACCTGTTGGAGGCGGACTCTCCGCAACCTCTCCGCCAATGACATCAATGAGATGTGAACTTTAGAGCTTGGAACAACTCACTAGATGATTGTGTATTTCGAAGAGATGGCCATATGTCACCTGCCTTTCCTGTTGGCCAATATATCAAAGAGGTAGAGTAGCCGATTATTTGATTGATTGAATTGGCTTGGAGTCTCTGAGACGTCTCTTAAAGATATACCAGGTCTCCTGAGAGGACCTTGAAATTCAAACATGGGCCCCTTTGCATAAAACTTGCCATCAATGGTAACTCTGTCAATGGTAACTACCATGGTAACAACGCTTGGCAGCAATTCAAATTCAAGGTTTTCATAGAAGTTGCCATTGATCGCAAAGTTACCATCAATGGTAAGGTTTATGCAACAGGGCCAAGGAGGCAACTGAGAAGTCTTGCACCTTCTAGGCAATATTGGTTGTCACATAAGCTGGAGAGGTCATGCAGGTGCCCCTTGACAAGAGCGCAAGCCATTGTTTGGTGTCCAGAGTCGCCGGACTTTGTAAGTGAGATGGAACCTTGAGCGTGCTGCTGTACTTCCTGGAAGTTTGACGTGAGTGCCATAGATCATTTTCATGTGGAGATGATGAACTACGCAATATTTGTATTCGTGTGTGTAATTAACCAAACTTTTTCCAATGGTCTTATCCATATAGATCCGCAGTACTTCTACTACTGGTTGCTGGTATGTGTGTACCCACAGCACAACAAGTATTTTTTCAAAGTTTGGCGAAGTCATGTTCTTTGTGTTCTCAATTTCTATGCCTCTGCCTTGAAGTGGCTGGAGACATTGGCCCGTAGTCAAAACAGTAGTTTAACTTAGACAGCATTCTAAATGTAGACTACCTTTATGGGGTGCAAAGTAAATCATCTGATGCTGTCACAAAATCATTGGTTAAGACAGTGAATCATTTCAATTATTCACTGTAATTGTTATATAGACAAACGCAATGTGCTGCCGTGATTCTGAGGACAGCATCAATTATATTGAATCAATAATAATATTTCATGTCGTTTTATTTGGGGTCCCATTAAGGTCGTCTACATTTAGTATACATAAGGTAAAACCTCTAGTAAATACGGGCCATAATTTTTTTGGCTTTTCCCATGGTTGAATCATGCTCTGTATCAGTACTGTACTGTTCTTTTGTTATCTAAAAGGTTCTGTTTTGGATTTTGGGGACAGCTTGCACTTACAAGTGTACTTGGCCCTTTGTATATATTTCTAATGTCACAAAGTGCCAAAGTGAAACTCTATGGAACACTTGAGGTGGAAGTGTAAGAATTTAGGGCTAGTCATATCATGACACAATTGTAACTTATTATACAACTTTAGTTAATTTTCATTACTTTTTGCTTGCTTTTCCTTCAAATTAAAAAAGCGAGCATCTTTGATTTAGGTTCTTGTTGTAATTTGTGACATGTGTCCTTTATTAGTTCACCCCAGTGTTATTCATTTCATTTAATATGTTTTAATGTCCAAACTGATGAACTGGTTACTATTTTTTGTTAAGAATAATTTTTCGTATGTATGGCTCTGCCTCTCTTGAATTTACACACTAAACTTATATGTTGATCCTGCCATGTTTTATTAACTCAACTGTTAATATAATTGTTGGTGATATTGTTTTCTTTGTTTTCCCAATTTTAGGCTAATGCTACTTAATGTTCTATTATTGTATTTGTGTAAATGTTACTTTCATTCAATTCAAATTATGTACTCCAATCTATCATAGTATTGCGCAAAAAATCTGGCTTAGTCTGCCGGGATATCTCTAAAGAGTATTGAACGGTACTCAACTATTAATATAGTTGTTGGTGGTATTGTATTCTTTGTTTTCCCAATTTTAGGCCAATGTTACTTAATGTTCCATTATTGTATTTGTGTAAATGTTACTTTCATTCAATTCAAATTATGTATTCCAATCTATCATAGTAGGTATTGCACAAAAAGCCTAGCTTAGTCTGCTGGTATATCTCTAAAGAATATTGAACGGCCACTGATTGGGGCACATTTTTTGAACCATGGATAAATAAAATATACAAAATGAAATGAAAATTGCGATATCAAAGTATATCTACAAATATTTGCATGACATGATGGAGAAATGTATGAATCAGATTTGATATATTTAGTGTGTGACAAAATATTGTAAATTTGCTGAGAGGAAGGTGTGCATCTCAACATGATAATTTATGACACTTAGGACTGTGTATTTTGTGGTACATTACATGTGTTTGTGTGTTTGTGTGTGTGTTTGTGTGTGTGTATGTGTGCGTTTGTGTGTGTGTATGTCTATTCATTACCATTTCCCACACCTCTTGTACCTTTGATTAAATATGTGTGAAATTAGAAAAGTCTACACTTGTTGATCCAGCAAGTAATTAAGATTGCATTTCCATTTTTTTTTTATCCCATCAAAGTCATATTACACATGCTAATTAAACACTTTCCAAAAGTGTTCAATCCAGCGTATATTTTCACACTATTATAGCTCTATATATTCAACATTTTCAACAACAACAAAAAAAAAAACATTAAAGATGCTGTTACTTGTCGTCCTAAGCGAAAATGGTGAATTTAGCACTTTAGAGGATCATGTGGATCAAACACTTTATGTTTAAGCATGTATACTTAACAATTACTACTTAAACAAATTCCTGTATGATCATACTGTTTTTATGTTTGATACTTGCAATGTATCTATCAATATTGTATTTTATAACCTGTGAAAATTAAATTGAAATCTTCATTACATTGTACATTGCACTTTGGAATCCCAATGATGTGTATTAGAGTTTATGGGAGAGCATGTAACGGGAGGGAGAGAAAGGGGGCGGTCCGGCGGGGCGACAGAGACAGGGTGCGGTGAAATGTTTTTGACTTTTTTTTTCTTCTTTATAGTGTCTTTTATAAAAGCAAATCAAATTGCAGTATTTACAGAGAATATGTAAAATTTAAGTACAATCACAGAGAAAGATAGGGGAGAGAGCGGATTAGAGAGAGGGCGGGATTGAACGTATATTACATTTGACCCCCTTTTTAGATTGTGTCTTTTATTAAAAAACAAATCAAATTGAAATATTTACAGGAAATTGTTATGATTTGAGTACAATCAAAGAGAGAGAGAGAGAGAGAGCGAGATTGAATGTACATTGTATTTTTATTGTCTTTTATGAAAACAATCAAATAACAATATTTACAGGAAATAGGTACAATCAAAGAGAGAGACGGAAAAAGAGTGGGAAAGAGAAAGATGCATAAACGACAGTCAAGAGAAGAACGAATGAGCATCATAATAGCAGAGTGTGTGACCTGATAAAGACAGCTAGGCTGTGATAAACATGAAAACCGAAAGAGAGAGAGAGAGAGAGTGATCAATGAATAAAAAGACAGGGGGAGGGGCACGCCAGATGAAGATCGAGGCATGAAAAAAAAATCAGACATCGGCCTACACCAAGAGAGAGAGAGAGAAATAAAGAGTGATAGTCGAAGGATAAAGTGCTTTGAATATGTATTTAGACACTCTACAGAGAGTGAATGAAAGCGAGAGGTGGGGCTTGAACAAAAGGGAGGGGTACTTGCGACGGATAAACAAAAAGTGAGTTGTAGATAAAGCAGCAAGAATCGCCTTTCACAGTGTTTTGTCATTATGCCTATATGGGGAAGCCAAGTTAAAATAATCCATAAGATGCCGTGGTTGTTACATGTACAGTCTCGCTATATATATAGCAAGGCAGTACATATTATGTATTAGGCATATATATGGCCTCAAATAATAAAGCCAGTAGTTTTTAACATTGCTAATATTTATATTAGGTATTCAAACATATACAGTATTCCTATTTCACTCTTGGCAGATCACCGCTTTAGGAACGGGGTTCACAAGGAGGCTTCAGAGGTTTAATTCACTCCCTCCCTCACATTAACATATATTTCATCATTAGACAATTGATTATGATTTAGAGAAAACAAAACAAGATCGAGTTAAAAAAAAATACATGTTGATACATCAACTAAGTCTGAAGACAATCAAATGAATTGTTCCGATGAAATCCAATCAAGAAAAGAAGAACAAAATATAAGGAAATCGCTTACATTGAATTACAACACATTAAAAAGGGTTCGATCGCTCTCTTTTGTTTTCCTTCGACACAACTTCAATGGTCACGTCGTCATAATCTAAACGGCAAATTTTCACTTTGGCAAACTATGCACGCCGAATCTCGGCTATACAGTATATTCACGTAGAGGGCGTGTGGATAATTGAGATGAAAACGCCAGTGATTCTATCTAACCATGTATATATACCAACCAACAACATAAAGAACATGTGGGACTGCACTTTATAATGGCGATTGTGTGCAAGTGACTTCGATCTTTGATGCGCCTGAATATCCATCTCCCATTCGGAATTTCAGTGGAGGAGCCCTACCAAAAAGTAAGAAGCAGCTAGTCAAATGTCTTAAATATGCAAAGTCACGATTTAGTAGGTGAGAATATCGAAATAAAGGTTGGAATTCTAATTCATTGTGGACTGGAGTGATGGAAATCTGAATTGATAACCTTGAACTTGATAAAAGGCATGATAACTGGGCAGGAATAACTAGACAGAAATAACCCTTGAATTCCCTACCCTGACAGAAAATATGAGAAGTATGTGAAAAGGTCTAACTTTAGTCTAGACTCCGCTACATGTTTAATGTAAATTGATCATAAATATGTAGAGGATTTCAAGTGGAGAGGCTTGTGTTGTGACAATTGAGTTAAGCTTAAGAGCAATAAATCTCATTTCCTTCTTTCTCTTCTATGTTTGTAACTTTTAGCTCGTCACTGAGAAGAGTTGATCATGAAGAGAGCTACCAGATCATCTACCGGGCCCACCACTGGGGATGAGGGACAGCTTAGTCATGAGCATATCGAAAGGGCCACACGGTCCAGAAAGGCATCTGACGATTTGTAACTTTTAGCTCGTCACTGAGAAGAGTTGATCATGAAGAGAGCTACCAGATCATCTACCGGGCCCACCACTGGGGATGAGGGACAGCTTAGTCATGAGCATATCGAAAGGGCCACACGGTCCAGAAAGGCATCTGACGATTTGGTCGTCCTGGAGCTACCACGGATCACCCGGACTAGAGGAACGAACTCCAAGTCCCCCGAGCCACCGAAGTCCTCCCAGAGATGTGGGGGGAAAACCGGGGCAGCCGACAGCGGACATAAACACGAGAAGCGGGGGCTCTCTCCTGAGGAACCTTCACGAGGAACTTCCGCCAAGAGGAGGAGAAGATCTGGCCGGCTAGCCGAGACGGAAACAGCAGATCCGCAGGAGAAACCGGACAAGGAGAAGGGAGTGCAGGATGCAGAGAAGGCTGGGGGATCTCACAGGGAGAAGCTTCATGAGGAAGAAACAAAGAGTGGAAAAGAAAAGGAGAAGGACAGCAAGGAGACAAAGGGTAAAGCTAAGGACTGTAAATCAGAAGACGGTTCAAATAAAGAGCACAAAAAGAAAGAGGAAAGTTCAACACCAGTTAAAGAATCCGGGGGTTCAGGGAGAAGGAGAACCCGTTCTGGGAGGTTCGCAGCAGAGGATGAAGCAGAAACGACACAAACGGACCCACATCCAGCCAAGACAGAGAATGTGGAGATTAAAATTGATGTGGGAGTAAGTGAGGTATCAGCAGTGAAAGCTCAGAGGACGAAGGACTCATGTAGATCGTCCTCTAAAAGTGACAAGGGAAAGGGGGATACCACAAGATTAAGAAGCCCACCCAGAAGTCCAGAGAAGATGAAAAAAGGAGAACCTATCACGGCAGAGATGCAAAAACTGGAACTGGATGTCAGTGAGCAGGAGGGGAAGGGACAGACGAAGCATTTTTCGAAGGGAGCGTTAACTCCTCCTCTTCGAATGAGCCCCAGGAGGGCAAGGAATCCAAGTGGACAGAAAGCGGCTGAATCTAAGAAAGATGGGAAAGTAAACAAAGAATCTAGTTGTGTACTAGTAGATGACGGTAAAACAAAAGGAAAATGTGGAGATGAACTCACAGTGAAGATTGAAGAAGCCAAAGATACGCCTAAGAAGTCTGGCTTAGTCTGCAGGGATATCTCTAAAGAGTTCAGTGAAACCAAAGAGAGCCCCCGCTCTCCAACCAGGACAAGTCGAGCAAGGAAGGAGGAAGATGCTGCTGTCAAGACTGACAAGGTGCCACAGAATGAAAGTGACAGTTCTAATAGTCTGCCTAAGTCTCCAAAGCCCAAGAAAGGCCGCAGTCCGGCGAAACATCAGCACGACAACGCCCAACTCTCTCCCAGAAAGGGGCTAAGGTCGGACAAGGCTTCTGAAGCTGAGGCGGCGTCCGGCGGGGTAGCGCAGGACCAGGATATCCAGGTGGACGTCATGGCAATGGATGTCGAAGAACACGCCTCCGTTGACATCCTGACCAGTGTTGGAGACGCAGCCAACGCTGAAGCGATGGTCTTGGGCGTAACCGCGACGACCGGAGAAACCCCGGAGACCAAGAGGGAAGCGGAGGCACACCTGACGGTGAGCGATATGCTTTGCATGGAGGAGGAACAGAAGGAGGAAGATGACGTGACACCCATCTCAGACGAGATAGCTGCCAAGATCCGGGAGTGGAAGTTCCGTGAGGAGGATGGGGTGGGTTTCCAGGGAGACGAGTGGTACAGTGAGGAGGTTGATGAGGGGGAGCCCTTCTACTTTGAATCAGACCACATGGCGCTCAAAGGAAATAAAGAGTGAGTAGATCAAATATGCAAGATGTGTATTAATTTTGTCAACCATTTAGCAGTAAAAATCAAATTAAACATATTTATCACATTCATAATGTATAAATCAAATTGCATATGAAAGCAGTATATCGTGATATCTCAGATATTGCTATGCATAGAAATGAACGTATGGGACTGGGACTTTTGGAGTAGCTTAACTACAGTATTGTTACTTCAAAGGCTACTTTTTAAAGTTAATAATTCATGATATTACTTGGTTTATAACAGAAATACTATTGAATTGACCAAAAATAAACAAACAGCAAGGATTTATTGACCAATGGACAAAATGTAGCGTAACTAACAGTAAAGTAACAACACCCTGTACTCTAAGGCGATGCTATAATACATTTGCATTTTCAAAACTCTTTGATCTTCAATAGCTATCGGATGTTGCTGCGTACAATCACAACCCTGGAGGCACAGAGGAAGCAAGCCGTCAAGGATTTGGATAAACTCGTCACAGCTCAGCGAGAAGCACTCAGAAATCCCCTCAAATTTGTGCACAAGCTGCAGAAAAAGGTATGACATCTGACGATCATTTATTCAATTTTCCCTGTACTTATTTCTTCTTTCATTCCTTCAATTACATTGATAGCCATTCATTTTCTTCCTATAAAAGATGACTTGAAAGAGCAAGGCTAATATTTTCATTCTTTTCAGGATTATTTATTCATAGGGTGGTTGCAAAGTCTGTATGTTCTGTGGTATTTGCCCACAGGAATAAAAAGAAAATTGGTAACAAAACGCCAAACTCACTGTGAGCTTTAAATGCTAATCTCACTATGAGCTGTAAACACGAAACTCACTCTGAGCTTTAAACACCAAACTCACACCTTCTGACATCTTTTGATTCGCACAGGACACCCTGCATCTACCCTCTGCACAGCGCATTGTGCTGCTCCCCGACATTGCATGGGGGCGCTATTTAGGCCAGGCGGACTGCAAGGAACTGATCCAAGGCCTCTCGCATCAGACCAGGGCTAGTCTAAAGCAGAAAGGGAGCGGTACAGGGAGTCATGGTACGATTGTGATCCTATTGAATAGAGCTTTCCACTACTATTCCTTTAAAGGGAAAGACCACCTCGAGGTCCTATTGGTTTTAATCATAGCAGAAAAATGAGAGCAACATATTACTGGAAGAGTGTGCTTTCCACCATGCAAAAGATACCGCGTGCACACAATTCTATCGAACCGCAATTGTTTTTTTGCATTATTGGCATTATTTGTTTATAGATTGGCCAATAACAAAACAGTTTTAGTTCCTTATTTTGTGTTCAACATGAGCAGAACTGATCCAAAATTGTTGTGATTTTTGTTAGAATTTGATATGGGAAAATGGATTAAAATATAGAGAATTTCTTGGAGATTCTTAAACCCATTCTATAATTATTTTTTGTCTGAATACCCCAGAGAGCCACAGGGATGATGCAGGACTTGGGACCAGCACAGACCAGCTGGATGCACAGAGTCTAGACCAGGATGAAAAGGTACATATGTCAGTGTTTCCATTTCTCTGGATATTGAGGAAAATGGAGGAAATATTGGTCTTTTTAAGAACATTTTCAGGATGTGAATAAATAATTTGAGGAAATTTCAGGAAATCCAAGAATTATGAATGAAGAGAAAGATGTCCAAAAATAAGTGAAAAATTGTTAAAAATCACATCAGAAAAAGAAAAGAATCTACCACTACCCACTTTTTCTCTAACAGATTGATCAATCAATGTTATTATTACAGAAAGAACAGTAAACTAAAGATTATATCTAGGTACATGTTGTAAATCAATTCTCTCTCACCACCCCCCCCCCTTCTCCCTCTCTCTCTTTCGCTCTCTCCATCCCCTCCCCCCTCTATCTGTTTCTATATTTCTTCTGTCATTGCCGTCACAGAACAAGAACATCATCCGAGGCCGTGTGTGGGATGAGACCAAACCCAATACCTTTAATAGACTGTGGACAGTGGGAGAACAGGTTTGTTTCTTTAACCCAATTTTACCAATTGCCCTCAGTTAGATTTTCAGGCCTCGTGAACCCTGGTCCAGTTAGGATATCAAAATTTGCCATGGAACTGCAGTAACCAAAGGTGTGTGGCTTACCTTAATTGCACCCTATAAGGCATCTATTGTCAATACTGCAGGAGTCGAGCTGCTCAGTATCTGAGTGGGGAAAAGCCAGCCCGCAAGTACACAGGCTCAGTAAAGAATAGGTTAATATTCTTGTATAATAGTAATCAGCATGTTCTTGTATATTGCATAATGAGAATAAGCCTGGGAGTTGCGTCTGTCAAAGTTTTGCGTCATCACTCAAAAATAAGCAATTGAAAAAAAAAACTAGCCCTTTTCAAAATTAGAACCTTTTGCTGAATCACTCATGGCTTATTACTTGCAAGATTTGCGAACCAAATTGGATCATCTATTAACATGCTGTTTAACCTGCTAACTTGTGTACAAAAGACAAAGACATAAAATGGAATAAATTCAAACTTGCTTTTTAAATATCATGGTGTGAAGTGACCAGAAATGCTTGGAAGAAACAAGATTTGGGAACCAAATTGGATCATCTATTAACGTGCTGTTTAACCTGCTAACTTGTGTACAAAAGTCAAAGACATAAAATGGAATAAATTCATAATAAATGGAATAAATAAATTTATAAATGTCATAGTGTGAACGTGACCAGAAATGCTTGGAAGAAACTTGTCAAGAAAGGCATATGCTGGACTGACGACTTTGGTTCAATCTGCAAACTTGCGTACAAAATTGACATAGACATAAATGGACTAACTTATATCTCCTTGATAACTTTCATGGTGTGAATGTCACCAGAAACGCCTGGAGGAGCTGCTTGTGAAGTACCCATCAGAGGAGGTGGAGGCCAGGCGGTGGGAAAAGATCGCCAAGGATCTTGGGAACAGGACTCGGAACCAGGTAAGGCCTCAGACCATCCTTAAAGGGCATATACTGTACTGGGAAGGCAAAAAAGCCTTCAAAATGTAATTGTTAGCGATCTTCTTGCCAATGGTCTTAAATTCATGTATTGTCTATTTTAGAAACTTGCTGAAAGTTATTTGCCCTCAAATGATCCACACATGGAGTAATTAATGATTAATGATTAAATCCTCCAAATGTTCAGCCCGAACATTTTGAGGATTTGTGATTTAATCACTCATTTCTCCCAATGTAGACCATTTGAGGGCAAATAACTTTTAGCAAGCTTCTAAAATAGACAATACATGAATTTAAGACCATTGGCAAGAAGATCGCTAACAATTACATTTTGAAGGCTTTTTTGCCTTCCCAGTACAGTATATGCCCTTTAACCCCTTGTATGCCAGAGAAATAACTGCTTCATGAGATGTGTGTGCATTTTTGGGGTCTAGGGTTATATTTTACATTTAGGTAAATCAACAGTGTCTGATATTGATGTGAGATATTTTGCTCTTGTTCCGCATGCTTTCTTGACTGCAGGTTGCGAGCAGGGTACAGAAGTACTTCATCAAGCTGGGTAAAGCTGGACTCCCCATCCCTGGCAGAATGCCCCACATGGCCACCTACACCAGAAGGGTAAGCAAACCCTTTCATATGGGCCCACCTGGCCACTTTCACCTGGGCCCTGTTCCATACTACTTACCATTGATGGCAACTTTGCTTTCAATGTCAACTTCTATGGAAGGGAAGCCTGATTGGCTGTTGAGCGATGTTACCATGGTAGTTGCCATTGATGACAGAGTTACCATTAATGGTAAGTTTTATGCAATGGGCCCTGCTGTATGGAGGACTTGTGAATGCTAAAAAGCAAGCAAATGGAAGTTCTTGGGTATTGGTCCCTAAAGAATTGTGTCTTTGCCAGAAGCTAGCGGTAGCCTGGTCGTACTGTCACTACACCACAAGCAGTAGACGCAAGGGTCAAGTCCCTGCTTGGGTTCTGTCTTATGAAGAGTCGAGATTGATCACAACTTGACTTGCAATTGATATCACTTGTAACATTGGAAATAGGGGGATGGGACTCTCGATCGATTCAGATCAATCTCAATTGTTTATAAGACAGGGCTCTGGTCTTTCTGTTGAGGTGAAACCAAGATGACACCAAATTTATGGAAACTTGTGGATGGGGTAGTACCTGGGCCCTGTTGCATAAAACTTACCATTAATAGTAGCTTTGCTATCAATGGCAACTTCTATGGAAACCTTGAATTTGATTGGCTGTCGAGCGGTGTTACCATGGTAGTTACCATTGATGACAGAGTTACCATTAATGGTAAGTTTTATGCAAAGGGGCCCTGGAAGGCATTCAAGAGGCAGTTTGAAAATGTACTGGGAGCACTAGCAGGGTGTTAGAGACCAGCTAGGAATGCCCCTTGTTGCAGCGAGCAGATTAGCACATGATAGTAAGCAAATAATCAGCGTTGGTGAGGGTGATGGGACGAACTATCACTTCCGAGGTGATCTGGATGTAGCTATCTTTCCGAAGCGCAGCTTTAGGAAAGATAGCGTATACATTCAGATCGCCGAGGAAGTGATAGCTCGTCTCATTGCGTGAAACCAAAAGTTGATTATTTGCTTTATATTCCACATCTAAAACCAACTATCTATACCAAAAATGACAATTTTACGTAAAAAGGTAATGTTTACTTATCTCCATAACCCCGAGCCGCTGCCATGGGGAACACGCGTTAGGACGCGCATTAGGACGCGCATTAGGACGCGTATGAGGACGCGTATTAGGACGCGCATTAGGACACGCGTTAGGACGCGTTAGATGTCAAGTGATAGTCCGAGTGTAACGCACTTTCATTTCGCGCGTACTCAAAATATTAATCACGCATTAGGACTCTGAGGAGTGAAGAGATCAGCAAAACCAAAAAGTACTATCACCTAGAGTGTAACGAACTTTTATTCTCAGGTGATCTGATAGGAAAAACTACGCCTCATCACGTGATCAACTCTTGACTAATCATATAGCAACATTCTTAGTATGTGGAATATAAAGATTTATATAGCTGGACCATAACTGCAGCAATGTCCTGATATGGATATGCCATCATTAAAGATATCAATAAATGTTTTCCTGACGACTTGCACGTTTCAGCTCAACCAGCGTCGGTACCCCAGCCCCTTCCAGCGCCTGACTCTGGCGCCCTCTACCTTCCTGCAGTCCATCAGGGCCCCGGTCCTCATGACGGACGAGGACGACTTCTTTAGTCTGGACCTAGATTACGACGCTGACTCTATCATGGTAAGGAAAAGAGCCGCTTTTTAGCGTCCAAACATGTTTTCAGGTAGCAGCAATCATCAATGTTTAAAGTCCGTTTTTCCCACTTTGTGAGGTTACGCACTTCATTTCCTTGATGGCTTGAATCATCATAAAGTTAGCAATCCTCTTCAAATCTTTTTATTTTATCCATATCAAATATAGCAACCAGTTGTAATGATGATGATAAACTGGTAATGATAAAGTTCATTCAAATGGAGAGGACTTTTTTAATAAACAGGAATGCTTTTTCATAGTCACAGTTCATAACTCGTCAAAGTGGTTTTCCATGTTGTCCTTTTGTTTCAAATTTGAAGGAAGATAATAAGAAGGAATCTTATTCATGTGTGGGATGACATGTGATGTATATTGATGATTCCATGAAAGTGAATTCCTCAAGCTATCATAGAGTTGCGAAGTGTGACGTCATATGAGCACGATGTCAAGAAAACTAGTTCTTTTTGATGTGGGTAGAGCAAACAGGAGTAATCACAGCAGGGACTCTCATTAGGAGTGCTCAAGACTAGGCTTTTTTTTTGGACTGGTAAATCTCTCTCTTGAGTCTTGAGTGATGTTCTTAAGATCCAGAGACCTTCATAACAATGGGTATGACAACAACACTTTGGTACACTTTGGTGCCTTTAGAATTCCACTAAAGGCAAGCTGTAGTGTACCAAAGTGTTGTTGTCATACCCATCGTGATTGATTTTCTATGATGTGGTGCAGGAGGAGGACGACATACCGGTGGAGCTGAAAGATTCTGAGGAGTACAAGGAGTTGGCAAGACTCAAGAAGCTAAGAAACATTACCTTAAAGCAACAGGTATGTACATGGTTGGTTGGTTGATTGGAGGGTCAGCCCGGGGGCATTGACGATTGACTGATACCTCTGTCATTTTACAGCAGTTTTGCTTCAGATTAGCGTTGAAATTTACTGTAATATATACATTTAGCATAATAATCAACAAAGCTAGATTTTGATTTACTAAAAAACAAACATTAATGCACTAAAAACTACTTGTACACTCTTTCATATTTAAATATTTCTCACCATGGAAACATTCAATGAACCATCAAAATATATTTGTTGTGCGACAAATTTGATTATCATTATGACTGTGAGATTTAATACATGTTATTGTTAGTGTATACTGCTAATCTATGCCAAGTTCCATGACTTTTGTAAAAAGGCTACCCCAAAGGCAATGTTCGTGTTATTAGTCGTCGCATTTCCCTTATTTGTGAGTTGTTGGTTGTTGGTTTAGACGGAGGCGAGCCATGTTGGTTTCATGTGTGATGGCTGTGGTGCATCCCCCATCCTGGGTGTGAGGTGGCACTGTCTCAACTGCCCAGCTGACGTATCTACTGACCTGTGCCAGAGCTGTCAGGACGAGTGAGTCTTAGATGTATTGTCTATATCATCTTGCTCTCTTTCTCTTTGCCTCTGTATCTGCATCTGTGAATCTATTTTTGTCTTTGCCTGTTGTTTTATCTCTCTCACTCTCTGTATATCTCTGTATATCTCTCTCTATGTATCTCTCTGTCTCTCTCCTTGTCTTTGCCTTTCCTCGTTCTATCTCTCTTGCCCTCTCTCTCTTTCTATCTGTCTCCACCTCTGAGTATCTTTGTCTCTCGTATCTCTCTCTCTCCCTCTATCCCTCTCTTTCTGTCTCTCTGTCTCCATTTCTCTGTATCTCTTTCTCTTTATCTTTCTCTCCCTCTGTATCTTTCATAGTATCCCCTCTTATCTTTTGTCTCTCTCTCTCCCTTTCTGTCTTTCTTTCTCTCTGTCTATCTGTCTATATTTCCCTGGAGATAAGATCAGATAACTAGATATCAGGAAGACACATATGGAAGGTAAAATAAATAGCAAAACAACAATTATCTGCTTGCTCATGCTAATGGTCAAGTGTGAACGAAACTTGTGTGGATTGACATCTTGTACGACAGTGCTCTCGAATCAGTATCTCTCTAAGTATTTTTGTGTTCATCATATTGAGCTATTATTTTGCCATTTTACGAAGTGTTAGTCCAAAGTTTTGTTATCCTGTTACTTTCATAAGATTTTCTTTGTAACCTTCCAATAATATCCTTCGCATATACTTATCTCGACACAAATTATATGCATACTTCTTTCGCTCATATAGAGATTACCAGTCAGAGATGCACACCACCTCTCACCAACTTGAGCCAGTCCATGTCACCAGCCAATCAGGAGGCTTCGTTGACTCGGACTATACCAGCTTCACGTCAGGAACGTCTGGCGACTACAACTATCTGGACCCAAACTACAGCCCTGCCGTAGTGTGACGGAACCAAGTGGGATTTGCCTGATGCAATTTCTTATTGTATATCGCAGTTCAAATATTGTTGATTTTGTATGACCAGTTGGCAAGATGACTTTCGTGAGAGACCAACAAGAGAATGCTCATCTTGCAGGTAGTATTCCAAAATGCTGATTTTAGAGAAATTTTGTTTAAGACCAGGTTTTCTCTTAAATGGTATTCCAGACTACCTCCTAGTTTTCGTTTGTAAGTTTGCTTCCAACTTTATTGAAATTCAGTTTCAATGGGTGGAATGTCTTCTGAATCTAGTTGTTGCTACTCAGACAAACCTCAAACAAGCCTTAGGGTTATTATTAGTAATGCCTTGTTTGAAAGATATGCATAACAATTGCATACATGATGACAATGGTCTATTGCTTATGGATATGAGGTCAAAGGTCATTATGTTGAGGTCAAGTAGAGGTCCCAGGCACACCACTACCTGGGCCCCGCTGCATAAATCTTACCACTATTGGTAACTCTGCCAGCAATGGTAACTGCCATGGTAACACCGCTTGACAGCCAATGAAATTTAAGGGTTCCATAGAACATGCCACTGGTAGCAAAGTTACCATAAATAGTAAGTTTTATGCAACAGGGCCCAAGCCATGTCCTAGCTAGCCACATAGCATCCATAGCAGTAGTGTTGCGGAGGTGTATTCTGACTGAAAAACTCGGTTTGAAGATTGAAAATGTAGGATGTTGTCGACACTGATCAAGGGGTCTGCCTGAGACACGATTTTCAATGAAAAGTGGTTGAGCGATAGAATATCACAGATGCATGATCAGTGTCCATGGATCATGTTCTTTGGCAATCTTTGTGAAACTATGCTACCCTCAGATGATATTTGAAGGTTTGCAATGATGGTATGATCAATCACAAAAGAGGTTTACGGTACACCATGTGTAAAGTCCTGGAAGGACTGAGATGAGAAAAGTGGATAAAATTGGAGGTGAGTCTTCCTGAAGACGGGCAGTCAATCTGCCTGAAATGTCGAGTCTACTTCTCTACTCATCAGCTCTTCACTCTTTCTGGTTTACAGTCCTTTTAAGGACTTCACTCAGTTCGAAAGAATACTCTACTTTCAAATCTACACTTCCTCGCCTTTCCAATTCTATCTACTTTTCTCATCTCAGTCCTTCCAGGACATTACATATGCTACCCTGTATCAAGAAATAGCTGTGGCTCAATCAGAAATGATCTCAGATTATGGAATTGAATAAAGGAAATCCAGGATTGGTAGAAGTATGGATTTCAGGTGTATTTTTGAAAGTCTGTGATTTTATTGTGTTGAGATTGATTGATATGGATACAAAGGACAGTTCGAACGAAGGGAAGGAGCATAGAGACAGAGAGAAGAAATAGTGGCTAAAGAGAGGAGACGAAAAATGAGAATAAGAGGAGAGATGGAGATGAGATAAAATGGACACAAAACGCAAATGTAATCAGAAGGGAAAGGGAGAGAGAAAATTAAATAGGGGCAAGAGAGAGAACGAAGAGAAAGAAACAAAGTTTAATCGTCTATCTGTAATGTACAGTTACGATTGATATTAATTGCAACCCATTTATAAACCAAGGCCTATCATTTGCTCTCCCTCACTGATGAGCACACATCAATAATCTAAACAGACAAGAAATGTATTTTGAAACACATTTATATGGGGGGCATTGCTTTGAATAATCAAAACTCAAAAAGACACATTCGTCACTCCATGCCCAGTGGAGAGACATGTGAGAACAAACAAACATACATACATGCGTACATCATAAATACAGGATGAAAGTATTACAGTACAAATACAGTGTATAAGAATTCAATTCTCCCTACCCCATAAAGGAGAAAGTCCTCCCATAATGCACCATGCTGCGTCCTCCAGATTCCTCCATCACCTCCACTTCCTGTCTCGTATACTAGTACACTAGACCAGACAGCAGACATACACTACAGCTCAAAGGAATTGGCATAGGGAAAGGGAAAGGGAAGGAGATGCAGTTTTAAACCGCGGTATATGTTGTCCAGTTTAGCATGAAACGCGATGCATTAGCCTAAAAAGCATCATGTTTCATGCTGAACTTAACAAAATATACCGCTGTTCAAAACTGCGGCTCCTTCCCTTTCTTCCCTTTCCCTTTTCCCAATTCCTTTGAGCTGTAGTGTAACTGCAAACAAAGTCTTAATTGCTGCGTGGTGCATCGTGGTATGGATAAATCGTCTGTCATTTGGTATTTACAAAAAGAAGATAACCATTTTGGCACCAAGTGGCAAAGAGCACATATTCTACTCCTATGGGACTGAGCAGGTTTAAAAACAAGGAAGCCCATTTACAGGCCTAAAAAAGGAAGTTTTATCACAAAATCTGGAAGAAATTACTCTTTGAAGATCTCCTCTTTGAATCTGGCAATTGAAATACATGTACTGACAATTAGTGGAATTTAATGGACTGTTTCATTTTGAATTTTTGATTGGTCGCGAGGGAAGCAGTCACCATATTCCTGAATACATGACGTAAATATGACAGTACAAAAGTATTCCACAATCCTAAGATGCAAGCCAAAATATAGTGTTGTTTAATGCCTTATTGAATTTTATGTCACTGTTCAGTTTCATATTTTACAACATTGATCAACATGTTGATCTTTTGGTGTTTTAAAGAAGTTTATTTTGTCTGCAAAAGAGATACGCTTTGTTTGAAGGGAAAACAACCCTTTCAGCGAGCTGATCTGAAAGCTGAAAATCAGGCAAGCTTACATGCGAAATTTTAAGAAATAAAGGATAAATACATCAGTTTTACACAAATCCTATTAAGAGGACTTCAAACTTGTGCACTCCATTATGGATATCTGTGCCATTATATATGTAGAGATTAACTTGGACTATCTTGTCTTTTATAAAGAGGATTTCCTGAAATGATTTCACTGAGAAAATACATTTGTTGCCTACTCCTATTTGGAACCAGTCATCACTAACATACGGTTTGAGTTGTTAGTTTTGATGTCAAGTATTAAAAAAAATTATGAATTTACCACCAAATAAAGGAGCACACATTTCTGCAAAAGATGATATTCCATCGTTGTTTTTTCATGATACATGTTTGTGTTACCTTTTCAAAGCTAAATTACCACAAATTCTTCAAATTAGCAACACCCTGTAAATGCCCAAAATGCACTTTTGCTCTCCAAATTGGCACAATCAATGTTTTGAATTGTATTGTTTACGTTAATTAAAAGTGCCTTTTCCCATTTCGTGTGTGCTTTTCTCATAATATCATAAATTTTGCTTTTAACTTCATTAAATAGCAAATTGAAACGCCTAAAATGGATTTGATCTTTTCGAACAGCCTGCTCTGACTTAAAGAATGCTTCATCACTCCAGGGTCATCAAAGATATTTAAAAGATGTTGAAGTATGTCATCATTCTGATCCCTATAAGGAAGGACAGTTTAGTGATGTTGATCGCAACTTTTGATTCATCTATGCCATTTTGATTATAAAAATTTAACTAAAATCATCAAGAACTAGGTCCACAAACTTTACACACTAAATGAAGGTCTATATCTAATGAAGTTCCATCATTGCATGTGCTGCATTTGGGACCAACGTGGTGTGTCACAGGAACTGCTATCTGTCGCAAAACAACAACAAACATTCTATATACACAAGCGCAGGGACAAATATTTCTGTACAAGAGATTAGGACGTCATAGGTCATAGGTCAAAGGTTGGAGGTTAAAGGTGAGATTCCTGGACGGGTCTGGAATAGATACAGCATGCAGAGCCGTGGATGACGCTGGTGTCGTACTCGGAGTAACACATACAGGACACTGGAGCACCTGAGATGAGATGTACACACACAAACAAAAAACAAACAGTACTACACTACAGAACACCACTACGATTGACATACATTTACATACATAGACATACATTTACATTTACATTTACATTACATTTACATTTACATACATAGAGTACACAAGTGTGACATCATATGAGCATGTTGTCAAGACAACAGCAACTGGTTTGACACTATGTGTTGTAGAACAAACAGCAGGGATCATTTCAGGAATCAACATGTGTCAAGTGGTTTATTACAAATTTAATCCAAGCTCATTTTTATTGATATACCACTTATTAACAAAACCACAATGGATTTAACCAATTTTGAAACAAAATTTATTTTTCTTTGATATTTTTTTTAGAATTCCTACTTTAGAAATTCATTATCATTGAAAATTTCTAAGCCTAAATGTATGTGAGGTTACTAAATTTGATACTTCCCTTTGGTGAAAAAATGGATTTGGCCCCTTTTCAAAATGAGCTTTTAATATTCATCCACCCAAATCAACATTGGCACATTATTGAGGTTCAAGGCTAGTGACAAGGATTTTCAAATACAAATAATTTTCTTAAGACACGTGTATATCTTTTTTGCCACATGTTTTCTTCTTGTATTGAATTAAACTTATTTTCAGGGTTGGGTTGTCTTCTCAAGAAGTATTAACATACAAGTAACATATATGCCATATATATATAATGACTCAAATCATACATCCACCAAATTATTTAAGGTTGTGTTAACATACAAATGACACATATAACAACTCAAATCAAGAGACCACTCAAATGTTGCATTAATTGAAAATCAATCATTCAAATGTTTTATTTGTTAAATTCTAAAGTTGCAATTAAAGAAGTTGCATAAAACTCCAATAACCACAATAATAAATCTTATATTAAACCATATATTACAAATTCATACAAGTGATGTAATGTTAGAGAGACATGTGCAAAGGTGATGCGAATTAAAATTTGTTGTTATTCTATCATGATACATTTACCGGTATGCGAAAACATGTATTTTCAATCCACACAGCGACACCCATCTACCAATGAAACAGTTTATATATAAATTCATTCTCACATTCACAATTAGTGGAGGCCATTCAACTCCACATTCCTGTATACAACCATTTTAACAACCAAGATCACGCACCATTCAACTTCCAAAATTCCTAGCCTGATTTTTAAGACAACTTATAAATAAAATGTCCCTGATAATTCTGCTATAAGTGGACACACAAGAGCAACTTTTTTCGTTATACAGTTTGCACAATGAACATGACAATTATTAGTTCTTTCGATATCTGCTAAATCTAGAAAACAGGAGAATTAGTAACATATTCTGACATCTTAATTTTCTTTTCTTTTTTTAAATTTTGGTCTGCTTCCCTCTAGAAATGTTAAGACCCATAAAACCAGACATGTAAGAGTAGGAGGGATGGGGGGGGGGGGGGGGGAAGAAGAAATTGAGGAATGTAATTTCTTTAAACATTTATATTAAACTACAAATAACGAAAGGGAGAGTAGAAAGAGAGAAGGGGGCAGCATCAAAAGTGTGTGCGTGTCTGTGTCTGTGTGTGTGTGTGTGTGTGTGTGTGTGTGTGTAAAAGAAAGGGGACAGGACTAAGTAACACATCATTAGAGGTTGATGTAATGCCCTCACATCCAACCAATCATGACAAAAATGTCCTGTGTGTATCTCTAAACCACACTTTGCCAGTTTAACATAGGCTCGTAATAAAATAGACAGGAATACCCGTCTCATTCAGGGCATTCTTTAATCGAAATGTCATTTTTTGACATACACCCAAAAAGTAGGGCATTCAGAGGAGCCAGATGCAATCTCAGCGGATCCAACGTCCTCTAGAGAGACTGGCTTTGCAATCTAGTAAAGAATAAACAAGTGCATACGTGGAAGCCAGTCTAGAGACACATTCGACACCTCCTACACATACTAGTATATGGGGCAAGGACATTGTGATATCTTACAGATGCACATTGACAAATTACATGCAGACTTTTTTCATTAAAAGAAAGAGTTTCTTCCAACAAAAAAAGTTTGCATCGATACAAGCAGAAATACACAAGAAGCAGATCGGGACAAGCTTGAGAAAATTTTGGAGAGAACAGCAAAATTATTAATCTTTTATTGGGAAGGATTGGACAAAGTGGTATGAGGCTGCGATGTTGAGGTTGAACATGGCTCTTTATTATTGTGTGTGAAATTGTCCGTCATTTTCATATTTTGGAGAAAACATTATCAGTTAAGCTGGGGTTTTTTTTATTTATGAAAGAACTTCTGTCTTTCTTTGAGTCATAACTTCTTTTATTACTTGTCCAATTTTGCTCAAACTTTTACTCATCTGCTTCCAGGAGTTTTCTGCATCTGTTGAAAGCAACTTATCTCCGATGCAACTATCAAGTTCAGTTTAGTGGTACACCTTCATAAAGGCCATGGGTTTAACATTGCAGGTATCTCTTGGCGAGCATGCACATGCGCTTTGAAAGTACGATATTTTCACCTAGAATTAAAATGATGCTGTAGAGATGCACAATTAAAACAGGTTTTACACTACAAGTGGTACGTTTCTTGTTACATTTAAAAACACACACGAACAATAAACATATGGAAGCATTAGAAGTATATTCCATGTTGTTTGTTAGTACATTTAGTTTGAGAAAGGAAACGATACCTTCCGCCCGTATTATGAACAGAGGTTTAATGCAAACCGCATACTACAACCTGGACTAATTTCATGGGAGGCCAAATAAAACAATATGAATCATTATTATTGATTCAATATGATTGATTTTTATCCCTGGAATAA
This sequence comes from Arbacia lixula, assembly GCA_963669155.1. Lineage (NCBI taxonomy): Eukaryota > Metazoa > Echinodermata > Echinoidea > Arbacioida > Arbaciidae > Arbacia > Arbacia lixula. The sequence goes on from OZ022588.1 coordinate 9,241,114, forward strand.
TTATGGTAAAATTGAGTTTGTCCACATAATGATTACAGCGAGTAATTGAAATCGCACACTGTTGTGATTAAGTGATAAGAATCAATGATTTTGTGACAGCATCACATGATTTCTTTTGCACCCTATAAAGTTTTGTCTACGTTTAGTACGCGGTCTAAGTTAAACTAACATCATGAATACGGGCCTTAGCATTTAGACTAGATGAGTTAAAGGCCAAGTCATTAACAAGATAACTCAGTAGCACATAAATAAATGATTAGACCAAAATAGGTCTGTCGACAGAATGGGCAACAGCCAAAATGGTTATCAGACCACATAGATTATTTAATAGATGACGTGTGCGCGGACAAAATGGCATGAGAAAGGTTACATGTACATGTACCATATTAATTGGATGAGGCCAACTGGGTAAGAAAAATACAGCAAATAAAAATGTACACAGAAAAAGACTTTGATTCAATGTCCATATCAATAAATTCTCACACTGCAGCTAGGAACCAAGTACAAATGATTTTTCTATTATGTAACATGTGCCCTACTTGCCATTCATTTTCTTCACACAAACTATAATAGTTTAAGGTTAGCCCAAACTATTCAACCAAGTGCAGATTTTCCACTTTTTTTTTCAAATGTAGAACACTTGATGAGATTCCAATGTGTCCACAAACACAGGTGATTTTAATCACAAGTCTTTTCATAACTTATCTGTCCTGAAATCCTACAAATTCCACATACAGTCTACATATTGACAGCTTTATAGAGATAATTTTTACCCCTGAAATCGCAAGTCAGGAATGAACTTAAGTCCTTTTGTCACTATAACACCACACCCTCCTCACCAAATGAAATTCTCCCAACAAAATATTGGCAAGGGATACCTACAGATGCACCAGTATACCTCTTTCATTTTAAAACAAGGTTAGTCAGTTTTATCACAAATCCATATTATTCTGGCTTAAATGTTTCCAAAATCAAATTATGTATAAAAGAAAAATAATTAGTAATTTACAAAATTGTGCAGCACTAGTGAACCTAAAGTTAAAAATATGCTATACAGGCAGGGTAGGTTTTGGAGCATAAATAACATCACACCCACCTCGCTGATATATATTTCACAATTCTAATAAACACAATTTACATCTTCTTCAAACAGGCACGCATATATACACAAACACAGATACAGTCGTTCAGGATTTCTATAAAGCAAAATTAGTCGAACAGCTAGACAATAAATATGTACACTTACAAGAAAATATAGATTACAATATACAAGTATGACAAAAATTTAAAAAAACGAACATGGATGGATCATCAGAAAACTGCACATAGTATTTGCAAAATATAACTAGTATACATGTTCAAACTATGTGAGCGGGATACAGGGCAAAACGTGTATTCTGCATGTTCCTGCTGCACGGTAATAACGATTCTGACTGATAAAAACAGAGACATAAAAAAAGGCATCACTTGAGCTGTAAAACACATGATGAAAGTATTTCAATCGATGATTTAAATGCTCTCAGAAGAAGATTTCGATTCCGAGAGCCGAGCTATTTTGTACCATCTTTGGAGTAGACTGAAGGCTTGCCTGAAGTTACACAGATAAGACCCCCTCATAAATCCTGACCGAAAATGCCATTGTACATGTATTGCTATCACCTTGAGACAATATAAACTGGTAAAAACGAGTAGAAACCAGTATAAACCGGTTTGAAGTGTGGCTTGAACTGACACATGACAACAAACGCAAGAGCATCACAGCTTTTTACATTTCTGAGTCCCTCGGTTTAAAATATATGTCAGGCAAACCATATATTTCACACAACAAATGTGCGACTCCTACAGTCTGAAAATGCAATATACAAATGAGCATTTCCACAGTTAAGAAAAATTGTAAGATACAACCAAACACTCTTCAATCATTAGACCATGACACCCGGGAAATAAAATCAATTACTTGTTTTGCTTCAATGGAGATGGCTACAGTCAATTTGTAACTGAACATCAACAGATTAAAATCATCATGTACAAATTTCCCATATAACGCAAGTAACAGGACAGACATGATTGTTGCAAATTAGTTTGTCTCAATACGTAACGTTATTTTGGATAATTGTACAGAGGGATAATTATTTCATGACATGAGGCTAACAATTTTTTTACCCCAGAAAGCCCTTTCACTAAAATCTATCCGAATTGTCCCTATGGCGGACTACTCATGAATATTAATGAGTCAGATTAAATGAGACTCTTTCGGTATTTGTTTCCATGTTGTCGTGTCTTGACCCGTGAACTAGAAATAGCTTGTGTGGTTAAGTTGCTGCCCAGTAAGCACTTAATTGCAGGTTCAAATCCCGTCTGGTTCCAAGATTTTTGTCTGACTTGTTTTTCAGTCATTTACAGGATGGAGCACGCTATCCTTACTACTGGGTGTATGCCTAAAATTTCTTTGTAAATTTTTATTTTAAACTGCCCCAATCCATCTACACCCCCCTCCTCCCTCCTCCTCATTCTTCTCCATTTAGTACACACATCACTACCTCCCACTGCATACCACAGGAGTGTGTGAGACTCTTATACTTGACTAGATACCAACACATATCTTTGGGATGAGTATGTACATACGTAGGTACATGAAATGTACAGAATTGTGTAACACATATCCGGACGGATTGAGCATGTGCAAGTAAACACGTGTGGAATACTTCATACCTATGTATTCAATCTGAGAGAAAAGTGCACTACGGGGGCATGGGCAGGTAGGGTAGATACAGGTATGTACACATTGTAGATACAACGCTGTGGTTTAGGTCTGGGAATCTGGTTAGCAAATACCGCTATTGATTCTCTTCAGTCTTCCTTGCTAGACTTGCTGAAATAAAATGGCATTTGTCGCTGGTTTGTTGAAATAAAGACGCGCCACGCTTTACCATTCCACAGGAACTATGAACAGAGATGGTCTGCACAATGGCAGCAAAATAAGGCAACTATGAATTTGCCAGATAGGTTTTCAGATCTGTACAGAAACTATGACATAGTGTCACAAGGGATGAACTATGAATTTGATGGGTAGGTTTCAGATCTGTACGGAAACTAAGACATACTGTTTCGAGGGATGAACTATAAATTTGCCAAGTAGGTCTCGGATCTGTGCGGAAAGTGCAACATACTATTAGGAGGGATGAACTATGAATGTTAAAACAAATGCTTTGTTGATCCATCTAGCTACAGGTATGCAGAATGAACAAATCCACATTTCATAATACCGGTAAAAATACAAACAAATTGAGATTTGTGATATTGACATTGCCTCTATTCAACAGAAACAATTATTTCTACTATTCTTTCTGTGAAATCATTCCACCAAAAATAGGATTCATTAGGATGATTTTAAGGAGAAATTCATAATCTATATCAAAATATTTAGAAACTCTGTGACATGAATATAGCATTGACTGATATGTATATATGTTTCAAGGTCAATTTAAGCATATCATCTTCAGAGAGATTTTAAATTCCATATTGAAATATGATACGTGTTGAGACGCACAGATTGATTGTGAATAGTTACAAATGCAGAAATTGCAGAAAGAAACTACAGCTCTGTCAAAAATCATCTCTGATAGGGAGCTGATATTTCACTGTAGTCAATCTCATGAGCGCACGCGTTGTAGTATGAACGATATACTGTTCACTGGGTCTACAGAAGCGCAGAAATATTCTGGATGGAACAACAAAGTCTCGACACCATCTTGATCAGCAGCTCAAAAACATAGTACCAAAAAAATGTTGCAAGAATAATAAAATATGAAGAATGCATTAGAAATGGCTTCACTGTGGTAGATGCAGCAGTCTGCTGACCCAGCCCTTTGACATCTTGACGTGGATCCTTCTACTACCTTTGTATAAACATTGTAGTATAGTTTCTATTCTGCAATCTGGTTTAATGGTACAGGTGCCACTGGCCTTAACTTAGAATAAAGTTGTAGATTCAACATCTTGACTGTAGACCCTTCTACTATATTTGTATATAGCATGGTTTCTATTCTCCCATCTGGCTTAGTAGTACAAGTGCCATGAACTTGAAATTGTAGGTTCAACATCACGACTGCAGCCCATTCTAATATAACCATGCAGTAGAGTTTCTATTCTGCAATCTGATTTTATGATACATGACCATGGTCCTGTGGTTCAGTCCCTTGACTTGGAATAAAATTGTGGGTTCCACGCCATCGCTGTCGATCCTACTACCTTTGTACACAGTATAATTTCTATTCAGCAATCTGGTTTCATGGCAAGTGGCCATGGTCCTGTGGTACAGTCCCTTGACTTGGAATAAAATTGTGGGTTCCATGCCTTAGCTGTCGATTCTACTACCTTTGTACACAGTATAATTTCTATTCAGCAATCTGGTTTCATGGCAAGTGGCCATGGTCCTGTGGTACAGTCCCTTGACTTGGAATAAAATTGTGGGTTCCATGCCTTAGCTGTCGATTCTACTACCTTTGTACACAGTATAATTTCTATTCTGCAATCTGGTTTCATGGCACATGACCATGGTCTTGTGGTACAGTCCCTTGACTTGGCACAAAGTTGTAGGTTCAAGCTCTCTTATCAGCACAGCTCTCCAAGTGCCTCTAAGAAGATTCCACCTCATATCCAGTGAGGGGGACATGGATACCCGCAGGAACCCGTGTTGACCGGGCATGACCTGAGCGCCTCTACCCAGCGGGCAGCGGTCAAGGAATGCTCCCCAGGCAGTGGAGATGGTGCACATAGTGTGGTCTGAAAACCTATGCAGTGACTGGTGGGAATTAACTGTACAAGCTGTGAAGGAAATTTGCACTGAAAAGGCACTATGCAAGCAGTGATGTCATCATGATGTCATAATGTATCGTTAAAACACTTCCAGCCTGAGATACTGTATGAGCACATATATTTTCGCGGGGTTGTTCTTTTTCACGATTGCGGTCGAGAATAACGCACACATTTTTGTGGCACAGATGCATTCCATATTATGTCACAATGTTTTGGTGTGATGTTAAATTCTCGACCCACAGAATTCACGAAAAAATAAGCCCCTCATGGAAATAACAGCTCATACGTTAATCCAAGTAGCAAGGCTGCAGTTGCCATGCAGTGGTCATTGTGTAATCCAAAGAATATGTTAGCAAATCTCCATGTAGAATTACAACAAGTATGACATCACACAATTAATATACAATTTGTTGGTCTGTCCTAGTAACACCCATATCCACAGGGTACAACTGCCAGGCATGGCCTTCCAGCCAGCGTATTTAGGGGGAAAAACTAAGGTCCTGTGAAAAAAAATCTGCATACCGCGTGAAAACTGGTATCTATGGCTCACAATTCAACATTCTGTACTTTTGACCCTAAAATTAAGGTCAAACCAGCTTTCAATACATCGGTCAATTAAATTAACGAATTTCCTTACACAGTAAACAAATCTCTCTTGTTTGAATTACACCTGTGCCTTGCCATATAATGCACTCTTCATAGCACTGACCTGTCAAACATTAATCTCTTAAAAATAAGATCCTACAAGTATTTCATGAAATTAATGTAATGGCTTTGAGCATATCATGTTGTTAAAGAGGTACACAATTACGCTAGACCGAGCACCACAAGGTTTTAAAATCAGATTTCTTACTGCAGATCTGAACCGTATACAGTATTCATTAGACTAAAGACTACTCAGGTAGTTTAGACAATTTTCTTACAAAATCGTTGACATTAAACATTGCTCTTTCATTCTATTCTTTGATATTCTATGAAATGTGTTACAATTGAAAAGCTTGGGTACGTTAGTTTTACTGACCTGACCAAATCAATATATGGCATGATAACAATGATGATGATAATGATGATGTACATGTAGTGCATAGCTAACAATCACATGATCTAATTTCATTTTTGAAAGTCAGAGCTGCCAACCTTTGAAAGTCAAAATTATATTCTGCACCTCTAAAATTTGTATTTTTTCTTCAAAATTTGTATTTCTAAAAGAGGCCCTATTTTCAATGATTTTAAAATCAAATTCTGTCTTCACGCAGTGTGAATGCATACCGTACGGTGGTTAAGTGTTCAATTCTGCTCAAGCAAATGTGGCGCAGAGGGTGGCTCGCTCCAACGGCTCACCGATCAAATCCACAGCTGACGCCCCAGGGAAACATTAATTAAGTTATGCTATACTGTATAACGTTAGATATTCAAATCAGTCACTATTTCTGCAGACAGCAGTCATGAACAAAAGTGTCCCTACTTCAAATTCATCAAAAAGTTGATGAAATATATCACGCTTACCGCTAGGTGACCGGATGCCTAAAAAAACCCTCCAAATCCAACGATCGTACTTCCGTTTGCCATTTCTGAAGTCTCATATCTGCCTGCAATGTATGTACCAATAGCCCCCGCATCCCCCTGTCGAAACTCTGGCGAGATACACACGAAGAATCGCTGCATTGCGACATACTCACTCGCACGCAGCTGCTCACGTGAGAGTGTGCTTTTCGACTAGTTTCTGCATGCTTGTCGTTTTTTTGCAATTCTGCTAAAGGTGCTCGGGTACGCGTATAATAATACATTCATTTATTTTGCAAATGATGTCGTAAGTGCGATCGTATGCCTGGGTGCATTGTGATATACTTTGTGTATTAATATTAGCTTTTGTCTTTTTTTAAAATAATTTCATTTTGCTGTGAATTCATACTTTTTGGATGCATTTTCGTACTTTCGTATTCCCTTCCGGCTTTCGTAACAAATACAAATTTTTTGTAACGGTTGGCAGCTCTGGAAGGTGAGTCACGACATGGGTGGGTTAAATCATGTTGAACACCAACTACAGACATAATGGCGTTAGGCGAGTCCCTCCTAGTTATCGTCACCATTTTCAGCACCCTTTTCCCACGGTGGAATAGTCCTCTGCTCCTCAATGCGTTTTGATTGGATGCGCTGGATCAGACTGAAGAAATCCTCGTCCGGTACCGTGGGGGCCGGCACGGCCAGTGGGAGCGTGCTCCGCTGGTCTTCAATGCGCGCACCCTAGGATAAAGAGCAAGAAAAAGTACATTGTTAGAGATCCTCCGATTCTCTCTCCCTCATCAGACGTCATCAGCCATGCCTTTTTCATTCTCATGGTAAAAGGATATATACTGTACTGGGAAGACAAAAAGATCGAATCGGTGATCGTGAGCAATCTTCTTGCCAATGGTCTTAAATTCATGTATTGGTCATTTGGAAACTTGCTTATTGCCCTCAAATAATCCACATTTGAGGTAATTAGTGATTAAATCATCCATCCTGAAAATGTTCGACCAAAACATTTTCACCCTTTTGATGGCTTTTTGTCTTCCCAGTACAGTACATTCCCCTTAAGGCTGTGTCTTGCTCAATGCATCGTGTTTCATCTGTGTTCCTTGGCTTATATGCTCCCTGGATTCTCCCTTCATCCCACATCCCCTTCTCCTCATACCCTTCTCTCCATCTCTCCATCCCTCTATCCTCCTCCTCCCCTCACCTGATCATCTCAAAGGAGTTATTGCATGGCTCCGGTCTATCCCTCTTAGCCTTCCCTCATCTCCTTCCTCCTTTCCCTCCCTTCTTTCTCTCCTTCTCCTCCCCCTCCTCATACCCTTCGCTCCATCCTCCTGCTTCTCCTCACCTGACATCTAATGATCATCGCAAAGAAGTTGTCATCTGGCTCTGGTCTATCCCCCTTGGCCTCTTCCCCTCCTCCTCCCTTCCTCCTCCCTTCCCTCCTCCCCCTCCTCCTCCTCCTCACCTGACATCTAATGATCATCTCAAAGAAGTCGTCGTCCGGCTCTGGTCTATCCCCCTAGGCCTCTTCCCCTCCTCCTCCTCTTCCTCCCCTCCTCCTCCCTTCCCTCCTCCTCCTCTTCCTCCCCTTCTCTCCATCCCTCAATCCTCCTCCTCTTCACCCGACATCTAATGATCATCTCAAAGAAGTCGTCATCTGGCTCTGGTCTATCCCCCTTGGCCTCTTCCCTCCTCTTCTCCTCCTCCTCCTCCTCCTCCTCCTCCCCTCCTCCTCCTCTCCTCCTCCTCCTCCCTTCCCTCCTCCCCCTCCTCCCCCTCCTCCTCCTCACCTGACATCTAATGATCATCTCAAAGAAGTCATCGTCCGGCTCTGGTCTATCACCCTTGGCCTCTTCCCTCCTCCTCCCCTCCTCCTCCCCTCCTGTTCCCCTCCTGCTCCCCTCCTCCTCCCCTCCTCCTCCCCTCCTCCTCCCCTCCTCCTCCCTTCCCTCCTCCCCTCCTCCTCCTCCACCTCACCTGACATCTAATGATCATCTCAAAGAAGTCGTCATCTGGCTCTGGTCTATCCCCCTTGGCCTCTTCCCTAGTCCTCCCCTCCTCCTTCCTTCCCTCTTTCCCCACCTCATACCCTTTTCTCCACCCCTCAATACTCCTCCTCCTCACCTGACATCTAATGATCATCTCAAAGAAGTCGTCATCTGGCTCTGGTCTATCCCCCTTGGCCCCTTTCCCTCCTCCTCCCCTCCTCCTCCCCTCCTCCTCCCCTCCTCCTCCCTTCCCTCTCCCCCCTCCTCTTCCTCCCCTTCTCTCCATCCCTCAATTCTCCTCCTCCTCAATCCTCCTCCTCCTCACCTGACATCTAATGATCATCTCAAAGAAGTCATCATCTGGCTCTAGTCTTTCCCCCTTGGCCTCTTCCCCCCTCCTCCTCCCCTCCTCCTCCTCTCCTCCTCCCTTCCCTCTCCCCCCTGCTCTTCCTCCCCTTCTCTCCATCCCTCAATCCTCCTCCTCTTCACCTGACATCTAATGATCATCTCAAAGAAGTCGTCGTCCGGCTCTGGTCTATCCCCCTTGGCCTCTTCCCCTCCTCCCCCCCCCCCTCCTCCTCCTCCTCCTCCCCTCCTCCTCCCCTCCTCCTCCCCTCCTCCCCTCCTCCCCTCCTCTCTCCCCCCTCCTCCTCCTCCTCCTCCTCCTCCTCCTCCTCCTCCTCCTCCTCCTCCTCCTCCTCCTCCTCCTCCTCCTCCTCCTCCTCCTCCTCCTCCTCCTCCTCCTCCTCCTCCTCCTCCTCCTCCTCCCTCCTCCTCCTCCTCCTCCTCCTCCTCCTCCTCCTCCTCCTCCTCCTCCTCCTCCTCCTCCTCCTCCTCCTCCTCCTCCTCCTCCTCTCCTCCTCCTCCTCCTCCTCCTCCTCCTCCTCCTCCTCCTCCTCCTCCTCCTCCTCCTCCTCCTCCTCCTCCTCCTCCTCCTCCTCCTCCTCCTCCTCCTCCTCTTCCTCACCTGACATCTAACGATCATCTCAAAGAAGTCGTCGTTTGGCTCTGGTCTATCCCCCTTGGCCTCTTCCCCTCCTCCCCCCCCCCTCCTCCTCCTCCTCCTCCTCCTCCTCCTCCTCCTCCTCCTCCTCCTCCTCCTCCTCCTCCTACTCCTCTTCCTCACCTGACATCTAACGATCATCTCAAAGAAGTCGTCGTTTGGCTCTGGTCTATCCCCCTTGGACTTTTCCCCTCATCCTCCCCTCCTCCTCCTCCTCCTCCCCTCCTCCTCCTCCCCCTCCCTTTCCTCCTCCTCCCCTTCTCCTCCCCTCCTCCTCCCCTCCTCCTCCCCTCCTCCTCCCCTCCTCCTCCCCTCCTCCTCCCCTCCTCCTCCTCCCCTCCTCCCCACCTCCTCCCCACCTCCTCCTCCCCTCCTCCTCCCCTCCTCCCCCCCCTCCTCCCCCCTCCTCCTCCTCCTCCTCCTTCTCCTACTCCTCCTCCTCCTCTTCACCTGACATCTAACGATCATCTCAAAGAAGTCGTCGTTTGGCTCTGGTCTATCCCCCTTGGCCTCTTTCCCTCCTCTTCCCCTCCTCCTCCCCTCCTCCTCCCCTCCTCCTCCCTTCCCTCCTCCCCCTCCTCCTCCTCACCTGACATCTAATGATCATCTCAAAGAAGTTGTCATCCGGCTCTGGTCTATCGCCCTTGGCCTCTTCCCCTCCTTCCCCCCTTCCTCCTCCCTCCTCCTCCTACCCCTCCCCTTCCTCCTCACCTGACATCTAATGATCATCTCAAAGAAGTCGTCATCCGGCTCTGGTCTATCCCCCTTGGCCAGCAGCTTGCCCACCACATCCTCATTGGCCCTCAGGCCTGGGAGACCGGGTAGTCTCCTGGCTGATGACGCCCTCTGCTCGTTGAGGCGGCTGCCCTGCAGCTTGGCGATCTCATCTAATAGCTCCTCCTTCTCAGGGAGACCTGTTGAGACCAATCAGCCTCTTTGCTCAGACATTTTAATCTCAACTGCAGCTACCTTAATCACAATTCCGGATATAATGGAAATTTGAACTTGCCAAAACCGTTCACTACAGACATTTTAATCTCAACTGCAGCTACCTTAATCACAATTCTGGAAATGCTGGAAATTTGAACTTGCCAAAACTGTTCACTACAGACATTTTAATCTCAACTGCAGCTACCTTAATCACAATTCCAGAAATGCTGGAAATTTGAACTTGCCAAAACCGTTCACTACAGACATTTTAATCTCAACTGCAGCTACCTTAATCAGGATTCCAGAAATGCTGGAAATTTGAACTTGCCAAAACAGTTCACTACATCTTTTCATAACCTAATTTTTTTTTATAAAGGTCCTGTGGTCTGGAATGACAATCCTATTTGTATTCAAGAGAGCCAAACACTTAATTTTTGTAAACATTGGCTGAGTATCTTCTTATTTCATTCAAATCTGTAATAAGCTGAAGTAATTTGTGCAAATAACATGCGTAATGTATATGTGTTTTGTGTATACATGTGGGGTGGGGGTGCAACATGTAAATCATCATATTACGAAATGGAACCAATCAGGCCTCCATGGCCTTCCTTTTGGTTCAAGGCACTTGAAAAAAGTTAAAAAAAACATGTTCATGTTCCAATTTTGTTGATTTGTTGTTAAATGTGTTTTACAGTTTGATATATATTGTACATTTGTATTTTCTAAGAAAGGGCTGAATAAATTTGAATTGAAAATCAATTACACTAAAGTGACACCTACTCTAGTGATCACCTTGAACAATATTTTACATTGAAACCTGTATTTTTTAATAATCTCTTCATAAAAAAACACATTACTTGACAACCCATCGAAAACATAATGAAAATTCAATTCTCCTCAAAATCAGTTTCCAGTTTTGTAATTGGGAAGGATATGTCCAGACATTATTTTCTTCCATTTCAGAGGATTTTACATTTTATTTTTTTTTTACCTACAAATGGGCTAGCCTATCTTTGACGGTAATAACAGACCTCCTTATTGAAATATACCCCTCATTATTCAGCCCAGACGGGTGTTAAGCCGGAAAAAGGGTACTGCCATGGCAATGACCATGCCAGACAAGAAAAGATGAAGACGCATCTATGACTCACCGTTCCCCTCCTCATCGGCAAGCTTCTTCTGGAGGCGGCCAAACGAGCATCGTTGCTCATCCATCCGGTTGCTCTGGAAACGGCTGAGGGCCTCAAAGAAGTTATCTGCATCATCCAGCATCTGCGTGGGCTCGCCACCCTGGAGGAAAGAACAAATTGGGAGTTTCTTTTCAATATCATGAGTCATAATTAAGGACTTCTCAGAGCAAAAGTAGTCAGTATCTTGGCTTTCAAATTGGCAACACTTTATGTTTTTAATCAGATATTGATATCCTTTACTCAACATACACACTATTGTCATTTCTATTTTAAAATAATGAGAACAATTGTGTCAACATCAAGAGCAAAAGTAGTCATTGTCATCGCTGTCAAATTGGCAACACTTTTGTTTTCAATCAGATATTGATATCCTTCGTTCAACATACACTCTATTGTAATTAAAAAAAAAAATAGGCCAATGCAAAGAGCAAAAGTGTGATATGATTGTTTCCAGCGTGTTACTAGTTTGAGGAATTAGTGATCATTCCATTTCAATTGTCAGATTGTTATATCTTATACTGAACATCAAATTACACACCTTATGTGTGTTATAGAGGGGAGGAAGTCGAGATATGACATTTTACATGCAAGGGGACTCAGGTGTTTTGGTTATTTTTTTGCGTCATACAATAACTGAAAAACATTCCCAACCTAAACTTTCAAGTAAATGTCCCTTTTACAATATGGCCAGATACATTTTCAGTAGCTACACTGTTGTGTTATTGAGATAATCAACCTGAAAGTTTTTGGGTAATATTTTCTGATGTCCTTGTCATGTTGGTAAATTTGCAAGAGCAAAACATATATATGAGATTGTTTGGGACCAGTGGCTCTAAAAATTGCAGTCAAACTAGAATGGAAAAATAACAAGTTCAGGGGGGCATTTCATCAAAGGACTTGTCGGACGTTTTATCCAACAAACTGTTATAAGCTACTGAAATGCTTCCATCTTATTGGCCGAGAGCAAACTTGTCGGATAAAATATCAGACAAGTCCTTTGATGAAATGCCCCCCAGGAATCTCATCTCGATGCTACATGAACATCGCACTTTTGGCTGTCCCAACCCCTTGGAATAACCAAAACTGTGACCTTACGGCAGTAATGATGATATGGTTAGAGGTAGCTTGCATTCAAAGAAAGACTTTATCAGAATGGTGTTTTGAATATACTGGTTACTATCATTTCTAGCATCATTCAAATCACTGTTGAGAATTTGCTTACAGACCCAGTGATCTATTTTTATAAATTAAATAAATCAAGAATCAGTTCACTGAACCAAAATAATGCCCTCGGATTTTTTGACCAACTTAAGATTTCATTAAAGAAAGGAATGCCTAAAAGAAATAAAAGTCTCTAAGAGATCCACAATCATATTGCTATGTACAATCACACACTGCACAAATGTGATACAGACATATAAATATATAAATATATATATATATATATATATATATATGTATACTATAAAAATCCATGCACAGCTTTCCACTGACACAAACAGTTCATGCAATGCACTGAAAACAAGCAACATGTATACATGCAAAAGGTCAACTATTGAATCTCTGAATCTCTGAATCCATATCGTTAGTTCATTGTTAGTAAGACATATCTGACGGGGCAGAATAATATGGGTATGTACTGTATGTAGAGACGGATGGTGATACCTTCTTTGACGCGTTCTGTGTGTTAGCTTGGCTGGGGGCGGACGCACTACCCTTGGAACCGCCCGAGGAGTTACTGGAAGCCTTGCGGTCCAGCTTCTCTTTGGCCTCCTCGCCATTCTTTCTTTTGGACTTACTCCCCGGCCTTATTTTCCTACTGGGGAGGGGCTTTGCCTCTGCTTTCTGGTGAGGGGGGTGCGAGATGGGAAGGGAGGAGGGGGGGGGGGGAGTAAGTGGGGCGAGAGGGGGGGGGGAGAAAAATGGAGTGAAACGGCGGCATGCAGTCATCAACGTCACTATCCCCCCTGCGGTGATACATGTACATTCAATGGCTACATCAGCACTACCACAAAACCATACCCGACACTTTGGCTGAAATTCACGAAGGAGTTTAGATTTAGATCACGGTTTAAGACAATATTGTGGCATGTTATATAAGCCAATAAATACATTTAATTTTGAGCGTACACTTTAAAAAAGGTCAAATAATAAAAGCGTGCGTTCCATGTACAGTGCTAAATTTACTGTAGTTACATGTACACTACAGCTCAAAGGAATTGGCATTGGGAAAGGGAAAGGGAAGAAAGGGAAGGACCCGCAGTTGTAAACCGTGTTATATTTTGTCCAGTTCAGCATGAAACATGATGCTTTTTAGGCTAGAGCATCGCGTTTCATGCTGGACTGGACAAAACATACCGTGGTTTAAAACTGCGGCTCCTTCCCTTTCTTCCCTTTCCACTTCCCTGTGCCAATTCCATTGAGCTGTAGTGTACATGTACTATGGTTGACACACATTTAAACTACATGTATGGTTTAAACACATTTGATTAAGTCGAAGACTAAACATGGTCTGAACCATAGCACCCTATGCAGAACACATGCACTCATTATTGGACCTTTCTGAGCATGCAGTAAATCAAGCAAAGTTATTTGATTACATGCCACAAAAGTTACTTAAACTGTAGAGTAAACGTAAAACAACTTTGTGAATTTGGGCCTTTAAGCTACAAGAAAAAGTCACATTATCACTTAATACTACGAATGTGATGTCTTACATCTAAAGCACATTCATTTCAAGTTTTACAGCTGATTTTCCTCACAATTCAACCCATTCTGTGACATTCATCTATAATGATTGAATCCTTATTTATTCTTATGTGACTAATACAACCTGTTGAATATGTGTACAACCCCGTAACCACCCCCATGAGTGTACTCGGATAACACTGAGGTGACAAGCAAACAACATGTACATGTACATCTGAAACTATTGAGAAACGTTTGAAAATATACACGTAATGCAACATTATGTGCTACAATATCCACAAATATAACAGGAAAACAAACTGCAGAGCGAAATCTTGATAGTCTGCTTCTTGAAAAGTGTGAAAGGACAAGATAGATGGATGCGCAGAGTAGCACATTGATATCAACATACTTCTTTCATTACATCAATTGTGTGCAAGCAGAGAAACGGTGCAACACAACTATGAAGAACATGTTTGACTGGAATCTCTACTTCTGGTTACAAATAAAACGTGATATGTATGCGTCATATACTAAATAGTGACAGAGGACCAAAAAACAACAACTGAGGTTGAAGTGATATAAAGTCAAAAAGTGCAGAAAAGAAAAGGGAAAGACCGTTCAATTACATCATATACACCATACACGTATATGTAACCATCCATATATCTGGAAAACTAAGCCGCCAATCTACATTTGCATAATGACAATGGTAGACAATTTAATGTAAAGAAAGAACAAAGTCATTCAGAGAATAAATGTTCCCTTGAGAATTTACCTGTTCTGGTGTCATGGCAACCAGCTCCAAATTCTCCATACTTCGTCTCCTGGCTCGAGCACCTGGTAAAGAACGTCCACAGAATAAATTTGTTAAAAGGAAAACATTGTATGATAGTCAAATGAATGGTCTATTGTTTAGGTTACAATATATTTACAACACAAATACAGATCTTTAAATTATGTCGCAAAAGACCTGAATTATCAATGCAAGTACTGCTTATAATAGTAATGGTAATGATAATTGTTCTACAAAGAGTGCTCTTCTAGAGCAAAGTACCACTCAATGTGCTTGATTATTACCCTGGGTTTAGCCAAACAGCGTTACTCAGAACTAGAAACTAATTAAGATGAGGAAATGCATGCATGGCAGTTACCAAGTCACCAGATTTAAGTTGAAAGGGACAAACTTCAGCAAAACAACTTCTCTGCAGGTTTGAACAAGGGATCTCTCTCGCTTGATATTCAAGAGCCCTCACCACTAGACCACAGAAGTTTATACATGTAAGTACAAACCTCTCAGTCAGTCCAGTCAGTTAGACAGACAGACAGACAGACAGACAGACATAAAGACATCAGTCAGTCAGTCAGTCAGTCAGTCAGTCAGTCAGATTAACACTCCGCCAGTCAGTCAGTCAGTTAGACAGACACACAGACACACAGAGATCAGTCAGATAAACACTCAGCCCGTCAGTCAGTCAGTCAGTCAGTCAGTCAGTCAGTCAGTCAGTCAGTCAGTCAGTCAGACAGATAGACAGACAGACAGACAGACAGAGACAGACAGTCAGTTATACAGTTATACAGACAGACAGACAGAGAGTCAGTCAGTCAGTTATACAGTTATACAGACAGACAGACAGACAGACAGACAGAGAGTCAGTCAGTCAGTCAGTTATACAGTTATACAGACAGACAGACAGACAGACAGTCAGTCAGTCAGTTATACAGTTATACAGACAGACAGACAGACAGACAGACAGCCAGCCAATCAGTCAGAATCCATGTGTCTGAACCTGCAGAGCCTAGCTCAAACACATCAGTATGTCCTGGCAAATCATGGTGCTTGCCTCTCTCACAGCCAGACACATGTCTTATGAGAGGGGCTAGATTGAGTCTGAGCCTGTAAGACTACTCACAACAAGGCACCCATAATGGATGTATCTTGTCTGCATGTATAAAGGGTGGCACAATGACCCCCTGTGTGCGAGTCATCAAAGCGGAAAGGGTTTTCCCCTTATCTTCTACCTGGATGTGTTCACACCCTTGATGTTTCTGAAAATACCCATTATGCCACTTGATCTTCTACCTGGGTGTGTTCGCACCCTTGATGTTTCTGAAAATACCCATTATGCTACTTGTTTGAAAGCACAGTTCTAGTAATATCCCGTTAAAACATACAAAAGTTTTGGTAAATTTCTCAAACTAGTAGGATTTTTTCCCCCAAGGTTACAGGGATATATGAAATGTGAAAGCAAATTACGAGTACTTCTATCCCATCGAACAATAGCGCTCACAGCTTCGAGACCCTTACCCACTTCGAGGAGGTGTGGATGCATGGAATAATCATTGGGGAGTTTCAGGGTGTGCATCTGATCTCGTAAACTACGGGTATTTTCCTGATAGGGAAGGTGTGAAATCACCTCATGTAGTATACATGTTAATCTCTCGTGCTTTTCTCATATCCTGTTGATCTGCTGGAATGTGCAGTATGTTCCTGATCGAGGAAGTAAGGCCAACGGCATCAGTAAAAGAGCCATTATAACCCCGTTCATATACACCGCCTCTCCGCGAAAAAGGCGCAACATTTGCGGCAATTTTGCCGATGCATTACCGATAGCTGCGTATATGAACAGGAATCGTTCAAATAATGCGGTATTTACTACCTCCTTTCTTGCGCTTATTTTGCGGCTTTTCCGCGGATTGAAACCTAGTAATAATACCGCAATATTGCGGTAAGCGAATCTTATAAACTGCGTCCGCAAAATAGGCGTAAATGTTGCGCCTTGTGCATCGCGCTCTGGTATGTGGGCCGCTAATCCTACCACTCGTATGGCTGAGCGGAACATGTCACCATTGGTTTGGAGAGAGTCCAGCTGTCCAAAACACCGCAACGTTATGGCTTTGGGGGTGTATATGAACGGTGCTTTTGCGGCTCGCTGGAAACTTGCTTACCGATGTGCATCGGTTATAATAGCGGTATATGGTATATGAACGGGGCTTATGATAGTCTTGCCAGGCCTTACATTTTTGTTCTGATAATTTACTCTGAGAAACTCTCTATTTTGTTTATTGTTTAAATACAATAGTCCAAAAATGTACTGTAATTAAGAGATATCTGTACCGTTGTGAAGATGCACTTTGTTTCCTTTCTTAGATTTTCTTTGGAAAAGATATGTAACTTACATGAGACAATTATTCAATCATTGCCAAAATCTGTTTTTGTCACAAACTTTTACTGCAGTTGTAAGGTACTCACAGATGCTTTAAAACATAGGTCGAACAGTGCATTAGAAGCCTTTACACTAAAGATACTGCTGTCAAATAGATATCTATATCTTGTCAATCTTTTCTCGCCAAGCTATGAGCTATTATTTTAGGCGTTTTAGCTTGAGTTAGGTGGAGTTATTTGCACATGTACCTTTTGAGTCCTGGATTGGTGTTTGACATGCTGAACTGACATCACTGTAAGGAAGAGAAAGGTTTGGGAGATATGGTGAGATAGAGGTAGACAAAAAGATTCATTAAAACAAATCAGTACAGATATGTATGTTAAGACAGGAATGTTAGGAATATGGAGATAGAGTGAGATAGGGAAGCGTCAGGGAGAGGGGGGGAGAGAGAGAGAGAGAGAGAGAGAGAGAGAATGAGAGAGAGAGAGAGAGAGAGAGAGAGAGAGAGAGAAAGAGAGAGAGACGAAGAGACAGTGCATCAAAGGAAATACGTGTAAGCAGAGAGAGATGGAGAGAGAGAGATGGAAATGGAGAGAGATGGAGAGAGATGGAGAGAGATGAACAGAGATTAAGAGCAGTAGAGGAAAGGAATTATTACATGTATATAGAGAAAGAGAAAGATAAATTCAAAGCAAAGAGAGAGAGATAGAATGATAACATAACAGAGAGGGTTAAGCATGCAGCAGGAAAGATGACAGAAAGAGAGAGAGACAGCGCGCAGATAGTTTCAGATGACTAGAAATTGTGCAGACTCCATTCTTTGCAGAGTTTTACAATCAGATTATACTCCCAGACTACCTCACACAGTAATCTCATTACAGAACAAACACTTCTAGAAAATGTAGTCACCTGTCCGCAAACCTTGAACAAATTCCAAAGAAGCTCAATGATTTAATTTCTATAAAAAAATCCACCCTCACCAATCTAATAGAATATATACTAATATGATACACTTCATGATGATTATATTACATAAATGTATATGACCACGAAAATACAAGTTTTGTTTTATAGTGGTTTTTATTCACATCCTTTCATTCATATTGCCTGTCTTGGATATTTTTTAAAAAGGACTAACAGGTATGTCATTCTATTTCATAAAATCCTCTCCATTTATTCCCAAAGGATGACACACCTTGGATACAGTTCAGACAAGCAATGGAGAAGCAGCAATCAATGCATTGTTTGAAAATGACATGTATTCAATTTAACGAATTAGCATAAATGTATTACAAAATATCATGTTTTATGGCCTATAACTCAAAAGCAATTACACTCGATATGAACTTACCTTAGATCGCCACTGTTTATTTTAAATATATACTTCAGATCGGACAGATTCATCTGCGCCGTCACTTCACCTGTTCTGTCGCCAACCTACAAACAAACAAAAAATGTCACAAAAATTCAAAGGAATACTTTGCCCCATTGAAAAGATTGATTAGTACCATACTAATGTCTTGTGTCTTTCACAAACATTAAAAGAACACAGAGTTTGAGGTAAAGTTTGTGAACAAAACCTGCCATGACATGCGTTTCATTCTAATAAAATATTTCAAATTGATGTTCAGTCCAAGTTGATCAAACATGATGGCGTGAAGGGAGAACATTCATTTACAGGTGATTTTTGTTTTTGAGTTGATGTATAATCTTCCTAGCAATGAAAAAAAATCATGAAGACCCCGCAGCAAGCCTTGTATTGTCAAATGGCCTTTTCTTGTTTAATCATACATGACTGGTACACCTACATCAAACCGGTATGTTGTTTTTTTACACTATCATAGAATTTCACTTATTATGTACTGAAAGCTGTAAGGATTATGCTGACACAGAGCCTGTTTTCACCGGCAGAGGTAGTGCGGTCTTGCGCGTGCTAGACCACGCTCTTTCTGCGTTGTGAACAGTACAGCGTCATTTCGGTCCACACAACAGCGAGACATGGTGAGCCAAAATGGCACGAAACTGGAGCACGTCATGGGGGTAGACCATGAGATATAGCTCTCTCTTGCGGCATAAACTCGAAGCTGCCATAGCAAGCCGAAAGTTGCTTACTGTATGCATGTTTGTCACTTCATGCCCGAAAGCAAACTTTGTGTATTTTTATACATGCCAATAAATTATCTTAAATCTAGAATTCTGTTGTGGTGCATTTGTGAACATGTATAAGTTAGAAAGTAATGTTTGATTTGACTTAACTCAAGTAAATTATAGCGCTAGCTACATGCAGGGCAGGATCAGAATATGGGTTCGTAATAGCTTGCAAAATCTTTGACCGCTTTGAACTCATGACATCACCCGTCATGGCAACATGACTTCTCACAATAGACACCGCTTTCTCACTGCGGCGTAAACGCGATGAGTATCATGGGGCGGACTGTGGATCGCGCTATGTTGGAGCGTGATCCACGGTCCGCCCACGATCCTCCCTTGCAGTGTAAACAGGAGCACTCTGCCTCAGTAACAAGACTCTTCTTTTCATAATCCCTTACCTCAATCAAGACCCCTGATGAGTTTCTTTTGAAGACATTTTTACATTCATAGAGGAATGAAACATGGGGTTTATGATCCTAACATCTTCACTTTGCGAGATTTCTCCTCTCTACACTTCCAGTCTCAAGAGTTTTGACTCAGCCTTTCAGCCACATGATGACTTTTAATTATCCCTCTGAGCATTCAACTCTATATAGAAGCATGAGGGCAGCATTGCACATCAATGTGCTTGTTTACATTGTGCTGGCTAATCATAACACCACATCAATTGAACTGTTACATATGTACATAGTGTCTCTTCATGTTTAGCTAGGAATATTTAGTAATACAGTGAAACCTTCACTGGGAAACAAAAAGTGTGGCCTTTATAGACAGGTGGCTGCAATAGACAGGTTCTTTAACACATGATCTCTCTCTGGGGGAATTATTTTAGTGGCCACTATAGACAGGTTGGCTGCTATAGACAGGTTGGCTGCTATAGACAGGTGGCCACTAAGACAGGTTTGACTGTAGTAGGAAACAAAATGTTTGTAACTGCATTTCTTCCACTTCATATTAAAGATAGTGTAATCAATTGTACAATCATTATGCTTGTGCCTGTCTACGAGATGCTGGGCTGGCTAGTCGTAACAACAACTCAATTGAATTATTACATATGTACATTACAGAGTGTCTCTTCATGTTTAGCTGAGGAATATTTAGTAATAGTAGGAAACAAAATGTTTGTAACTGCATTTCTTCCACTTCATATTGAAGTTAGTGTAATCAATTATACAATCGTTATGCCTGTGCTTGTCTATGAGATGCTGGGCTGGCTAGTCGTAACAACAACATCAATTGAATTATTACATATGTACATGTACAGAGTGTCTCCTGATGTTTAGCTAGGAATATTCAGTAATGGTACGAAACAAACTCTTTGTAACTGCATTTCTTCCACTTCATATTGAAATAAGTGTAATCAATTCGTACAATTATTATTTCAAGAAGGTGGACAATTTGAATGTGTTGAATGATTCCATCTGATGTAAACACTTTTTTGTAAGATATATAAGATGTAGATAAATCTGCATCTTGCAATTGCATTAAACAGAATGTGTAAAAATACCCAGATGCGATTGTAAATCTTGTGTCCATTTGATTTGGAAATAGTGGGCTGTTCCAGTGTTACACATTTTTTTTTTTTTTTACACTTGATGTGCCAGACAAATAATTCTCTCTGAGCTTTGTACGCAGTAATGGGGAAAAATAAAAATGTTACACATAAAGAGTTCAAATATAGATACATGTTTCAGGGAATATCCTGCATTTTTGGAGATTGACCACCTGACAATTCTGTGATTTTAGAAAGTGTCCCCTTGCTTGGCCAATTAGGATGCTGGTAATTACCTCTCTGGATATTTGGAGGTGTAAAGTAGCATAGTGAAGGGCTTCCTTGTGGTTGCCTAGCGATGTGTGTGCGTTCCCCAGACTCCAGCAGGCTCGCCCCTCACCAACCCTGGGGGAACAAGAGGGGGGTGTGGCAGGGGTGCGAAAGGGGAGGGGGGAGGGTGTTGGGTTGATAAAGTGGGGGTGCAGTAAAGAGATAGAGGGTGAAATGAGGAATAATGAAAATGGAGAGACAGGAATCAAGGAATGGGCATCAAAAAAGAGCGAGGGGGGACACGGGGGACACAGGGGGGCAGAGAGGGGATAGGGGCAGAGGGGCAGAGAACATGAGAGGGATAGGATAGGAAGAAAGAGAAAAAGAGGGAGGAGAAGAGAGAGAGATGGAGTGAAGAGAAATAGGCAGAAGTCGTGAAGAGGGAAGGACAAAAGTCAAGAAATGGGTAAAGAAACGGGAGGAATAATACCAGTGATGGAAGGATGAAGAATAGACATTGGGTGAGATGTGGGAGGCGCCAGAAAAGAAGAATGTTCACCAGGAAGAACATGTGAAGTAGATGATGTACAGTTAGGGAAAAAGGGATGAAAAGAAATTGAGGACAGTGAGAAAGGCAATATAAAGGGCAGAGAAGAATGTGGAGGTATACAAGTATTGAGTGGGAGAGAATGAGAGAGCAGAGGACACATAGAATGAGAAAAAGTAAGGATAAAGTTGAGAAAATGCATCACAAATAAGCAGCTTATGATATTTCCTAATGCCCTGTTACTTTAACAAGAAGTCAAAAAGTAACCAATAATGTTATTTAAATGACATTAAAAGTTTTTTGAACAATAGCAATTCAATAGGAAAAATTCAAAGGAATATCAGACTTTTATTTAATCCAATCATATTAATTTAGAAGTACACATCTGCACTTTTGTTCTCACAAGAGAAATGACATACAAGCACGGACATGTAGAAGGACTGAAGTTTATCAAAAAAAATGCAGAACAGGTAATCAAACATTTCAACCAAGTATGTGTTACCTTCTCTCACATACAAGGCCCTCAATTCGTTAAATAATTAACTTCTCTTGAATTCTCCCTATTCCCCAATAAAAGATGTTGGAAAGCTGATGTCTTTACCAAACAGAACCAAACTTGTTAAGCCTTTCTAACAATTCAAGTTCCTCTCATTGTGAATGAACTAACTCACTCTCTCTCTTTTGTCTCACATAAAATGGTGAACATTTGTACCAAGAAGTACGTCAGTTTAACAAAGGAGTTACGCATGATGCAGCTTACTTAACATAATAATTGGGTCCTTCTAGCAAATTCTAAGAAATTCAGTCATCTTGACACTAACACAAATGCAGAACAACACTCAGAGTAATTGGCTTCGCAACATTCCCTTTGCAAAAATGTCCTATTCATATTATAAACACTAATGACATTACTCACCAAGACCCCATTTACACTCAAGAAAATTGCGTGGCCAGGCCGGGCCGGGCCGGGCCGGGCTAGGCCAGGCCGCGCAATTTCTGTAGTGTAAACACAAAAAAATGCGAAAAGGCCAGGCCGGGCCGGGCCGGGCCGGGCCGTACTGAGACCAGCTCAGGAGGTAGTCTGAGTACGGCCCGGCCACGCAATTTTCGTAGTATGAACACAAACGAGGCCAGGCCGGGCCGAAAGCGCGGCCGGTTATGCAAATTCCGCTGATGTCAGATGACGTCATTATGCTCAACCTTTTGTTTACGTGCAGTGCGCCTCGCACGGTGGGTTGATGTCAGTGGCCTGGCCACGCATTTTCGCTGTATAGTGTGAACGCACAAATTGCGCGGCCAGGCCACGCTACCACCCACAGCGGGGAAATGCGCGGCCTGGCCCAGCCCGGCCTGGCCACGCAATTTTCTTGAGTGTAAATGGGGTCCAAGTCTTGTTTAATCACACATATCACCACTCTAAAAGACCTACCAGCTTTCTGTTCTTACTCAATAAAAGTGCCACCATTTTGTGCATAACAAACCAAAACTAATGCCTGTTTTTTCGATATCCATGAAGAGACTACATTTTTCTTTGCCAGGATGTGGTTTGCTGATTTATTCTTCAAGGTTAGAATTGAAAATCAACCCCCTTTTACTTCTGCTTTCTGAATGTGGGGGTGGATTCAGATACATGTGTTATTCATTATTGCAACAAACCTTAAAAGGCATATACTGTACTGGGAAGACAAAAAGTCCTTCAAAAGGTGACCGTGAGCAATCTTCTTGCCAATGGTCTCAAATTCATTTACTTTCCATTTTAAAAACTTGCTGAAACTTATTTGTCCTAATATTGTCCACATTTGGAGAAATTAGTGATTAAATCACAAATCCCTAAATTGTTCGGGCCAAACATTTTGAGGATTTGTGATTTAATCATTACTTACTCCAAATGAGGATCATATGAGGGTAAATAACTTTCAGTAAGCCTCTGAAATGGACAATATATGAATTTAAGACCATTGACAAGAAGATTGCTCATGATCACCTTTTGAAGGCCTTTTTGTCTGCCCAGTACAGTAATTTCCCTTTAAGTTCTACAATAATTTGTTCCAATGATATTCAGCTCTGACATTATTCAGTTTGCAAAATAAAGATGCATGTGAACTGTACCTTGTTCTTTATCTTTAACAGAGTACTTGTTCAATAAAGTTTTTTGTGTTCCTGGTATTTTGAAAGCTGTAACATGCTTATGTTTCCTTCCAAATGTACCAAGCTTAAGCTGCACATCAGCCAAGTACATGTGGCATAAAACTGATTTAACATCCAAAATTTCAAAATGGATACTGAAAGTAAAAGACAGATATCAGATGGTTTGTACACTGAAACCTGTCTCTAAGCAACCTATTCATAGAGAACACATTCAGTTATCTCCCTTGAGCAGTCTTTAAAGATTGTCCGTCCCTTTTGCAAGCTTAAAATTTGAAATCGTCTATCACGATTGTAAATTGAAGAAAGTGTGATTCAAGACCATTTCTAAGAATATAGCATGTTGAAGCTTTCTGTTTATGTAAAAAAATTCAGCCGTTAAATTTCAAACCGACTTTTTTCGTACTACGAAAAAAGTATTAGTCTTTGTTCCAGTATCTATGTGGTTATTATGCATGTGTGAAATCCTAATTTTATGAGTAACTACCAAACTTTGGAGATGATTCCTTCCACAGAACAATTTTTTTCATAATGCGTTTTATAATTTAATAAACAGATTAATCAATGAGTAACTACCAAACTTTGGAGATGATTCCTTCCACAGAACAATTTTTTTCATAATGCGTTTTATAATTTAATAAACAGATTAATCAATAAAGCAGATATTTCAACACAAACTGCTAAGAGCCTGAGGTAAAGACTATTAATCAGACGTTGTTTACGTGCATTATTTGAATTTTACACTACGTATCAGTTTCAAATTGTGAATATAGAGCTTGCTAACACTTCTCTATATGTTTTGCCAATCTTTCGATGGTTTTGTGGTGATCTGAAAAAGGGACTGGCTGTCTTTAAAGGCAAGTTTCATAGGTTTCACCCGCTTAGTCCCATAGGCAAGAAACTGAGTTGTTAACAGTATGGGGCTGCTAGTGCTTGGTACTGAGAGGGTTAACGCCAAACTCGCTTATCATTGAGTTAAAGTGTTATTTCCATTTCAAAGGTTTAACCCGATCAGTCCCATAGGCAAGAAACAACTGTTATCTATATAGGGCTGTCAGTGCTTGGTACCGAGAGGGTTAACACTGGATATCCACTCATCTGTCATTGGGCTGTTATTCATACAGGGGGGTGTTTCACCAAGCTGTTCCTAAGCTAAGAACGACTTCACGCACGACTGGTGGCCCTTTCTTGTGCTAAATGAAGTACTCCAATTTGTTCCTGTTTAAACATAGTTGGTGTTAATTTCCAACAATCCTAATCAAATTTGACAATTGGACAAGAATTCTATTTCTAATTTATAAGCATCAGATTTGAACTTTAGCTGGTAGGAATCAAAATCTTTGAGAATCTTATTAAGCACAAGAAAGGGTCACCAATCGTGCGTAAAGTTGTTCTTAGCCTAAGAACAGCTTGGTGAACCCCCCCCCCCCCCCCCGGGCTGTCAGTGCTTGGTATCAAGAGGGTTAATGCTGAAACTCACTCACCTATCACTGAGTTGCTGTGCGATCTCCATGTGTCGGAGGTGGTACTCGACGGCCTTCTCATACTGCCTGAGCAGCGTGCAGGTATTGCCTAGACTGTAGCAGGCCTGTGCCTCCATAGCTAGCTCAGCCAGCTGCCTGGCAATGTGCAGTGCTTTCCTACATGGACAGGAGAAAAACATGACATTTCTTAAGTGGAGTGGCAGCGATGGGATATTTACTTATATATACCTAAAAACATACTGATATAGGCTAATTGTTGTTAATGGATGTTTTAGTGTTTTTATTTTACATGAATTTTGCGATTTATTCTCATGCTGCAAAAATAAAAAATTTTGGCTGAGGTTATTGCACTATCATCACCTGTGGGCATATGGACCATTGCTGTAAGTTACAATGTGCTATAAGTGGGCGACCTACACTATGTGCTGTAATGTTAAGCATGATAATGATGGTGATGCTGGTGATGCTGGTGATGCTGGTGGTGATGGTGGTGATGGTGGTGATGGTGGTGGTGATGGTGGTGATGGTGGTGATGGTGGTGATGGTGGTGATGGTGGTGATGATGGTGATGGTGGTGGTGATGGTGATGGTGGTGATGGTGGTGATGGTGGTGATGGTGGTGATGGTGGTGATGGTGGTGATGGTGGTGATGGTGGTGATGGTGGTGATGGTGGTGATGATGGTGATGGTGGTGGTGATGGTGATGGTGGTGATGATGGTGATGGTGGTGGTGATGGTGATGGTGGTGATGGTGGTGATGGTGATGGTGGTGATGGTGGTGATGGTGATGATGGTGATGATGGTGATGATGGTGATGATGGTGATGATGGTGATGATGGTGATGGTGATGATGGTGCTGATGGAGCTGATGGTGGTGATGGTGGTGATGGTGGTGATGGTGATGGTGGTGATGGTGGTGATGGTGGTGATGGTGATGATGGTGATGATGGAGCTGATGGTGATGATGGTGATGGTGATGGTGATGGTGGTGATGGTGATGATGGTGCTGATGGAGCTGATGGTGATGATGGTGATGATGGTGATGATGGTGGTGATGGTGATGATGGTGATGATGGTGGTGATGGTGATGATGGTGATGGTGATGATGGTGCTGATGGAGCTGATGGTGGTGATGGTGGTGATGGTGGTGATGGTGGTGATGGTGGTGATGGTGGTGATGGTGATGGTGGTGGTAATGACGGTGATGGTGGCGATGGTGGTGATGGTGGTGATGGTGGTGATGGTGGTGATGGTGGTGATGGTGATGGTGATGATGGTGATGATGGTGATGGTGGTGATGATGGTGCTGATGGAGCTGATGGTGGTGATGGTGGTGATGGTGGTGATGGTGGTGATGGTGGTGATGGTGGTGGTGGTGGTAATGACGGTGATGGTGGCGATGGTGGTGATGGTGGTGATGGTAGTGATGGTGATGATGATAATGATGACAGAAATTATGATGGGGACAATGGTGAAAGTGATGGTGATCAAGTTGATCATCTGTGGCTCGAAGCCAGTCAGTAAATACATGGCACCTGATCAGTACATGGTCTTATCTTTCCCTACGTCTCCCTCCCACTTCATGTCCATTGCTTGATAAATGAGGTACTTAACAGAAAGTGGAAGCATAAGAGTTAGCAGGCACTTTCAAAATATCTCCCTGCAATAAGCAGCTTATAAATAAATGTTCATATAAGTATCTTGAAGCGTTATCCTTCAAAAAATCTGAAGCCTAGAGATAACAGCACAGTCACTTTGTGGCTTTTCAAAGCCATCCACACTCGCAGGATTTCAAAGACGAAGATAAACTTTAATGGAGAATTGCACATTTCAAGCAAAATCCTCAGAAAAAGGAAGCCTGTCTATAAGCCTAATCCATGTCCATCTGTACATGGAGCAGAACAAAAAACCGAAAAGAAATATTTAAATAAAGCAGCAAAATCAAAGAAGCAGACTAGGAAAAGCTTTACACAGCAATTCAAGTCATTTTTCATATCATACAGTACAGCACTGGCATTTAGATTTAAACTCCCATTTAGACTGCCATTTCATTTAGATCACATTTCCTTCCCAAAACTTTAAAATTGGTTAATTTAAAGGAAGAAACTCAGATAAATAACAAGGACATTTCTCTGTGTTTGCAATTGTAAATCAATAGCATGGATGCTTTTCAAATCCAACTGAAATGAAAACCATGAAATATTGTGATACTGTCACAATGTCAACAGAATCACCACACATCCACAGCAATTGATTTTCTAACAAAATCAGATGATTTATTTTTGCACATGATGATGTTAATTCTAGGTTTAGTATGCAAACTTAGTTGAACCACTGTCGGGGGAGCGGCCCATCGAGTTTCACAACCCACTAGAATCTCTATGGGTGTGTCTGCATTTATCAAAACATGATATAATGGCTTGCTAAGTTCAGATCTGGAAAATAAGCCAGAAATTAAAGTGGTGTCTTTATTAGACCAACATTTTTGGAAAAGATTGTGCTATTTTGCTAGTGCACATTGGAGCTGGTGACCCTGGAGCTGTTGCTATTTTATACTAAACAAAAAAAAGTAATGCCCCCCCCCCTCTTCCAAAGCAAAATTAGCGTAACTTTTTATCGAAGAGGTTTTGGGCAAAATAATTTGGCAGGATTGTTCCTTAGCTTATTGACTAACTTCTGTGTGCAAATCACATTAATCCAATTAGTCATGCATGAATGGGCAAATTATAAAGGCAAAAATGTCACTTTTCAAAAGTCACAAGGGTAATTTGAGAATTCTGTCATAGAAATTTTTGATGAATTCTATTTCTGGTGCATAATTTATGTCCTTTCATTGTTTATCATCCATCTCTCGATGCACTAACACCTATCCTGACGCTTAAACCATTGTTCTGGATGAGTGAGCATTGTTTACCAAATAGTCATCCCTCTTGAGTTTGACACTTTTAAAAACCCTTTATTTTTGTGAAAAAATAAAACTCTGGATATTTTGACAGTGATGTAACATGACCTGTTATGTAAACATAAGAAGTCATTTTCGTGTCATGGTTGAGTGAATACACTGTAAAAATCGCAAAAGAAATGCCAAAATATACTGTTAAAACGGCATAAACAATTACCCTTGTGACTTTTGAAATGTGATATCATTGCCTTTAAAATTTGCCCACTCATGCATGAATTAATGTGATTTTCACACCGAAGTTAGTCAAAAAGTTGAGGAACAATGCTGCTGAATGATTTTGCCTAAAAACCTCTTCAATAAAAAGTTATGCTATTTTGCATAGGGGGGGGGGGGAATTACTTTTTTTTGTTGTGTTTGGTACAGAACAATGCGAACTTTAAACCTTTCCCCCTCCAACAAATGTACACATACCCTCTGTTGTTACATCACAAAAATATAATATATTTATTTGAGCATGAAAACAGAAATGTTAATGATCCTCGTACAGAATATCAAGTGATGTTTGAAATAATGGCCTCTTCAGGCTGGGAGTGAGCCTAATCATGATAAAGTGATCCAAGCACTTTTGATGGGTCCTAATGAGTTTGCACGACCAATTATCATTATATCTCAATCTTCTAGTGTAGGACGATGTAAAGCTACAATGTATCTCTCTTATTTTCTCTACCACTCACTTAAAATGAGGTACCAGTGCCATCTCCATTTCATCAAATTACAGGAAGAGAAACAATTGTTCTAAATTGTTGTATTATGACAAAATTCATCATTCAGTAGAATTACAATAGGTTGGATGTTGGTGGTTTCCCTATTTGGCCCAGAGTTACAGATTTTGCACTTGAAACGGAACTAAAGGCGAAAGGGGGAGGGGAAGGGGGTGAGATTGGGGAGACAGGGGGAGAGGGGGAGAGGGGGGGAAGAGGGAGAAGGGGGAGAGAGTGGGTAGAGAGGGGGAGAGAGGGGGGAGAGAGGGGGGAGAGAGGGGGGAGAGAGGGGGGAGAGAGGGGGGAGAGAGGGGGGAGAGAGGGGGGAGAGAGGGGGGAGAGAGGGGGGAGAGAGGGGGAGAGAGGGGGGAGAGAGGGGGAGAGAGGGGGAGAGAGGGGGAGAAAGGGGGAGAGGGGGGAGAGGGGGAGAGAGGGGGAGAGAGAGGGGGGCAGAGAGGGGGCAGAGAGGGGGCAGAGAGGGGGCAGAGAGGGGGGAGAGAGGGGGGAGAGAGGGGGGGAGAGGAGGGAGTTGTCCAAAAGTGAAATCTCATTAAATTTGAAAAGGATTACTACAAGTATAATAATTTTTAAAATATCGCAAAACCTGCTTCTAAACAATTTTAAACATCCTTTGAGTTTATGATATGTAAATTTCAGATGAATTAGAGTTGTACCATATTTGTAATTATTTTTCATGAGCGTCATTTTTCTTACAAAGCACCTTCTTCATGTGTATTACTGCATCATAGACCACATGTATGATTTGTCCAGAACATACAGTTGTCCTCAAAATTATTCACACCCTTGTTAATTTTTATGATTTTTTATTTTTGTGATGAAATGAATGCATTTTGTCAAGTGTGTATATCAGTTATATGTGACCAACATGTGAAAGAATAACAACAATACACAATTCAAGAAATTCATCATTTCAGGGGTATTTTATTCATGGATTTTCAAAAAATGCCATGTTCAAAATTATTCATACCCTAGGTTTACTGAGTCCAATGTCTTTCTTTAATAGTCAATAGCATAGCCTTTGTTTCTTATGACTGCTTCTAGACGGTTCTTGTACGTGTCCACAAGCTTCCTGCATGTCTTCTGGGGGATGTTGGCCCACTCTTCCTTGGCAAAAGCCTCAAGCTGGGACAGGTTGGTCGGTTTCATAGCCAACACTCTGGTCTTCAAGTCTCGCCACAAGTTCTCAATTGGATTCAGGTCAGGACTCTGACTTGGCCATTCGAGGACGTTGACATCATTGTCCTTGAACCATTTCTTCACTACCTTGGCGGTATGTTTTTGATCATTGTCCTGCTGGTACTTCCAATTAGGGCCAAGCTGGAGTTTCTCAGCGGATTCCTTCACGTTTTCATCAAGGATCGTGATGTAATCCTCCTTTCTCATGATTCCTTGGACCTTGACGAGGTTGCCTGTGCCACTGGAAGAGAAGCATCCCCGTAGCATTATGTTTCCACCACCATGCTTGACGGTGGGCACAGTGTTCTTTGGAGTGTATGCTTCTCCTTTTTTCCTCCAGACGTATTCAACATCCATATGGCCAAATAAGTCCAACTTTGTCTCATCAGACCACAGGATGGTTGACCAAAAGCTGGAATCTTGCTTTAGATGACCTTTAGCAAAGGCTAGGCGAGCCTCCAGATGCTTCTTCCTGAGCAGCGGGGTCTTCCGAGGCCTACGTCCATGGAGACCTCCTCTGTGCAAGACTCGCTCAATAGTGGACCGTGACACCTTCGTCCCTGCCTGGTCAAGCGTTCGAAGTAGGGCCTTGGTTGTGGTCCGGGGGTTGTTGTTGACCTCTCGGCAGATTTTCCTGGCAAGTTTGGGGGACACCTTTCTCTTCCTGCCACGCCCACAGAGGTTTTTAACAGTATTGAACTTCTTGTGCTTGTTGATAATGCTCTGCACGGTTGCCACAGGGACATCATATTGCTTCGAAATGGCCTTATAACCCTTTCCTTCAATGTGGGCACGCACAAGACGTTGCCGTAGGTCCTCACTGAGCTCCTTCTTCTTGGCCATGATGATCAGAAACTGAGAATGACCAGAACACGTTTCCTCTATTTAAAGTCTTATGGAAAGATGCTATGTGTTTGACAATAGTTTAACATTTGGTCAACAAAAAGGGTATTTAATCCATTGGAACATCTTGAAATAACTATAGGACAAAGATTAACACATTCTCAGGAAAGGAAAACAATGGATACTATGAAGAAAGAACATTTTTGTTGAGGTATTGTCAGGGGTATGAATAATTCTGAACATGAGGGAAAAATAACTTTTGGACTTATCTATTATTATGCAAATGAAGTTTAGCCAACTCATATGTGGATTTGTGCATAGCAACAAGTAGACAAAAGATACACAGGAAGTACCAACATAATAGCTTTTACAAAGGAAGAATCTAACAAAGACTGTTATTTTCAATGGGGTATGAATAATTTTGAGGACAACTGTATGTACTGCTGCCTGTAATATGTGCTGTTCTGTGAGATGTGCTGGTACTTTGAATGTGTTTGGACTGCTTTAAATTTCAGCATAAAAATAGAAGAAATACAGTAATGGATAGGTCACAGGATATATTTACATCGTTTGAAGTTCCTGCATGAAGTTATCATATTACATGGCAATGCTGGTCACAAGATTATGGTTTCATGGAAGACTGATTTCTAATTGTAAAATGGAGGTCTTTAAATTTTCAATTGCAAAGCCAATGATCAAATGTATTGAATATCAGAAGATCTCATTACATGGTTGTAAGGGCTGGTTGCTTGACCAGTCTACAGATGACCATGAAGCTGACAAGTCTCTCAAATCAGTTATTCCTTAGAATTGGTCATTAAAGGGCTACTCCAGTCCCAAAGTAAGTTGCTTTAAATAGAAGCAGAGCGACAGAAAGGTTTGAGGAATATTGGACCACTTATAAGAATGTCATGAATGTTTTTTATGAAATGGTCCTTGTCATTTTTGGGGGGGGGGGGGGGGCAAATTGGCAACTAGACTTACATGTAAGGCTGTGATGTCGCTTTCCTGCTATTATTTCAAATCTGAGAAACTCACAGGCTTAAATACCTCCCAGTGCATTTGAACAAAATATGTGCATGTACCTTTAAAATCAAATTTGCAAGAGGTCAAACTCCCGCTTCAGTTCATATTTGCGACGTAACTGGATTAGAAAATAAATGTCCCTTCCCACACAGTTGAATGCATTGTAGTCTGGTAGACGAGAAATATGATCAAATACGTAGATCAAGAGGTGTAAGACATTTTGCTCATCCCATTAATCCATTGTGCATTTAGAGATAAACATTTGCTGTAAACAACGCAATACTAGCCAGTTTATGATGACCAATACCCATACTCATGTGCACAAAAGTTATGTCCCTATTTCTTCTTTTTGAACATATCCATTTTGATTGCATCACAACCATTTTGAGCATGTTGCCAATTTGAAGATTTCAATATCATAACAACCCTAGCTTCACTGAGGTTCCTTTTTTCCCCTTCGACATTTCAATGTCACCATTCAAAATAATGATGCTAGTTATGATGTTTACTGCTTTCTACATAATACCTGAAACTCGATAGGTACACTTCAATTCTAATTTCTTTCCATTGTAATTACTGTCATATTAAATCTATATAATTGTATTTCTGGATAGAGATTTCTGTATAGAGTGGAGAAAATTAAACAATTCAATTTCTATTTACAGTGTATCACATTTAGAAATCACTGCAAAGGTAATGCATGTGCCACAAGTATGCTATCATGAAAAGCTTTTTATCTCCAATGCTTTAAAAAAAAGAAAGGTCGATGGTGTATAAAGTATGTATGATGCCCCCCAATGTCTCGCAATCCCACCACAAATCTCTCACATCTCCATGGCGACACATGTGATTCAGAAATTAAAGGGAAAATCCACTCTGATGTTAAATTGGTTTTAATCATAGCAGATTAATGAAAAACAACATGTAGGTTTCCCGAAAATCGTCAAAGAATAAATTTTCACAATTTTCAGAATAATACCATATTCAAATTATTCATTTAAATTTCCATTTTCTCAAAAGGATACATATTATTTTACCTGTACATTGAATATATCATTGTCTTGGTTTAAAATGCATAGACATACACCTCTAAGAAAAAAAAAACAGAAAAAAAAAACAGATAAGGGGCAATTTATGTGGAATCATATAACACAAAACATATGGGAGAGCAGCTCGCAAGTGACGTCACAAAATTATCCTTTCAAGGACTTTTGTGAATGTGTTACTAATAAGTTACTCCTATTTTTCTGCTATAAATAAAAACCAATTCAACTTCAGGGTAGACTTTCCCTTTAAGAGCAAATGCATCTCACAAGCATCCATCATATGTAATCAAACTCAATTTGTGCGTGGCGATAATTAAATGTGATTAGTGCTTCAAATTTGACACTAGTCACCACTCTCCGAACACAAATCTCATTATTATATATACATAAATCTTTTCATTATTAACAATTCACACCCCGTAACAGAATACCCCCAGGAGACAGAGAGAGAGAGAGAGAGAGAGAGAGAGAGCAGGCTTGGGACTTACTTGTAATACTTTGCCGCTTTATCAAACTCTACCTTGAAGACACAGGCGTTGCCAAGGTTACTGTAGGCCCGCCTCTCCGCTCCTTTGTCCCCAAACTCTTTGGCAATAGCTAGTCGCTGTAGGGGAAGACAAAGAAACAGGCTGGTTAACAAAGTAATACTTTGCTTACCGGTACTTTCATGAAAAATCATTCACAGCCACTGCCTTACATATACACACATAGTATTTATCATTTAAACTGTCAAATATAGATTGTCAAACAAAACTTGCAAAGAATTTATAAATTACTTGTGGTCCTGTAGTTCAAAATAATTTCCCTGAAATCGCACAGATATATCAGACCCTATGAAAAATATGATTGATATTGAATCATATTATGAAAACAAGTAGGTTTAACTGCCACAAGATTTTGCTTTAACAGTTCTTGCATCCGTCTTGTTTTTTCTCTCTATATATATGCTTTCAATTGACATACCTTTATTGAAATACCTTCATATCATAGTAATATAAATATTATCATAGACAATTTTATTTCATTACGTGCTTGCATAAATATAAGTTTGTTTCTTTATGGAAAATATTATTATGATGGAAGGAAATAAAAAATATTTAAATTGAACAAAATAGGAATGCTGTTATCATTCCCGATGGAACCCTTTAACTTTTTACATTTCCCTCTCCCACAAATGTACATACATGTATCCGCTGATGCTACATCACAAATATGTAGTTTATTTGAGCATAAAAACAAGAACATTAATGAGCTCTGTAGAGAATAACAAGTAAAGTCTAAGAGTAATAATTGCC
Source organism: Arbacia lixula (assembly GCA_963669155.1). Taxonomy (NCBI): domain Eukaryota; kingdom Metazoa; phylum Echinodermata; class Echinoidea; order Arbacioida; family Arbaciidae; genus Arbacia; species Arbacia lixula. Next base: position 9,275,575 of record OZ022588.1, read on the forward strand.
TCCTCAAGCTGGGAGTGAGCCTAAGCATGATAAAGTCATCCAAGCACTGCTGATGAGTCCTAATGAGTTTGCTTAACCAATTATCATTATATTTCAATCTTCTAGCCTAGGATAATGTAAAGCTACAATGTATGTCTCTTATTTTCTCACCCACTCATATCAAATAAGGCACCAGTACCATCTCCGTTTTGTTAAATTACAGGAACACAAACAAATGTCCTAAATTGTTGGATTTTGACACAACCAATCATTAAGAACAATTACAACAGGCTGGATGTTTGTTACAATTTGCACCAGTGACATCTGAATACGGCAGTTGCTTCATTTGGTTTCCCATAGTTATAGATTATTAATCTAGGATAGAACTAAAAAGGAATGGGGAGGGGGACAGGTGGGGGGGGGGGGGGGGGGAAGGGGGACAGGGGGAGAGGAGGATTTCTAATTAGGGTGTCTTCTTAAAGATGGAACATACATTTTGATATATCTGTTGATCATATTGGTCATAGTGCCAATTTAACAAGCTAAAGGGTGATCTTTTAAGATTTCATGATAATTTCTATTCATGGTGTTTTTCATAGAGATCTTTACACAACAAAAATGGGTTCCTTTTGTGTATTTTTTTATAATCGTTGAGACTTGATATCAATAATTGCAGCTCTAAGAAATCAGCTCTAGAAAATGTGCTCCGAGTCTGCCACACACCCCATTTTCGCATATTCTGCCCTTTTGAACCACACAGCAAATCATTTTAGGGAAACCACCTCCATTTGTGCACATGCTGGTCACATTCCCTCAACGTTTGCTTTGCAAACACAAATAGAATTCCATTTCTGATCCTTTGTGCATGAAACGTTCATTTCGCATCGCTTGATATCACAACAAACACATGTACTCCCAGATACAGGAATATCCCCCTTTCCTCAGGAAAATACATTGCTCATTTATAAAGTGCACAATTCATTAGGTTTCCCCTTCTCCTTCAAATTTTCAATCTCAGCATTTGACGAGACACGCTCCGTCGTTAGATGACATTTGGATATCAACGGTCCTTGCTTTTCATGCTCACTGGTTCTGTTCATTGAGGAGGAAGACATCTTTTCATGTGAAATGTCAGACGGGTGGAGAGAACAATCAGCGCCCTCGTGGGAAAACGTGGAATAATCCATTAATATTTTTGTCTTCTTCCTTCCTTTTTTTTTATATCTCCTTGTTTGGATCAGAAGTTGTTTTGTTATCGCTTGTCTAGAAGATGTAATATGCTGTAGATAATGAAAATATGTATTTTTTGTTTGTATCTCATTGTTTAAAATCATATCCTATCCATCATCCTCTGTTTATCGGACATAAACGCATTTCATTCTTAACAACCAATCCTAACAACAAACTACAGACATATGAATATGTACACGGACACACAAACACACAAACACACACACACACAAACAAACACACACACACACACAAGTTTCTGACGTGCCTATTGTACAGAACACCAGAGCAGTGTTTCCCGGAAAATAATCTATGCAAAGGTTCACAAAAAAAAAATGCCCTACATACTGAGACATCAACTAAAATGGAAAAAACATTAATTTGACTGGTCTTCCATGTACACTACAGCTCAAAGGAATTGGCATAGGGAAAGGGAAAGGGAAAGGGAAGAAAGCGAAGAAAGCGAAGGAGCCTCAGTTGTAAACCGCGGTATATTTTGTCCAGTTCAGCATGAAACATGATGCTTTTTAGGCTAAAGCATCGTGTTTCATGCTGAACTGGACAAAATATACCGCGGTTTAAAACTGCGGCACCTTCCCTTTCTTCCCTTTCCCTATCCCAGTTCTTTTGAGCTGGAGTGTAGATGCTGTAAAACATTTAATTGACATTAATATCTTGGGTAGAAATTAAAGTGTAAAATCAACATTTCATTACACTGTATTAACTTTTGTCACATTAAATTCTAACCACTAAGCAGGTAGTGGTTTTCCTGCATTTTTTTCCTATCTGGTGAGCAGACAGAATTCCAGGAATTATAAAAGCAATACCTGAGGAGCAACTCATTCCCAAGAATATCACAGGAAATTGCAGCAGAGTATGAGATGGCAAATTGTTCTTCCTCAAAGCTTTACCCAAGCATATTTTCATACAACTGTTTGGAAATGAAAACCATTTGGAAGATTTACAAGAAAATCACACAAATGCACTAGTGCATACGTGATAGGCAACATGCTGATAATCAAAATGGCTTTTTTTCAATGTTTCGCTCAGCCAAATTCAACATCAATTTAACCATTCCCCCCCCCCCCCCCCCCAGGCTTGACCCAAGTATATTTCCAACAGATAGGAAATCAAAACCAATCAAAAGATTTACAAGAAAATCACATGAATGCACTAGTGCATGCCTGATATGTAATGTCCTGAGAATAAAATGGGTAATTTTTTCTTTTATTCTTTTCAATGTTTCCCTCTGCCAAATTCAACATCCATTTAACATGACGGAAACATCTCCCACCCACCCCACCCCCCCCCACCCTACATCCTCACCCCAATCTATTGATTTTATGTTGCATAGTACCATGGCAACTCTCTCACTCAGTCTCAAGTGGCGCGCATCCCAGAGGAATTCTGCTCTGACACATTCACATTCGACATGTCACATTCACAATGTCGAAACTGTCAGCCGCTCAAGCATAAAAAGGCAGCCACCTCAAGCACCTCGGTGATCAAAGTCTTAAAATGGCGCACGCATCCTTAGCATCTCACAGACTTCAATGTTCTACTCTGTCGAAGCCCTGTGACCAGCACCAACTCAAGACCCCTCTTCATAGGCAACGTTATCAGAGAATGAAAGTGAACCGCATCATTAACAAGGCTAAGTGTATCTTTACGCAGTCTAGCCGGGTATTTTAGGAATGCACCAGATTTGATGAACTGGCCGCTGAAACGCCTGAAGATGAATTATGTACAAACCTAGGGACGCCAACCTCCCTGTCCACTTAAATGCTTACAGATAAGCCATCAAGCTGTATGAGATTGTATCACAATCAGATTTATTGTGTGTGGAGATGTAATTGTGTATGTGTACATGTGGGTGTGTGTGTGTTTGTGTGTAAGTGTATACTGTGTAAGTGTATATGTGTGTTTGTATGAAGGTGAATGTGTATGTCTATGTGTGTGTCTAATGTTTTATTTTCATCAATACATTTGACCTGATTGTATGGGTTTAATTTGTATCATATGGAACCAGAATAAAGATCATTGGAGGAAAAAATTTTTATCTGTTTGTGTGTGTCTGAAGAAAAAAAAAGTGTATATGTGCGTGTGTATATGTGTGTGTGTGTGTGTGTGTGTGTGTGTGTATGTGTGTATGTGTTTGTGTGTGTATGTGTGTGTATGTGTGTATGTGTGTGTGTCTGTGTGTATGTGTATATGTGTGTATGTGTATATGTGTGTATGTGTGTTTGTGTGTTTGTGTGTTTGTGTATGTGTCTGTGTGTGTGTTTGTGTGTGTATGTATGTGTGTATGCGTGTGTATATGAGTATGTGTGTAACTGTGAATGTAATGATTTCTATATAATTAAGATAGCTTCAAACTACATGTACTATAATTGTAAAAGCTATAAATTCAGCTTTCCCAAGAAATAATTACAGCACATGTATACAGGTGGATGTAATAAAAAAAAAATGCATGACAGAACAACAAAATATATTTTCATCATACCAGATTCCTCAACAAAGCTTCAAGTGTAACTTGCAAATATATACAATATCCTTCCTATATCAAGGGGGGGGGGGGGTGTATAAAGGAAAACATAATGAAGTACTCCTTATAAAGGCATGAAACTGTTTTAAAAATGGCTGGAAGCATTTCTTTCATGCGATTGAAGAGACTACCAATGAATTTGATGAGTTCTCTTATTCCGTGGGGTTCTTTCTTACCTCTGTGTGAAATTGTATTGCGGTTTCAAAGTTGCCCAGCAGGTAATGCGTGTTGCCTAGGTTACCACAAGCTCTCCCTTGCGCTGCTCTGTCTCCCAGCTCCCTCACTATGGCTAGGTTTGCCCTGGAGAAAATGACCAACAAAATATAAATAAACAATTAATATGATTACATGCATGCTGGATAATATTCCAATACATCAGACACATATATAGCAGAGTTTAATATTTGGGTAAAAACATTTTTGTTTAAATGGTATCTGGTATAATGGAGAAAAAAGAAATTTCAGATATCAAAATATTGATAAACGATTAACATGGTTACCTGCTGGATTATACTCCATTACTACCCCATTTAACTTAATGGGATTTTTTTTGTCAACTGTTATTGTCCACAGATGAAAGCAAATTCCAAAATGTAGTTATTTCTCAATGAACTATGTATGTTATTTGTTTGCATATATGTCAACCATGTTGTGTTATATGTCAAAGCAGGGCCCCCTGGTAGAACAGTGTTCACCCACTGAAGGGGCTACCCTAGGTAAATAATACTAATAAAATAAAAAATGTAAATAACATCACAGTTGAATATTTGGGGATTTTTTTTTTAAACCATGCCTCCGCCTCTATGTTATCTTCATCTGGTTTGAACTGACAATCATCTAGACTCAGAAAGCTTGTGTGTTTGGTTGAAATTGGACAATGACAGAAATGTACCTCAAATTGTTTCACTTGTAAAATCGGTAGGCAAAAGTATCATTTCTTCTCAGCGAGATTTGTAACCAAGTACATGTTTGTTAGAAAAAAAAAGATAACTTTAGCCGTGTTTGTACGTGTAATGAACAACAACAGTTGAAAAAATTTATCATTTGCATAATTTTTATACAAAAAGGACAATGATATCAGTTTTTGCAGTAGGTTTGTGTGTATTGATGGTGAAATAATCCACCACTAGTGTGTTTAAGGGTGTAAGCATTTTGAGAAATATGTTACTGTCAGTAGTATTCTAGGCTTATATATTCATAATCATTCATCTTTATTTTATTCAACACAAAACAACATAAGTGAAATAGAACTCAGGACAGGGGCTAAAAACGAAATAAATTCTGCCACCTGCAGGGAACTGATGATTTTAAAAAAAAAAAAAAAGGTACAACACACACAGTGAAAAGCGATTCATAACCATAATCATGCCAAATCAATTGTTTATACAAATATTAAATGTGTATCTAGTATGAGATATATAATCCTTAGAAGTTGAAAATAGAATTAATACATATTTATTTTACGTCATGCAAAATCAGCTAGATTACTCTATCTAAACGGGACCGAAAGAGGTGTTACACATGCGTGTGTGGTGTCCAGACGATAAAATTGGATAACTTAACAGGGATTACACAATTTAAGAAGTAATTATAAGAAATAAATTCTGCCACCTGCAGGGAAATTATGATTTATAAAAAAAAAAATAATACATAACGAAAAACAAAGATACAATGTACATCATCTTTAACCCTTCCTATGGCAGACCAGGGCGGTGTTAGTAGGACAGGGAAAGAACTCGACTATAATATATTCGAACATCTCATGCTATTGAATTGCAAAAGCATTCCACAATCATGACAATGCTTTGATGTCCCATGCTCCGCACCGACATTAAGGGGACGTCAACTTGGAAAGGAATATCTTATTCCCCATTTCGTCTCTAAAAGCTCTGGTTTTAATCACATTATTTAGCAATTTTCATGAAACTTAGGATCAACAACACTGAGGATCCTGTACTCAGCTTTCTTCTTAAAGGATTGAGGAATGATGAAATAACGGAGATATAAGATATATTTCTTCCCTACAAAACGGACTAATTTCTTAACTTTCTGTCTTTTTCCAGAATTGCGAGATATATCTCAAGCTGCCATTGACAGTGCTTGCATGCATTTGCATGCATGTGAGATATTTTACTTGAAAAAATAGTTTATGTACTTGAAAAACTAGTTTATGTTTTCGTTCATATACAGGATGGAGCACGCTTTCCTTACTACTGGGTGTATGCCTAGAATTTCTTTGCAAATAGTTTGTTTGTTTGCTGGTATTTGTTATGCTCACAAAACTACTTTTCCAGTATCTACCCACTACTACTCATCCCATACCACCTACATACATGGACATGCATACATCCCCCAATTTGTTCACACGCCTATTGGTTATTTTCAAAACATGGGCACTTTCTACTGCACGGTGCTCCCCCGTACCCTTTCACCGTGTCAGGACTCATTAACAAATCTGGTTATAGTTTCCAGATGAATCATACAGCTTGCCATCTCAACCGGCGCACAATTAAATCTGATGTGAAGGCTGCGAAAGCCGGCTCCCCCTGCCCCGTTTGAACAGATTGATCACTGGCCATTAGCTGCCGTCTCCGCCAGCCAGCCCGTACAACAGCATGTCTATACTGGGGAGTTGTTAGCCTTCATCCAAGCCCCATAGGTTCCCTTCTTTTTAATTTTTTTTTTTTACTGTAAATGCAAATTGCCATTTTCACCTTCTTATACTCATTATTCATGAACATTGTGTTAGTTAAATGAATAAAGAATTCAACTGATTAGATGGTCACAGATGACCAGAGTAATGATCTTGCAAAGTGCTTTATATCTACTGTTTCATAGTATGCGCTAAATACAAACTATTGTTATTGTCATCGATGGTAACAAATTGTCAGATATTGTCAGATTAACATAGATTTCCACATAGGTTTTTTGAATTACACAACCATTTGATAAAAAATTATTGATAAAATTTCAAAGATAAAAATATGTGTTTGATCACATTGACAATTATGGTAATAATGATTGTAAGATGATGTATTGTTTTATATTTTTCATAGCCTCTTTAATTTTTTTGTTAGAATACTGTTCATGTGTAATTATGTGCCATATTTGTCAATACTATGGAAGGTACATAATTTTATTCTTATCTGATTTCAGGCCCAGAAAATAGCGCACTTTCAATCATTCCCAACATAATCATCCATTTTTTTGATAAATGGCTCCCCAATTTGTGACTAGTGTTTTTTAAACTTGTGAGTGAAGTGTCATATGGGTTGTACTGCAGGACGATACAAGACATTTTTGCTTATGACAGGCACATGACATGGACATATAATTATTACATACAATAGATCAGAGTCAAAAGACTTGAGAGAAACTAGTGGCTGGCTGCTATAAATTGCAGAGTAAATGGAGCGCTGGCCATAGTCTGATAGGCCCCTCTCAAACCGTATTATCTTCAGCTTCTATTAAGAGGATGGGCAATCAAACACAACCCATGAGCTGCTGGGAGAAAGACGCGGTAAAAGCCGAGATGAAAATTCTAATCTTGCAAGGGGAAATGCTTGGATTACATCGGAATTTCATCGTAGTCAGAGGGGAGGTGGGAGTGGGGGGTGGAGGAGGGAGTGGGGGGCGGAGGAGGGGCGGGGCGGGTTGTGTGGGAGAGGAGACAATGCGGGGCTCTTGGAAGAGGGAAGATGCACATTATGGCCGGGTAAAGTGTGGTGCTTTGCAACGCTTCTTTGCATGACGTGACATTCCAAACATACCTCAATGTAAGGAGGCTAGAGGTAGCAACCGTGCATATAAATCACTTGGTCGATTTTTTTCTGATAGAATTATAATGAAACCTGCTTCAGCTTTAATGACCACCTGTGTAGAAAGATCACACTTCTATAGAGATCACGTTTTCTTTCCCCTGAGCAGTGTTTTTCATTGAAACCTGTATGTTATAAAGATCACCTGCTCAAAAAGACCGCATTCCTCATCTCTCTTGAGCAGTTTTTCTGTCCAGGTTTCATTGTACATAATAAGAATAAAAACTATCACAAGCCAATTACCAATTTGGGCCAATGCATCTGATGAAGATAAGGATATCAGTAAATCATAACCATTCAAAATGAATTACATTGCACTGTTTTGATCCACTCTACATCACCATGGTAACAGCCATTTTGGTCTAGATACCAATTCAACAATTGAGCACTTTCTCATTAATTATCACATTACCTCTCAAACCTCTCCCAGTTGCTTCAATAGTGCGTTGACCTTCTCGGTACCAAGCCAAGAAACACCCACTGATTTATTACAAATGTTATGTACCCATTGAACTGAGAGGATTAACCCTCCCAGTACCACGCCAGGAGAAGCCCATTGACCTACATGTATTATACATGTCATGCACCCATGGAAATGATGGGGTTAACCCTCTCAGTACCAAGCCAGGAGAAGCCCGTTGGCCTATTACACATTGTATGCACCCTTGGTACTGATGGGGTTAACCCTCTCAGTACCAAGCTAGGAGAAGCCCAATGACTTATCACACACGTCATGCACCTATGGTGCTGATGGGGTTAACCCTCTCAGTACCAAGCCAGGAAAAGCCTATTGACTTATTACACATATCATGCACCCATGGTGCTGATGGGGTTAACCCTTACATAACCAAGCCAGGGAGGTAATTCACCAAGCTGTTCATAAGTTACGAACGACTTTCGATCGACTGGTGATCCCTTCTTGTGCTAAATCAGATTCTTAATGAACAAAATGTATTGCATTTAGCACAAGAAGGGATCACCAGTCATTCGTAAAGTCATTCGTAACTTACAAACAGCTTGGTGAAACTCCCCCCAGGAAAAGCCCATTGACCTATTATAACTGTTACGCACCCATTGAACTGATGGGGTTAATCCTCTCAGTACCAAGCCAGGAGAAGCCTATTGACTTATTACACATGTCATGCACCCATGGTGCTGATGGGGTTAACCCTCTCAGTACCAAGCCAGGAAAAGCCTATTGACTTATTACACATGTTATGCACCCATCCTGAGAGGAATTTTAACAAATACATTCAGGGTTATATTCACATTCCGTACAAGTACACTACAGGTACTTGTACCTGTACTACAAGTACCCGAAACATGATGCTTTTCAGACTAGAGCATCATGTTTTATGCTGAACTGGACAAAATATACCGCGGTTTAAAACTGTGGCTCCTTCACTTTCTTCCCTTTCTCTTTCCCTATGCTAATTCCTTTGAGCTGGAGTGTACATATATAACTCATTCAAGAAGAACATTCCATTGTGTTTATTCTACTTCCAAGCATTAGAAGACTGAACACTCTTTTAATCTCCACTCAAAAGGAAACTAGGTTTCTGGGACAATGCATGTAGATTCCTGCATTCTTACATACCCGTGTTTGTAGCATTCTAGAGCTTGAGCTTATAAAGGGAAAACATTTGCGGTACAGTGCACATGTACATACGTGTGTGTCTATTTACAGAACCTGTCAGGAGGGCATGGGTACATGTATGTACGGTATAGATTTTGTGTGAAGCAAATATGTGCTTTCTAGGCTCTCTCACACGGAAACCAGCATTTTCAATAAAACATTGCCATGAAAAACAGGATGGGTTCTTGATCAGTGATGCTTTTTACAAATGAAGTCTACCAAAATAGGACAAAACAAATGGCGTAGGTGAGTGAGATGAGAGTTTAACATGTATGCTGACAAACTGAAACAACAAACTTCACAACTTCTTTAAATTTAAAAACTGTAAAGTGAATTCCTACATGTACCCAGTATATCTACATCTACTGTAGATTACATGCTTGTGTGTTTACAATGTACATGTCTGCATAGTGTGAACATGTATGTGGTTGTGGTATGTCTTACATTTCTGCCTGTTTATTATGCATTTGTGTGTTAGTGCATGTCACACTCTGTGTGTGTGTGTGTGTGTGTGTGTGTGTGTGTGTGTGTGTGTGTGTGTGTGTGTGTGTGAGGGTTTAGCATGTTGTATGTGTGAGTTTTTGTGTATATTTGATTATATATTTTTGTTTAATTTGAGTATAATTTGTATTTTGTATTTGTACTTGTATACATGTGGCATGTGTTTGTGTGTGATTGTGTGCATTTGTGTATGTATGTGTATGTGAATGTGTGTATGTGTGTATGTGTGTAGGTGTGTATGTGTGTAGGTGTGTATGTGTGTAGGTGTGTATGTGTGTATGTGTGTATGTGTGTTTGTGTGTATGTGTGTGCTTATGTATGTTGCCTGTCTGTGTAAGCCAAGAGCAAAATAACCATATTGGTTTCAGTGACTCCTGTTACAGTCTGTTCTCATACATTCACATTACGAGTGCAAAATACACATGTCATCAATCATATGAAAGCTGTAGTCATAGACTGCAATACAATTGTGATTTTAACAAGCTAATATTACAAGTAAGAAAATTTTGAGTTTTCATAAGAATAAGAAAGTTATTAAGATGGAAAGGACTTGCTCCTCTGCATTTTAAGAAATCAGGTTTCCGGTCAAAAGAGAATGACCATATTTGGGCATAGACATCGCCCATAGTAACAAGAGCTGACCACATTGCAACAAAAGTCATAACAATGTGGGTGGACTTTCATTGGAAGAGTCAAGGGCGCTTTTATGGGCTCTTATCCCTGCACAAAAAGGAGAGCTCTGACGTAGAGCAGATTAAGGGGAAAGAGTGCAGATTCATTGTTAAGGTCATCTCTTAGGAATGTCCAAATGTCCTTATATTCAGGCAGTATTTGGTACATTGCCCTATGTTCATCCCGGGAGGGAGTTTTGTGGGACATTCTCACAGCTCCCTGGCCCATTCCATCTGTTAGTGACATCAGTATTGTGAGGAGGAGAAATTGTCATCTTGTTTTAGAGCTATTGTAGAAGCTGGTTAAGTGCCCTACTCGCGTTCATCTCCAGCCAGGGTGAGTGAGTAGTTCTTTGTTGAACATTACGTATAATTGAATAGGAATTAATTTAGATGCTCCTTGTATCACTATGGTGATGATCGGTTTTATTTCAATCTGGATTGAAATGTAGATAGTGTTGGCCCACACTGAGCGGATGTCATTATTGTCGATATCTGAATCTTAAAGTTGATATTCATTGATTTTAAATACGGTTGAATTTGATATCATTGTAAAGTTTATGACTTGATGATCATTATAACGCTAATCCCAAACTTTAAAACAAACCAGGAGCGCAGAAATATCCAAACAAAAACTACTCAAATTCCCTCTCGAAATCTGCCCAATTTACGTCCCGTAAAATAGGCCGCAATGCATGACGTAACTGAATGTCCATGATTTCATTTGACAATCGGTCACGTGCAGCTTTCGTGTACGTACCGAACAGCAAATTACGTTTCGCGAACTGAACTATTTTTTTAGACTTCAACAATGGATGAGTTGGACCTCGATTTAGATTTTGAAATCGACAATTTTGAAGAAGAACTTGAAGACGAGAGAATTAGCTCTAGTAGTGGACCAGATAGTGAAATCGATGAAGGTGAAGTGGGAGATTTCGATGATGAATCAAACGCTCCTCAGGCTCAAGCTGCGAGTACATACATGCAAAAGTTGTTGTCAGTTGATTGTCTTTTCCTCTCCCTTGCGAGCAGAAATATCGAACGATGAGCAGAGAGTTGTATGATGAAAGGAAAATGCGCAATACCCATACATGTGTACGTGTGCGATCGCGAGCATGCATTGTAATCATGGAATGCGAATGCACCAGTAAGGCTATACCGTACGATATGCAGTCGCGATATGCACGGGCTATAATGACGTACGCGCGCGTGCATAATCGTACTGCAGTATGTATGACGTTGAACGTCAACAAATCTTTCGAGAAAAATATAAATGGGTCTAAAGAGTGTTTGATAGCTACATTATATTATCTCAAGTCTTCTATCAACATTATTTGAGATATCTGTAAGCCTTAATTGAAAGGTCATTAGATGGCATAACCTCTACAAAACATTCAAGTGCAAGAAAACTAACTTTTCCGAACGTCAGCTCGTATTAAATTCAGTAGACTCGACTTCGTATTTCAATGTAAAACCTCCCGATAAAGGTCAGAATATTTTCATTTTTCTTACTTTATTATTGCTGAGATTATTTTTCTTAGTTTTGTGCAAGACTTACTCAAATTAATGTTACTAACAAGAAAAATCTAAAACACAGTGAAATATAGCCTTAAATGGTATATTTAGTCAGGACGATATACTAGAGCTATACGTATAAAACACGTAATGTAGCGGCTGGAGATGGCTTACGTGCCCATTCACCTTACGTCACCAAAAATCGCTCTTTTCGCGGACGGCAAACGGCAGGGTTCGTAGCATTATGAGATGCGTTACAAAAACTGTTTTTATTTCTTTTGTGTTATTTTATAAGCAAAATAATGAATAAATTTGACTTCTACACACTTTCAGCTTTCCATTGATATATGGATCGCTATATTTTTGGATTTTCTATGAATATCAACTTTAAGGTACACACCTGGCTCAGAAATGATGTTTGAGAATGTTTGACATGTGATTATCAGTTCCTATATTAGTTAGAGGCGTTTGTAACAATACAAGGGAAAGTAAGTCTCCCCAGTATTACAACTGAGAGAGCAAGCTAGACTGTACCATTAAGCCTGGATATGTTAGTACACATTTCTACGATGTTTTAGATAAGTTGATAGTTGAATTGATGTGCTGAGAACATCAAGGTTAGACGTACACTGTCGCCCTCCCCCCCCCCCCCCCTCTCTCTCTCTCTCTATCTGTCACAGGGAAAAAAATACTTTTTTTTGCGGGAACCCACACTGAGCAGATGTCATTATTGTCGATATCTGAATCATAAGGTACACACATGCCGCAGAAATGATGTTTGAGAATGACATGTGATTATCAGTTCCTATATTAGTGAGAGGCGTTTGTAACAAAACAAGGGAAAGTAAGTCTCCTCTGTATTACAACTGAGAGAGCAAGCTAGACTGTACCATTAAGCCTGGATATGTTTGTACACGTTTCTACGATGTTTTAGATAAGTTGATAGTTGAATTGATGTGCTGAGAACATCATGGTTAGACGTACACTGTCGCCTCCCCCCCCCCCTCTTTCTCTCTCTCTTTCTCTCTCTCTCTCTCTTTATCTGTCTCAGATTGGTCACAAATTTATGAGAGCCATTTTTCAATTTCCAAGAGCCATTTTAGAAATAAAAAAAGGAAACATATCACATGTAATTATTATGATTATAAACATGTTCAATTTGAAGTATTGTTAGTTGTGTTTTAATGTGCCATCCGTCATATTTATTCTTCCAACAAAAGTAATGATTTTGCATAACATGTCATTTGTTTTAATGTGCCATCTGTAGGGCTCATGGGGGGGGGGGTTGGGGAGGGGGGTGTCTACTTCAGGTTTCATCAGAACCTGCAATAAAAGGAACTGAAACAGCATTGCGTCTCTTGCTTGAGTGATTTGCGCTGTGTTACAAATTGGCGTCACGGACAGGATTCGCGTGTCACAAAATCAATTTTAATGTCTGACAGCTTCACTATCCTCCTCTAGTAATCACTCACAGTGGTGAGGCACAGGCCATACATGACCAACTACGGATCTGTACTGGGTGAAAACTGACATGCAAAACTGCATTATATTCAAATTGTTAAGTCTCCCCATGTATAGTTACCAAATGGTATGGGAACAGGGGCGCTTAATATTAACACTTACGGTGCCAAACAGATTCCACCTCTATGAGATTTGTGTGTCTTACTTGTGCAAAAATAGATCCTGTACGCTTTAAGAGTTAAGCATTTTCCCATCGCAGAAGAGCCCCCTCTCCCTAATGACTGACCTTCATTCGAGCAAACAAAGCGAGCATCACTTATGCCTCAAATCCTGCAATGGCGTGTCACTTTATAAAGGTATCAACTGATTTTGACGCTATTCATCTTGATCAGTCCAGATTTTTTTCCATCACAAATTTTACATGGACATGGATTATTTTGCATGAATGTATGTTATACTGCGCGATATGTCCTACACCTGTACATAATACGACAGTTCTATTAATCCTGGGTTAGTGTAAGGACGCCCTCTCTTACTTGGAGTCATAATTTGAAGGAATATGCTTGAATTTCTTGATACTGCTTAAGTAAATCAGATCTCCCCTTTAAGCGAGAGTGGTTTTTGACAGTACAGTGAATGCAACCCCGATGGACACAATTCCCGCAGGAAAAGCATGACAGGGCTCGGACGCTATTATAACAACCAGTGAATGGGAGATAGAAAGGATGGGCGAGGTCTCTGTCAGTCACTGGCATAACGGGTCATCCACCATTAAGAGGACAAAACATGGAGAAAAAACACGGAAAAAACAGCAATGGCATGAACAACATTTGCTGCTTTTTCACATATTTCCTCAACAACATACAATGAAAAATAAGTAGTTACTGAATGTGCATTTTTCTTACACCGTTTACTAGCCATTTTTGTCAAAAAAAATGTAATGAATGTAATGTAATATTGAAATATCCAGATTTCATTAGACATCCAGTTTTCCTAGACAACGTACAATGAGAAATAAGGAGTTACTGGAAGTGCATATGTTGTATTTCTTACACGGTTTCCGAATAATTTTTGTTAAAATAATCAATGATCTTGCTAATATTGAAACATACAATTTTCATTAGAGGGTGCATTTACATATTGACAGGGACATTTTTTATTTTATTGCCGAGGCTAAGGCAAGCCCCTACGCCCCTTGGTGTCTTTGTCACTAATGTCGAGATTTTGAGCAGAAGCAGCGCATCTCTCCTATTTGGACGCACTGTAAGAATGACGATCCCTGTGCATATTTGAACAGCCTCTACCCCACTCAAGGCTCTGCTTAGCCTAGCTCAAAGGCTGTTGGATTTATCTTTCAAACGCCTGCTTCGTGCACGCACAAGACTACAGTGTCATTTACATTCCGTCTCCCTCTAATGCACTTCCATCAGGATGTACCTTCATCATTAATGTCACAAATTTGCGTAAATTTTTGTGCAAATTCTCTGATTACATTTTAGGTTTTGGGGGGATCTAAAAGAGAAGACCAAGTACTTTATATTTTATTTTCATTATCATTTTGTATGACACACTAAATGCCTGTTTGATACCATTTGTAAGCTACATCACCTTAAGGGGATGGCATCTCTCAGCTATTTTACATTATAGGACTTTTTGTTCCCTTCACTGGGTTTTCAGCCTGCTCTTAATCAAAGTGGAGTGGGGTCATTAATGTACATACAGCATGCCTCTTCTTTACACAGGACCTCCATTTAGCGCCCTATCCGAGGGATGGAGTATTTTCCCATGAAAACAAGGGGGAGGCACAAAAACGCACAGCACTGGCTCTATAGCAAGGACTTTGTGGTAGACTCAAACTCACGGTCTTGTCATTAATAGACATACTCTCTGCCAATAGACAATTTTTGTCAGGTATGTAAATGTTATGGCCATCGCTCAAACAATACGCTACTGATGGCAACCCCAAAGCTTGTGCAATGTTTGTCTGAGATGCAACAACTAATAGATTCAGTGTATTCGTGATTCAGAATGACGAAATACAGATGAATGTTATAACGCGTTACTGCGCAGTTAGGGGCAAGTTGTGAATACATTTGGAAAACTGCTTATTAAGTCAAGCTGCTCTCCCTTATTCAGTAAGGAAGCAGGGGAGACGACTTCTTCTTAAACAACCAAATCAGCCTGGGAAACAGGCTAGGTAGTGTCCTGCCATTCACTAGATTCACATAACATCACACTATTTCATTACTAGACCAAGGACAGGAACTCGTTTCTGTGCAATGTAGCTGGTTTCTTAATTTGGATTTTGATGAAATGCGTGAATATATGCCACTAGAGATCCCTTTAAATAAGGTCGTTAATGCTCATTAAATCTTGCTCTCTTCAAAGTGGCGGGGATAGTTAACATGTAGGATAATCTGATGCGCAAGGAGAATGGAACTTCTGTTAAATGAATCCTTTAAAAATGAAACCATCAATTGCATCAAAATCAAGAGGTGATCTCCATACAGACTGATCACAGGTAAATAATGGGGCTCCAAGTTTTCTTCTACGATTAAGAAATTATTGGAATCTGCATTTGCTGTACAAAAAAAGAAATAAAAGATACGAGGTTAAAGTACTATACATTGCAATCACATTGTTAGGGACAGGGACAAGCTTTGGGGCTCCCATTAGTAATGTATTCTTTGAAAAACGTGCATGCAATTTCCATACATAATGAAAATGGTATATTGTAACTATTCATGAGCCAGGTCCTAGAATACGAAAAGATCAGTGGCAGTGATGATGATACATAATACACAATATCTATCAAGTCTGACATTCCTGATGGATGGGCGTTTTAGTTGTATGATGTCATTTCGTGAATAAAACAATTTACAGGAAGGGGGGGGGGGGGGGGAGATGTCCTTCCATTTGTACTGGTGGTCGTGTTAATGATGCGGCGCCCGCGCAGTCATTGGCAACCGCACCAAACGAAACCGGCAGTCACGCGAGGGGATGATTATTGGCTATTCTGGGGGCCCAGACTAGTCATGGTGCGGAACAATGCCTGCTATTTACAGACCAATTAGGCTGATGGAGATTGCTGGTTCATCAAACGCGTTGGCGGACAACAGAGTACAACCTTCATCCTGCACTGAAATGCCTACAAAATTTGAATGATACACGCCTACACATATAATGAAAACACTGTTAACCCTATTTGTACCAGACACACTGATATCCTATGGGGTTTATGAGCATTACTGGTGCAAAATGCACCCATGGCAAAGAGTTAACAGCACTGTATGTACAATTTACTGGTACTACAAAATTTCCAAATTGCTTTAAAAAGTAGCATGTTGGACAAGAAGCTTTTCGATCTGTAGCTCATCAGGTATTCACACAGATATGAACAAATTACAAGAAGAACCAACTATTTATCCTGAAAGCTAAGGTTGACTTCTATTGTTAGAACAGGCGCAATGCCAGGACAAATTCATTTTTTCTTTGATCTATAAATAGCTGTTTTTTCTTGTAATTTGTTCATGTCTGCATGATAACCTGATGAGCTGCAGATCGAAAAGCTTCGTTATCCAACGTGCTACTTTTTAAAGCAATTTGGAAAGCACTGTATCCATGCTAATTTGTATCTATTCAATGAAAGATTCACCCTGGTCAGTGGTGTAATAAATGTACTCTAATTCAAGCTTCATTTCAGGGCTAAAGCCATCCCATTGTACAATACATCAGAAGTGATCAAATTGAATTTAAAAGAGAGGGCTGAGGCATTAGCAGATTATTGGCACCCTTAGAGAATTAAACCTGACAAATTGAAACCTCGCACATTGTGGATAATTCAAATCTCCTTCAAAATCATCTAAGACATACACTACAGCTCAAAGGAATTGGCATAGGGAAAGGGAAAGGGAAGATAGGGAAGAAGCCGCAGTTTTAAACCGCTGTGCCTGTATATTTTGTCCAGTTCAGCATGAAGCACGATGCTCTAGCCTAAAAAGCATCATGTTTCATGCTGAACTGGACAAAATATACCGCGGTTTAAAACTGCGGCTCCTTCCCTTTCTTCCCTTTCCCGTTCCCTATGCCAATTCCTTTGAGATGAAGTGTAAAGCAAGCTTGTTGCATAGACATGGGCCCTGTCTTATAAAGTGTTGCTATAGATTGCAACTTGACTTGCAATTCATATAGATCATAACTCTATACAATAGAGCAATGGGATTAGCTGGTGAGAGCTGGTGAAGAGCCTCATCCTCTATCCATTCCTTAAAGGGCATATACTGTACTGGGAAGGCAAAAAAACCTTCAAAATGTAACTGTTAGCAATCTTCTTGCCAATGGTCTTAAATTCATGTCTTGTCTATTTTAGAAGCTTGCTGAAAGTTATTTGCCCTAAAATAATCTACATTTGGAGTAATGAGTGATTAAATAACAAATCCTCAAAATGTTTGGCCCGAACATTTTGAAGATTAAATCATTACCGGGGTAACCATTAATTACTCCATATGTGGATCATTTTAGGGCAAATAACTTTCAGCAAGCTTCTAAAATAGACAAGACATGAATTTAAGACCATTGGCAAGAAGATTGCTAACAGTTACATTTTGAAGGGTTTTTTTGCCTTCCCAGTACAGTAAATGCCCTTTAATGCTAATGTGAGTCTTATATCATTTAGATGTTTTATCTAGTTATCATATTGTCATGACTGTCTATGTTATGTTTGTTGTTTAATATACCCAGAACCCCTGAGGAGAGTGGTGCTTTGCTCACAGACTGGGCTACTGTGGTAAAAGAAGACTGAATAAATAATTAAAGACTTACGACCAATTCAGATCAATCACAACTCGTTATATGATTGTGCCCTGTACGCGTATACATAAAATGTAGTGAGCTGCTAACACAGCAGGCTGGTCAAGCTATATAATCATGTAGAGGCGCACCCATCCATCACCACACATTCACTTCTATGTATTTAGCACTATAATCCTTCGAGGCATATAAAACCTAGGCAGATTCTGTGCCCCAAATACTGCTCACGAAGACATTGCACAACATGCGGAGAATTCTCCATTCATGCGGTATGGAGATTCGTACAGAGGAGATTCGTCCCATAATGCACTGTGCAGTTACAACTAGTTCCTTTTGTAGTCTTGTCCATTTCCCGTTAGATACCCTTCCACACTCGACCGAACAACGGACATGACTTCAAGCAAAAGTTGAAATGGTTGTGTGCTGCAACATAGGACTATTTAAAGAGAATGAACTGTACTGGGAAGACAAAAAGCCTCTAAAAGGGTGATCATGAGCAGTCTTCATACCAATGGTCTTAAATTCATGTATTGTCCATTTCAGAAACTTGCTGAAAGTTATTTGCCCTCATATGATCCACATTTTGAATACTTAGTGATTAAATCACATATCCTCGAAATGTTCGGCCCGAACAATTTGAGGATTTGTGATTACATGTAATTCACTAATTACTCCAAATGTGGATAATTTTAGGGCAAATAACTTTAAGCAAGTTTCTAAAATGGACAAAGCATGAATTTAAGACCATTGGTAAGGAGATTGCTCGCGATCAACTTTTTGAAGGCTTTTTGCCTTCCAAGTACAGTATATGCCCTTTAATGCGGTATGGAACATTCAAGGAACCTACATGTATAATGTAGGCTACAACAGGTAGCTGAAAACAAGCTCTTGAACGAAAGGAACATTGCTATTATTCCTTTAGCATGGCAACACTGACGTAATACTGAAGATTAGTATTCCACTTGTCTTGAAATGCTAGTTTATCCGTTTCACATTTTAATGATCAGCAGCAGATGTGAACCTAGTGTATATTCAAAATATGCAGCAATTTAAGCATACATTATACATACATCTCTTGCAGTGAAAGTAACATGTGTGTGTGTGTGTGTGGGGGGGGGGGGGCTCAAGGCAGCTTAGCCCCCTAAACTGCTAAAAAGACCCCCAAAGGTACAATCCAAAAAACATAGTTCAGGGCGTTCATTCCAGGATATCAAGATTATAAAATATCCCCCGCCAATATTTTTCAAGTATTCCCCCTGGCTTTTATATATGATGGTAATTTGATGAAATTTGATGAAACGTTGGGGATGGGTACAGATAAGTGGGGCAATTTCTTCTGTGCTAATGACAATAACAGGTTGTAACATACAACGAACCTGTGGGCTGCTATGACATGGTATTACCAAAATGGGATCAAAATGACCATTACCCGAGGCTTTAGCCGAAGGGTTATGGTCAATTCAACCCACTGAGAAGGGGTGTGAAGGGGCGTTAACCTTTTTGCTCTCTGTATTCAAATCCAATCGTTACCACGGTTTTGTGTCCCAAAACTCAGGATCATGTTGAGACAGAAACATCAAAACGAGAAGAGAGAAAGAATATGTTTGGACAGAGACATTCAGTGTGAATGGGTTGCAAGCACCAATCACCTTCTCTGCTTTCGCTCCACATATTCAAATCCACTTATTACCATGGTTTTGTGTCCCTTTAAACTCAGATTCATGTTAAGAAAGAGGCACAACAAAACAAGGAGAAGGAGAATATGTCTCGAGAGATAATTGCATTCTGGCATTCAGTGTGAACGGGTTGCCAGGAGTGACGTCAAAGGAAGAAACGTCAAGCTTCTTCTCTACTCATCCAGGCTTTTATAAATCATAACCTTAGCCAGCATTTGCACAACACTGTTTTATGCAGGCACAGGGGAGGTACATGTAAGTGGATGGCGCGGTCTGGAAGACGAAAAAGCAGGAATGTGAAAACTACACAGAGGAGTGATGTGCAGACGTACAGGTAGTCTGAGAAACAGACATGGGTTCGCCTCTGTCAGAAGGTAATGTTGGCCTGCTTTATGTAAAAGGCTTCCCGTTCATGTGCACAGGTATCGCTTACTACGAACTGGGTTTTAGACTGCACTACAAACCATACCTTACAAGAGTAAAATAAAAATGTGACAGTTATCAGATTAACAAAGCTCTTTGGAAAATCAGACAAATACCGGTAGTTCACAAAGGCTGTGAGATTTGTAAAAACCTTTTAATAATTTGTTCATTTTATGTGTGATTTACTAAAAGAAAGTAGAAAGATCCTATGATGGATTTTCATCAAACCTTCACTGATATGCAGCTTCCATTTTTTAGCTAGAATCAAAACCAATATAACTTCAGGATGGTTATCCGTTTAAATGAAAATTCAACTTTCATTCATGTGCTGTATAAGTCTACGTAATAGTGCTTTGCTAGACACTGTACATGAATTGACCATTAACTTGTTCTTCTTACAGCGACAGGTTGATGTAATTTGCGGAGCCCAACGAAAAATGAAAGCACAATCTAGTTCTGTGTACCTCTGATGAATAGACAATGTTGGAAAACAACTTTTTAATTGGATTCTGATCAGATCTTCACTTGAATACAACAAATGACCTCTGAGGCCTGAGAGGAATTATTATGTGTAATTTCAGAGGTAGGACATTTTGAATAGGGGCAGGGGGAAAAGTAATTACCTTCTTGTCTGTAGTAATTTAACTAATTAGCCGCCCCTTTCTCTATTCTCGAAGAGCTCTTTCATATCTGTCCTTTGGTCTCCTCACTCATACAATCCACAATATACACGTACACTACAGCACAAAGGAATTGACATCGGGTAAAAGGGAAAGGGAAAAAAGGGAAGGAACCGCAGTTTTGAACCGCGGTATATTTTGTCCAGTTCAGCATGAAACTTGATGCTTTTTAGGCTAATGCATCATGTTTTATGCTGACCTGGACAAAATATACTGCGGTTTAAAACAGTGGCTCCTTCTCTTTCTTCCCTTTCCCTTCACCCGATGCCAATTCCTTTGAGCTGTAGTGTAGTCACCAAAATGAGTGTCCGGCATTAATACATGTACAGTACTTGTACATGAAAGTATTCCTCTATCTCGCCCTATTTTTTTTTCTCTCTCTTTTTCCTTGATCTTTCTACAAATCTCCCTACAGTACATGATCTTTCCTTATGTCCCCTTCCCTCTCATCCCCTCCTCTCTCTTTCCTCCCGTCCCCCTCTCTCTCATCCCCTTCATTTTTCGGTATCTCTCTTCAAGTACCAACCTCTCTCTCCTCTCCTCCCCTCTCTCTCCTCTCCTTTATTTCTCTTTATCTCGCTACATATACACCTCTCAATGTACCTCTCTCTCCTCCTCTCCTCTTTTACTCTCTCTCTCCCTCTCGATTTCTCTTTTCCTCTCCCTTTATCTCTCAATCTCTCTCTACTAGCATGTACATGTATCGATCCCTCTTTCTCTTTCAATCTCTCTCTTTCTCTCTCTGCCTCTCTCTTTCTCTCTCCGCCTCTCTCTCTCTCTTTCTGTCTCCGCCTCTCTCTCTCTCTCTCTCTCTCTCTCTCTCTCCCTCTCTCCTCTTCCTCACTGCCCATCTCTGCCCTTCACTGGGCTCTCTCATTTCATTCTTGATTCTTGTCACAATTGCTTTGGCTGCTACCTTGACAGTAATGTGATTATAAATTCTTTGGCATGTGCCTCAATGTTTGTTCACAGTACAGCGACAGCACACCTACATTGTGCAATCCACAATACACTTCTGGTGCAAGGGTAGAGCATATAGTTCTCCAATTCAGAAGGACTGGAACACAAGGGCAAAGAAAGAAAACACTCCATCCAAGATTTGGAAATGAATTCACGCCTACAAAAAAAGACAAAACAGAGAGTGTATTGTCCATGTATACTATCTATATGTCAACATCGTGCAATGTACAATACACCTCTGGGGCTAGGGTACAGCATAGTTACCTAAGTCAGAAGGACTGGAGCACAAGGGCAAAGAAAGAAAACACTCCATCCAAGATTTGGAAATGAATTCATGCCAACAAAAGAGACAAAACACAGAGTGTATTGCATACTATCTATACTGTCAACATGTCTCTCTTGTATGTGGCCTAGAGTCTTCTTATGTAGTGTAGACTTGTAGACTCAACATCCAGTTCACCTGAGTGAAGAAACACACATTAGCTAAGTAAAAAGATTAAGTACTCAAAAAGTACTCATTACATGAAATAGCCATAAAAATAAGCAAAGCAATGCTAAATAAAATGAAATTCCAAGAAAAATCAGATTTTAGACAGAAGAGGGGGAACATCTGTACTCATAGCATGGACCTCAAATAAACAAATCAATGCTGACAAATATTAGACGAAGATTCCCCGAAAAATCAGAGCTTTGACGAAAGAGTGGAAATATCTGTAATCATAGCATGCAGCATGGAGCTTGAAATAAGCAAATCAATGCTGAAAAAGATGAGATTCCACGAAAAATCACATTTAAAAAATGAAAGAGTAGGAAGGACTACCCACGTCTTGTCCTGACCTTTAAGGGAGATCTCACCAAATTTTTTATTTTAATCCATGGATATTAGACATCGTAATCCATGTCGTAAATTGAGCGAAGGTAAAATATCAACCACCAGCCCAATCTTCAAAGCCAGACACCGCCTTCATTTGGTCATGTGTGCCCACATATTGCACGGATCAGGTTTACATCAGATCACTTGCTTTCTTGTAAAGAGGGACCCCTTCACCCTCCCCTTCCCCCCTCCCCCCCCCCCCCCCCCCATTCTCAGGTTTCACTTCATCAAAACAGTCATAAGATCAGATTGGAATCTGTAGGCAAACAACTGTCAGATATTGATTAAAGGGACGATTCAACCTTATTCAATCTAAAGTAAAACGAAACAATTCATTTTACAAGACCATTCTTGCTTCATGAAAACAAACATACAGCAGAAAATAATAGTGATAAAAAAAAATAATAATGGAAAACCTATATGCAACATGGCCCCCATCTGTAAATCTAATTTTCAACTCTTGTTCAAAATTCAATTCCAATCAATTCCCTATCATGGATGTTCACACTCCAAACTTTTCTAGCATCCATGATACATGTTATAACTATCCTCCCATACATAGGGAGATCAATTTACGTTGGGGGCCGGGCAGTGAGCAATATTGTTTTTACTGATTTTCAGTTACATTTACCTGCCATTCATGTTAAATATGTTCCATGTACTTTTGTTTAAGTCCGGAAATACAATTTAATCTTTATTCCCCAGACCCATAACCCTATCATCAGTCAGGCTTGCCTTTAAAGCTTGAATGTACATATTTAAAGTGCTTAGCAACCAGTCCCATTTAAGTATGGTCTGTCTTTTTCATAGCGCTTGCTAGCCTTGGATTCAGACTGTAGCATCTGCTGCTTTTGTGATGCACTGCTGCAACTGCAAATACATGTGGGTCTGTCTGTACAATAAAGGGATATTTTTTGGCACAAGTGAATCATTTGAAATTATGACCACCTTGCACCAGCAAAATATTGAATATTGAGCACTGAATTTCCTCCAAAATAACTTCAGCTAAAATCCAGCTCGGAATGTTCATTATTATATATTTCTAAACTAAGCCTGTACATATTTGCCATATCACAGTGGTAGCGGGACAGACGAGTGTATTTCAAACTCGTCTGTCCCGTTACCAACGTGCTGTGGCAAATTTGTACAGTAACAGGGCAAGTTTTCTGAAGCATACAAAACCTTTTCCTTGATATTTTATTATTATTGGCTGGTTTATTTAAGAGACAACAAAAAAAAATGGAATTTAAGAGATTTATGCAAATGTTACAGTAAATGTAACAGAAATATGTACCATTACTGTGGATAGGCCCATTTACTAGAATTTAGCCTTTATATGTATCTCCTCCTTCTCTGAAGAGTATGATTGAGAGAGCAATTGGATGGAATAATCTAGACTTGCAAATAACATCAATCATAACTCTATGCAATAGAGTCCAGACTCGCATGTCATTGTGGCTGCAGCACTCCAGACAAAAGAACAAGTTTCACAGCTTAGCAGCTAGGCTAAACACATGAAATGTCAGCTAATGTACATGTGCAAGCACGCTCCCGATTTAGCCCCCATTGCGTGCAATCACCAAGTCTCAATGCCTAAATATCCTTTTAATGAATTCCCCAGACCTCATTTTCTACATTTAATTGCTTTTAACACAATGTGAGAATCGCCCACACTTGATGTGAATGCAGGAATTACAACATAAACAGCATTCTACATAAAACAGACAAAAAACTTTTTTTGATTTGATTTTAAATGGCAGTAGAGTGACTGATACATTAACATGTACACGATTAGACCATGCATCAGCAAGTTGCCTATTTGACCAATTAGGTGGTAAATGAATAGCTACTAAACAAATTGGTCATTAGAAGGAATGGTTCTGAGACAATATGGACATTACAAAGACTGAATGCAGAGATGAAATGGAATCAGACTAGATGGATGTAGCAAAACTTCCTGACTATATAGGTCACCCGATCGGAAACAGAAAAAGCGATCATTATGTACAAGTACTCGTTATAGACCAGTCTGCTTGCATAGTTGCATTCAAACTGCTTTGTACTGATTTAAGGAGAGTGGCCTTTACAGACAGGTGGTCTTTACAGACAGGTGGTCTTTACAGACAGGTGGTCTTTATAGACATGTGATTACATTCAAACTGCTTTGAAGGAATTCAATGTAAGTGGTCTTTACAGACAGGTTTATAGACCAGTCTGCTTACATTCAACCTGCTTTGTAGCGATTCAAGGGGAGTGGTCTTTACAGACAGGTGGCCTTTATAGACATGTGATTACATTCAAACTGCTTTGAAGGAATCCAATGCAAGTGGTCTTTACAGACAGGTTTATAGACCAGTCTGCTTACATTCAAATTGCTTTGTAGCGATTCAAGGGGAGACGGGTGACCTTTATAGACAAGTGTGATTGCATTCAAACTGCTTTGAAGTTATTCAAAGTGAGTGGTCTTTACTATTTATACAGGTGGCCTTTTTAGACAGGTGCAATTAGATTCAAACTCCTATGAAGGGATTCAGTGTGAGTGGTCTTTACAGACAGGTCACCTTTGTATACAAGTTTAACTGCAGTTTCAGTCCCAAACAGCAGTCTATAAGATGTTTCATCATCTCAAGTAAAAATAATACCTGGGGGGCTCAGGTTTACTTCCTCTCTATAATGCCCCATAGAAAAACAACAGAGCTCTCGTGAAAAATTTCTTTTTCCTCAATAAGTTACAATGCATTAAATGGCTCAGGATTATTTACTCTCCACAGAGCCCCGGCCCCAGTGTAGAACAAAACACCCCTTCTGAAAATAACTTTTCCTCAATAAGGTATAATAAGCAAATAATCACCGTTGGTGAGGGTGG
Source organism: Arbacia lixula (assembly GCA_963669155.1). Taxonomy (NCBI): domain Eukaryota; kingdom Metazoa; phylum Echinodermata; class Echinoidea; order Arbacioida; family Arbaciidae; genus Arbacia; species Arbacia lixula. Next base: position 9,301,219 of record OZ022588.1, read on the forward strand.
TGGGACGAACTATCACTTCCGAGGCGATCTGGATGTAGCTATCTTTCTGAAGCGCAGCTGAGGAAAGATAGCGTATACATTCAAATCGCCGAGGAAGTGATAAGTTCGTCTCATTACCTGAAACCAAAAGTTGATTATTTGCTTTATATTCCACATCTGAAACCAACTATCTATACCAAAAATGACAATTTGACGTACAAAAGTAATGTTTAATTCTGTACCTAACCCCAAGCCGCTGCCATGGGAAACACGCGTTAAGACGCGCGTTACAAGGACGCGCGTTACTAGGATGCACGTTATGACGCGTCAGGAGGAGCTACTGTCAGTTGATAGTCCGAGTGTAACACACTTTTATATCGCGCGTACTCAAAATATTGATCACGCATTAGAACTGTGAGGAGTGAAGGGATCAGCGAAACCAAAAAGTACTATCACCTAGAGTGTAACAAACTTTTCTTCTCAGGTGATCAGATGAGCAAAACTATCCTTTATCACGTGATCAACTCTTGACCAATCATATAGCAACATTCTTAGTATGTGGAATATAATGTCTCTTATTAGTTCGGGGCACCATTGCATTACAATAATCTCGAAAAGTAGCATCCACAATTGATCCTCCCCCCACACATCCTATCTGATAGGTCACCGGGAATGAAGGTTTTATACGAAAGCAAAACAAAATAGCCCTTGTAAACAAATAATTTTTCCTCTATAAGGTATAACAAATTATAAGAATTAGGGTTGCCATCTCATCAACATAAGCTAGAAAAGTAACCCCTTTAATGCAGATGTTCTTTTCTCCCACATCATCTCCGATAGGTCAGCAGGAATTAAGGTTTTACACATAAAGCCCCCAAGAAAAACAAAAAAGCTCTTGTGGAAAAACAAACTCGTTCATAAGGTATAATGAATTATAAGAATCAAGGTGGCCAACTCATGAACATAAGCTCAACAAGTAGCCCCCGTAAATTTTTTTTTCCTCCACATCATCTGTGACAGGTCAGTGGGGAATGAAGGATCCAGCTAAGAGAGTGGGAGGGGTGGGATGGGATTGGTTTGGGGGCGCATCTCCTCCCTTTAAGACCAACTCCACACCCAATCATTCAGCCCAGTTGCAAACCCTGCCTGTCCGTGAGAGAGAGAGAGTGACCAACGTTTGGCGAGGTAGCGGACCGTGTTTGAACAGGCTAGAAAATGGCATTTCAAATGTGTACAATTCTCAGGTTAAGTGGCAAAACTAGTGCTCGGTACACACGTGGCGTAATGTTAGATCACATGCCGCTACTCAGGACAGGCAGGGTTGTGCACGGGGTGATCCAGATTATATTTTTTCTCTTTCTCGCTATCGTCCTTTCTCCATTTCTCTTTCTCTCTCTTTCTCTGTCTGTCTACAAAACTATACCTCTGTCAAGATTACATTCCATCTTTCTCCCTTTTTCTCTTTGATCCACCATCTTCCTCCCTTTCTTATAATTTCCCCCTTTTCTTTCATCCCCTTCTCTTTTTTGTTTTTGTTTTACTATCTCTCCCTCTGTTTCCCTGTTCCCTGTTCCCTCCTCCGCTTCCGCTTCCTCTTCCTCCTCCTCCTCCTCCTTTCCCCATTCATTTCTTGATTCATCTATGTATTTCTCTCCCCTGTCACTCTAAATATTTCATACTTGCTCTCCTTTTCTGGTTTTCTCTTCCGACCTCTTATTTTTGTGCCTCCCCCCCCCCCCCCCCGCCCCCACCCCCCTCAGAAATCTACAGTACTGCCCATCCTCTATTTTCTACCAGCCATTCTCTCCTGCCCGCTTTGCAACTGCCTTATTCTGTCAATTTTCTTCCTCCCCTCCCCCGCCCCCCCCCCTTTTTTTCTCTCTCTCTCTCTCTCTCTCTCTCTCTCTCTCTCTCTCTCTCTCTCTCATTCTCCTCTCTTCCCTCCTCTTTTATTTGATTCTCTACACCTCCCTCCATGGCCGCATCATTCTCTACTCCCCCTTCCTTTCTTCCTTCTTCTACCTCTACGTACTTCCCCTCCCCATCTCCCACTCTCTCCCTTTCTTCCCATTACACTCTCTCTCTCTCTCTCCCTCTCTCTCTCTCCCTCCCTCTCTCTCTCTCCCTCCCTCTCTCTCTCTCTCTCTCTTCATCCTTAATGTGGGCCTGCATACATACTGTATACCAGTGTATTAGTAACACATATATATTTGACAAGGACACCAAATTTTATGCTACATGTATGTACTAACTGCATTTGAAATGCAACTTGACAGTAATCCATTTTCATATTAATGTGCTCACAACTTTCCCTAGTTAAACATTATCACATTCACCTGCATTTCGGAATTCAGTGGATTGGGTGGAATGCCCTCTGAATCTATTAGTTGTTGCTACTTGGACAAACGTTGGACAAGCTTTGGAGTTACTATTAGTAACTTATTGTTTGAACGACATGAATAAAATCTGCATACATCATGAACATGGTCTTCTACACAAAATCTGCAGCTTTTCTCTGCATTTTCCTGCATGCATGACAAGACTACAGAGAGTAACGCAACCATGAAATCAATCTTCTTTGAGCATTGGTAATATTCTTATGATTGCTGCAAACGTATCTTTCTAACTCTTCCATCGAAGAACTGACTCTTCATGACACTCCTCCTAGACTGGGCATCTCCCCTGTAACCTGTTCATTAAATCACTCATGCTCCCATGCAATCAAACATTGAGCAGACAGTCAAACAAAAAGCAATTTGTCTGTACAAGTCTAGTACAAGTCATGAAGATGGGCGGTGGCGGGGGGGGGGGGGGGGGGGATAATGTCATGGTTACCACCAGCAAGGAGCCAGACATACTACAAAGTGTGCTCATGCCTAATTGTACAGCAAGGTCATGTTTGGTTCATGAAACTCCATGGTATTTCATTCGATCCCACCGTCTATCCCTCCCCAGCTTCCTTTCACTCAGTCCCATGTACTCAAGACTGTGTCAAGATGGCCGCCCATTTCCTGTTCGGGGAATCCATGGAGTGTCCTCAAGCCGCTTGCCTCTTGATTAGATTTGCCCGATGTGGGTGGTAATCTCCGTTCTGATGCCATTTTCTATGGCTTTCTCTCTTTTCCTATTCTTTTTTATTTAAAAAATCTCTTTCCTCCCCATTCTTAGGGCTCCCGTACTCCACGTCTGTTATATTCCATGTCCTTTTTCTCCTTCTTGCACTTGTGAATTTCCATCCAAAACTCCTACGTTCCTTCTCCTCCAATACCCCTCTTCCTTCCCCCTTCCTTCATTCTCCCATTGTATGCCACTAAATCCATCTTTTGTCTTTGATGTTTTTATCCTCTGACGAGATGTCATTGTTAACCACTCCCTCTATATTTCATATTGTATGACTTCCCCGTCATTAGCTTCCCTGTCCATATTGAGGAATAATTATCCTTGTTTTGTAAGACCTTCACCTTCATGATAACACTCCCTTTTTTCTTGTCATTTATTGATTATTCCCAGGTTTGTAAACTCTCCTCATAGAACACATACTGCTTTTTCTCCCCCCCCCCTCTCTTTCTCTCTCTCTCTCTCTCTCTCTCTTCTTCCTCCTCCTCCTCCTCCTCCTCCTCCTTTCCCCATTCATTTCTTGATTCCTCTAATCCCCTCCCTACTTCCTCCTCAACCCATCCTTCAAATCCTTCATTTCTTCTTCTTCTCCATTTCTTCTTCCTCCTCCTCCTTCTCATCTCATTCTTCTTCTTCTTTTTCTTCTTCTTCTTTTTCTTCTTCCTCTTTCTCTTCTTCTTCCTCCTCCTTCTCCTCTTTCCTCCATTTTGTTCCTTGATTCTTCTAATCCCCTCCCTCCTTATCCTCCTCCTCCCCCTCCTTTCCCTAACCATTTCTTTATTTCACTTATTTCCTCCCTCCTTATCTTCCAACCCATCCTTCAATTCCTTCTTCTTCTCCTCATCTTCTATGTCCTCCTCCTCCTTTTCCTACTCATTTCTTGATTCCTCTAATCCCCTATCTCCTTCTCATCCTCCTTCTCTTTTCTCACGTTACTCCAACGCGAACAAGCTGGCTCTGGTTCCGACCGCGCTAGTCAATTGATTGCAGTCCTCTCTCCCGCTGCTCAGCCCCAGATACTCAAGTCTGTGTCGAGATAGTCGCTCGTTTCCTGTGAGAGGAATCCCATAAGAGTACTCAGACCCTCTGCCTTCTGCCTGACCCCACTCCTTTTGCCTCCCTCATTATTTCTCTCATCATCCTCTCCTTCTCTCACTTTGTCCCTCCTTTTCCTTCCTTTCTTTCTTGATTGCGGAGGGGTACGGCAAGGTGTACTAGAGCCATCCCATGCCAGTCCTAACAATTCTTCCCCGATATTTTATGTACATAAGCAGAGGACTATCATAATGACCATGTGTCATTATTGGAAACTGGAGCAATCATGTGCACTATCTTTAATCCCTGTTTACAATGCTTTAGCCTAAAAAGCATCATGTTTCATGCTGAACTGGACAAAATATACCGTGGTTTAAAACTGCGGCTCCTTCCCTTTCTTCCCCTTCCCTTTCCCTATGCCAATTCCTTTGAGCTGTAGTGTATGTACATGTACGTGTCCATGTCCTTACCATCATGTGTGTATCTGTAGTACAAGTACTGTGCATGTACATTTGTAGGTCAGTTGCCTTCCGTACAGAAACCCTTCTTTGGGTACCAGCAAAGTAACGAGCTGACAAGGTCATATATACATTAAAAGAGTTGCCCTACACATGTAAATAGCATATAACTGACCTCCAACATGATACTTTGCAAAACATGATGGCTGCTGGCTCATTCAGCTCAAAGGGTTGCATTCGGAAATGCTCACTCAGGACAATTTTTTCCCCCTAATCTAGGTTTTCTCCTTATTCAGAAAACTCTCTGAACTTTCCTCCTAAATCCCCTCCTACATTGTCTTTTAACTTTATTGAAATGTATGCAAATGAGTGAGTTAGGGATACTGATATTCCAGAATGCATGCATGAGAGGATTTAGGAGAATATTTAGAATAATTAGGAGAGCCACCCCCTGTCCAAGACATTCATAACATACATGTTCAATCAAAAACCAGAAGCAACCATGCGTAGGCGCACGTATCTGATTGATGATTGATTTGCGTGTTCGCAGACTTAGGAAGAAACCTACGGGTAAGTCTAGATGATTGTGATTGGCTCTTCATAATAAAACATTCCCTTCCATTGGCTTGGAGATGCGCACTGGATGTGGTCCAACCCTCCCTAATTTGCATTAGGAGTGTCTTAGGAGGACATATTGGAATACCAATTTGGCCTCTCTTAGGCAACTCCAAGGAGTTACTAGAAAACTTCAGAATACCCACCCAAAGCTATCATGCTTATCCAAGATTTCATTAATTCACATTTAGACCTCACTTACAGGAAGGAGTCTTCCAAAGACAACATACTATTCAGATCTATGAGACAAAGGCCGTGTTTATCAACTTTTCAGAAATTTAAACGCGTTTCCAAAGGCCTTTACGAAAGCGTTTCCAAACGCGTTTCCAACCGCGTTAACAAAAACGGTGCGTTTATCAACTTGATCGCCCCAGTCGAAAACCGGCCTTGTCACCGAAAACATGTGGTTTAAAGCCGTTTCAGAACAGCTTTGCGTTTATCTCGCTTCTTTAAACACGTTTCTGGCTCAAACGCGTTTAGGATCGTACAAATTTGCGTGTTTCAAAACAGCTTTCCGAACCCCATAATCAAAACACCTTTGCGTTTATCAACTCCCTGAAACGCGTTTTAAAAAATTTAAACACGTTTGGAAACCTTAATTCTACCCAAAAAAAAGAGTTGATAAACACGCCCAAAGAGAAAACCTAGTTACTTATAAGATTTCAACTTCCATTCACCACTGAAGTAGCGCTTCAGTGGCTAAATGACTAATTGGACAACTATGATGCACGGAAGCACCACATCATCTTCAATGCAGCATAGGTGCCCAATTAGCCATTTTTGTAATGTATTCACAACTTTCTCCTTAACTGCATACAATGTAGGAACTTGTAGGAATACAATGTTGTTATGACATTCACGTGTACAGCTTATCTAATGATTAAGGTTCAATAGATGGAATGCATGATGAATCTATCACTCGTTGCTACTCGGTCAAGCCTCGGACGAGTTTTGGGCTTACCATGTATAACGTATTGTTTGCATAAAATTTGCATGTCATGGTCTATTAAAAAACTCATTTAGTGTACCACAGTCGTAAATTGCTTCAAATCTTTTTTTTAATTAAGATGAAATTACCACACGATGGTCAAAAGAAAATGAATGATACAAACTATGTGCCTGTTCATACATATTCATCAAGCAGGCACAATCATTCATGAACATTAATGATGGTATTTCTATTCCCTATGAATACATGTAAGCATGTAAGCCAACAACCAAAGCTTCACACTTATTTTTCATTGATATTTCCTTCCATTCTTATCACCGCTATATAGAGTACCAAAGTGTGACGTCATATGAGCATGTTGTCAAGACAACTGATTTTAAACTATGAGGGTAGAGCAAACAGTGGTGATCATAGCAGGGACTGCCCAACACTGTCAGACCAGTGAAAGTCTCACTAAATTGATATTGTTTACAGCCAGATGCCGGCATAACAATGGATATCACAACACCACAACAGTGTTGCACAGATGTTTCACTTCTTCCACAATAATGTGTTTAAAAGTATTTTCAATAAGCTGTAATTGTAATGCATGAATCATAACTTTTCCCCAAAGCGCATAGCATCATTTTCTTCACAGGTCTGTATCAAGTTTCAATGGGTGGAGTGCACTATGGATCGATGAGTAGTTACTCCTCAGTCAAACCGCAGAGAAGTTTCAGGGTTTCCATTCGTGACAGACATGTATGCTGTCATTTGCATACATAATGGAAATTGTCTGTTTCTATGCACCATGTTTAAGTACATGTGTATTATGATGAAATGACCATTATTTACAAATGTACTTTCACTTTCTCCCACATCTCTCACCCTCCTCTCTCTCTCTCATTCTCTCCCTCTCACAAAGGCACATCAAATCTTCTCTTCTCTTCTCTTAAAAGAGTGAAGAGATGATTAAATATAAACATTGCATTATGTACTAATAAACTTTCTCAGTCCCAATCACTGACAGCCCTATATCAAGAATAACTCAGCTTCTTGTCTATGGGACTAAGCAGATTAACTACTGCTAGATGATAGTTTGAAGATATGAATGGACTCACTCATAGAACTCGATGGCCTGCTTGAGACACTCTGTGACTTCTTGGGGGAAGTCGCCCGGGTCTTGGTGGCCGCTACGTCCGGCATGCTTCCCCTTGGCATGGGCCCGGCCCTCTCCAACCTACATCGAATGACAACAAAAACATTCATGAACTGCACTACACATACCAGCAGATGTACAGAGAAGATCTACAAGAAAACCATGAGAGATTTACAGGTACATGTATACAGGTAATCTACATAACGCCCTTTCACACCTCGCCGATCAAGAAAATACCTGAGGCCAAATTCATGAAACCTTACTAGCCTACTAAGTTGCGAAATATGCATGCATCTGAATGCATTTCAGGAACTAAGTAGTCTTAGTAAGGTTCTTAAGTAGTTTTTAAGTAGTTTACGAGATCAGTATCGGGCACTGATGTTCCCTGATAATTATTTTGTGCATTCATACCTCCCACATGGAGTTCTAGTTATTTGCTTTCACACTGCAAATATCCTTGTGACCTTGAAAAAGTACCCATAGTTTTGCACCAACTAAATAATCCATTTTCGTAATGTATTTACAACTTTCCCCCTAATTGCCTAGTGACGCATTATTACATTCACCTGTATTTCATGATTTAGTTTCAAGAGACGGAACACACTCTGTATCTATAAGTCGTTGCTACTCGGACAAACCTCAGACAAGCTTTGGGCTTACCATAAGTAACGTATTGTTTGAACAACGTTAATAAAATTTGCATACATAACGAAAATGGTCTATTTAGAGGTATTTTTTGAGCGGGATATTTCTTATGTAATGACAACTTATGAAAATGTTTACGGCATCCTGTAATGAATGTCAACTGAGAATTGTAGGGTTTGTCAATGACATGAAATCCACAGGACCACTCTCTACATACCACCATTTAAAGTCTCATTAAAGCTTGCTCATGACCTTCATGAAACTACATTCAGCATCTGATGATGACAATTATGAATACATCAATAATATGTCAGCCGTAGAATTGAAGTATTTGCCTACAATGTACAGAAATCCACAGCATCTCATTGTAGAACACTTAATTTATATTATCTTTTAATAATTATTCATAATTATAAATATGATGTGAGATTGCAGGCACAAACCCTTGTCTGTCTGTCAATTAGTCAATTAGTCAGTCTGAATCAATGAGTCTGAACATGTAAAGACTAACTCTAATACGTGTGTACTACATGACTCCAGACAAAGCAGTAAGGCAACTAGTCTTGCTTCCACACACATATTTTGAAAAAGTGTAAAAATCGAGACTGCGGCATTAGACTAATAAAAGGCTTCTTTATCGCTATTTCCCTTTCTTCAAAATTTCGCCACCCTTTGACTGACAACTACTCAAGGAAAACGGGCCATCACTAATGAATTGCAGCAATAGCTCTCCGTATTTCTCAGAAAATAGGCATTTAAAGCCAAATGCCTGCACATCACCATGACAACGTCTTCGCCCACTGTCATGATGTCATAACCGAGGTAGATTGGGACAAAAAAAAAGGATGATGAATGTTTGAACACCTACAAAGACTTAGAAGCTAATAGGCTTGACAGATTAAAGAACAAAAATACATTTAATTGTTAATGATAAGTAGGGACGAGCTTACACACTGTACATGTACATGAAATACGCATTCATAAAATTTACATTCCTGAACATGTTGTTACATCATTAATAAGATGACACTATTGAAATTACATGATGATTACAAAACATATATGTACAACAATAAACTGACAAATTCCACCTCCTTTCCCCTCATTCTACTTTTTTTAATCTATGTCATTTCATCAAGCCTGACCTTTAGTTTGAGCATCATACAAGGAAGACGTTTCACTGTCATCATGTCACTTACAGCCTTTGAAACAATGCTTGAAACAAGAATAAAGTTGATTTGAACAAAAAACAGATAAATGAGAGGAACAAATGATGAAAATGTTCATGGAGAGCATTGCACTGCATTGCAGCCATTTAACCCTTAACATACTGCTACCAGTTGATTTTTCACCATTAACACACACAAATCTCTTTGAGCAGCATTTTGTTTCTACCGGTAAGCACTCGAAGGGTTAATTCACTTGGCTGAGCTGAATCATTGTCTATTTTCAAACACGGAAGACGTCTTGCACAAACAGCTACCTGACCGAAGAAACTCACGTCAGATTGGGATACAGCCCATATCCCATGCAGAGGAAACAAGTAAGACAGATTGTGCTCAAATACAGTCGCCAGCGTTTGTTGACGTTACGGTGTTTGCAGTATACATCATGTCATAGCAGTAGAAGGTTCATCTTCGTGTACATGTAGAACAAACTTGTACTGTTTAGTATGGAAAGTTTCAGATACTCTACAATAACACATATTTGCAGGTTTTTTAATAGGTGAACTATACTGTATAATCAGAGGTTCATGTAGCACAAAATTGTATTGTATGGTATGGAAAGTTTTTAGATACTTTACAATAACATTGCTTTTTTAATACGTCAACTACATGTACACTGTATAATCAGAGGTTCAGTAATTGAACTCCAAGTAATAATGACATCGACAGGACTGCAAACGCCCCATTAATGCCAATCATACTGTTTAATTCTCATAAAGTGTAGAGCATACATGTGTGGGCTTATATCAAATACGAAAGCAAGAGATAGAGATCAGGGGACAGAGAGACGGAGAGATAAATAGGAAATAGAAACATCTATAAGGATTGAGCAAAAGCACTGTAATCAATTCATCATTCACCTGTACATGTACACCTCCAATGAGCATACAAAGCAAACAAACTAGACAATTTACTGATCACATTGATTGTTTATGAGGTATCGGAGGGGAAGTTATTCTTTCTTTTTTCCCCTTTTTTCTTAATTCTTGTTTGCAAAGCCCTCATTACTAGCTCTGTAATGCTGCTCTGTTAATTCAAGGTACCGTGGAGGAGTGATGCTCTGTGTATTGTCTTGCTATGCCATGATACACACTAACAACAACAAGTTTGTACAATACATCATCGTGAACCAAATGACTGGTCATTATGATTGTTAACGCAAATGACTATGTTTGATGTTTCTTCACAACAAGTTTGTACAATACATGATTGACGAACCAAATGAGTTACCCATGAAGGCTAACAACCACAATGCAGGGCTGGTCATTATGATTTTTAACGCAAATAACTTTCTAATAGATAATATGTTTGATGTTTCTCAACAACAAGTTTGTACAATACATGATTGACGAACCAAATGAGTTACCCATGAAGGCTAACAACCACAATGCAGAGCTGGTCATTATAATTGTTAACAATGCAAATAACTTCCTTATATATAATATGTTTGATGTTTCTGAAACATCTGCTAATCATCTGATTTGTACACTTTTAAAATTACACTTATCACCAATGTTTCACTACTCTTTATAATAATAATGATAATAATAATAATAATATTAATAATAATGATAACAATAATAATAATAATAACAATAATAATAAATCATTTATAGAGCGCAGAAACTATATTTATATATTCTACTGCGCTGCAAGAGCTCCTACGTGCACTCCTGCTACATGCTTTATAATTTAAATCATGGTCAGAAGTAAATTAGATCTATGTATAGAACAAAAAGGTTTTCACCTTTGATTTAAAGCTGTCTAATGTTTTAGATTTCCTGATGTCTACAGGTAGTTTATTCCACAATCTAGGAGCTGCATAAGAAAATAATCGGTCGCTGTAACTCTAATGGTGGTGTCACACCTTGGCGTTTTAGACAGCGTATGCCCAACGTATCAAAATTTCTCTAAAACGTCGGCATACGCTGAACTTTGATTTTTTTTTTCAACTCTGGGCGTATACTTAGCGTATTCATAACTAGTTGGACGTATACATAATGTATTAGTAACTTATATCGAACGCTTCGTTTACTTATAAGTAACGTATTCCAACGAATGCTTAGCGTATTGCTGGCGTACACAACTGATGCCCTACGATAGCCTAACTTATGCATAGCGCGCCGCAGCGTATCGCTGACGAACACGTGTCGTAGCCTAAACAAAGGCTGCCGCTCAACTATTCAAATCATAACCGCACGATACATCACCGTATCAACACCACCGCCATGCCGAAGAAACCCCACCTTTATATACCAATTCCTATAAACGCTATACGGTAGCTGTAGCCTAAGTTATAAACACGTTCAGTAAGTTTTGTGGTCGTCCGGAGCACGTCTTCTTACGTCTTCATACGTCAATATACGTTGGAGTTAAGTTACACATACGTTCAAAGCACTACGTTACTCATAGGTTAGAAGTAAGTCTTAGAGTACGCTGGACATTATCTCGACGTACGTCGACTTATGAGTAACTTACGAGTAACGTGTGTCAACGTGTATCAACGATCACGCAACTTGCCTACAACTTATGGCCCGCGTATGCGGGACGTATGAGCCATACGCTGGCATACGTCGAAAAATTTTGTGCTTGCCCAAAATTTTTCAACGACCTCGCCATATGACGACGTATACCAGCGTGTTTTAGCGTACTCTTAACGTATGCAAAACTTACCCGTAACGTATTCGACGTTCGCCAGCGTATTCGCCAAATTCCTCATACGTTGGGCATACGCTGTCTAAAACGCCAAGGTGTGACAGCGCCTTTAACATGCTATGCTTAGATTATTTCACCATTAATACACACAAATCCCAAAGAGTATCAGTTTGTCTGCCACACAAAGGGTTAAGCACTAATGGGCCCTTTTGCTCAAGAAATAAACACAACTCCATCTGACACATAAATAGTTACATGTACACCTCAGCACATTGTTTAGCCTGGCTTTCAGGCTGTTGAGCATTTCTAAACCTAACTATTCCATAAAAGGGTCTGGCTGCATAGACTAATCATCCTCAATTTCTTCTTTGGCTCTCCCGCACATTGAGAAAAGGGGAGATTGATCAAATGACTAGTCTTAGAATATCAGACTCTATTTTCAGTTTGGATCAGAAATGTTCCACAGCCTGGAATCTAGGCTACACATTGTGTTGAGCTTCATTTGGGCTCACCTTGTCTGAAAGTTCTCTTGAGATGTCCAGATGCCGCTGACAGCAGCAAATGGCCTCGTCAAATTTGCCCAGGACCTTCAGTGTATTGCCTATATTACCGCTTGCCTTAGCTTCTCCTAACCTGTCGCCAATGGATCTGTATGAGGAAAAGAATACACAAAAGAGAGAGGGAAATGCATGTTGGATCTGCATTAATATTTTTTTTTCTCCCCAATACTTATTACCAGGGCACTGTCTTGATATAAAGATTTGCAATTGATCACAACTCGACTCGCGATTGATATATCTTAAGTCTGTACATTAGGGAAAGGGGATTGGAGTTGCGATCACTTCAGATTACTTGCGACGATCTATCAGAACTTACCCATATGTGCTTTTTATAATACTATCAAGTCCAAGATGATGAGAAACATTCCAAATTGTATTTCACAAGCTTTCTTCACAGTTCTTTTCGAAAAGACCTTTTATCATATATGAATTACATGGTGCCTGTATGTAAAGTGGAACAATATCATTAACTCCACTCTGACAATGAAGGTACTAATACATGCATAGCCTTACGTTGCCAGAGTCAAGTCGTGTTTGTGATACATCAACGCCTTCCCAAAATCTTCCAGGTAGAAGTAGGCGTTGCCGAGCTGACTGTAGATGGCGCTCAGTGTCTTCAGGTCATCGGTGCCGACCTCGACCGCAGCCTCCAGATAGCGCACCCCCTCCTGCCACTCCCCGGCCTTGCATAGCCTCTCGCCCTCCAGGGCTATCTCCATACACGACGCCTCGCTCTGCATGCTGGCAGATGCAATAGCGCTCTCTATAGTTCTTGAATGATTGCTCTCGTGAGGCGTCCCACAGGTCTGCGTCGGGTTACACTTGGATTCTCATATACTCATCTGGATGGAGACAACAGTAAAGACAATCAAAGGGTTAACAAAATTACGGAAGAAAAAATATCTTATGCCCTCACTCAATCTTGTGAGACGTAGCACAGGTTTGCTTTCAGTCACAATGAGATTCTCATACATTGGATCCATGCCTGCAGTGGCAGCACTGCGCCCTTATCGACTGCAATACTGGATATGAATGCAGTCCATGATCGGGGCATGTCAAACATATACTAGAATAGTTTTTCGCTTTTCCTGAACAGGTTCATGAAGCTATGACTGTGAGATTTCACAGATTTTTCTATTGTTGACTTCCGTACAATCTATGGAATTTTAACTTCTCATATATACATGTATAACATCATTGGAGGCGTGCGTTGTTTTTTTTCAAATTTTAGTCAAAATGAGCCTTTACTGCGGCAAACAAATGTGAAATTCATTTTTAGTGGATAATTTTACATAGATTAGTGAGAACTTATTTTTCTAATTTGTAACCCTTTAAAACTGCAGCTCCTTCCCTTTCTTCCCTTTCCCTTTGCCAATTCCTTTGAGCTGTTGTGTACATAATGTACACATGTCTGTAGCTAGGGAGGTGTGAGTACACACTGTAGCCACGTCCTTGACTCCTTGCTTTGTTGTGCACACCTACTCACAACAAGAAATCAGTCAGATGAAAAAGCAGGCGAACTGCAAAGACGAAGTGCTGGTGTAAACTTTTGAACTTGTCTGATGAGGTATGATGAGAGACCTAGGTTTGATCGTGCCTAATTAAATTTTGCATAATGACATGGGTAAACATACCCGATGAATGTCACTGAAAGAGAGACATACAATGTTTGAACATGCCTAATGAAGAGCTACGACTAGAGAAGTGTGTGAACGTGTCTTGTTAAATGTTGGATAGACACGTGTGTAAACATACCCTATGAAATGTTAAGGCGAGAGAGACATACAGTGAAACCTGTCTATAGTGGCCACCCAAGGGAAACAAAATTGTGGCCTTTATAGACAGGTAGCTGCTATAGACAGGTGGCTGCTAAGACAGGTTTGACTGTACATGTACAATATTTGAACATGCCTAATGAAGAGTTGTGACTAGAGTAGTGTGTGAATGCCCCTAATTAAATGTTGTGGAGAGGCACATGTGAACATGTCCAGTGAAATGTTGTGGAGAGAGAGACGTATTTACTCAAGCATTTTATCTGATCCTGTCAGAGTAAACATGAAATGAAAACGTTCAACAGCCTTGGATGCCTGGCACACTGTGCCCCTGGGCTCTCCAATAATCAAAGTGACATGTTCAGTGTATGTGATATAGATCTGGCGCCTACCCACAGCATCATGAAATCTATGTCGGGGTCATACACATCATACATGTACACATGCAAGGTGATTGCTCACACTGACAGCGAAAAATTACATTTTGCCTTTTTTTTTTCATTTACATTCAAATAGCCCTACTTTACATGAAAAGTAATAATGTAATCTTCTTCTTGTTCATCCTCCCCCTGATTTCTGGGTGAAGATTAGCGGAGAACCGTGGGTGGGTTTGACTGGAAAACTGGAAATATATGAGTACAATCAGACGAGATCATTGTGACAGAATAGATGATATCCATGGTGGATTCAGAAGAAGTTTATGGTGGAGGTGAGGAGGAATTGTGCGATAGGAATTAGCAGGAGACTGTGAGGTAGGATGACTAGGGATAATTATATCAATTGTACAGGGAGGGGTGATCATTTAAAACAAATTAACAGGCATTCATGGTAATTTACTTGTCATAAATCACAACAAAAAAATCCCTGTCAAAATGGTTTCTATTACGGTAATTCCCCTTATATGGCATATAATCATGCACAGCAGTTTTAAGTATGCTAGTTTTGTGACAGCAGAAGAGCTCTGGTTTGAAAAGAAGCAGAGATGCCAAGTTCAACAAAATTTTATGTGTGAGATTTTCATGACTCGGCGTCTCGGAGCACGCTCATACGCGCGCGTGTGACATGATGGGCTTCATCACAATATTGACGTATACGATCCATTGCCATACGTACAAAACCATGTGATGCGCGTGCACTATCCATTGTATATCATGTACGTACATGCTGCACTGTTCGCGCGCTGACTGCATGCACTTTTCATTCGTCTCGCGTACGCGTGCCGGGCCAATAGACGGCTCATGCGAAGGCGGCCAGTGCGGGTCTATAACAGATGCTATTTTTTTCGTGTTTTTTCTGTCGAGTTCCGATGCGTGAGAAAAATGGGTGTCATGCGTGACTTGGGAGCTCTGAAGAAGTCACTCACAAATGAAGTTTAGTTCCCCCTTTTTTTTTTGCACACGGCACCAAATTATCTAAATCACTGCATTCAAATGGATCAAATTTATGAAATTTTAAACTTATCAGTGACATAGAATTCACATGTGTAATGCGTGGAAAACATACTCATACCCATAAAAACAAACATAAACATACCCCCCAAAAAAAGTTATCAAAACCGTTGTCAGGAGGTTAGGTCGTACATGATTGAGAAGTCCAATTCTTAAACACATTAAGTTGAACATATCAACATGAACATGTTTGAATTATGAACTCAGCCTCAGGCTATATGGGCTACCCTCCCTGGCCCTTCCCATTGTCATGTTGTCTTGCACAGCAAATGTTAAGTTTGGCTGCCTTTGGCCGTTGGGTTTACCTACATTTAGGCCTAGGCCCTAATTGCCTTCAACTTACTCGCAGCATGTTCAAGCTGACCAATTTTCCTCTGGCAATGGTAGGTAACGTTGCCTCTATCTCCTCTCTCCTCTTGTCGCACTGCCACTGACTAGGGCTAGGCCACTGACGTTTACAGTGATTTCTCAAAACAAATGGAAAAGCCGCCGCGGTCCAACCATTCACAGATTCACCTAACGTTAGTCGACAGTAGCAACGGAAGTTTGGAGACAGGGACGTACATGGATGCGAAACGCTTCTGACAGACAGTTCTGTGCCAAACCAAGGCAAGCCAGGGATGGAGAGATGAAATACAAACACGCTTAATATAATTGTAAGCTGGCCAGGCCCTGGATACAAGTTACATGTACGAGGAAACAGTTGGGTTAACGGTCGGAGACAGCGGCCATAACAGAACGTGAAAGCCAACATACAATTTGTACTGCGGGCCAGGGTAGGCTAGCTGGGCAGCTCGTACGGTACACTATACGGTAGTTAGCGCGGCGGGAGCAAGCGGGGAAGGTAACTGCCGATCGCACGTACTGTACAGCGCAGGCTAGCACTTTGAATGAATGGGCAGAGTCCGCGGCCGCATCCGTTGGTGCAATTACCATAAAAAGAAAAACGATAAACTATAGTGCAACCGTCTAATGGTGCGTAATTGTACTGGCGGTGTACTTATTTGTTGAGTAATATATCAGTATTGTAGTTGCGTCTTATTTCTAGATTTTCATTGTCCATTCTATCTTTTGTTCTTTCGCACACCCCCGCACACACATATTATTTCAAGTCAGCAAACTAAGCACATTGCGACATGAGTGTAGATATGACCCAAATCCGTTCGTTCATCTAGTTTTATAGAAATCAGTCATAATCTGACTTTGTTTGTATCCGGATTTCTTCGTAGATTTTATTTCAGGATATGAGAGTACATCAAAAGAAAATCAACATAAATAAGCAATAAATCTAACACAACATATATTAACATACAAGCATTGGTCTAACTTTCTCCATGCGCACATATAATAAATCACATTTTCTGCAACCTCTTTATATGCAATTTAGTGCATTTTATCACGAGTTAGGTAAACAAATCCCATAGAACAGCATAGTATCTGGAAAGTATGAAGAATACTTAAAACAAAATATTTAACATATTAATAGTCAGTGTGCTAAGTCGAGCTTCACATAAAGCTTCATTGTCACACTTCGACTTGTATGTCTGCGCGGTAACGTTAAATTATATTTTAGATTTAAACAATATGCAATTTCTTTCACCAGTCTTTCGTATGTTGGCATTGCTAAGTAACGGAGTCATTATTTCATCGCGATGTCGGCAAATTTCGGAAGTATGTTTAGCAACTACGTGTAAATTTGCATTTAAAAAAAAAAGACATAGTTCTGTTTTAAGGTAGCGACATAATTTTTTTTTTCTCGTCTAAAAAGGGTTGCTCTGTGAGAGTTGTATGTATGCCAAAAAAAAAAAAAAACCACCAGTGGCACTTTGAGAGTCAATATCTTTTATTCTGGTGTGGAAGTAAGCTAATTGGTCTGTAAATTATGATGTCCTTTAGAACAAAATTCTTTCAAAAATATAGTAGCCTCTAGGCCTACTTTATTCCACTGGCACTGAGCGGGCACTTCTTCAGTATACAGGATATTCTTCAGTAATGTTGACAAGATGAATAGTGTGCCTTTTCGTAACTTTTGAAGCCAATAGCCAGGTCACAGTGACTTTCTCTTGGAGTTTTCCAATCTTCATTGGAGTAATGCTTTTTGATAATGTGAATAAAGACCTGTTCCTCACATCAGCAACAACTCAAGCAACATGTGGTCATCCTTACAAGCTGGATATGAGAAGGAGTAGACTGAGCGTGAGACAGAACACCTTGAGCGCCAGAGTGGTCAACGACTGGAATTCCTTGCCTGCTGAAGTAGTCACAGCATCAACTGTCAATGGCTTCAAGACAAAGCTAGACAAGTGTTGGTCTGCGTGGCACTACGTTCACGCATGGGAATAGTTATTCTTTGACTGCATTGGTACAGCGCATAAGCACAGACACAGAATAGGAATTTATCCAAGTTAGGAAGACAACATACCAGATAGACCTGGAAACTCGACTGCAGAAACAACTGTATTTTTCCAGTAGATCCGGTAATAAAGGTAATAAAATATCGCCCTTTAAGAATTGTGTACCTTACTGATACAAAATACACAAGGGCACATAAAGAGTTGAGGGCATGATGAACTTCTTCAAGACATGGTTTCCTTATACCTGCACTGGTCAACACTACTACATTCAATGTCAGATGAAAGCCTCCTGAAAATTCGGAGAAGCGTGGTAGCAATTATTGGTGACAAAAGTTTCAGTTTATCACCTTTTAAGCAAATTGAATAGTCTACCATGTAATGTAAGAGAATGTTCCTCGTTATAAACTTTTAAAAAACACTTAAAAACATACCTATTTTCACAGTAAACGTTTTATATTCCTTCTTAATTTATATTGTATTATTTGAAGATTATAGGTGCTGTGGTACTTCTGCGCTCTGTTGCATAAAACTAACATTGCTACCAATGGCAACCTCTATGGAAACCTTGAATTTGATTGGCTGATTGGCTGATTTTAAGCGCAATTATAGCGATCGTGGGTCGTCCGCAACCTAGCCTGGAGACCGGAGACTGCTGTGCGCTACGATCTGCACCTGTCCGCTCCATAGTGCATGCGTTCAATAGGAGCAATGCTCGCATTGTGGGCTGAAAAGGACAATTGATTCTTAAACGATTAGAAAAATAAGTTCCCACTAATCTATCTAAAATTATCCACTAAAAACGAATGTCACATTTGTTTGCCGCAATGAAGTCTTATTTTGACGAAAATTTGAAAAAAAAACAAAAACAAAAAACGCACGGCTCCAGTGACATCAGAGAAGTGAAAATGCCATAGATTGTACGGAAGTCAACCATAGACCATTTTCGTAATGTATTCACAACGCGTTATTGCATTCACCTGTATTTTGTCATTCAGATTCAACGGATGGAGTGCACTTTGAATCTAGTAGTTGTTGCTACTCGGACAAACCTCGGACAAGCTTTGGGGTTCCCATTGGTAAGGTATTGTTTGAAGGGCGTGAATAAATTATTTTACTAGTATTCACGCCGTTGGCATTTATGGCATTTTTACTTCTCTGACGTCACTGGAGGCGTGCGTTTTTTCAAATTTTCATCAAAATGAGACTTTATTGTGGTAAACGAATGTGAAATTCGTTTTTAGTGGATAATTTTACATAGTTTAGTGGGTACTTATATTTCTAATGTAGTAACCCTTTAATGTAGACTATTGTCGGTGCGTTTCCAAAATGTAAGGATATTTTTTTTCTTCACTTTTTCTGACAATGTTCCTAAAGCTATGACTGTGAGAGTTCACACACGTCATCTTTCGGGTATACTAATGATTCCTACAGAGTTTCATGGCTTTTTCAAATGGGACGTGGCATTTACATTGGCATTGGTGATCACTGCTTGTAATGATTATTACCACGACTTGTATTGGTGTCATTCGTGTGTCAATTGTAGGTTGCCAAAACAGGTAGGCCTATGCTTGCCATCAATTCTATAGTGCAGTTAGGCTACTCCTTTAAACTCCCACCCCTCTCCATCCCATCACACATCCCCCCTCTTCTCTTGGTCTTCCACCCCCTCCTCCCTCTCTCTCTCTCTGTCTCTCTCTCTCTCTGTCTGTCTGTCTCTCTCTCTGTCTGTCTGTCTGTCTCTCTCTCTCTCTCTCTCTCTGTCTCTGTCTCTCTCAGTCTTAATCTTCTTTTTGTTGACCTTTCTTTCGTGTCTCACTGTCTGTTTCTCATTCCTATCTCTCCTTCTTTCTCTGTCTTTGTCTTTCTTTTCCCTTCTTTTACTCTCTCCAAAATTGCTCTCTAATTTTCTCTTCTCTCTCTACATCTCTCTCCCATCTCCCGTTTTCTTTCTTTCTTGCCCTCTCCTTCATATCACATCTCAACGTCTCCTTCATCTCTCCTTTTCTCTCCCTCCTGTCCATATCTCTCTTCTCTCTCTCTCTCTCTCTCTCTCCCACCCTCTCTCTCTCTCTCTCTCTCCCCTCTCTCTCTCTCTCTCTCTCTCTCTCTCTCTCTCTCTCTCTCTCTCTCTCTCTCCTGTCTACCCACTCCCTCACCTACCCCCTCTTCCACATATGCCTGGAGTCTCACATAATTTCCTTTAACCATCTACAATTCATAATTCTGACCATGGGACACAAACTAACCATTGAAACAAGTTTATATATCAATTAGTATTTATTCATTCCTCGAGGATTAATCTTAAAGTGCTCACAACACTGAACGTGCACACTCGCAGAATCATTCTAATTCTTCTTAAATACAAATTATGAATCACAACTGTAAGATAATGATAGACAAATAATCTGGGGAAAAGGCAAGATTATCAATTCCACTCATATGATGGAGGGTTAAAAAAAGATCAAATACACTGTGAAGATCAACGAAGGCATAGTGTAATTCTGACATCAATGATACATTTAAGATCTACTTGCAGATATCCTGAAAGAATTGTATGCAGCCAGACTTTCAGATGTTAACTTTGACATTTTAATATAAAAACTTCATGTAAATAGCATAAACATGTAGTGCATGAAAAAAAAAAATGAAACCAAAGACAGGGTAAAATACCAAGCAAGATAGCTATAACGTGACTCTAGTCATAAATTTATAACAAAAATGCTCTCATATAACAACTCTCATAACTCTCACTATCTCCGGGGAAATGTGCAGCAGAGATCAAACCAAATAAAGGATAAAACCATAGCTTTAAAGCTGATGAGAATTCTATATCCTACAGGTATATGGCTTTATTTTGCACTTACCTAGTGGGGCTAAGATCAGTAACCATGACAACACTATCTATTTATGTGTTATAGCAAGCACTGATTGTCATTATTTTCATCTGAGCTAGTTGAGCTATTTCTATAAAACTCAAAAGTCAGGATTTGTTCAGTGATTGCGTTGGGATGACAGACCAGTGATGAATCTTCAAAGTGGCGTAATTCCAAGTCCAATTGAGACCACTTCTAATGTGATGATATCTAGATTTTAGTGAAAGGGCTTTCTGGGGTAATTTCAATTTTCAAAGAAATTTTAGGCATACACCTAGTAGTAAGGATAGCATGCTCCATCCTGTAAATGAGCGAAAAACAAGTCAGACAAAAATCTTGGAACCAGACGGGATTTGAACCTGCAATCTACTGCTTACCGGGCAGCGACTTAACCACGCAAGCTATTTCTAGTTCACGGGTCAAGACACAACAACATGGAAACAAATACCCGAAAGAGTCTCATTTCATCTGACTCATTAATATTCATGAGTAGTCCGCCTTAGGGACAATTCGGCTAGATTTTGGTATCTGACTTGTATTTTGTTCATTTACAGGATGGAGCACGCTATCCTTACTACTGGGTGTATGCCTAAAATTTCTTTGAAAATTTTGATGATATCGTCCATTCATACTTCTTGCATTCCTGTATGGAAGTGATGTACTAATTGTTCAAATAATTTTTAGCCTGTTGCTCATGATTAATTTTTCTTGCTTTATGAACACTGGTCCTTCTCTCTCTGGTAAGAGCTAGGGGACTAGCAGGATACATGTGCATGTTCAATAGCTTATGAGGCATTCAATAGAGTTGTAAATACGCCAAAGTATTGAACATGTACATCCTGTCCCACTTTACAATACTTATGAAGTGTAATGAAGCGTAACCAAGTCATAACTAACCTTTAAGATACTTTTACGCTGGTATATTCATATAACTTGACACATATATAATTCATTATCCAACATTTGAGTGAAAAGGCTTTACAGGTGCTTTAAAGCACAAAACCGTATGGGTACAATATACTAAGGCACACTGCACACAGATGTTGCCAATTGAAGGAGTGGCTGTTGTCTTGAAACCCTTAAACATCTCTCATTACTTGTCTAATCTTATGACACTTAACACTTTAAAAGTTCTTGAGACTTGTGCTTCTTGAGACTTTATTGTTTTATCAGAATGTTCCATGTCTCTATGGTAACTGATAGCACAGATAAGCAAATACTACAAATCAAAACCTGAGTTATGTTTCAAGATGGTACTCTAAAAGATATGAGGCATACACTGGTCAACAAACAAATAAATGCTAGTATAAATTAGTGTCTGTTTCAAAGTAACTCATGCTTGCTTCCTTTCCATACATTCAGTTGTATCACAACCTAGAAACACATGTCCAAAACACTTTCCCATATCTAACCCCGTTATGAGAATAAGCAGTGCAAAAATGGTCAGAATGGATTGATAACATAATAAAAAATATGCAGCCTCATTTTGGCATGGAAATACATAAAGTCTACACATAATAGCACACATGGTGAGTACAAAAATAAAAATGAATGACTTTTAAATACACTTGACGGACACGAGGATAATCTGGGAACGTCAATCAGAATTTTAATTCTGAATTGAAAGAATACACACTCTCTTCGAGCACAGGTATGGTCCCTATGACTAGCACCAGTACATGTTCTGAGCAAAATCTGTCACATTATTTACAAAAAACCAGGAGATGAGTATCCTTCGGCAATCGTGGGTGTTCGCATCCCGCTTCCGTCCCGTCTTCCTGCTGTCTGATCATTGCGGTATTTCTGCAGAGATGAGTCCGACGCCTGCCGCGGGCTGGGGAAGGCGTCACACACACCGCCGATGTATGTCCCACTTTGATTCATCGCACCAATCGGATTCGCGATAAATCGGGGAAAGACGAGTTTCAAGCCAGTTCTCCACATCGCCGAAGCACAGACTGCGATGAGAAAAACATTTTGGTGCATCTCCTTTATGATGGATACGGAGTCCCTTTTCAAGTAAAAATATCAAAACGCAACACACAATGGCCAATCAGCGCGGACTTACGATGATTGCCCAAATCTATGTGTAGTGGTAGGGAAACCGCGAGACCGCGACATAGATGTGGTACACCCTGTCCAATTCGATACGAGAACGGAAGCGCGTTCCCGAGAAGCCTTGCGCCCTTACTTGGATGACATAGTCGCGAGTTTCATGCAACGTTCTTCGTGCTGAGAGAATGCCAATCCCGTCATCATTTGTCCTGATTCGGAATGGCACCTGGGGACGAAAAAACAAAGTAACAGGAGTAATATTAATGCTAAATATGTTACTCATTGCGGATAAATCACTACTAGTGATAATCGTTTGTCTCGCAATGTATGGTCAACAAGGAATCTAAAAAGATCACAATGTTTCTTACACAACTGCGACACTTTATCAGGTGTGATACACCTAAATGGTCAAATGACGAAGCCCAATACTATTGGCCGGTGTATCCGGATGCACTACTCACTACAATTTTGTATGACACCTGACGAAGTGTTGCAGCGGCGCACGAAACGTTGTGATCTTTTTAGATTCTTTGTTGACCATACTAGCGATGAGTAACATTCTTGCTGCCAGATGACAGTTATCTCTGCAAAACAACGCTCATCGCATTGGCCCAAATTCACGATGGAGTTGAAGAGTTAGACCATGGTTTGTACAGATTTCATGGCATATAAGGATATAAGTGCACTTGTTTTTAGTGTGTACTCTTCAAAAAGGTTCAGTGATGCATGCATGCATTTTGCATAGGGCACTAATTCATGCCTGTTACTGCGGTTTAGCCCACAGTTTGGTTAATATCATTAGATTAAACTGTGGTGTAACTAGCGTGAATTTAGCAGCCTACGCAAAATGCATACATTAATCATTCAACCTTTTTGAAGTGTATGCGCTAAATCAAGCACTCATATCTACTATTTATACCCTATGAAATCTCCATCTGAAACTCTAAAGACAACAGCCTTTACAAGACAAATTCAAGTGTACTTCTTGGCCGACCCAGTGTAAAATTGCTGTGTCTCTTCTAGAGCTGTACAGTGTCTCAGGTTTTTGATCGACTCATCCCTGTGGTATCACACTGATTTGCCTCACAGTCAACTTCATCCACTATCCATGCTCTGCCAAGAGGTGGCGCTAAAATACACCTCTTTCCACCCACCTCTGAGTTTTGGATGCTGAAGTAGGTGTTGTTGTGGTTGGTGTTGTCTGGTTTGACGAGCTTGAGTCGGAGCAGGTCCCAGCCAGCCTGGGTGTCGTTGAAGAGGGCCAGGGTCATGTACCTGATGGACTGGGGCAGGGCCATGCACTGACGGTACGCATTCTGGGAGAGGGATCTGGGACAGGATCGCTTGCAGTGCCTGCATGGGAAGGAAAGACAGAGACAACGTCATCATCTCATTGTTGTTTACACTGATTGATGTTCGCTTTCATATCTCTAATATTTACACCATTAACTATAGTTTTTCATTATTATTATCAATATAAACAAATTGAATAATTTTTAACCTCTCATTCAATTTGTTTGCGTTTACTTCTACTTATTCAGTGCCATCACAACCTCATATATTCTTATATATATATTCTTATATATTCTTATATAATTGAATAATTTTTAACCTCTCATTCAATTTGTTTGCGTTTATATATATATACATATATATATATATACATACACATAAATGAAAAAAAAAATTCAGTAGAATGCTTGCATCACAGGTAATTTGGTTTTATTTACTTCTATCAGTATCGCACAAAGCTCTTCAAAAGTAATTGAGAAGAGAGAAGTGGTCCAAGCTTAGCCCCATACGCTAGGTGGGGCTAAGACCCCCCCCCCCCTCACTTTCTTAGCCCCACCTATAGAACGGGGCTAAGGGAATTTTTGCCAGTGTAAAAGGGGTAACAGAGTTCACTGAGCTATACTTACCCAGTGAAGTCGTGTATATAATACTGGGGGCACTGAGTCTCCAGGCAGCTGTAGTTGCCCTTCCTGTTGAAACACAGCTCGTTTTGGCCGCAGCTGACCCTCTGCTCAATACACTCGTTGATGTCTGTGGGATAAGGAAAGGAGTTATGACAGGGAGAATAGAGTTTCCGATGACATAATGAATAAGTTGTTTATTCACAGGATTGACTGTTAAGTGACGAGACAAGTCATGATCAAATTTTCGTTTGGAGCTTCTCTTCGTAGTAATTGATCAATTGATCATCATGTTTGAAAAATAGGAAGAGATAAAGAAGACTAGGTGGGGATTTAAACCTGGATCTACTGCTTGCCGGGTATAGCGACACTATCCACCAGGCTACCGCTTGGCACATTACATAGGAATCAACACTCAATGCTTCCTTTTGTGTCTTTATTTATATTCATGAGTTCTCAGTGGGAGGGGTGTATATTTCAAGGATTGAATGTTGCATGGAGAGAGACAATATACAATAAAATCTCCCTTTTTGTTACCAGTACTCTCCATAGTAATAAGATTGATCAATCCATAAGCAAAGAAAAAGAAGATGATGCAGGGACTGATCTGCTGCTTGCAAAGCAGCCACACAATTAAGCTAGTATTCTTAGTTTTGCTCACAAACCGTTTTTAATGTGAAACACCTCACGGCCACGAATTTTGCTCCATCGCAAAGGCATACCAAGAGTTGCATGGGAAGTAAGCTATACAGCATAGTGAATCAGACTCACCCTCTCCACTTCATCTGTTTTCTTTACTCACTCACTTCTTAAGTAGCTCTTTTCAGAGCTATTCCGAAAGGAATGAGCTAAAATCTCTCTCCGGAGCTAACCTCTCCAAATGACTACTCTACACTCACAATCTCCCACTTCATCTGTTTTCTTTCTTTTCTCACTCGCTTTCCGAGCAGCTCTTTCAGCGCTATTCCAAAAGCATAAAACTACATGGTGTCCCATGAAAATCACCATACAGTATATTTCCTTCACAAAAAGAGCTGGGCCCTATTGCATAAAACTTACCATTGATGGTACCTTTGCTCCCAAACACAATTTCTATGGAAACCTTGAATTTCATTGGCTGTCAAGTGATGTTACCATGGTAGTTACCATTGATGGCAGAGTTACCGTTAATGGTGAGTTTTATGCAACGGGGCCCGGGAGCTGTCTTAACCTACCGTCACAAGACTTCTGGTCTGGGTTAAGCCTGTATCCTGGCGGACAATGGCACTGGAAACTGCCCTCGGTGTTCTCGCAGCGATAGTTGCACAGCGACAGCTCCGCTACTGAGCATTCATCAATGTCTACAAAAAACAATATGAGGCCAAATCAGTCATGAAATGAACAATATAAAACCGGAGTCTATTCTCATAAATCAAATACATAAAGAAGATGGTCTGCTGCAACAAGGGGGGCATTTGTTCTCATAAATATTTTGAATCATATACATAAGCAAGAAAGTATTTTGAAAGAAGCTTAGGGGGCGTGTGTGCTGTCATAATTGTCATGGGTCGAATACATAAGGTAAATGGTCTCTTGAAAGAAGAAGACAGGGTTTGTTTTCATAAATCTCATGAATCAAATATGTAGGAAAGATGGTCTTTTGAAGCAGGGGTTGGGAAGGGGCATTTGTTCTACAAGATGTCATGAATCAAATACAGAAGAAAAATAGAAGGGGCGGGGTTGCAACAAAAAGATGATCTGTTGAAAGAAAGGGGGTGTTCTCTGCGTCATAGAATACATACTAAAATCAATATCTTGCAGTAAATTGAAAAGGGGCTGTTTGACCTCTTTAATTGAATACATATGTTGGTATGCTGAAGGGGGAATGAAAAAGGTATGTGTGTGTGTGTGTGTGTGGGGGGGGGGGGGCTGGTTAGGGGGGTGTTATCTCACCAACGCATCGCTCCCCCCTCAGCTGGAAGCCGGTGGGGCAGGTGGGTAGCTGGTTAGCCCCTGTGTGAGGCTGCTGGGGGCGCCCAATGCACGTCTTCTTGTCTGGCATCCTCTGCATGCCTGGACGGCACAGGCACTCGTAGTCCCCCATGGTGTTCTTGCACTGGTAGGTGCACGTATTCTCATGGAAGCACTCGTTGTCGTCTGTTAGTAAAGCAGAATAAAAGGCTTGATTTGATTGGTTACCACACTCTACATCTACATGTACAGCAGTCAAAGGTAATTAGGAATAGTCATGCAGCAGTAAGCATTATTCACAGATTTACACAGAGATAATTAAACAGTTATTTTGTCTTCTGACTTCTGATATTGGAGTTCTTGCACTGGTAGGTGCATGTGTTCTTGAGGTTGCATTCATCGTCACCTGTTTATAGAGCAGCATGAAAGGCTTGATTTGATTGGTTACTCTACATGTACAAAACTACTATTTATTTTATGGAGATCATGTCATTACATGTATGAAATATGTTATTATCATATAATTCTAGGTTTGAAATTCAGACATTTAAAGTTAAAGACACGGTAGCCCATCTGCAAAAGTCATGAAACTTGGCAGGAATCAGCAGTCTACCCTAACGATAATGTGTATGAAATCGCAGTCATAGCTTCACAAACATTTTCAGGAAGAGTGATTAATTCTTCTTTGTTTCAAAACATAGCAACCATTATGATAGTCTACATTCATAATCGTGCAAAAATGCATTCCAATAAAATATGGCTTCAATCCAAAGTAGAATGAAGCATTTTTGTCAAACGAAAGGGGACTCACCAAAGCAGAGTCTGCCTTCTGCCCGGTAGCCACGGGGGCAGAGACAGGCGAAGCTGCCCACAGAGTTATGGCACCTCTGGCTGGAAGAACACTGATGCTGATTGGTCTGGCACTCGTCGATGTCTGCGGACACAGAGGGAGACAAACACCAAAGCATGTCACATGATTCCTCTACTTGTACAATGACAGGTCCCATGATCTTCATTACTAGTTTTCTGTAGCCCATTCTGTACTGCTTATTTGCAGACTGGCTTTGCTTTGCTCCACTCAGATACCAACATTGTAGAATTTGTGTTTCTATTGAAAGCAAGTTATTTTTGGACTGAGTTCCCCGAAATGTGTATTTGTTTCTCACTTAAATAGTATGAAACCAACATTTTACAATTTGTGCTTCTATTGAAAGCAAGTTATTTTTGGACTAGAGTTCCCCCAAATGTGTATTTGTTTCTCGCTTAAGTAGTATGAAACGAACATTTTAGAATTTGTGCTTCTATCGAAAGCAAGTTATTTTTGGATTGAGTTCCCCCAAACGTGTATTTGTTTCTCACTTAAGTAGTATGAAACCAACATTTTAGAATTTGTGCTTCTATTGAAAGCAAGTTTTTTTTGGGACTAGAAATCCCCAAACGTGTATTTGTTTCTCACTTAAGTAGTATGAAACAAACATTTTAGAATTTGTGCTTCTATTGAAAGCAAGTTATTTTTGGACTAGAGTTCCCCCAAATGTGTATTTGTTTCTCACTTAAATAGTATGAAACCAAAATTTTTGACTTAGTGCTTCCATTGAAAGCAGGTTTTTTGGGGGACTAGAGTTCCCCAAACGTGTATTTGTTTCTCACTTAAGTAGTATGAAACCAACATTTCAGACTTAGTGCTTCTAGACGTGTATACATCTATACCCCTGCTGGTAGGAAAAGGTAAGAAGGTGTACTCACCCACACAGCTGCCGTTACGAGCCCTCTCGTAGCCCGGACGGCAGACGGTAACACAGGTATAGTCTCCCTTCCGGTTCCTACATTCCTGGTTGATGTGGCAGGGGTTCAGCTCGGCACACTCGTCCACATCTACGACAGACAAAACAAGGAGGCTCAATTATTATCGCAAAGATATGTATCGTTAAATTTGATTGACTGCTGTAAATGAAAAGGAAACCAAGAGATATTTGACTGGTGTGTCTCCATCCGTGACCGTGCTCAGTCGACTAGTATGCGTCCACCTTAATGCGCAGATGCGAAAGTATTGCCAAAATCTCGTACATTTAGTAAAATTCTCTAATGCTTGAGAGAGACCTGTCATATATCATCCTTAAAGCACATTTGATGATATTTGGTCAAATATTTCACAATTTATCACATGCCCAGCAACATTTCCCAATTTGACCTTGACCTATATCTATTGACCTATATGCCCTACCATATACTAATACTACCATTGCACCAAGTTTGATGAAAGTTAGTCTATTATTTTTTTAATTATCACGTAAACAACATCCGGATGAACCAAAGGACAACTTGGAAACATAACACCACGCGGCTCCGCAGTGGAGGCAAGAAAAAGAGAAGAGAAGTTGAGACGGTTACCTTGGCAATGACTCTGGCCGCGGAGTCTGTATCCCTGTCTACAGGTACACCTGTAGCTGCCCATGGTGTTGAAGCACTGGTGGGAGCAGATGTTGGGCGTTTCCTGGCACTCGTTGATGTCTGAGGAAAACAGAAGAACCAGCAGAAAATATGAAATTGCAATTTACATATATTGTTTTATATCATATCATATGTTATGTATCATATATTATATAACTGTTTATATTATATATATTTTTCATATTATATTATTATATTATTTGATCTACCCGAGCGTCTCCTTTTTCTCCTCTTGTCATATGTTTGCCTTTATTTATTTCTTAATTGTTTAGCAAATTATTGTCAATTTTACACATGGACAAATGTTGTATGATGTTCGCTAATATGTAACAGGACATTTGTTTTCAAGCTTTTGCTTTATGTTCCATCTTCATATTAATTTATTATGTTTACTCGAAACATATATTCACAATATATTCAAAATGTATATTTGTATTGTCAGTATTTGTGGAAAATGAAATAAATAGAAAACAGGATATAGCATGTCTGTGTACACAGTTGCCTAGGTGTTTTTCCACCCTAACCATCCCATGGTTTCCTTCTTTCCCCTCTAAATAGTTTTCTTTTGATCAAATAGTATATTCATTTTTGCTATTGCATGGGTGTCTTCCTGCCCTGCCCATTCATTAATTGGTTTAATTCTTTCTCTTTCTATCTGGCACTCAAAAAAAAAAAGTTATTACATTCGAAAAACGAATGACTACTTCACGCTTTGCCTAGCCACTTTTTTTATTTTTTAGTAAAATTTATTTATTTATTTATTCATTTTTTTACTGTGCTTATTAACTAATGTATTTATATTTTTGTATTACTTTGTATTACTATGTATTGCTATTCCTATGTTTGATGTACATGTATATCACTCATAGGCCTCTTAGGCCGGCTCTCTTTGGACGGGTGTGACTTTTTAATAAAGAAACTAGAGCAATTCGACTGCCGCGCAGTTGATAGATATGCCTCCGCCTCTTTGCTAGCTCTATTTAGATTTATTCTCAGAAAATGTGTTTGGTGGGCAATGAACCATTTAATTCCTATGTGAAATAAAAATATATTCTGTTTTTCCATGTTTGGCCAGGTTTGGCAGTGTTTATTGACCTTTGACTTCCAATCCAATCAGTCCGTCTAAAGCCATCCTTCTATTAAGTTTGTTTAAAACAACCAATTTTGGGGTAAAGTTCATTGACCTTTGACCATTCAGAAATTTTACCCACACTTTCACCAGTCTACCTCCATGAAGTGATACATCTCTTTTGCATTCACTTCGTGGCGGAGGCATAAAAAACTAAACTAAACTAAACTCACCATCGCATTCTGCCGTGCCCGGTCGTCTCCTGGTCCCCCTGGAGCACAGGGAGACGCACTTGAAGGAGCCTGCCGTGTTCTGGCACTCCTGATGGGACGGACACCCACCATTCCTGTACCTGCACTCGTTGATATCTGTTAGATACACACACACACACAAAGATACAAGAAATGAATCATGTGTCACTCAGGGTGGTCCCCAGTGTAGAAAACATGTGGTGCAAACACCATGCGTCGGGTCTAGAAAGTGATTGTGTGCCATATGTAAATTTACTGCACCATGCGTAAAATCAGTATCAGTCTTATTGTTCTTACTGTTTTTGCTTTCTTTGAGCAACATGTTCCATAGTTGTGTACCACACGTCCAGCACAGATATCTGACAAAAAGTGACATTCTGCCCTTTTGAGCCACGCGTAAAAGGTTCCCTGGTGACCACCCTGGTGTCACTTACAATATTGAATTCACTTTTATTTGAAAGCATATATGATAAAGAATCATAAAATGAATGGAGGCAATTTGATTGCAAGCATTCAACAAGTGTGCCCTTGCCTTAGTTTGAGCTTTATCTGAGCTGAATTGATGTTCTATCTTCTTACAACTGAGCTTGATAGCTTATTGGTCTTTGATGGAAAAATATGAATACATGGTCGAGGGTGGGGGGTTCCAAGACCTTTGATATTGGCTTTATCTGAGAGAAATGATGTTCTATGTTCTTACAACTGAGCTTTATAGCTTATTGGTCTTTGATGGAAAAATATGAATACATGGTCGGGGGTGGGAGGGGGGGGGGAGGGTTCAAAGACCTTTGACATTGGCTTTATCTGAGCTGAATTGATGTTCTATCTTCTTACAACTGAGCTTGATAGCTTATTGGTCTTTGATGGAAAAATATGAATAAATGGCCGGGGGTGTGGGGAGGGGGGGGGGGGGGGGGTTCAAAGACCTTTGACATTGGCTTTATCTGAGTGAAATGATGTTCTATGTTCTTACAACTGAGCTTTATAGCTTATTGATCTTTGATGGAAAAATATGAATACATGGCTGGGGGTGTGGGGGGGGGGGGGTTCAAAGACCTTTGACATTGGCCATATTTCAGCTCACTCATCAATGTTCACTGAATCCTTCACTAACACACAATTCTAAAGCAAATCTGTTCACCAGTTCTTACAATATTGCGTATACTCACAGGGGACAGACAGCGAATGAAAACAAACCAACAGATTTTCGTCAAACCTTCACCAATAGGCTGCTTTCATTTTTCTGCTATAATTAAAACCAATTTTATGCTCAATGAGGACCCAGCCTGTCTGAACGCCTACCTTCACAGATGCGTCCGTTGAAGACCGTGAAACCCGGCGGGCACGTACACACAAAGCCTCCGTAGAAGTTCTGGCAGGAGTGGGAACAGGTGTCTACGTTCAGACACTCATTCACATCTGTAGATGGCATGGAAGATGGAAATGTAAATTACCATGGAAACTTTTCTCCATTCGGATACTGAGCAGTGCAACGCCTGCATAATCTGCTGTACAGACAATAGACGATAGGGTATGAATACACTTCAAATTCCTCACAAGGTGCAATGAAGCCACATTCCTTTGTTTACTGCAGTTCTATGGCAAATGTTGACATCTAAACTAGACCAGGGTTCTTAAAGTCAGTAAATCTAACCCGTGAGCAATGGCTTAAAAATGATACATACAGTTGGATACAAAATACTTGACAATACACTCAAACTATGTGAGAAAGCGTTCGAGAATATTAACACATGCCAGGACATCAATACTTTAAGAACCTAATTTATTATGTAATCATCATCTGTAATGAATCATAATGTTACTTCTTAATATTGATACATGAACTCACATTTCTTCAGATTCTTGTACTCAATGCCATTCTTTACTTTATCATTAAATTATTATAATACATGTGTTGCAGTGACAAATGAAGCAATAAAATCTTTAAACAAGGTGGTTCGCGAACCATGAGTATCGCCTGATTTTGCAATCAATAAACAGTGCCATCCCATTCTCGGACGCCCATTATCAGACTCCAATTTTTTCCTTTGTAGTCATGGATATTTAGTAAAGTTTGTTGATCTAATAACGAATCCTTTTTTGAAAGATGAAATCTCCTCATGGTGTCTAGTAAAAGAGAATTCCTTTCTGAACTCTTTTGTCACAATGAAGACATAGTTACAAACAGAAATCTTGTTAACTTTAGACACTGGAGTCAAAAATATTTGTTAACGACTTAATGGGGTCAGATGTCAGGTTTTAAGTAGACAAAGAATAACTGAAGTGTACAATATCTCCATTGATTACTAACACGTTTCATTATAAAACAAGAGATTAGTGAAAAGTTGAACAGTTTTTCACGACCTGATAACGATTTTGTAAAGTTAACCACTCCACTCAGACCACATGTTATTAGTATTTTGATGAAGCAAGAAAAAGTGTGTAAAAATTGATGCAGAAATAAAGAAATGAGCAAGTTAATCAAAAACTTTAACATTTTTGTAACAGACCAACAGACTAACAGACTAACAGGAAAAGTGATTAATAGGTCTCTGCCAAACTTTGTTCAGGCGAGACAAAAAGATGAGAGTACTACTTACCTCTGCAATAAGGACCAGGCATATCTAAGCGGAAGCCAGTTGGGCATTGATTCCTTGGTTCTCCTGGAAAGAAACGAGATTTAACACACACCAAGAACAAAATTAACAAATGGCGCTGGAGCTCTCACACATAGGGTGAGAAAGGAAGTAGGAAAAGAAGTATTTGATCGGGAGGGGGGGGGGAGAGTGTGACAAAATATTCTCTTATAATTCATTCAGTCATTGAGTTTGGCATTTCAAATTGCTTATATTAAAATAAAAAAGAAGTCCATGTGAAGGAGCATGAGCTGACAACAGAAGCATTTCCCCAGTGGCATGTTCGCATCAGCATAGTGCACCACTTTAGGTATTTGTATTTCTGAGGAGAAAGATGGTAACTTAAGAAGTTACACAAGAATTGAAGATGGTGAAATAAACGTATAATACAAATATGATAACATTCGATACTTAGAGAGCACGTATAACACAATTATTCTCTATGCATTTGAAAAGGCAAGTGAAATGGATAGAGTAGAGAGAAGAGAGAGTGAAGGAGAAAGAGAGAAAGATAGAAAGAATGAGCAAGAGAAGGAGAGAGAAAAAGAAAGAGAAAGACAGGAAGAGAAGGAGAGGTAGAAAAAAGGAGCGAGAGAGACATAAGAAAGTACCAACATGTATGAAACAATGATTAAAAACATACAGTTAATTCATAAATACAATAAAACAAACAGAAGTTTCCACTCACCCCGTGTAAAGTAAACCCTTATGGTGTAGGTGAGAGATCCGTCAGCCGCATTATACTCCACTGTAGCGCCCTCAGTATGCAGCGACTGCACCAGGTATGCCATGCGCTGGCCGGCGTCATTATATGTGATGGTGTGGTTCCAGGCGTACAGCAGGTCGGTGCCCTCAATGTTGACGTGCCGCGACGACTTGCCGTAGATCTCACCTGGCCCCGTCTGGATGTAGCTCTCGCTGTAGTCCCTGGTCAAGATTTGGTCCTCGGGATAGACCTCGGGCGTCTCCCCTGACAACAGGATGGTCAGATGGAGGACGCCATTCTCATCCACCCCCTGGGATCGCATCCCCATGGTTACGTTCTCCCCTGTCATACAGAGAGAGATAGAGAAAGCGTAGGATTAGATTTAAACGCTTTTCATCATTAGGAAGGAAATCTGGAAAATGACACAAATTTCTAATGATTTATTATCCCTGCATAATGTTACATTCACATTCTCGTTCTCATCAACCCCCTGCGACTGTCCCCATCGTCACATTCTCAACTGTCACAAAGAGCGAGAGGGATAAAGAGAGAGAACATGATTTAATGTTAACTCTAATCAGCATTATAAAGGAAAAACAGAGAGAGAGCGAAAGAGAGATTGTGAGACAGAGATAAAGTGACAAAGAGAGAAACGTAAGAAGGAAGGTAAGGTGAGACAGACATACAAATTAAAGAGAGGGAGATAAAATGAGACTGACAGAGAAAGAGAGAGAGAGAGAGAGAGAGAGAGAGAGAGAGAGAGAGAGAGAGAGAGAGCGAGTAGGACAGAGAGAGAAGGAGATAGAGTGAGACATAGAGACAGAAAGAGGGAGATGGGGAGAGGGACAGAAAGAAAGAAGGGTGAAACATAGACAGAGGGAGAAAGGAGGAAAGAAAGAAGGAAGAGAGGTAGAAATTGTTTGTACCTGACCAGAACTGCACTTCTGTCTGCCTCTCAAACTCTCCCTGTGTGACTGTGAAACCATTGGCCGTGTTCTCCCTCTCGTAAGCGCTGGTCCAGTAGACCGGTGAGATCAGAGAAATCAGCATCCGCATCACGCTCCCTGGGGGAAGAAAAGAATCAGGCAAAACAAAGGATTTTAATCAAAATCAAATCATAAAGAAACACACCAAAACTCAAAGATAATAGCCCATATTCATAACAACGGTTCAACTTAGACTGCATACTTGCAAACTAACTTCATGGGGTACAAAATGAATCATCTGATGCTATCACAACAATATTTCATTTCATATTATCGCTGAAATATATGATACATTATTAAACCTAGTAGGTTTCTGAGCCCTACAATTATATTTGCACTTTGCATTTCATATATGTCATTTACCATAACTGTGTGCAATATAATGTCATAGTGCATTTTTTGGTGTTTTTGCCTTTATCGATAAAACAATATCTCACTCATCTTTGACTTGTACGATGCGATTATATCTCATGCACTATATTCTGGTATCCCCATTCAATATCCTAAAATCATACAATTTCACCATGGAAACTGTGCTATGTTCCTGGAAGGCAAGCGACTCACCAGGGTCCCAGCATTTCAAGAAAACAAAATTCCCTGATTTGTCCATGATGAAGTCTCAAAATTCCATGATAATTCTTTTAACTCATTTCCAGTTTCACATGTTTTCTATCCTGTTGCAGTGAACTATTTGCAGTATAAAATGCAACAAAATATAACAGAGTCTGAATGACTACTTTCGACTTCTGGGCCAACCAAAATTCCCTCACTTTTCCCTGATTTGAGGCACTTTTATCAAATTCCCTCACTCTTCCCTAACTGGAAAAAAAGTAAAATAATTTCCCCTGACTTCCCTGATTCCACGGATGGGCTGGAAGGTGAGTGACTCACCAATGTTTTCCGGGACGTCTTGCATGTTGGCTGTGACCCAGGTGTAGCCGGCGTTGTCCACACTGATGTTTGCATGAAGGATGCGGAGGAGGGTTTCTCCGTTGATGTTGGCCGTCACATGGGCGATGGCCTGCCTTGGACCAACTGCAGAGGAGGTACCAAGAAAAGTAGTCATGATTATTATCTGGTATGTCAACTAAAGCAGTCAAAATTGGCAGTTGGTGAGGTATGTCAACGATTGAGGGTCACCAATGTTTACCATTGATTTGCTTTAAAAACAATTATAGAAATAATACACAACAAAATTAAGAAATTCTCATAACCCAGCCCCAAGGGGACTCACCGATGCAGCGCGGTACCTCGCAGGACCGGATGAGCTCGGCTGTCCCAGAGCACACCCTTCCCCCGTGGGCTGGGGCGGGGCTGTCGCAGGCACGCCTCTTGGCTTGCTGGCTGTCCCCGCAAGTCGCTGAGCACTCGCTCCACTCCGACCAGGGGCTCCACCTTCCATCCACTGTGGGTAGAAAACAGAAAGACGGCTCATTTCTTTTGTTTTACATGGAGAGCATCATCATCATCATCATCATCACCACTCAAAGTCCATTTTTCCCACTTTCTGAGGTTGGACAGTTCATTTCCTTGATATGGCTCTCCTCCATACTGTCCTGTCATTTGGGTCAATGTCGGCAATGTTCAACATTTGTCTATCTTCTTTGATTGTTTCCTCCCATGTCTTGCGAGGTCTCCCAAGTGGATTCTTCCCAACAACTGTGAAATGTAGTATTCTCTGCAGCCAGTGGGTTTCTTCTCTCCTAGCCACATGACCATACCATCTCAGCCTGCTCTTCCTCATCAACTGTCCTATCCTTACCAGGCCCATTGACTGGAGGAGGGCTTTGTTTCTCTTCCTCTAACATAATGATACCCTGCACATCCATCTGACCATCCTCATCATCATTAGGGAATAGTTTTCCTGGTGTCGCAGCAGTGCAAATTGTTACACATTTTTGTGCAGATTGTTCCACACAGGGAAAGTTGTATAGCAGTTATATAAAGTTAAACTGCACAAAAATACTAGTTCGCTAATTGGGCTGGCCTTTCTCCACTCAGATACTGAACAGTGTGACTATCACATAATCTGCCGTACAGACAACAGACTACAGGCTATGAATAAAATTCCTTTTAGGGTGCAAATAAGCCACACACCTGTACTTACTGGAATTCCATGTAGTCTTTTAACTATTTACACCCAAACCTTTAAAACTTTTATATTCATATTTTAATCATATATGTGTAGGTCGTGTCAGGAATGAGCTCTTTACTTTGTATTTCCATGTATCGTATTACTATTTTTGTAAACATCAACATTTCAGCCTCTTGGCTGCAGTTGCATGTATTTTCCTTTTAATATTTGTAACTTTTGAATATTTACTGAAATAACCATTATTGAATTGAATTGAATGACAAATTTGGACATCCTAACTGGACCAGAGTTCAAGAAGCCCAAAATCTAATCCCGAGCAACGGGTTAAAATTTATACTATGTTCTTGCGGGAAATAAATCAACTTGAAGTTGACTTGAGACCTTACCTCTACATGGCTGCTGATTGCATGACTGGGTGTCGATGCTGTCCCCTACGCAGGGCCGGCCCGTTGGGGAGGGGGCTGGCTTGGTGCAGGACCTGAAGCGCTGCCTGGTTCCTCCGTTACACATCGCTGAGCAGGTGCTCCATCTGCCCCAGTCAGACCAGTGACCATGAACTGCAGCAAAGCAAGTCACATATATTTAACTCTCCCATGTCCCATCTAGGCAATAAACTATCTATTCTTAATCTTGCAAATTTGCATTAATCATGAATATTCATTATAGCTAGACTTACCTGGGCAGGCTTCTGTGTTACACTTCATGGTCTGTTTATATCAATAAATATTAATAACACTTTTCACATGAATATTCATTCAAGTTTTACCCAGGCAGACTTCTGTGTTAGACCTCATGGTCTGTGTATATTAATGACTATTTTAAAAACTTTAAATATTCATCAGAGCTGGACTTACGAGGGCAAGCTTCTATTTCGCACCTCTTGAATTAATATTTTTAAAACTATTTACATAGATATTCAATATAGCTAGACTTACCGAGGCAGGCTTCTGTATAACATTTTATGGTGCATATTAATGAATATTTAGAACAGTCTATACATGAATATTTATTTGAGCTGACTTACCCAGGCAGGTTTCTGTATCACACTTCATGGTGCATATTAATGAATATTTAGAACAGTCTATACATTAATATTCATTTGAGCTGAACTTACCTGGGCAGGCTCCTTTGTTACACCTCATGGTGCATATTAATGAATATTTAGAACAGTCTATACAATAATATTCATTTGAGCTGAACTTACCCGGGCAGGCTTCTGTATCACACTTCATGGTGCATATTAATGAATATTTAGAACAGTCTATGCATGAATATTCATTTGAGCTGAACTTACCCGCGCAGGCTTCTGTATCATACTTCATGGTGCATATTAATGAATATTTAGTACAGTCTATACATGAATATTCATTACAGCTAGACTTACCCAGGCAGGCTTCTGTATCACACTTCATGGTGCATATTAATGAATATTTAGTACAGTCTATACATGAATATTCATTATAGCTAGACTTACCCGGGCAGGCTTCTGTATCATACTTCATGGTGCATATTAATGAATATTTAGTACAGTCTATACATGAATATTCATTTGAGCTGAACTTACCCGGGCAGGCTTCTGTATCATACTTCATGGTGCATATTAATGAATATTTAGAACAGTCTAAACATGAATATTCATTTGAAATGAACTTACCCGGGCAGGCTTCTGTATCAGACTTCATGGTGCATATTAATGAATATTTAGAACAGTCTATACATTAATATTCATTTGAGCTGAGCTTACCTGGGCAGGCTTCTGTATCACAATGGTGCATATTAATGAATATTTAGCACAGTCTATACATCAATATTCATTACAGCTAGACTTACCCGGGCAGGCCTCTGTGTCACACTTCATGGTGCATATTAATGAATATTTAGAACAGTCTATACATGAACATGCATTACAGCTAGACTTACCCGGGCAGGCTTCTGTATCACACTTCATGGTGCATATTAATGAATATTTAGTACAGTCTATACATGAATATTCATTACAGCTAGACTTACCCAGGCAGACTTCTGTGTTACACCTCATGGTCTGCGTATATTAATATTTAAAAAACTCTGTGCACAAATATTTATCAGAGCTGGACTTACGAGGGCAGGCTTCTATTTTGCACCTCTTGAATTAATATTTTGAACAAATTTACATAAATATTCAATATAGCTAGACTTACCCAGGCAGGCTTCTGTATCACACTTCATGGTGCATATTAATGAATATTTAGAACAGTCTATACATTAATATTCATTTGAGCTGAACATACCCGGGCAGGCTTCTGTATAACATTTTATGGTGCATATTAATGAATATTTAGAACAGTCTATACATTAATATTCATTTGAGCTGAACATACCCGGGCAGGCTTCTGTATAACATTTTATGGTGCATATTAATGAATATTTAGAACAGTCTATACATTAATATTCATTTGAGCTGAACTTACCCGGCCAGGCTCCTTTGTTAAACCTCATGGTGCATATTAATGAATATTTAGTACAGTCTATACATGAATATTCATTACAGCTAGACTTACCCGGGCAGGCTTCTGTATCACACTTCATGGTGCATATAATGAATATTTAGAACAGTCTATACATTAATATTCATTACAGCTAGACTTACCTGGGCAGGCTTCTGTATCACACTTCATGGTGCATTTTAATGAATATTTAGTCTTTACATGAATATTCATTACAGCTAGACTTACCCGGGCAGGCTTCTGTATCACACTTCATGGTGCATATTAATGAATATTCAGTACAGTCTATACATGAATATTCATTACAGCTAGACTTACCCGGGCAGGCTTCTGTATCACACTTCATGGTACATATTAATGAATATTTAGTACAGTCTATACATGAATATTCATTACAGCTAGACTTACCCGGGCAGGCTTCTGTATCACACTTCATGGTACATATTAATGAATATTTAGTCTTTACATGAATATTCATTTGAGCTGAACTTACCCGGCCATGCTCCTTTGTTAAACCTCATGGTGCATATTAATGAATATTTAGTACAGTCTATACATTAATATTCATTACAGCTAGACTTACCCGGGCAGGCTTCTGTATCAGACTTCATGGTGCATATTAATGAATATTTAGAACAGTGTATACATGAATATTCATTACAGCTAGACTTACCCGGGCAGGCTTCTGTGTTACACCTCATGGTCTGCTCACTCTGGCCCTCACAGCCCAGCCCACCGTGGAGGGGCTGGTTGCAGGTCCTGGACCTGGTCTTCTGGCCCACGCCGCAGGACACCGTGCAGGTAGACCACAGGGTCCACTGACCCCAGAAACCGTCCACTGCAAAGCAGAGACATGGGTAAAAAAATGAGATATTATGATCAAAAAGATCGGACATGCTTTTATCCAGGGCCCATCTTATAATGAGTAGTGGTTGATCGCAACTTCAATGCCCTATCGCTATGTACAGAGTTACAATTTATATCAACCTTAAGTCAAGTTACGATTAGATGCGACTGCAACGCTGTTGCTTATATCTGTGCACTTTTATTATGTAAGACGGCCCAAAGATGTTTTTACTGGAGAAAGTACAAGAGAGGATGATGAAACAAGATGTAGAATAAAGAAGGGGGAACAGTGTGATTCAAGTCACTGCATTCGTAATATATATTTTAGTGTTTGATTTTTTTTTCTGACTAGAAATACTTTTGAAAAGTGGTTGAATTGAATTGAAGTTGAATTGAAAGGTTTTGTTAAAAATCAAACATCGTAGCCTGAAGGCTGAATTGTGTTTGATCATGGGTACAATCAGGATATGTATAAAAGTTGACAAACAATTTACATAGAAAGCTTAATACTACATGCATAATGGAAAACAAAACTTGTACGATACCCATGTTAAAATTGGTTCAATTTGAAACATTTATTCTAGCCAGAAAGAAACCAACTTTTATAAGTTGAACTGAATTCAGTAGGAGTACGGTACCTGGGCAGGGTGAGAGATTACAAGTACGAGTCTCCCTGGACAGTCCTCTACAGTCCCGCCCATTATGTCTGGGCTCTGGGTTATTACACAGCCGCTCCCTGATCGTGTTGCCTGTCCCACAGGTCCGGTCGCACAGTTGCCATAACGACCACGGCCCCCAGCCGCCATCCACTGCAATGACAGGTAACAGAAATGACACGTTGAACAACAATTGCAATTCTATATATTGGTAGAAGTCTGTAGCGGAATTAACATTTTGATTAGAATGTACAAGTGGATCATACTGTAGGTGTTATCTGCAATAAATGTCAGCCATGTTGAATATAGATTGCCCATTACTGTAATCTACCACTAATTGTTGTAACTACCATGGCAATGGCTACGATGCTGAGCCCCATTGGTTAATTCTATGGTCGATTTGAATATCTAATAATAAGGAGTTGGTTTCACCCGACTTAAAAGATAAAGATATGTATATATGTGATTTACACACAAAGCTCTTGAGTCAGATTTTTGGGCTCAGCGCTACCATCCCTTAGCATTACTGGTCTACAAAAGTTTGTTTCCATTTAAAAATTTTTGAGGGAAGTCCCATACAGCATTTTCTTCCATCTTCCACGATATTCACACACTTTTATTTTCTGTGACCTGCAAAAGGGCTACCCTGCCGTTAACACTCCCATTGTTATAGTCATAGTCTGATGTCAATTGCAACACGGTTAATGACCTATGGGACTAAGAGGATTAATGATTCAATCAATATTGGACAGATCCTGGCACGACTCACCGGGACACTCGCCCCCGAAACACTCGTCTTGTTGCAGGGCCAGGCCCTCGCACTCCCGGCCCCCGTACTGGGGGGGCGGGTTGTCACAGGCCCTCCGCCGGGCACGCACCCCGTAGCCGCACGTCACTGAACATTCCTCCCACGGCTGCCACTCACCCCACCGACCATGGACTGGTGGGGGAGGGGGAGGGGGGGGAGGGGGGAGGGGGAATTGAAATAGTGTTAATTGAAAACTGTCGAAGCTGATGATAAAAAGAACTCTGTTGTTTTTAAGAGTTACCATAAGGCCCACTTTACGAGGGGGAGAAGGATGATAAAAGTGTTACTTGAAAACTGTCAAAGCTGATAAAAAAAAACCCTGTGTTGTTTATAGTACATGTAGTTGCCATAAGGCCTACCTTGTGAGGGGGAAGGGGAAAGGAAAATTATGAAAATGTGAATTGAAAACTGTCAAACCTGATGAAAAAAGAACCGTTGTTTTTAAGAGTTACCATAAGGCCCACCTAATGAGGGGGATGGGTAAGGGAGGGGGGAATAAGAGTTTTGATTGAAAACTGCCAATGGCATTATCCTCAGTTACCATGAAACCCATTAACCATGAGCTGTTGTTCATGCGATTTCCACTTTGTCCATTGTCATGGCAACCCAATTATTGTGAAACTATATGCCAACCCTACCAACTGGCCCAGATCATTAAACTACTGGTATAAAGCTTAAAGGGTCTTTGTCTATAAATTATGACATTCTATATGCCTGACAGAGATGGCCGTAACAAAATCAATAAGCAGTATTTTGTATCCTTATTTGGCATCTTTAGATGTTTGCTATGATGAAACTATAATGTTCCATCCTTCATGCAGCATATACATATACATATATTCTAAATAATAAATTCTAGCTGTAAAAATAGAACAAACAAATAAATAT
This sequence comes from Arbacia lixula, assembly GCA_963669155.1. Classification (NCBI taxonomy): domain Eukaryota; kingdom Metazoa; phylum Echinodermata; class Echinoidea; order Arbacioida; family Arbaciidae; genus Arbacia; species Arbacia lixula. The sequence continues at coordinate 9,343,839 of OZ022588.1, forward strand.
ATAAATCCTCAATACATTCAAATAATTCTTTTGGCACATGAATAGAGATTCAGAAAAATTGTTTGATAAGAAATTAAATAATTGTACCTCCTGCAAAGTAAAATAATATCAATATCAAACATGAGCAGTAGTAAGAAATAATGTCAATATCAATCATGAGCAGTAGTAAGTTCACAATGCACATCATGCAAATAGGCCTGCAGTGTTCAGAGCAAGAGCAAAAGCAAACTCAAAATGCAAACCCAAAATGAAAGCAAATTGCATCTTGCAAATATAGTAAATAAGCAGCTCAGGTCAAAAAGCCAAATGTACAAATGAAAAACACAATGCACCATACACCATGCTCCAATGTAGAATCGAGAGAGGTGCTACAAAAAGTTTTTCTTGGGAGGATTAACTCACATATAATTGTATATATATATACATGGACATTTGGAACTTTTTGCTTATATTTGTCCTCAATAAATTGATTCCCCATGCTTTCTCTCATTTGTCACTGGAAGCGGACTAGTCTACTTTGTTAGAGGGGTTGGGGCATCATGCATGTCAGGAGACATGAGGGAAGGGGGAGGGAAGATATAAGCAAGGGTGGAAAGGGAAATAAGATGGGAAAAGGGAGTTGGAAATGTAAGAGGGTTACCAAGGGAATATTAGAAGAAGGGGAGAGGAAATATGAGAGGGTTATAGGGAAGAAGTGGAGGAGGTGGAGGAGGTGGAGAGGAAATATAAGAGGGACACATGAGAAATAGCAGAGGAGAGTAAGAGAAAATATGAGAGAATTGGGGGGAAAATAATATCGGAAGGAGTAAGGAAATATGAGATGGTTGAGAGGGAAATAGTAGAGGAAGGAGAGGGGAAATAAAGGAGGTTTGAGAGGGAAATAGTAAAGGAAGGGGAGGGGAAATATAAGAGGATTGCTAGGGAAATAAAAAAGGAAGGAGAGGGGAAATATGAGAAGGTTGAGAGGGATCTCCTAGAGGAATGAGTGAGGAAATATGAGAGGGTTACAAGGGAAATATCAGAAGGAGGGGAGAGGAAATATGAGAGGGTTATGGGGGAAATAGTAGATTAAGAGGAGAGAGAGATATTGGGACAAGGCCCAGGTATAAAGGAAGAACAAAGAACTGTAAAGTGGGGTAGGAGGTTGGAGAAAGGGGGGAATCACAATGGCACATCTCAAGACAGAGACTCACGACTTACTAGGACAGTTGTCCAAGTGGCACGTGGTCGCCTTGATGTCCGACCCCGCACACTGGCGTCCGTTATTGGCAGGGGCGGGGCTGTCACAGCGCCGTGTGCGTTTCTTCATGCCCCGCCCACAAGTCTTGCTGCAGCTGCCCCACGCGGTCCACTCCGACCAGCCGCCATGCACTGTCAGAGGTAATCAACGATCCATCGAGCCACATGCAAATGCAAGCAAGAAGCCACTCGCGAGACCCACACCACTGTTCCCACCCAGTCACAACCGAACGCCCAAACTGACTTCTACGGGAGGTGCGTTCAGATGTGAATATTTTCTTACTGCCTCTCTAGCTTTAACACAGGGGAATTCAACCAACCACAACCATGCAAGAAAGAGCCCTAATGGGTAATTTAAGGACAAAACTTTCTTTGCACAGAGGTAAATGTACAACATGGTTCAGATTTTTGATAAATATCTATTTTTTTCCCCCAGGACTGGATTTTATCTTGTTTTATTTTAATTATGCACACAAACAAAAACAAGTCCACATATCTTGCCATCCCAGGTCCTTATAACACTTTTAAAATGGTGTAACTAATTTCAGGACATGTGGGAAAGGTTTTCAACAAGTGACTCTTTCTGATCACAATTTCCGACGCCCCTCACAAAGTGTCACCGTTAAAGGTGTCCAACTTGTCAAGTGTTTGATTTCTCTAGAAAGAAAAGCAATGCTTTGGGGTTGAAGTAAACTATGATGGTATTAACTCTCTCAGTCCCAAGCCAAGAAAAGCCCATTGAATTATTACACATCATGCACCTATGGTGCTGAGAGGGTTAACCCCCCTACTACCCTCATGAGGAAAGCACAGCTCTTGTAGAAGCCAGATTGTTGTCAGGTTGCCATGAAGGTCATACAGTGTGCATAGGTCAATTACGCCCTCAAAAGGCCAGCGAACCACACAACCCGTAGCATAGCAGCTAATCCTTGGAATAACAGTAAATTATTACATTTGTAATGTATACTTTCTCACTCATTTCTAATAAGAAATTAGGATACTAGCCTCCCATTTAAATTTGAAACAACATCTGCACACGCAATCTTACGACGACATGTAAGCGTACCATACAAAATGTAGCATTTTAAAAATCTTTCAACTTTTACCCAAGACAAGACTCTGACTTGGGCAAAGTGAAATCTGCATAGTATCAACAACATCTGACTGGAGGGGAAGGTGTGGAGAAAAGCTACATATATGGATAATAACTTGCATCTGGTCTTTTTACTTAGTTACAATTTCATGTGCAATTACACATGAGAATGATGAGATTCTCAAAATGTAACTATTTGAGAAGGTGCAAGTTGATCTGCTTTTAGCCTGAAATAGGTCAAGAATGGAGAGCGAGCGCGATGAGAAATTAGTTTTGGCTGCATGATGCATGTTGTGCGCTTTTGTTTGTAATCAATACTGAAATATTCCATTCAACAATTCCAAGATGGATGAACGAATGTTTATGATCCTTCCCTTTATCCAAATCAAATCAGAGTTCACAGAATGTATAAAAAGGCTACATTTCTGGTCGATGTAAACACTTAAAATAAAATAATACATATATAATATTAAGTCCCGCCAACAACACGTATTTCATATCATATATCATATTGTCTCCCAGGGAATAAATTCTCAATCGCCCATATACATACAGGTGGTTTAACTTAATATGTGTACTAAACCTGGACAAAACTTATGGGATGCCAAATAAAACAACATTAAACATTTTGCTTGATTCAATATGATTGATTTTGTCCTCGGAATCACTATGGTAATTGAGTTTGTCCATATGATAATTACAGCGAATAACTGAAATCCCCCACTGCAGTGATTCTGTGATGAAAAGCAATGATTTTGTGACAGCGTCAGATGATTTATTTTGCGTCCCATAAGGTAAGTTTATGTTTAGTATGCAGTTCAAGTTAAAACAACTGATATGACTATGGGCAACAAATATTTTCATGTAATCACAAATCAAAACTTCCCAAATGCACATACCTTAACAAACTTGACACATACAAAAACCTATTTCTTGCATGAAACATTAATGGAGTGATCGACAAATTAGATGCACATGAAATGTGGTCAAAACTCCGCTGTAAAATGAACTAGCTGATCAATTTGCAGAATTAAACTCACAGGATGACCATAACAAAACTGGGACAGCAAAAACAAAACAAAATAATAAAAGATGTTGGAAAAAAAAATAAAAATGGACATATCTACATGAAAAAGCCCAAAATAAAAGAAAAGAAATAATGGATGAACCAAGAGCATGACATTGCTAGCATTTTGCGTTGGAGGCATTCAATTCCCACAACAAACCAATGAGAATGAGAACTAACAATGGCATACAGTCTGAATCACAATCTGTCCCTCAAATCGATTTTTTAAATTTTGGAATCCCAATCACATTTTTCAAATTCATTAGACTTTTCTCTAGCATATAATCAAGGGTGGAAAACAACCCCATAATACAAAGAGCTGTTTTAACACATACAATGAAATATACAACAATTGTTTTGCACTTCCCGCCAGAGATGTTGGCGCTGTAGTATAATTAGGAATTCTGGATTTTGCTCAATTCAAATGTGTTTTTTTCCCCTTCCTGATATTCCCAAATCAAACTAGATTGGAATCCGTGAAAGACACACCATTGATTGTGGGTCCAGTCATCTCCTCTACTCAACTATTATCCTCACCTTAAAATCAAGAATATTCAAAATTTCAGCAGGGAGGAGTGACCATAATTGGGATGGTATGTTCATCGACCTTAACATGTAAAACATACAACATGAAAACAACAGCAACAAGACATAACATGTACAGAATCACAGCACAGAACACATCAAACCAATCGTAGCTATGAATTTTGTTTGCATACTGCATGGTTTAAAAGCGTATTGCTATAACTGCTATGAGATCATGGCGACATCTGCATACATGCCCCCTAGAACAATACGACTCCTTGCAAGCTTATGAAACAGACAAGACATAATATAACCCTTCACACAGCTATTGAACAGCAAGCACAGCACATTGACACAAACATGTAGAATCAAACAAAGCACCTGCCAAGAATCTACAAAAACAGAAAGGCATTTCCTCAAAAGAAAAAGAAAGACACACTAGTACTGACAGAAGGGAAAGTATATTGTTTTCTCGATGGAAACAAAAAAGACCGATTGAAAATAAAGTGCCCACACGAAAACTGATTCAAAGTGACATTTAGAGGATAGATTTGAAAACAAAATATAATAAATACCTCATTAATCTCCAGGACTGATTGCATTGTAAATAAAAGGGGCAAAATTATGCTAAAATATGAATGATTCATTTTTTTTTTCTCATGACATAAATGTACTAGTGCTCGCACCTCACCATGTTTTAACAAGTTTCACAAGCTTTAAGTGAAAAAAAAAATTGTTTATAATCAACCATAACTTTTCTTCCTTTGAAGTTCATTCAACTGTCCACTTTCCACTTTTGATGTTTGCTCTGTTTATCTCTCCTATTGTTTGATGAACTCACATCATGGCATTGTCCCATACACACATACAAGTCTGCTCATACATACATACACACACAAACATACATATATATTTACACACACAATCATCCAATTGCATGCACACACAAATAGGCAGACACAACCCCCTATAACTACAGACCTATTGGCGTTCATACATCTCTCTCTCTCTCTCTCTCTCTCTCTCTCTCTCTCTCTCTATATATATATATAAACATACAAAAAACAAATGATTGCATGCACACACACCAAGCCCACTCACACACACCTATAACTGCACACTAGAAAAGTCCTAACATACATATCCACACACAAACGCATGATTGCAAGCACACACAAACACATACACACACAGATCTACATTCAACACGATGCACATTATGCAACATGCTGCCCCCTCCACATGCATTTTCTCCCCCTATATCGTAACCCCCTTGGAGCACCTCTGAGGCAGCTCCAGCTATAAAACTCACCCATGACGGTCAGGCGGATGGAGATAAAGCGGCGCCCCATGCGGTTCTCAGCGATGCAGCGGTACTCGGCGCTGTCCGTCAGCTGGGCGGCGACGATGCGCAGCGTGTTGTTAGGCAGGATGGAGACACGCCCACCGGGGAACACCCGGAAGCTGCCTTTCTCCCATCGCACCGATGGCTGGGGCTCACCCCGGGCCACGCAATCGATGAGGATGCTGTCGCCGTGGGAGACGGTGACATCCGTGGGCTCCACACTGAAGGAAGGCACACCTAGGAGGAAGGGAGGAACAATTTTTGAAGAAAATTTTTGAAGAAAGAGCATGCACTCCCTGTTGAGCAGGGGCTGGAATTACTGCATCAATTTAGTTGTATACTAAAGACAGTGGAGATGATAAGAGTCTGTAACGTCCATGGAATAACGCTGTCATCCTGGATGTGACCATGTAAGAATAGAGGAAGTTGCAACGGCACTGGAAATTTAGATGAAAATACAAACAAATGAATAAAAGGCGCCAGAGAAGAGTAAAATTCTCATTACATGTATTTTGGTCATAAACCGTCATCAAAATAATAACTTGCACAATCTCTGCATGACTTACTCTGTATTTCCAAGTGATATCCAACCTCTGCTTGACCATACAGGTTGACCGCTTGACATTCATAGTAACCACCGTCGCTGATCTGCAGAAAAAGACAATCAAACATCTTTTAGCAAATCTTACCATCATGGATCCAAAACAATTACTGTAAATGGCTGCAGAGAACATATATTTAATAGCTAGTGATCATTATTTTCATATACCTGTAGCCTTCTCTCCAATTGATGTTTTTTAATCTCTGTCTCTAAGGTATGCAGATTTATTTCTCCTGGCATTGCGCCTGTTTAACAATAGAGGTCAACCTTAGCTTTCAGTATAAATAGTTGGTTCTTCTTGTAATCTGTTCATATCTGCGTGATAACTTGATGAGCTGCAGATCAAAAAGCTTTGTTATCTAACATGCTGCTTTTGTAGTACCAGTAAATTGGCTAAAGATAATCGTTTGTCTCGCAATGTATGGTAAACGGAATCGAAAAAGATCATGACGTTTCGTGCGCCGCTGCAACACTTCGTCAATTTTGTATCACACCTAACAAAGTGTTGCAGCGGCGCACGAAACGTTGTGATCTTTTTCGATTCCGTTTACCATACGTTGTGAGACAAACAATTATCTCTAGCCAATTATCCGCAATGAGTAACATATTTAGTATTACCAGTAAATTGTTCATAGATTTATTGCACCTGTTTCATTAAAAGAGGGATGCAGCACAATATCTGATATGTCGGGCATATTTTGGCAATGTGCAATACAAAGGCTTAGCTCAGCTGCTGATCCAGCAGCTGGTAGTCATCTGCGACTCTGCGCACTTAGTCTTACTGTACAGTGGTGGTATTCTAAACATGAACTTGAGATTTGAGTTACGTTTCGTCTGATTCATAAAAGGCACAGTTTTTTTTAAATCGGCTACAGCAGCTTCATTCAGAGTGCTACCCCAGCTCCTTACCGATGTGCGAGCGATGATGAGCGAGCCGTTGGATGATTGCTGCAGGTTGTCCGTCGCAGCGACGGGCATGTTGTCCTTGAGCCACGTGATCTCTGGCTTAGGGTCACCTTCTACGGCGCAGTGTAGGACCGCCCGCTGACCCAGGGTCAGAGTGGTGCCGGTCAGAGTGGGGAGAATCCTTGGTGGCACTGCAGACCACAAGGACAATTAATATAATAATCACATTCCTTCATAAAAATAGGGATAGTCTGCCCTGAAGTTAAGTTGCTTTTCAATAAAAGCAGAAATATGAAAGAAACATATTTGTGAACATTTGATGAAAATGCTTGAAAGGAGAGGAAAGTGAAGATCTTTTGAAATGTCAATTTTGTGACGTCTTGTGCGAGGCGCTCTCCCATATGTTGCATGATGTATGATTCCATAAATTGCTCTTTTTCTGTCTTCACCCTGCTCTTAATTGAGGAGAGAAGTGGGGTCGTAAACATGCACAGGATGTGCCTGTTCTTTCCACCAGACCTCCATGTAATGTCCTATCAATTATAATTGTTACATATATTTCTGCAAACAATGATACATTTCACGTTCATTTATGATTTTTCAAAGTGAAATAATCCCTAAATATTGAAATTGGCAATGCACTGGAATAGTTACAATCATTTGCTCTTTAAATTAACACAACTATTGCTCTAAAATTGTGTTTTTTGACGCTGCATTAATTTACAAAGGAATGTATGATAAAAATTTGATCTGATAACAATATTGTTGCCAATTTGAAAGCCAAATAGTGATCAGTTTTGCTCCACACGGGCCTTGGTTGTGAATTAGTTTCAGGGGGAAAGAAACAGAGTTTGTCGACTAACCTCGCACACGAACAGCCGTGATGGCCGTCCTGATCCCCAAGAGGTTCTCTGCTTGGCACATGTACGACCCACTGTCGCTCTTCTGGATGTTGTTAATGGCCAGCATACTACGCCCATTCAATGTGCGTGGGTCTATGAGAGAAGAAAAGGGAAATATATTAAGGTGACTGACAAATTCACATGAATATATGCTGATAGAAAATTGATCCCCAACACTGTACGTCTAATCAAGATGTGTAAGTCTAGGAAGAATCGAGGGGAAAACATTAATCCATAATAAATACCTCCAATTAATAGGTATATACAAACAGATTTGTTTTTTTGTATCAAGGGTGGGAGTAGGAATGAATAAATAAAGAGACATACCATACTTCATCTTTATGTCCATATATCTGTGCACTTCTTGAGTGATACTTTTTCCACACTCGGAATGCTTAACAATGGTTATAATTCCATACATCTGCAAATTGAAGAGGTTCATAGAACTGACTTTGTAGAACCTCAAACTGGCAGGGTAAAGCTTGCTTACTTGGTATGATCTCTGTCCCGTTGACTAGCCAGGTAATGGTGGGCATGGGGACACCGATGGCTTGGCACACCATCTCCAGGCGATTCCCTGCAGGCAGCTCAATGTCGTTCGGGAAGCGAGTAAATGATGGAGCGACTGAGAGAAAGAAGGGAAGAAAATAACACTATTATACCATCTAGCCTACTTCTCTCCACTGCTGAAGGAAGGCCTCCTCATCTATTTTCTATTTCAATATATCTTGTGCCGTTTGCTTCCATGTCACACTACCATATTCTCTGATATCATCCATCCACCTCCTACTTTGCCTACCTCTTCCTCTGATGTTAGCTCTGGGGGTCTAGAGAGTGTACCAGTGGTATACATAAATAATAATTTACCGATTTAAATGGACAAAGAGGAAAATATTTAAAAAAAAAATGAAGAGAGCATGTTGGGGAAAGAAAGAGAGGAACAAAGAACAAGATGATTTGAAGGTCAAAAAGGGTGTCATTTTCGGTAGTCTTTGAAGAAAACCTTTTGGAATTTTTTTAATCTGGACTATGGAAGGATGGGTAAGCTCCATAATCACGCATCATCGACCCACCTTGGACTGTGAGGTAGAAGCTGATCTCGTTGCTACCCACCATGTTGGTTGCTATGCAGGTGTAGGTGCCAGAATCACTCTCCTGCAGTTGAAGAAGCAAACGGGCAATGATTTCAAATGTAAAGTGATAACTACTTTTCAACTGTCTGAAGACTGGATACACCAGTAGCTATATTGAATAGAGCTTAAGATGTAACTTAATATCAATTGTATTATTTCATATTGGAAGAAAAAGAAAAGAAGATTTCATTCAATTTAAAATAAATCAAATGTAAAGTGATAACTGCTTTTCAACTGTCTGAAGACTGGAGACACCACTAGCTATATTGAGCAGAGCTTATGATGTAACTTAAATATCAATTGTATTTTTTCATATTGAAGAAAAGGAAAAGAAGAATTCATTTTTCAATTCAAAATAAATCAAATGTAAAGTGATAACTGCTTTTCAACTGTTTGAAGACTGGAGACACCACTAGCTATATTGAACAGAGCTTACAATGTAACTTAATATCAATTGTATTATTTCATATTGGAAGAAAAAGAAAAGAAGATTTAAGTTTTCAATTTAAAATAAATCAAATGTAAAGTGATAACTGCTTTTCAACTGTCTGAAGACTGGAGACACCAGTAGCTATATTGAACAGAGCTAACGATGTAACTTAATATCAATTGTATTATTTCATATTGAAAGAAAAAGAAAAGAAGATTTAATTTTTCAATTTAAAATAAATCAAATGTAAAGTGATAACTGCTTTTCAATTGTCTGAAGACTGGAGACACCAGTAGCTATATTGAACAGAGCTTACGATGTAACTTAATATCAATTGTATTATTTCATATTGGAAGAAAAAGAAAAGAAGATTTCATTTTTCAATTTACAATAAATCAAATGTAAAGTGATAACTGCTTTTCAACTGTCTGAAGACTGAAGACACCAGTCGTTATATTGAACAGAGCTTACAATGGAACTTAATGTCAATTGTATTTTTTCATATTGGAAGGGAAAAAAAAGAAGATTTCATTTTTCAATAAAAAATAATGATTTCTTAAAAAAAACATGTACATGTTTTAATTAACAAAGTGCTGTAGTATCTACTACTGATTAATCTGGTTTTTAAAATTAAGTGTTGCCAAATTCAAAGCCAGGATATATGATTAGTTTTGGTTGGTAATGAGTTAAAATCCATTTGACATTATGGCATTCTTCCTGCAGAGATGAGCCTGACATTGTGAGATAAAGCGTTGCCAAATTGCAAGCTAATATAATTAATATTTTGGGCCGTGATTGAGTTTAAAGATTGTCCATCCCTTTTGCAAGCTTAAAATTTGAAATCGTCTATCACGATCGTAAATTGAAGAAAGTGTGATTCAAAACCATTTCTAAGAATATAGCATGTTGAAGCTTTCTGTATATGTAAAAATTTCAGCCGTTAAATTTCAAACCAACTTTTTTCGTACTACGAAAAAAGTATTAGTCTTTGTTACAGTATCTATGTGATTATTATGCATGTGTGAAATCCTAATTTTATGTGTAATTTCCAAACTTTGGAGATGATACCTTCTATAGAACATTTTTTTTTATAATGTGTTTTATAATTTAATAAGCAGATTAATCAATAAAGCAGCTATTTCAACACAAACTGCAAAGAGCCTGAGGTAAAGACTATTAATCAGACGTTGTTTACACGCATTACTTGCATTTTACACTACGTATCAGTTTCAAATTATGAATATACAGCTTGCTAACACTTCTCGTTATGTTTTGCCAATGTTTCGATGGTTTTGTGATGATCTGAAAAAGGGATGGGCTGTCTTTAAATTCCACTTATGATCACGCAGGAGAGCCTGACCTGTACTCGGTCAATGATGAGTTCATCGTTCTCGGTCATGGTAATCCGGCCAAACGGCTGGATGGGCACTCCATCCTTCCTCCAGCGGACCTCTGGAGGGGGGTAGCCCTCCGCCGGACAGGTCAAGATGGCCTGGCGGTTCACACTGATGGTCATCTGGGCCTGCTCGGGGGACAGGCTGGGCAGCCTCGGGACGTCTGGGGAAGGAAGGGGGAGGATTAACTCTGTATGTGCTATCGCGGTATATTCAGACAAGTAATACACGCAAAACCCATTCAGCAGCACTGCCCTACTCTGACAAAAGGAAGCAACTAACAAAATAGACTTTTCTTGTAGATGAGCAAAATGTGTCTGCCACTTGCATTGACATCAGTGCAACACCACATCATGTTAGATTTAATATATCACAGCAAGATGAATATTTCTTGTCCAGATTATTCCTGTATATAGGGAATACTGGGTACAATCTAAGAGTACCAATAACCCAGATTTTAGTGATTTGTCACTTGCTTCCTTTTGTCAGAGTAGGGCAGAGCACTTTCTCTGCTTGTAAAATGTTAACAGATCAGACCATGTGGAAACATTAACCAGTCATGCAGCATTGATGGATTTTGTCAAAAATGATACACACAAATCCGAAAGAACATTCATTTGTGTGGCATGCAAAGGGTTAGTATAGCCTTCTTTGTGATATGATATTGATTGTATAGAAACATGGAAGAGCACATGGATAACTCCACATTCGCTTAGTATTTGAGATTGAATTGAAAGGTTTCATCAAATCAAACATTGCAGCCCGAAGGCGGAACTGAGTTGAATGCACAATTCGGACATGTATAAATAGTCTGGCACACAATTTACATAAAACTGCCATCACTACATTGTAAAAATCTTGCACAATACCCATGTTTAAATTGCATACATTGACTGCATAGGGTAATATGTGGTATTGCAATGAAACGCATCCAATTAAAATTCAAAGTGTTGAACTTGTGATCCATGTAATGTTTATCAAAGTTTGATGTTGTATGCAAGTCTCTGCCCTCTTACCTAGGACCACTAGGAACCTTTGGGCCTGGCTGAAGCCGGCGTCATTCTGCGCCACGCAGGTGTATTCACCCCCGTCCTCCACCCGCACCACCGGGATCTTGAGGTTCCCGTTGGCCAGGTGCAGGTACTGCACCCCAAAGGGGGGCAGGTCGCGCCCCTTGTAGCGCCATTGGATGGTGGGCTGGGGGATCCCCTCCACACGGCACTCCAGCTCGACCGAGGACTCGATGCGCACCTCGTAGGAGAGTAATGGGTTGGCGATGGAGGGTGGCTCTGTGAGGGGGGGGGGAGGATAGAACTTACGCTCATTTCACAATAGAACTAGAAACAAGGTAACTATCATCATAGCAAAAATATATTCAAAGCTCCACCGATGACTCAATGCGCACCTCGTAGGATAGCAATGGGTTGGCGATGGAGGGTGGCTCTGTGGGAAGGGGGGGGGGTTAGAACTTAAGCTCATTTCACAATAGAAACAGAAACAATGTAACTATCATCATAGCAAAAATATATTCAAAGCTCCACCGATGACTCGACGCGCACCTCGTAGGACAGCAATGGGTTGGCGATGGAGGGTGGCTCTGTGGGGGGGGGGGTAGAACTGTAGCTCATTTCACAATAGAAACAGAAAGAAGGTAACTATCATCATAGCAACAATATATTCAAAGATTTTGTTTTGCGGAGAGACAATAGATGATATAGTCTTTGTTTTACTCTGCTTATTTCATCTAATTTCTAGAGTAACAGCAAAGCAAATGTGAAATCAGCAAAAATATAGTCATCAATTCAGTGAGGTCTAAGTGTCAAGTAATTTATGTGCTTTGTAAGAGTAACTCTCACTTTCATCATAAATAGGAAACTCCCATAGGCCAGCAATTAATGTCTGCCAATGCTTCCCCACTCGCCATGAATTTCTAGGTCACTTAAACATGTCGGCGCTGTTCTAGCAGATGTATTAGCAGACAGTTTGATAGCTCTACAATCTCTGTCTGCCCCTTGAAGTCACCATGAACTTTCAGGGTCTCCTTGAAGAAATCAGCACCATGAAAAGCAGCTCTCACTTACACCACAGATATGACAACTCTGACGGGCCAATAATATATGTCTACCACATGAACTTCCATGGTTACCTTCCTAGATATAGAACCATGAAATGTAGCTCTCACTTACACCATGAATACAAGTCTACCCCTTGAACTCACCGTGAACCTCCAAGGTCACCTTCAAGACGTCGGCGCCGGCACCGTTCTTGGCGATGCAGACGTAGCGGCCGGCGTCGGACGGCTGGGCGTTGTGGATCATCAGCATACCGTCAGAGATCACCACGAAGCCGTCGGTGGCCTGGACGCGCCGACCGTCCTTCTGCCAGAGGATCTGCGGCGCGGGCTCGCCCGAGGCGTCGCAGTCTATGCGCACCGACTGGCCCACGCGGGCCGTCACCCTGCTTGGTCCTGGGTTGATGCTGGGTCGCACTAGCGGGTGAGGAGAATTCAGCACATTGATATATAAAGTATTGTTAAATCTACACAAACCATCATTAATAATCATTACTCACTGATCAAAACAAGCCATGAGTCAAAAGGTAAAAATAAAAAAGGTCCTGGGTTGATGCTGGGTCGCACTAGCGGGTGAGGAGAATTCAGCACATTGAAATATAAAGTATTGTTAAATCTACACAAACCATCATTAATAATCATTACTCACTGATCAAAATAAGCCATGAGTCAAAAGGTAAAAAAAAAAAGGTTCTGGGTTGATGCTGGGTCGCACTAGCGTGTGAGGAGAATTCAGCACATTGATATATATAAAGTATTGTTAAATCTACACAAACCATCATTAATAATCATTACTCACTGATCAAAATAAGCCATGAGTCAAAAGGTAAAAAAAAAAAAGGTCCTGGGTTGATGCTGGGTCGCACTAGCGGGTGAGGAGAATTCAGCACATTGATATGTAAAGTATTGTTAAATCTACACAAACCATCATTAATAATCGTTACTTACTGATCAAAATACACCATTAGTGATGGTGGGTAGAAATGACAGGTAAGGAGAAGTTAGCACATTGATATGAAGATTAAATTCAAAATGTAAAATTTTGTTAAATCCGTGCAGTGCTTTAATAATAATCACCAAAGACGGTGGTAATAAGTTTGTATTTTTATCCAGTGAAGACCATCCATCCTAACAATTTTACATTCACGGCATGCCAAACTACTATAAGGGTGCTATTAACCTTTAAAAATCGATGGACAAGCCCTTCACGTACCTTGCACTTGGAGGTCGAGCCTCCTGGTTGTGTTTCCCGCTGAGTTTGAGACAAAGCACTCAAAGACTCCCTCATCAGCCATGGTGACCGATGCAATGGTCAGCACTCCAGAAGGGTCCATTTGATATCTACACAATACACAAAATCAAAAACATCAAAAATACAACATTCTCCATTCATTTGTATTAGCACGGTCTACCAATGTTTTTATCGCTATGAGGCCAAGAGTTTTGGAATTCCTTCCACTTTAAAGGGTTAAGATATGAATTCAAATATATGTATAAATATATATTTGTATAGGTTTTTACAGGTTAGACACATGTTTTTACACGCACACCTCAATGAAAAAGATTCATTCCATCATCAAAAACAAGAAAAAGTGTATGGCATTGAACAGCACACAACACTTCAAAGAGCAGCTAGCAAGTGACATAAAAAAATAAGTCTTTGAAAAGTCATTCCTTTCTTTAGACGGATTTTTGCCAAACCTTCACTTAAACCATACGTTGCTTTAATTTTTCTGCTGTACTTCAAACCAGTTGAACTTCAGGGTGGAGTTTAATCCTTTAAGCTTGGAGTACTCATCTGTGATGAAGATGAAAACCCTCTCTTCTCACCTTGCGCTGGCAGGTGAGATGAAGGCATTGTTCTTAGTCCAAGAGATGGTCGGCTTGGGAACCCCGTAACTCTCACAATCAAGCGTAGCCGAGCCCCCTGCTATCACTGCTACCTGCGAGGGCGCCCTGGAGATTATGACGGGAGGAACTGTAAATAAAGAAGAAAAAAACGAAAACAAAAAATATTCAATTTCAATTCAAACTTTATTCAATTCAATGCAATACACAGTAAAATGATTGATATAAACATGAACAACAATGAATATATGTAACACAGAAAACAATATTGTATGAGAGGGTAGTAGACAGGAAGGAGTAATATTACAAAAGGGCTGACACAGATATCATATTGATCATTTAAAATTCTGTGAAGTTGAGAATATTGCGACTATAACATAGAACAAGAGTATAATATGATATAAGGGACAGATTTTGTTACACTGAACACAATCATAGTACCAATCTCAGTGCTCATCTTAGCACTAAACTGAGCGCTAATGTTTGAGATAATCCCAGTCCCAGTGCTAATCTGTAGTTAATCTCAGTGCTAATCCTTGCTCAAATATTATTGGCAGTCCTCACCGTCGATCTGGAGGTTGAACTGCTTCATCTGCTCTCCCGCCTCGTTGGTGGCCACGCACTGGTACACGCCCTCGTCGTGCAGCTGGGCGTCAGGGATGCGCAGCGTGGTCCCGTCGGGGGAGATCTGCAGCCCCCCTGCCTGGTAGTAGGGGTGCAGCGGCTGCCCGTCCTTGTACCAGCGGATGGTGGGTATGGGGATGGCCAGTGTGGGGCAGGTTAGCTCAATGCCCTGGCTGGTGATGACTGACACGTTGTGGGGGTATTCTGCGCCCTCGATCTCGGGCGACACTGAAAGTGACAAAGAAAGGGGGGGGGGGGCTTAAAGCACAGTGAAGACTGAAAGAGTAGGAGGGATTTCTTGGAAGTAAAATTTTCCACTTGAAATCATTCCATTACAAAGAAGAATTTGAAATGCTCGAATCACTTTTCCACTTACAACACAATCAAATTTTCCACTTGAAATCATTCCATTACAAAGAAGAATTTGAAATGCTCGAATCACTTTTCCACTTACAACACAATCAAATTTTCCACTTGAAATCATTCCATTACAAAGAAGAATTTGAAATGCTTGAATTACTTTTCCACTTATAACACAATCAATACAGACTTCATCTGCAATCATCACTCCCAATGTTTGATCTAATAACCATTATTACAACCCCTCTTCCCACTTACCTCTAACATTGATGACATAACCCTTGGTGACGTTCCCCACAGAGTTCCTAGCAACGCATGTGAACTCGCCATCGTGGATGCGGTTGACACGCTCGATGATGAGCTCCTCTCCGTCAGCCGAGACGGACACGCCTGGCTCGTTGTGGGTGACCAGCCGGCCGTCCTTGTACCACTCGATGACCGGGTGGGGGTAACCGCTGGGGTGGCAGCTCAGGCTCGTGGAGTCGTCCTCGTCAATCACCAGTACGGTGGGCTCCAGGAATACGCCGTCAGGGAACATGGGTGGCACTAAAGGGCCACAAATATAATAGGAGTAATAATAATAATTAAATTATACTGATAATAATGATGATGATATTGACAAAGATGATAATGATAGTGATAAGGATGAGAATGAGGATGAGGATGAGGAGAATTATAATAATGATAATGATGATAATAATGACACTAGTTTGCCACTATATCACTATTGATACTGGATGCAAATGTTTATGATAATAAAAAAAATTATAATAAGGATGATAATAACAATGATAATGATGATCATAAAAATTATAATAGTACGACTTCTAATAATGATAATTACAATAATACTGATGATAACAATTACAATAACTATGAGAATGATTTTACTTCCATTGACATTTTTACCCACCATTCACTGTGAGCCCAAAGAATTTGGTGTCGTTGCCGGCTGGGTTGGAAGCCCTACAGGTGTAGCGGCCACGGTCACTGACCTGCACCTGTCTGATGGCCAGCGTCTGACCGCCGTCAAGCAGGGCAACATTGGAGTCCGGCCGCACAGGAGACCCATCCTTCAGCCACGTGATCTCAGGGGGTGGCACGGCGCCCTCTACGATGCACTGGAGAGAGACGGGGTTGTTGAGTACCACTTCTAGGTCCACAGGCACGGACGCATCCACGATGGATGGACGCACTGCAAGGAAACAGCAAGACTGCTATAACAGGGGGGGGGGGCATTTCATCAATATTTTTTTGTCTGACAAGTTGTCTTTCTCTGACATTTACCATAGTAACAGTCAGAGGCTAGTGCCTCTCAGCCAATCAAAACCGAGGATTTCACTGAAATTGTCAGCACTGACTATTCAGGCAGTGCTTCTGTAGTCATTACAGCTTAAGACTGGAAATGTGATGTCACCTACTCGCATAAATCCAAGGACCAGGTCCCGGGATCCTACTTGTTGCAGAGTCATACAACTGATTGGATCATGTCATCTGCAGTGGCCTTCACTCTCCCTTACTCTGATGCTGCTCTATGGGATTTGGGTGCATTACAAGTGGAAACTACATATATGACACCAGAAGCAACTGGTCGCAGAGTCGTCCAACTGATTTTTCACAATTAACACACACAATTTCCATAGAGCAGAGTTTATATGGCACGAAAAGGGTTAAGCATGACCCCAAGATGAAGGACTCACCAAGCACAGATACGTGGATGGCCATGCTAGTGTTGCCCGCATCGTTGATGGCCAGACAGGTATACTCCCCAGAGTCCTGGGGCGAGACGCCGTTGGTCACCAGTGTCCCGTCCTCATCCACGTAGTAGTCTGGAGGGGACAGCAGCTGGTTGCCCTTGAACCAGACGATCTCCGGCTTTGGGAAGCCGGTGTGGACGCAAGGGAGTGAGATGTCGTCGCCCTCTATGGGTTGGACCCTCTGGATGGCGTCGGTGAGCGGGCGGGTGATGCTGGGCCGCTCCTGGATCTTGAGCAGGATGTCCCTGGCCTGGAGCCCCACGTCGTTGGACCCGATGCAGGTGTAGACCCCGCCGTCCGTCTCCCGCGTGCTGTTGATGATCAGGCTCCCCCGGTTGCTGCTGAAGCGGAAGGCCCGGGAGCTGAGGGGGATGGGGCGCCCGTCCCGCTGCCAGGTGATGGTAGGGGCGGGGTAGCCGACTGCCCGACAGCTCAGGGTCACGGACTGACCCAGGCCAATGATCACCTGGGACTTCTCAGTGGTCACTTGGGGTGGGACTGCAGAAGAAGACAAACCAGTTGACATGATTAAAGGTCTTTCTTTCAGTCTTTAATAAGAAAGAAAAAGTAAATGCTGTACAGTACTGACAATGATAGCAACACTAACCTAAAACAACTCTTTGGATTCCCACAACCCTGAAATTTCATCTAAAGATGCATATAGTTTCAAAGCTGGTGAGTCCAATTAAGCACATTTTCTAAAAAGAAGAATTTGACAGAGAATATCCCTCCTGCTAATGTATTCAAAAACTTGCATTTGGCTGGAAATATCTCTTCTGCTATCATGTCAGGAAAAATAAAGAGCACATATGAAGTGGAATCCACTTACTCTTGACCTCAAGGTGGACATGCTTCTCCGCTTCCCCCATGAAGTTCTGCGCCATGCAGACGTAGCGGCCACTGTCGGTGTGCTGGGGTGAGGAGATGAAGAGGGAGCCATCATCCTTAAGGGTGTAGTGGCCTCCATCGGTGCGCAGGGTCTTCCCATCTCGCTCCCACCACACCACGGGAGGTGGGTTGCCCTCGGCGACGCAAGGCAGGGTGATGTTCAGGTTCTGGGTGGTGCTGAGGAACTCCTCCTGGCCATTCAGGATGCGTGGCGCCACTACAGGGAGAGGGATGCACATTAAATAATTTTGCGTCGTTTAAGCATTTTTGCCACGTTTAATACTTTTCCCAGCCTTTTTCATAAAAATGTGTAATGCAACATGCGACTTGGTTTGTGGCCTCGTCTCACAATGTTCCATTTCTGTGAATCTGTATGGACAGTAGGTCTTAAAGGGGAAGTTCACCCTGAAATTATTTTGGTTTCAATAACAAGGCATTAGCAATATTGTGTCTCGCCCACTTGCGAAAATAACCAGAAATATCGCGATCTCCGTTGCTACGCAAAAGAAAACTGAAACAAACAAATAAGCAACTTTAAACAGATAACATCAAAATCAGGTGCAAAATAGTGACTTTGAATAAATTTGCATAAATGTGCATGAGTAATGTTTGCCTAAATCTACATCAGTAATGCTCACACATGCTCACACAATTCTGTGCACAAGTTAGGAAGCCTTCACCAAGAGTCTTGCAAATAAACTTTAATGTATGACCTCAAATGACCTTTGACCTTATCATGTGACCTCTTACAGCACAATAACATGCAGGTGCCCCCAGTGCATCCATCATCCAAGTTTGATTGCCATTGTAGCAACATGTGATGAGTTATGTGTGATAAGAGAGTCTTGCAAGTAAACTTTAACATATGACCTCAAATGACCTTTGACCTTATCCTGTGACCTCCAATGGTACCATAACATGAAGGTACCCCCAGTGCATCTATGACCCAAGTTAGGTTGTAATCCAAGCAACCTATGTGAAGTTATTTGTCAAAAGAGAGTCTTGCAGGTAAACTTTAACGTATGACCTCAAATGACCTTTGACCTTATCCTGTGACCTCCAACAGCACCATAACATGAAGGTACCCCCAGTGCATCTATGACCCAAGTTAGGTTGTAATCCAAGCAACCTATGTGAAGTTATTTGTCAAAAGAGAGTCTTGCAGGTAAACTTTAACGTATGACCTCAAATGACCTTTGACCTTATCCTGTGACCTCCAACAGCACCATAACATGTAGGTACCCCCAGTGCATCTATGACCCAAGTTAGGTTGTAATCCAAGCAACCCATGTGAAGTTATTTGTCAAAAGAGAGTCTTGCAGGTAAACTTTAACGTATGACCTCAAATGACCTTTGACCTTATCCTGTGACCTCCAACGCCACCATAACATGAAGGTACCCCCAGTGCATCTATGACCCAAGTTAGGTTGTAATCCAAGCAACCCATGTGAAGTTATTTGTCAAAAGAGAGTCTTGCAGGTAAACTTTAACGTATGACCTCAAATGACCTTTGACCTTATCCTGTGACCTCCAACAGCACCATAACATGAAGGTACCCCCAGTGCATCTATGACCCAAGTTAGGTTGTAATCCAAGCAACCCATGTGAAGTTATTTGTCAAAAGAGAGTCTTGCAGGTAAACTTTAACGTATGACCTCAAATGACCTTTGACCTTATCCTGTGACCTCCAACAGCACCATAACATGAAGGTACCCCCAATGCATCTATGACCCAAGTTAGGTTGTAATCCAAGCAACCCATGTGAAGTTATTTGTCAAAAGAGAGTCTTGCAGGTAAACTTTAACGTATGACCTCAAATGACCTTTGACCTTATCCTGTGACCTCCAACGGTACCATAACATGAAGGTACCCCCAGTGCATCTATGACCCAAGTTAGGTTGTAATCCAAGCAACCCATGTGAAGTTATTTGTCAAAAGAGAGTCTTGCAGGTAAACTTTAACGTATGACCTCAAATGACCTTTGACCTTATCCTGTGACCTCCAACAGCACCATAACATGAAGGTACCCCCAGTGCATCTATGACCCAAGTTAGGTTGGAATCCAAGCAACCCTTGTGAAGTTATGGATCATAAGAGAGTCTTGCAGGTAAACTTTAACATTTGTGACGGACGACGGACGACGGACGACAGACGACAGACGGACGACGGACGGACGACGGACGGACGACGGACGGACGCCATTTGGATCCCTTAGTCTCGCCTTCACCTCCGGTGGGCGAGACAAAAAGAGACAAATGAAAGAAACATATGAGTGATGGTTTGATAAGAATCGGTCAAAGGAAAAGAAAGTTATTTGATTTTCAATAAGTCGATAAATTGCCTTTTTTCTGTTTTTGACAACAGAATTAATTTTTTTGTACAGGTATGTGGGTATAAATGTATTTCTAATAATGTACTAAATGCAAAAGTTAAAGGATGCATATCTTTGTGAGAAAAATTCACATTTTCGAAAAAAATTGTACACAACATATGGGAGAGCACCTCGCATGTGACGTCACAAAATCAAAACTCTATTTTCGTCAAACCTTCACTCATATGTTTCTTTCATTTGTCTCTTTTTATTGAAACCAACATAATTTCAGGGTGAACTTCCCCTTTAAGAGAAAGGTAGTGTTATGGAGAGGAGGCCTATACAGAGAGGTGCAATTACATGCAGATTGCTCAAATAGCTTCAAAGTTCAAATCTTTAAAGAGGTCTTCAGAGAGAGATTGACTGTATTCCAATTTGAATGTGTTGGTCTGCTTAAAGGCCTGGACTGTGACTCATGTAAGTCGTAACAGAAAGGTGGTGTTATAAAGAGGTGGTCTTTACAGACAGGTGTAACTATATGCAAACTGCTCAGTGCCCTGTTGCATAAAACTTACCATTAATGATAACTCTACCATCAAAGGTAACTACCATGGTAACATCACTTGACAGCCAATCAAATACAGGGTTTCCATAGAAGTTGCCATTGGGAGCAAAGTTACCATTAATGGTAATTTTTCTGCAACAGGGCCCTGAGGGGCTTTAGGAGGAAGGCTGGGGTGGTTAAAGGCCATGGCCTCGTCTCACCTTGCACTACGATGTTCCATCTACGCGAGTCTTCTCCGGCCTCGTTGCTAGCGATGCAGTAATACTCTCCTTGCAGCGCCTCCTCCACAGAGCCAATCTCCAGGGTAACCCCTCCATCCAGGATGCTGATGGCAGGCTCCTGGCCCGTCAGCAGCTGGTTGCCACGGTACCAGGTGATGACTGGAGGCGGGTAGGCATCTGTCACGCGACATTGGATTGCGATGGAGTCGTACTCCTCTACCTGGTAGTCGTTGGTCGGAGGGGCGGGGATCTTCGGCGCAACTAGTCAGTTCATAAAAGGTCAGGGGTTGGGGAAAAATAATCAACTGTATTTTTGGGGTATCTTTTAAAGCCCGGGCCAAGTGATTGCAACTTCACTTGCGACTGGCATTAATCATAAGTCTGTACAATAGAGATCTATTTTACACAAAAACTACCACTCTTTTGCACATTTTAAGTCAATGTTTACAAAAACATTTCAAGAACACAAACTTCAACTTCTCATGATTCCGAACAGTAGACCCTAGTTTTAAATTCTGTAGTATGCTGTCTTAAAAAAAAAAGAATTTCACTCACATAACATTTTCTTTAACTCACTTAAAAAATAACCCCTCTTCGCAAAATTTAAAAAGACTGTGCTGTCAAACAGTAAGTAATTTTTTCGTTTCATTTTCGTTATGTATGTAAATTGTATGCACACATGGTAACGCATGGCATGTCAGAGTAGCAACAACTAATAGATGCCGAGTACGTTCCACCCATTGAAACTGAATCACAAAATACAGGTGAATGTAGTAACGCATTACTCCGAAAAGGGAAAAGTCGTGAATACATTACAAAAACGGCTTATTGATGTAAAGTGACATCACTAGGAGCAAGACTATGGAGTTTACCCACCTGAGACGTCGACTCGTATATGGTTGTTGAGCACGCCCACGGAGTTGGTGGCCTCGCAGGTGTAGGTGCCCCTGTCCAGCGACTCCACTCCCCTGACCATGAGGGCGCCATTCGGCAGCAGCTGGTAGCGGCCGCCCCGGTCCAGCCGCAGCTCCCGGTTGTTCTTGAGCCAGCGGTACTGAGGGGTGGGGCTGGCTGTGATGCCGCAGGGGAGGATGATGTCTTGGTCCAGGCCTGTGGACACATTGCGGGGAAGGTCTGGCTCCAGGGACGGGGGAGCTGTGGGGGGAAGGAGGGGGAAGGAATGGGGAGGGGGGGGGGAGAAGGGAGGAGGAACATATTCACAGAGATGCCAACCTCTTGACACAAAATATCAGACTGAATATCCTCAAAACTCATATTTTTGAGTGAAAAATCAGATTTTCACGAAAACTCAACATGACCAGTGGCCTGTTGGCCCCAAGCTAGGAAAATGTGAGAAAAATGTTTTACTGGTAACAATGGGAAAGTGAAATGTTTGCTCTTTCATCTGATCTTCACTCTTTTCATCCCATACCGATTACAGTATAACCAATAATGGGAGACATCTTCGCTGTAAAGCAAATGTATAAGTAGCAACACATGCTATCACAATAGTATGAGAGCATCTATTTGGATCTTAGAATAAAGATCAGCAAAGTCACCTAAATTCAAATAATAAACAAGCAGCAAGCATCTGCTTAGACACACTGACAGGATTGATGTGCATGCACATATTTAGAATATCCGAAATATATAATTTGTCTCTCCTAGGCAGCTCCTAACTTAGGGATTTCAGAGGAAAATGCAGAGGAGGAATTTCAGAATACCACCAATGGTCCCAAGCTCCTTAACCCATTCTCTACTGAGCCCGTATACATGCAGGCTGGCCTTTTTTCTGCTCAGATGCTAACAAGCATGACTCCCATACAATCTGCTGTTCAGACAATAGACAACAGGCTATGAATAAACTTCAAATACCTTATAAGACACAATTTAGCCTCAACCCGTAAGTAACTGCAGGTCCATGGCAAATTTTGACATCCTAACTGGACCAGGATTCACAAAGCCAGAAAATCTAACAGTGAGCACCGGGTTAGCCTTTACTCACTGTGTATCCATAGTGACAGCATCCTGTGGTCATGGCCAGCCTGGTTGACGGCCACACACCTGTACCGGCCAGAGTGGTCCTCGGCCACCCGCTGGATCCGCAGGGAGCCCGAGACCAGCTGCTCTAGGGCTGGGTCGGCCGACACGTTGAGGGGGCCGCCGTCCTTGTACCAGGTGACCTTGGGGAAGGGCACGCCTGCCGCCTCGCAGGGCAGGATCACAGAGCTGTGCAGGGTGCGCACCATGTCCGTCGGGCCCTCGTTGATGGATGGGGGCACTGGGCGGGAAAGGAGAGGGGAGGGAAGGGGGTTAATGTAAAGAACAAACGTTCTTATTTATTTTTCCACCAGTTCTGACCAGAATATCTGGTGAATGTAGCTTCATTTACACTGGCTCAACCTAATGGAACAATCTCCCGGAACACTTACATTGTATTCAAAGCTTCATTTTTTATATTATGAAATCTCAACCCCAAATAATATTGCATGCTCAGAAACAAAGCAAGACTCACCAATCACGTTGAGCTCGACCCGCCGGTAGTCTTCGCCAGCCGAGTTCTTAGCGATGCACGTGAAGGTACCCGTGTCAATGACCTGCACGTCCCCAATGCGCAGGGAGCCGTCGGGAGACACCTGATAACGACTGTTCTGGCTGGAGATGGCGATATCGCCAAACTGCCACGTGACCCTCACGGCGGGCACGCCAATGGCGTCACACATCAGGGTCACCTCCTGGCTCACCTGTACCGTCACCGTCTCTTGAAACCGGTTGCGGATGACCGGCGCAACTGTGGGAGAGGGTGAGTGGGGGGGGGATAAAGAAAAAACACGGTGAAACCTGCTATGGTGAAACCTGCCATGATAACACAACATCCACTTTATTAAATTTTTAAGAGAGACAATACCTACAAATTTGGAAACGGAAACTTTGGCTTTCACCATGTATTTGTAGTTATTCATAACCCACTTTTGAGGTGAAAAAGGAAGAGGGGTGGGAAGTGGGATAAGGAAGATAATCCTGTGATACCTGTTGTGATATATCCACATTGTTAAGATTGTTTTGTGAGACAATAGCAATACAGTTTAAAGCTTATGCTATCACATATATCAATTCATTAATGACACACTTATGAAGTGATAAAAGAAGAGGCACAACAAATCAAGGAATAAATAGATAAACCTCTGTACATATATTTCTTACAAATTACATTTAGTTTTAACTCTAGTATTCTGTATTTCACTCTTTTCTCACTATGGGCTCATTCACAGAGTTATAAATTAATGATCGGTTTGGTACTAGGTTGGTTAAACCAACAAATATAAGATGAAATATTTCCACCACGGTTTCTCAACCACGATGCAACAACAACTCCCAGTTTTACAGCAACCTTTTAAGAGAACAGGCCATTGAGTCTTACCATTGACTTCCAGTGAAAAGTGTCTCTCGGACGAACCCTGAGGATTGGTCGCTATGCAGTAGTAGCGTCCAGCGTCCTCCGGCCGCAACGCCACAACCATCAGGCTCGTGTCCCCGGTCTGGTGGTGGACGCCAATGTCGGTCTGGACCTGCTGACCATTGCGGTACCAGGTGACCGTCGCAGGGGGGTGGGAGTCGGTGACGTTGCACTCCAGGGTGATGGAGTGGCCCTCCTCGATTGCAACCACGACGGGATCACCTGGTGTGTTCTCTCCAGCGATATGAGGGCGCACTGGCAATTGTGAACACAGTGAATATTAAGGACCTTCTACACATAGAGATCAATCAGCGATTTTATTAATGCACTGGTAAGTGTAAACACAATGAATATCAAGGACCGTCTACATAAGAAAAATATAAGCTATTTAATCAATACAAATTCATTGCACTCTCGAGCCACAAGGGAAAGCTTCACATAGATAGCCCAAACTTGGATTTTCACCTAGAGGTACCCATGGAACACATACATTTATCAGGACCGGATGTACTATTCCGTCAGACCGTACCCTGTTTTTATCATTTGTGGGACATAGGCCTCATCCTATTGTAATTGCCTTGTACTTTAATTTTTTTGCCCAGAAATGAAGTATATTGAAATATTAGAAAATAACAATCGCTCTTATCTCTCACACAAAAACAGCGAGTCCAAACAAGCTGTAGATGGGGGATGGGAAGAGGGGTGGGGGAGGGGGTGTGATCTCTTTCCTACCTTGTGTGTCGATGAAGACTTCAATGGAGTCTGACCCACTCTCACTGATGGCATGGCATTCGTAGAAGCCGTTATCGTAGGGCTGGACACTGGATATGAGCAGAGTGTTGTCTGCCAGTACGGTGTAGCCTTGGAGTGACTCAATAGGCTCTCCACCCTACAGGAACAAGAGAAATGTTGAAAGTGGTCTTTATTAATCAAACTGTAATACGAACTACTTTTGAATTTGATTATAAAATCATTTTCATAAGAAGGTAATAATCTATATACAATTCCTGTATGAACCTATTTCTCCTTGTGTATTTTGATCTCAACAGATTTGTAATCAAATACGAGTCAGGCTCAACTAGCACATATGCTATATCTGACTCCATATTACCATTAGGTATAAATCATCTCTGACGGTTTAAAAAAAAATGTTATTGTGACATGTGTGTTAAGTACTCATGTATCCATGTAATAAAATTGTCAGTAGAAATGTAATGTTAATTAGTTTCACATATTCATGCCAATGATGATGATGATGATGGAAATTAAAACAATCAATCAATCAGTCAATCAATTTAAAGTAAGTGGTCTTTATAGACAGGTTGTATTCAAATACAGGTGTCTTTATGAAGAAACGGTCTTTATAGACAGGTGAGCAGCATGTTGTTTTCAACATGTCAATGGGTTTTCTAATGCAAGGCAGTAAAGCGGTCTTTCTAAGCAAATGGTTTTTGCGTATCTCTGTCTTTTGTCTATAACTATTTATATACCTGGCCAATGTATGCTTGCCAAGTTATTTTTATCAACTTTCTTTAGAACCTCAAATGATCATGAAAACACAACTGAGCCCTAGACCTTTCCAGTCTGAGAATGTGTGAATTGCCTACAGGGAATAGACAAGTAGGAGGATTAATGGATTAAGTACTCCACTTCAATTGTTCTTATTGATTCATTAGATTTGTCATAATTTGCTCTGAAAGCAGTTTTGATTCAGTATTTCTAAATCATGCTGTTTTAGGGGTTTGTTAACAGACGTTTCATTTCTCTCTCTCTCTCTCTCTCTCTCTCCCTCTGTCTCTCTGTGTCTCTCTCTGTGTCTCTCTCTGTGTTTTGCTCTCCCTAGGTTCTGGCAGGATAAAGTCCTTCTTGCTTACCTTGAACCACCTGACCTCTGGTCGTGGTATGCCGGTGGCCCGACAGGAGATCTGAACCTCTGTGTTCATCATGGGCTCAAGCACAGAGGGGGGCTGGGAGGTGATGCGGGGCGGATCTGAGCAGACAAGAGAGAAGAGAGCAACAATCACTATCACCATTATCACTGTTGCTATCATGCGGTCACTTTCATTGTTACTTTCACTGTCACTAGTACTCTCACTATCATTGCCACAATCACCATTATCACTGTTGCTATCATGCGGTCACTTTCATTGTCACTTTCACTGTCACTAGTACTCTCACTATCATTGTCACAGTCACTGTCATTGTCACTATTATCATCATTGCCACTGTCACTATCATTGTCAGTCAGTGTCATTGTCATTATCATCATTTTTACAATCACTGTCACTGTCAGCAGTGACCATACAGCATTGTTGCTACAACTCGATTAACTTTTGACATTTTTTTTGACAACTTCAAACTTTTATAACAATAAAATCAGAAAATAATAACAACAAAAATAGCCAATGAGAATCGATCGAGCCACTGCCCACTGACCATTAACATGCAGGGTGATCCTCCTGGAGTCGGTGCCTGCGTGGTTGAAGACCATGCAGAAGTAGGATCCTGCATCCAGCTCCTGGACGTTGACGATGAGGAGCGAGCCCTCCTCTAGCAGCCGGAAGCGGGGCTGGGCGGGGTAGTCGATGTGGCGCCCTCCCTTGTCCCACATGGTCATGGGGGTGGGGACGCCGATGGAGTCGCAGGGCAGGCTCACGTTCTGGGTCAGGTTGGCTATGATGACGTCCGGACCAGGGCTGATGTGCGGCGGAACTAATGTCAACGAGATCAGAATTAAATCAAATAATGATATCCTGTTATGTTATGGACATTTTTTAAAACATTACATTACATATGGAAGTCCCAAAGCTTGTATGAGATTTATCTGAGTAGCAACAACTAATAGATTCACAACGTAATTCCACCCATCGATACTGAACATCTAGATACATGTTAATGTAATAACATCTTAATACGCAGTGAGGAAGAACAATGTGGAGACATTACAAAAACATCTAATACTAGCCAATCAGATTGCTTTGCGGCTGCTTCAGCTGTGTACCTTGTACGTGGATGTTGTAGCTACGGGAGATATTGCCCACAATGTTGCTGGCGATGCAGGTGTAGACGCCAGAGTCCCTGACCACTGCCCGGGGAATGTCCAGGGAGGTGGGCATGATGCGGTAGTGAGGATGGGTGTCAGGGATGTACTGACCGTCCTTGAGCCAGGTGATGGTAGGAGGGGGGTAGCTGTACACCTCGCAGGGCAGGGACACTAGGTTGTTGAGGGTGACGTCATACGTCGTGTCCCCGTCCGTCAGGGAGGTGGGTGGCACTGCGAGAGAGGAAGCAAGGGATGAGAGTAAGGCTGCAATATGTATACCAGTCATTCCTTCGTCGCCTTGGCTCAATTCAATTTGAATTAATTTAATGTTATCAGTTTTATTCAGGGAAAAATAACAACAATACAATTCATCATTACAAGTTACACTAAATAACTTCCATCAACAACAAAAGAAAACAAAATAGGAATGCCTACAGATCAAATTAGCAACCAAAGTTTTAGTATTACTAGAACCAATCATTTACGTCTCTCCATTCAAGAAGAGATACTTGCCAAACACAATTCATGAGCTATGGATTGATACTAAGTAATGCATACTATAATCTAAAGAAGTAATGACAACTTAATTATCAACAGCACCTAATAAGGTAACTGACAGTAACTATTAAAAGAGCACTCTATATCTTCAGAATACAGGTTTATTTCATCTGTTCAGTTGAAAGGAGAATAAGAATGGTCTCATTAGTGAGAACACTGCTTTACATGAGGGCCCTAAATAATTTCCCCAGCTAGATTTATTTCAAAGAGCTAAGGATTGGTATTAACTTTTATGAACTAAGATTGAAAGAACTCATGAAAACGTAAACATCATCAATGACATTATGCACAAAATTAAAGGGGGTAGCTCAACTGGTGAGCGGTAACTCTTTGCACCCTGCATGTACTCCTTTTCCCCACAAATCCCATTGATCCGCATCTAGTCTGGTGCACAAAGGGTTAGAAAGCTCTTGGGCCCCATTGCATAAAACTTTCCATTAACGGTAACTCTTCAATCAATGGCAACCACCATGGTAACATCACTGGACAACCCATCAAATTTAGGGTTTCCATAGAAGTTGCCATTGATAGCAAAGTTACCATCAATGGTAAGTTTTATGCAACAGGGCCCAGGGATTCTTACCATACACGATGAGCTCGATGTGCTTCTGCTGGTATCCAGCAATGTTTGAGGCGTTACATGTGTAGATGCCCATGTCCTCTTGCATGGTTGACGCAATCAGGAGTGAGTGCTCGGGTGTCACGTAGTACCTGCCGTGGAGGAGAAGAAAGCAAAGAAATTCATGTTTGAATGAATGAATGAATTCATTAGAGACTTCATCATATTGACAAATCCTCACATCAATCATTGAACCTTTGATTGGGCCATGTGGACTTCTTTTATAGTGCACTTGTGGCCATATCAGCTTTGAAATTCTTGACCCAGTAGCATAAAACTTACCATTGATTGTAACTCTGTCATCAATAGCAACTACTATGGTAACACTGCTCGACAGCCAATCAAATAGGTTCCCCCATATTTCACTCTATAAACTCTTCTCTTATCTTCAAAATGCCATCTTGAGCTCATACAAAGAATGAAAGAATGAGCGTACCTTGTATTGAATTTATTTTGTATGCAGTGTAATCGGTACATTGCACTGTTCTGAAATACCATTTTTGTTTGTAATATGTGAAATATGAAATAAACTAAACTGAGCGTAGTACCTGACATCTCGTTGGTTGAGAGGGGCGCCGTTCTTGAGCCAGGAGACCTGTGGAGGGGGGTAGCCCACCACCAGGCACTGCAAGGTGACCGGGTTCCTGACCAGGGCCGTGTAGCTGTCTGGGCTGTCTAGGAGTCTGGGACCCACTGTGAATTGAGGGACCAGAAAAAAGAGAGTCACTCACTCATCATTGGATAGAGTAGAGATGGATGGGTGGAGGGCTTGGGGGATGATTTTATAATGATATTTTTATTTTTATTATAAAATGGAACATAAATTCCACTATAAACTCACATGGCTTCAAAAACATATTATTAAGAGTAGAGATTGTGCCAATTTGAAGATCAAAAGTGTGATTTGAACCTTTTCAGCGTGTTGCCATTATGAAGATTTAATTATTTGTTACTTTGCTTTAAAAAACATAATTACAAAGGTTATACATATCACTAAATGCCACATATGGATTGATCTTGTCCAGTAACTTAGGCTTGTTCATGCAATGCATCTGTTATCATTTTATTTGATATCAAAAGTTATAGCCCCAAATCACATATTTGGGGTGCTCGGTCCTGAATGGGTGAACATCAAAAGCTAAAAACTGCAGTGAGATGAAACCATGGAACGTACAGTTGACAGTGAGGGTGACAAACTTGGAAGCCTTTCCAGCATCGTTGGACACATAGCAGGCGTACTCTCCAGAATCTTCCTGCTCGACATTCAGGATCTGCAGGGTTCCAAACGCACTCTGACGGAACCTGAGAAAGAGAACAATAGATAAAGAAAAATGGATAGAGTTAGGCAGGGAGGTAGGGGGGAATCACTCACTTATAAATTTGCGTAACTTCAAATGTTCTTTTTTTATACACTTTGCTATTGTTACTTTTGTATTAATTGTATTTTAATGTTACTTCTTTTGTTATGTATATATGATTTTTATCCCGGGGCTCCTTTGAAAAGCAGTCCTCAAGGCTGAAAAGACTACCCTGACTAAGTAAAACGTGAAATAAAAATCAAAATCAAATGATTAAAGATGAAGAAATTACAAATTTCTATGCCTGCCATCTATTACATAGCATGACTTTCGGTATGTAGGACACTTCCAATCCCGAATGACAAGTAAAGTCTAGTATTTTAAGACTATTCCACTGTATCATTCTCCTCCTTTCTCACTTGAGGGAGCTGGAGAAGAAATCAAGAATGATTAGTCTAGTGCCGCCATTGCATTGCATAACTCAAAAGAAACCAAAAAGAATTGCATGTCTATGTTCACTGCATGGGTAATCAATCAAGGATACATTATTCGTTTGATCGTGTCTGTCTTTCAATCTCCAAAAAAAAAAGAGTACATGGAAAATAGTGAGGACATCAATCGTAATAGCAAGGACTTGCAAATATGTCTGTGACTCCATACAAAATATTGACTGCATTCTGTATTTATACGAATAGTGTCTAATGGTCGTACCTTGGGTCACTGAATATGTCTAATGGTTCTCCGTTCTTATACCAGACAATTTCAGGAAGAGGGATTCCATCGGCTCGACACTCCAGCTCCACTTGACCCCCGACCTCTGTGGAACGAGCGGCCGGGCCTTGTTGGATGCTGGGGGGAACTAGGAGCATGGGTGCAAATAAAATTCTTTCAATTCAATTCAAGAATTGTTAATTAATCAAAACATGCATGGCAGCTGTAAGCTGTGTTGTATGTGATTCTGACATAGAAAATTCATCAACGTTAACTTTCACTTTAAAGAAATACAGATGCTAATGTACTATTTATGGAAAATAATCTATTAAACATTCATAACTTTCTTATTAGTTGTCCAATTTTCTTTAAGCTTGTTTTCATTCTGCTTCTATTGAGAGAAACTTTTTTTAAATCTGGAATTTCCCATTAATCTTTTATCAAATAACTTTCTGAATACGTACTCATGACGACGACCCTAAAGCTCTTGGTGACGTTCCCGGCAACGTTGCTGGCCACACACTGGTAGATGCCGCTGTCCATGGGCCTTGCCCGATATAGCTCCAGGGAGTCCGGCAGGATGACCATGGAGTTAGTGACGGTCAGCTGGTTTCCAGCCTTGAACCAGCTGATGACCGGGGGTGGGGTGCCTTCCACCTCGCAGGGCAGGGACAGGCTGCCTCCGACCGTCACCTGCAGGGTCTCCTGGACATCGCTGGGCAGGCGAGGGCGCACTGAGAAGAGGAAGTGGTGATGGGATTTGTGGCAGAAAGTTGTTAGTTTTCATAGCAATACCTCTCCATGTTTCACTTTATACAGGTATATGTAATTTCAACACTATTTTTCTCATCTACAATTGCCTGTTATTACAGCCTGTTATTCCTTGTATACCTTCCATGTCATGATTATAGCACATTGTATGTTATGGTAAAACATGCAAGCAGGAATAGAAAATACATCAATAATAAATAAAATTACCATAGGAGAGTAGAATGAGAAGGTGGTCCTAAATAAGTTTGTGATCGTTAAATCAAACATAAGGTATCGCTACACAGACTCCGCCAAGAGATTTTACCAGTCCTACATAGGTCTATTGTGTGTCTTTGGTGACTACAGGTGTCTTCTGATGTTCTTGGCAGCTTCTTAGCTACTCTTTGCAGCTTTGTAGGACAGCACAAAACAGTAACTAAACTTAATTCAATAAATTCCAGTCGTAACACACTCACCATAGACTGAGAGGGTAATGTCCTTGGTCACGGTGCCCGCAGAATTGGTCACCAGGCATTCATATGTCCCAAAGTCCGTCGGCAGCACACCATAGATGGACAGGGTGCCGGCCGTGTCATCGACCTCGTAATGGGCATCATTGAGGGGTATGTCCTGCCCCTCCTTGGACCAGGTAATGGAGGGGGGTGGTACCCCCGTTGCGGGGCAGTGGAGGGTGATAGCGCGCCCCTCTACCACAGTGTACTGGGTCTGCCAGTCCAGAATCAAGGGTAGTACTGAAACGGGGGAAGAGAAGGAAGTTGCAATCAAGATGGATTTGATCAGAAGAGCTGATCTTCATGTGGTGTCCGATACAGAAATCATCATAACCCGGTCTGTACTGAGCACGCATACGCCGTTTTTCCGCTCAGATACCAAGTAGCATGACTTCCATACAATCTGCTGTTTGGACAATAGACAACAGGCTATCAATAAACTTAAAATACCTTACAGGAGACAATTAAGCCACAACTCTTTGGTTACCGAAGTTCCATGGCAAGTTTTGACATCCCAACTTGACCAGGGTTAACAAAACCAGAATACATGTATATGACAGTAAGCAACAGGTTGTGGTGCATTAATTTCCCAAATAGAGAAGTATCAAATACATGATGGGATATCTTGTACTCACCGCCCCTCTTATAGTCACTGTTGTCCTTTCTCTCCTTCACACTCCCCCCTCTCTCTATCACCCCACCCCACCCTTTCTCTCCCACACACAGGTGCCTGTGTGTCCTCACCATTCACCTGTATCCTTAGAGACCCCCCACCCCTTACAATCACTCCCAATCTCCCCCCTCCCCTGTCACCCCCTCCCCACCCTCTTTCTCTCCCACACCTACCATGAACCTCCAGTGAGATGGTCCTGTTCACCAGCCCAGCATCATTCGTCACCACACACGTATAAGTGCCTGTATGCTGCTCCCCAGTCACCTCGATCCTCAGAGACCCCTCCCCAAGCACCTGCAGGTTGTCGTTCCCGTTGCCGTGGGCGACAAGCTCCCCATCCTTCTGCCAGCGCACCTGTGGGAGGGGGATGCCGTAGGCCTCACAAGAAAGCACCACAGACTCACCACCCACCACCGTGTACTCTGTACGTCCAGGCTCAATGGATGGCGGGACTATGGAGGGAGGAAATGGATGACACACAAACGTACAAATAAGCTTTTGCGTGTCTAGCAAGGACGGGTGTAAATAGGAATAATGGGTGTCATTTCTTGGTTATCGTCATGAAATTTTCTCTGTAGAATAAGCATTTTTTCTTCTGGGTGACTGTATCTTAATAATGATAGCACTAATTTGAATTAACTCACTACTTTTACCACTACTACTACTAGTAATATATATCATACTCATAATAAAAATATCAGCAATAACAATTTTGAAGGAGGTATTCATGGTCAGTGAAGCTTTCACCACCGTTTAATGCATTCAATCTGATAGGGTAGGTTAAAAGATTAATAGGTGCTTATGACTAAATTTTACAACTTTCTTCATCAGTGTTTTAACTGTGATTCAATGGTGGTTAAACAGTGGTTTAATGATGGTTCAAAGGTTGTTCAATGGTGATTCAATTGTTGTTCAACAGTGGTTCAATATATTATACTGACCCAGGATGGTGAGCTGGACTTCTCGCGTCACGTTGCCCGCCATGTTGGACGCCACGCAGCTGTACTGGGCCTCATCGGCCAGCGACATCTGCTGGATGACCAGCCCTCCATCCAGGTTGATGTAGAAGTTGCGGCCGGCGAGGGGCAGCACTTGCCCGTCCTTGTACCAAGTGATGGTAGGAGGGGGGTTTCCCCTGAAGTCGCAGGGGAGGGTGATGGTCTCTCCCTGAGTCACGTTGACGCTCCCCAGTGGCTCCACGCCTTGATGAACAGGTGGGACTGAAGAAGAAATGCATCACGGATTAATATTCATGAATATTATTCATTGAACCAGGTGATGGTGTAGGGGAGTTGCCCCTGAAGTCACAGGGGAGGGTGATGCTCTCTCCCCATTGGCTCCACACCTTGATGGACAGGTGGGACTCTGGAAGACAGTTATTGATCGATTAATTTGTCCAGGTATAGAATCAATGATCATCGGCACAGGCTGAAAAGTTCAGCTAACAATCATTCAACAATATAGACATCAAGCAAAATGCAAATGCATACACAGCTTTTCTTAAAATAAATGTATAAAGAAATGTAAGAACAAAACTACAATACACAATTTTTGTTAGGTATGCAAATTTATGCACATCTTTCAAATAAGATGTTACTAATGGTAACTCCAAAGCTTGTCCAAGGTTTGTTCTAGTAGCAACAATAGATTCAGAGTGCAGTCCAGCAAGTTCAACTGAATCACTAGATACAGGTGAATTTCATATCGCATTACTTAGCAGTTAGGGAGAAAATAAATATACATCCCCAAACTGGCTTATTTACTGGACATGAGGAATGGGACAGTAAGACTTACCCAAGACAAACAAGGTGATTTCGATCTCCGTGGAGCCAGCGATGTTAGTCACACGGCAGATGTAGGTGCCAGCGTCCTCCGGCGTGACGTAGTTCAGGGCGAGGGCGCTCTGGTGCAGGCCAAGGTTTGGAATCGTTTGACCATTCTTGATCCACTCGATCATCGGGGGCGGGTGACCCTCTGCTGGGCAGTGCAGAGTGACCGATTCGTGCCTGACCGCCGTGTAGCTGGTCTCTGTGGTGCTGATACTAGGGCGCTCTGTGTGTGGCAGCAGAGAATGAACAAGACGAGAGCAAATATTAACTCGTTGATGACCAAATGACTTTGTAAGGCAACATTGATCACGACTTGGCTTTCAAATCGGCAACATGTTTACTTTCATCACATTTGTTTTCACAGTACAATGGCTTTGACAAGAGCGAATATTAAGTCATTGATGACCAAGACATTTGTAGGCAAAAGTATTTAACTTTCAAATTGTCAATACTATCTTTTTACAGGAGCGAAACATAGATTCCATTGTCAATCAATACTGTGTCAAAAATACAATTTTAAGCTATAATTGTCCAAATTTGAGGGGCAACTTGTGATTCAAAGAATTTCAGGGTGTTGCCAATTTGAAGATTTAATGAAAAATTAACCACTTTTCACCTTAAAAAATATTCATTGAGGTGATGCATATCCCTAAACATCTTCATCTTGTGTAGAAATCTATGCTCTTTCACTCGATGTATCTTTTTTGTAAATATTTGATATCAAAAGTTAAAGCCCCAAACCATACATGAGTGATGCTTGGTGCCATATGGGGGTTAACCCAGGGTAAGAAAATGGTAACCTGTGGTCTACAGACCCTTCACCCTTCACCCCCCCCCCCAAAAAAAAATGATCCTGTTGTCTGCGCACTCACCGTGTACCCTGAGCACAGTGGACTTGGTTGCGTTTCCAACCA
Organism: Arbacia lixula; assembly: GCA_963669155.1. Classification (NCBI taxonomy): domain Eukaryota; kingdom Metazoa; phylum Echinodermata; class Echinoidea; order Arbacioida; family Arbaciidae; genus Arbacia; species Arbacia lixula. The sequence goes on from OZ022588.1 coordinate 9,379,482, forward strand.
CGTTCACCGCCATGCACGTATAGTTGCCCGCATCAGACAGAACAGACGCGTAGATGCCCAGACTGCCGTCCGACAAGAGCCGTAGCCGCGGGGAGAACTCTGGGTACAGGCGTTCGCCCTCGTGGAACCATGTGACCACGGGGGGCGGGTTGCCCGCGAGGACGTTGCAGCGCACCACGACGTCCTCGTCGAGGATGACCACAGCCTCGAAGCCAGATGGGCCGATCTGAGGTTGGACTACAGATCAACAAAGAATATATAAATACAAGGATCTGCCCTTTTTCAGATTTAAACATGAATTGTTAGCAGCCATAGACTAATCATTCTCTATTCCTTCCCTAGCTCCGCAGACTGAGAAAAGAAGAGAATGATACAGTGAGTAGTCTTAGAATACTAGACTCTATTTTTCAGTTTTGGACCAGAAATATCCCACAGCCCAGAAGACTCTATTTTTCAGTTTGGGAAAAAAGGGGTCTGGTTGCCATAGACTAATCACTCTCCATTTCTTATCCAGCTCCCATGACTGAGTAAAGAGAATAATGATACAGTGACTAGTCTTAGAATATTACACTCTAGTTTTCATTTTGGACTTATCCTATATCACTACCTGCTTTGAAAAGTCAATATTGTTTCGAGGGCCAAAGGTGTGGAATAATTTCATCCCTCACATCAAAGTTGTACGTTCTTTTAATAATTTTAAAAACAAATCTAAAAAGGTACTCATTCAAAAACACTGTTTTTGATTCATTATATTAGGTAAGGCTTTACCTTCCCCCTTTTTTTTCTTCTTTTTTTTTTCTCCATTTTAAAGTTATTTGTTGTATGTTGTTGTTCTAGTATTGTACTTGTGTCGATCTCAAACATTCATGCGTTATGATCAGCTACTTATAAGGCTGCATCCTTCCTGGCTGTTACCCACTCACCTTTAATTCATTCAGTATTTGTTGTTATTGTTGTATTATTATCCAGTGAGTAAGGGCGTGTTTATCAACTCTTTTTTTGGTAGAATTAAGGTTTCCAAACGCGTTTAAATTTTTTAAAACGTGTTTCAGGGAGTTGATAAACGCAAAGCTGTTTTGATTATGGAGTTCGGAAAGCTGTTGAAACACGCAAATTTGTGCGATCCTAAATGCATTTAAACCAGAAACGTGTTTAAAGAAGTGAGATAAATGCAAAGCTGTTTTGAAACAACTTTAAACCATGTGTTTCCGTAAACACATCGATCGCACACTATTGTACTACAGTGCACACGTAACGGCGCAGTAGAGCTGCGCAGTGACAAGGCCGGTTTTCGACTTGGGCGATCAAGTTGATAAACGCACCATTTTTTTAAACGCGTTCGTAAACGGCTTTGGAAATTCATTTAAATTTCTGAAAAGTTGATAAACACGGCCTTAAATAAATAAACTTGAAACTTGAAATGTCCCACAGCCTGGAAGCCAGGCTAGGCATGTGAGCCAGGCACGCAGCTGTGACTTACTGAGGTTGGTGATCCTGAGCTGAGCGGAACCCTCAGCTGTCCCATGCTCATTCTGGGCCACACAGACGTAGGTCCCCCGGTCATCCACCTGTAGACCTGTATGGGGCAAATAGGGACCAGTTCACATCAGTTTATTAACCTATCCTGTACCATGTAAATTCATGCCCTATCGGTGTTCAGGCCAATATATTAACCTAACCTGTACCATGCATACTCATACCCACCTGCATGGGGCAAATAAGGACCAGTTCACATCAGTTTATTAACCTCTCCTGTACCATGTAAATTCATGCCCTATAGGTGTTCACACCAGTATATAGGGACCAGTTCACATCAGTTTATTAACCTATCCTGTACCATGTCAATTCATGCCCTATCGGTGTTCACACCAGTATATTAACCTAACCTGTACCATGCATACTCATACCCACCTGCATGGGGCAAATGGACCAGTTCACACCAATCTATCAAATAATTCAATCCTGTACCATGCATAGTCCAGCATCAGGCAAACAGGACCCAGTTCACACCAGTATATCAACCTGTCATGTTCCACGCATACACTCATGCCCACCTGCATGGTGCAAACACAGACCAGTTCACACCAATCTGTTAACCTATCATGTATCATGCATACTCATACCCCATGTGATGTCTGTGTAGTGCTGGTGTGAAGGGGTACTCACAGCATGTAGGGATTTGTGTGTATTAATGGTGAAATAATCCACAAGTGGCATGCTAAGGGTTGAATACCAAATGTCACAATGTTTACAATGTGTTCACACACATTTTTAAACCTATCCTGTATCATATATACTCACACTCAAAAAGACGTATGTGCAGTGCTGATGTAAATGTGTACTGACAGTGACAGTAGGAAGAGAATTAATTTTTTGAATCCACAAAGTATCTAGACCGCAAAATGTGTATTTTTTGTTTGAAGGTTTTTTTTACATTAAATGTGGCTTTCCTTCTGATAAGGGTAGAGTATTACTTTGTTAAAGGGAAGCGCTGAAAACTGGTTTAATTCCTATACTTTACACATTGAAGTATTTTATCACTTGGGCTCATAAAACTTGTTTCACGTTGCCCCAATTTTGAGGAGATTTGGTTTGTGCAGAGTACTAAATCTACAAGTTGTGTTTTACATTTGACGCTTGAAATATGATGCACCTTATGCTGGCTTAAGACTAATGGCCAAACTAGTGGCTCGTTTTGGAACTGCTAATCAAATTACGGACAGGTAGGAGGTTAAGCGGGCATTGACCAGACATAACCCTGGTCGAGATGATGGCAGACGTGATTCACAAATGCACAAGCTGGCCAGACTGCAAACTCACAGACAAACGGAAAGTCAAATGGATTGTGAAGTATATTATGTTAATCTAAAATTAGACAAGAGCAAATGAAAGAGAATGAGAGAGAAAGAGAGAGAGAGAGAGAGAGAGAGAGAGAGAGAGAGGGAGAGAGAGAGAGAAGGGGGGGGGGACAGACAAGCTTTAGAGATGTGTTATACAGAGGGAGAGACAGACAGGGACAGAGAGAGAGAGAGAGAGAGAGAGAGATACAGAGAGACAGATACAGAGAGAGAGACAGACAGACAGACAGACAGACAGACAGACAGACAGAGGAATGGAGGAAGAGAGACATAGCGGCATGAGGGGAGAAAGAAGAAGAGAGAAGTGAGACAGAGAAACATACAGAGAGAAAGAGCCAGAGACATACAGAAAGAAGAGAGAGAGAGAGAGAGAGAGAGAGAGAGGCAGACAAATACATAGACAAAGAAAGACAAACAGCGTTAGAGACACAGATACTGACATAGAGACCGTGGAAGAAACAGAGACAAACAGAGAAAGGCACACAGACAGAAAGAGAGAGAGAGAGAGAGACGCACCGAGATAATAAACACCAAATTATCATACAATTGAAATGTGGTTAGTGGGACACTAGTAAATTACTGACACATGTACTGGAAAGAGAGAGGACAGAAATACAGCCAAAGTAACCTCGGACAAGATAGCTCTTGGCAGCGGAAATGAATTATTTAGGTCAGTTACTGTCATCCAGAAACTTGGTAACCGAAACAAATCCTTTACCTTGTGAATATAATCGAAACTTAAATAACTCAATTTGCTCATTTATTAAGGGAATTAACAACTGTGGCATATTTAAATCCCCTTGGGAGGACACAGGAATGGATACTCTGATAATCATAGCACAGAAATCTGTAAACCAGTGTCTACGTTTATCTACTAAATGAATAAGAAACTATGACCACCAGGATTATGATCATGATTAGAGTTTTGAATCTTCATATTCTGAGATTCATGTTTACAATAAACTACATCATTAAGTTGACATCACACCACACCACATCAAATCAACTCAAATCAAATCAGCCCTACTTCTGATAATGAGGTTGATGTCCTCTGTCATTCTCATCTTGGAGTTGAAAGTCGTTTTTATTACAAAGTAACATCTATTCAATCAGTTCAAATCAAATTAAATCATCATCATCCTAAACCACTGCAGGGTGAAGGCCTCTCCAAGGTGATCTGATCTATCCCATGTCTTTCTCATCCAGGTCACAACAAATCAAATCTAATCTAATCCAATCAAATCTAATCAAATCAGCCTTATCTATAATCATCAGGTTGCCATCATCTGTCATCTTCATCCTAGGGCTGAGGGCCAGATTCTGGGTGCCTACTTTCCTCCAGGTGATGCGGAGCAGGGGGTAGCCCACGGCATGTCAACTCACATCACATCCAATCAAATCAAATCAAATCACATCAAATCAAATCCAATCCAATCCAATCATCCCTACCTATGATGATGAGGTTGCCATCATCTGTCATCTTCATCCTAGGGTTGAGGGCCAGATTCTGGGTGCCCACTTTCCTCCAGGTGATGTGGGGCAGGGGGTGGCCCACGGCATGTCAACTCACATCACATCCAATCAAATCAAATCAAATCAAATCAAATCCAATCATCTCTACCTATGATGATGAGGTTGCCATCATCTGTCATCTTCATCCTAGGGTTGAGGGCCAGATTCTGGTTGCCCACTTTCCTCCAGGTGATGCGGGGCAGGGGGTGGCCCACGGCATGGCAGCTCACATCATATCCAATCCAATCAAATCAAATCCAATCAAATCAAATCAAATCACATCAAATCCAATCATCCCTACCTATGATGATGAGGTTGCCATCATCTGTCATCTTCATCCTAGGGTTGAGGGCCAGATTTTGGGTGCCCACTTTCCTCCAGGTGATGCGGGGCAGGGGGTGGCCCACGGCGTGGCAGCTCAGCGACACGTTGGTCCCAAAGTCCACTCCCAGCTCCAGCGGGGGAGGCTGCAGGATGACCGGTGATGCTGCATGGAACAGGAACAAAAATCATTGTTTAAAGACAAGGTGTCCCTTTTTTTCGGGACAAAACATAAGATTTTGTAAAAAAAAAAAATAAACAAATAAATAAAAAAGGAAAATAGAATATACTGTATTCGAACTTTCCTCTCAGTAATAGAGCTGGAAACTGACTTGAAGCAAATTGTAGCTGATCAGATGATTTTGAGGAGGTTTTAGGCTGTTTGTTCAAACCCTAGAGATCAGAGACTGCTGTGCGCTGTGGTCTGGTACAGTGCATGCGTTCAATAAGAGCAATTGTCCACATCACTCACTGAGATGGACAATACGGCTATGAATGTGGACTACGCTCGCTGCAGTTCTTTGTTTCTTCAAATATTTACATCTTTATCTCATCCACAGTTACAGATGAGATGCTCAAACTCGCAAAGCATACATGTATTTCAGTTGTTGGACCAATACTGTTCATGATTTTTGGGACAATCACTGCGATAAATACATTTACTAATTTTTCATTCAGACAAGAATGTCTAGAGGAGTTATGTAACATTGGGACATTGATACAGGTAGGTCAATAAGACAAGGTCTACCTGAAGTGGAGAAATTGGAAGAGAGATTAGGGTGGGGGAGGACGTCTGCTTCATGTTGAAAGACAATTTAATGGCTTGAAATACAACTGTCCGGGTGTTGACCCATCACCAATTCTGCGAATAATTCACACAAATTAAGCTTTTATAGCATCAATCCACTTATTGCTACTACAAGAGTGAAAAAGTTTGCAAGTCTAACAAAATGATAAATACTCATCAAATTGGCAAGAATGTGAGAGTTCGTGTCACAAGATGTTGTGATCTGAGGTTTTCGTATCGTGATGATCACGAGGCACATGAAACAACCACACTGCACGCTTTTCACCAGATGAGATCACATGGTGTGGTTTCAGGGGGTTAAAAAAAACATGTAGCACAAACTTGTATACACGCATGTTCTACATGAATGAGGGCACTGTGGTATATTGGTACGAGCTCTTGCAGAGAGATCCTGAGTTTGAGCCCAGCCCGGTGTGTTTATCCTCAGACATGGTGTTTTGATCATGTTTGTCCCTGTCGACACAGGCGGGTGTTTCACCAAGCTGTTCGTAAGTTATGAATGACTTTACGAACGACTGGTGATCCCTTCTTGTACTAAATCAGATTCTCAATGAACAAAGAAGAACACAAGAAGGGATCACCAGTCGTTCGTAAAGTCGTTCGTAACTTACAAACAGCTTGGTGAAACACCCCCAGGTGTAGTAAATGGTTACCTGGCAGGAATTACTCCTCATCTAATTAGATCACATAGCTTCTAACACGATATTCTTGGCCACTTGACTGAAGCCAGGGTAATAATCAAGCACTTTGAGAAGTATTTCATACTATTATTAGTATACTTAGTATACTTATTATTATCATTATGATATGAAACACAAGAACAGAGTCATCAATTGAATTATAGATGATGACAAAGAATTATAGAAATGGGTTTGTATCCAAATGATCACTTTCACTTGTATTGTCTTGAAAATAGCAACCCTTGTAATGTAATTGAATACCCCAAATGTACAAAGAGCCCCTGCAAAAAACTTGTATTTCCTCATGGCATATGATCAAAAGTATGGTCCGATTTCATCTTTTCCAGACATCCACCTAGATAAGTAGTGCTAACAAAAGTCTTTTCCCCCCTGTGTGAAATATACAACTATCAGTTATACACTCAAGTCTGTATGGGGTTGATAAATGCATGGACTTGATAACTTTTGAGAGAAATTTTCATTGTCATTTTGTCATATAAGTATTGTCCAAAGGCTTGGTGAGAAAGTGCAAATATATAGAGCAGTGCACATTCATTAAATCTTTCTGTGCCAGATAAACCGCTGCTGTATGGAATTTGTGTGCATTACTTGCGAAATAGGGCACACAAGGAGTTAAAGTAAAGGACCCTCTGTCTTTGTCATTTCTGAAAGATTTCCAAGCTGATGGCAAACTAGAGAGGGAGAGGTCAGCACTATGCCATGCACACAATTCCATTAACCCTTTGTGGGTCAGATAGAATGCTGCTCTATTGGATTCATGTGTATTGATGGTGATATGATTCACAAGTGGCATGTTAAAGGTTAAAATAAGTTAGTACTAAACCCTTATATTCATGAGACATTACTAAATTCTGTTTAAAAAAAGAAGTTTTTATTTTAATGTGGATTTGATCTCACTAGAAAATTATTTTAAATGTGGATTTAATCTCACTAGAAAATTATTTTTATGTGGATTTGATCTCACTACAAAATTATTTTTGTATAATCAAATGTCCTGTATCTTTCCTTTACTGCCAAAATCTGGAATGAATATAAAACAACGAAGAGCATCACTATCTACACCTCAATCTACAATTGAACATCAATTTCTACTGACTGGAATTTCCTATTTCTATCAGCTCACATCATGAAATTAACGCCTGAAATTGGCAGCAGACTCCAATGCTGTCCATATATGGTGTGACTGTGTTAGGCAATGTCTGGTGCGCAGCCTTTCCACGCAATGTGTAGATTTGTATCTGGAAAATGACTAATAGAGATATATTGACCATAATTTTCCATCTATTTTTATTTAATGGGAGAGTTCAATGTCAGAGCAAACCCTTTCAAACGTTTTAATTTCTTGATGATATGAAATTAAAATGTAAGGATTCTGAAATTTTACTTCCCCAAATGATTGATTGTCAACAAAATGTTTAACAATGCACTGCATCAACACTTTATCATTCACCTTAAAGGGAAAATCCATCTTAAAGTTGAATTGGTTTTCATAAAAGCAGAAGCATGAAAGAATCAAACTTGTGAAAGTTTGATAAAAATGTCACTTCAGAGCTACTCTCGGTTTAAGTTGTGTACTATTTTAGGGGGGAAATTTCCATTTTCTCAAAAGGATGTCATTTTATCTGTGCATTCCATATTTCATTAGACACATGTGTTTACACACACCCACCTATTATGAAAAAAGATGTTCTCATCAAAAAAATAGAAAAAGGACAAGTTACAAAATCACACAGCACACAACATATGGGAGAGCAGCTCACAAGTGACATACCAAAAGAAAAATTTGTGGGTTTTTTTCAGTCATAACACTGATATCCTTTGATGGACTTTCGTCAAACTGTCACTAATATATTGATTTTTAATTTCTGTTTTATGATGAAAACCAATTTAACTACAGGGTGGCCTGTCCCTTTAACAACAACAATAAAAAGATTTATCTACTGATAGATTCTGTCCTAATACACATATGGAAATGGGTCTCCTTTTTCCCACCTTAAGTCAATAATTGAAAAAAAACACAAAAATAACTTACAAAACAGGAAAGAACACTCATTTAAAGCATTAATCATACATAACTAGGTCAAAGCTAGGGACTCAAACCTTTCGAAGCTTCCGTTCGCATCTACAAGCCTTGCTGGTTTCAGTTCCTGATGTTTTATTCGTTCTATATCATTTCACTTTGGGACAAACCCCACCACGTTAAGGTCAAAACCGGCTTGAAGTGGTACCAGGAAAGGGGCAGAAAACACTCGACAGGAAATGAACCGTCTTGGTTCACAGTCAGCAGACCAGTGGTAGACAAATACTACAATTACACCACAAAAAACTTCCTGGTGATTATCGCGAACAATACCAAACCCTCGACAGGATATTACCACCCTCTGCTGTCTAGTCTAGTAGATTATTTTCCTTTGTTTTTCATAGAAGAGTGCTTAATACCACACAAGATCCCTGGTGGACTGCCATTGAAAACAATTTAATATTTCCCATACAAGCAGCAAGGGATCTTATTCGCTTTTAACCAGGGCCCCAAAATAACTTTTTTCAAAGGGAGTCCGAACATCTCTTGTAGGGTTTATGTGTGTAAGGCCCCTCTTAAATTTTCTAGATTTTAGGGGCCCTAAGTTCTAATTTGGGCCCATATGTGGACTGGGATCCTGCTGGTGTCAAACCTTGCTTTACCATGATTGTCATCATGTGGAGTGATCTCCTTGTATTTGAATATAATTTCTGACAAACAATACTACTATTTGCTTAAACTTTTTGTAGAAACAAATTAAAGGCTCTGATTACTACAAAAAGGGCACATCCACACTGAAACTGATGTGCACACACACACACACATACACACACACACACATACACACACACATACAGACAGACAGACAGAAAGGTTTAGCAAGATACATCAAGTAAAGTGATTACACTTTGAAAACTGAATTTGCTCCAGAGAGAGACCATACAACCACAACAATGCACAAAGACAGACAGACAGACAGACAAACAGATTCACCACACAAACAGGTGGTAGAAGTTGAATGAGAGCGATCCTAACTGGGTTGGATGATAACATGAGGTTTGGCAAAACACATCAAGAAAGCTAATAATTGAAAACCCTTGGTGCAGAAAAAGGTGATACACACAATCACAGACATACAGACAAACAGACAGACAGACAGACAGACAGATGCACCCACAAATCAGAGGGAAAGAGAGGAGCACTTTGATGGACAGGGCAAAGTGAGGTTGACTAAGAAAGGAAATGCCAAACTGAGGTTCACATGGCAGACTAATGGCTCCAGATCACTTCCTTACAAGTTTCCTCTAACTAGCTCCAAGAGTTAAAGTGCATTCAAGTCAGAAGTATTAAACTCAGAGCCAGACCATATCTTTACTAGCTTCCTTCAACTAGATCCCTGAAGTTGAAGCCCATTCTAATGACAAGTCTCAGACACAGAGGGTAGTTAAGCCAGATCACTTATAGAACTAGCGAATTTTTAAGTAGCTTCCAATGGTCAAGACACATGGCCAAAATCACGCCTTTCCATTTATTACATTCTGGGATCCGTGCATTTCGTGCATTTTGGATTTGAATAAGACTCATAAATCGGTTTCGGAGCAACAAGAGACTCCAGCCGGTCATTCTTACCATTTTTCTGCATACACAGCTCATCCTAGTCTGTCATGGTAGCCATATATAGCTTGAAACTGGAGGGTTTACTATGACCACAAGGTGTTCAATCCCACCTTAGACACTCCCACTAACAGCAACATCCGCTCATGTTTAGGACCGCTTGGTTAACCACATCCTCCAAAAAGTAGTAAACATAACTCCCCCTCTTTGGTTTCCTCATTCCTATCGAAAGCCTCTGTACTACTAGTAAGTCTCAAAGAAAGCTAAATTTGTATCATAGTGGACACTTTTGTCATATCACTAGTCACATATTTTGAGCAGAACACATTACGTTTTGGTTATGAATACGTATCAAACTCTTACCGGAAGTATACGTCCCAAGAGCAATCAATCAGATATCGGTATTGCAAAGTGATATTGCTTGATATCGGCTATATGTGATAAGGAGAATTGCGTGGCTAGAAATCTAAAAGTCTGACTGTTGACCCCTTGCATAGTTTAGAACAATATCAAATACAATAGAGAGGTTGGGGAACAGTGTCATAGTTGGGTCTGCATTTAGAGACTATCGGGACAATATAGGAAGGGAGACTTAAAACCAGCTAGAAGTTTTCCATTAGGAGTGACATCTACTGGGTCTGCACACATCAGACTAGTATCAGAACCACTCTATAGGAAGAGGGACTCAAACTGAGCTAGAAGTGACATCTACCGAACCACCGCTTGCTCCGGCTCATTTCCCGGGGCCGGGGCACAACGTTCCCCGAAACGTGACACACTATCCGATCAACGGCCTGTCTTACACCCTGCCTGCCCTAGCGCCCAAAATAGTCACACGGCAGCACAAGGGACGGGGACATGTGACCAGATAAGTAACGAAAAAGAAAAGAGAAGTGGGGCAAGAACCGGCATGATCGAGGGCACATCCCCCTGCTCAACAACGCGGGAGGAAAGGTGAATTAGACGGCCCACCACAATACCATGTAGAATACACTCACTACACAGGGCATTTCTTCGTAATGAACTTTACTGGAAAACGTGACAAGTACGCCATGTCGCTTTCTACTGAGTACTGGTTAATCCAGGCATAATCATATGTTCTGCTCTATTCTGTTTTGACTAACTTATTTTCGTTTGATAGGTTAGCTTTCCAAGTAGGGATTGAGTTATCATTTCTTGCTCATCCTTTCCTCTTGTTTTGGTTAACCGCTTGGTGATTTTGATTTTTCTTTCTGAGAAGTGAGGGAGGGAAAATAAGAATGAATGCTGTCATACTTTCTTCTTTGCAAATTAGTCCTTTTGAGAACAGTTGATCCAGTCGCCCACATAGCAACAATAACACTTCATTACTTCCTTCAGCTTTCTAGAGCAAGCCAAAGGTAGCAGGAATTTAAGCTCATTTTGCCGTCTGACAAGAAGCCAATACAATCAAAGTAAATTGCTCAAAGCCACTGCACTTTGAAAAGGAAGAAAATGTGTCATGAAATTACCACAAGATAAAGCGCAATTACGCATTAGAGAATGAATGATGTCACTCTTTCTTCATATTTCTTCTTTGCCAATTAATCCTTTTGTGAACGATTCATCCAGTCTCCTATGTACACGTAACTACGATAACATTTCCCCACTTTCTTCAGCTTTCTAGAACAAGCAGGAATTCAAGCTTATTCCGCCACCTGACAAGAGGCCAATGAAATTAAAGTCAATTGCTTAAAGCCACTGCACTTTAAAAAGGAAGAAAATGTGTCACGAAATGACCACAAGATAAAGCGTGATTATGCATTAAAGAAACTTGGACACTGAAGAAGTGTTGTTAAGTGTTTTAGAGAATTGTCTCTGACCTAACTCAAGCTAGCATTAAAGTTGATCAGTCATACCAGGTATCAGCCAAGACCATACTACATGGCCCACAGTCTGCAAGTCCCTGAAATTCAAACTTGTCTGCAATATGTATGTTCTTCCCTTTGCGCCTGTGTACTGAAGAGGCAGTAATAGGATAGGGTATGACCATGTGGGTGTATGGGTGTGTGTGTGTGTGGGGGGGGGGGGGGTGGCTTTATAAGATTCATAACAACAAAATAACATATTACATATGATCACGTAAATTATTACAATACCAAAACCACATCATTCTTCTCTTATAAGTGTGATGGGCATAACATAAACCAGATTTGATATTATCAGTTTAAACTGGTCAGAAAATAGCATGAAGTACATTACAAACAAAATTATTTAATTAGTCAATGACATATTTATATCAACACCGCCATATGGGATACAGGGCTGTGTGGATATTGACAACATGAACTTTTTCATGTTGTTATGGTTACTGTGGGCTTTTTCATGTTGTTATGGTTTCTGGGCTGACAACATGAACTTTTTCATTGCTAGGTGTCTGTGAAGGTTGTCCATGTGACACATGCAAGGACTTGTTTGGTGTAATTACTGGAATAAAAATACTCTTTGATGAGGTGGTTTCGTGTGTATGAGTCATTGCCTGTGACCCCACATCACAAGTACTTGCACGTAATTGGGACCTCTCTACTGTCAAAACAATTGCTTACAGCTGGTGACAGATCGGTCAATATTTCCCCTACAAACCTGAATCTTGGGATACATTTTAACTAAGCCTGAGTCATATCGATTTTTTCAGAAACCGGTGTTCGATGGCTTTGCGCCGATCGAACATCGATGCATCGACGGCACATTAACAAATTGTGTACAACGGATAGCGGAGTGCGAACGCCAGCGGTCGTGTACATTTTGCGTATTACATGACGTCATTCAGCCACTGCCAACAGCCAATTTATGAATGAAAATATAGTAAGCATGCGCAGTGCAATCCTTCCATTTCCCCACACAGTATTCCACCAAAACAAGTGTGCAATTCTCTATCACCTCGTATCAAAATCGACCTAGAATTTCACTTTCCTTTATTTTATATGAGTTATGAAAGGTATTTTCGGAGAATCTATTTTCTCACCGATATCGCACTTGTAAGCGAATTTCAATAACTTCTTGCTTTTCCGTCAAAATCTTAAGAATTAGTGTCAATATGGCATCGTGTAAGTTGGAATCTGTAGAGACTTTATTGTAACGTGCACAAAGTCAATTGGCTTCCGGGTTTCGGACAACGTGACCAGATATCGTTATCGCTATCGATTAGCGACCACGTGGTCATGACGTGATCTACACATGTACGCGATGCACCAATCAGCGGTCTCCGAATCGCTGTACGAAGACGCTCTACCAGTCTGTTGGCAGCGTGTATGCAAATGAGCCTTAATGAGCGAACTTACGCACGATCGCCAATGTGCTGTTTCCGGGTTTTCACAACACACGATGCTATCCGTTGTACACAGTCTACGGACAAGTGTTCGTTGTGGCATTGCGCGCGGTATATAGTAGTGAACGAAAAGAAGCCAAGTATGTAGTAGCTGCTTGATCATCGAGCGACCAGTTCGTTCTCTTGATGTGTTACCTTCAAAACTCACAAAAGAGAGTAGGAACCAAGTAAGCAAATTAAAATTGTGAAAATATGAAGATTTTGTGTTTTCCAATCAATTTGGTAATTTCGTCGATGCATTGAATTCATCAAAATGAAATCGGAGTTCGACGTCTTCGATCGAACACCGGTTTATTAATCGATTCGACTCAGGCCTAATTTTAACCCATTCTTTTACTGAGCCTGTGTATTTGTGGGCTGACTTTTCTCCTATCAGATACTCAGCAGCGCGACTCCCATATAATCTGCTGTTTAGACAATAGACGACAGGCTATATATAATCTTCTAATACCTTATAAATAGGGTGTAATTAAGCCAGCCTTTTTCGTCACTGCAGGTCCACAGCAAATTTCAACTCCTAACTGGACCAGGGTTCACAAAACCCAGAAATCTAACCGCTAGCAATGGCTTAAGTAGAAAAGGTGTAAAATCAATGCTCCAAGGAATATATCTGTACACTTGATACAAATATGGCTTGTCATTACGGTTATATTCATGAACTTTGTGAAGCCTAGCAAATTGATGAAGTGCATTCAAGTACCTACATTTGTAGCAACTTGCTAGATTGTCAAAATTCCATGAATATGCGTTCTTAACATAGGTCAGTTTATCCATGAACTTAATATGGTAAAACAGGCTACGCATCATTTGTTTTCTCATTTACAATAAACTTTTGAAATAATTTTTAACAAAGTGGAAATATAATTTTTGTACTTTAAATGGTATTTTTTGTATTTTTAAGTGAACAAGGAACTGTATACTAAGCAACTATATTTGTTTTGCAGTCACTATGGAAACTAAAAAGGGCTAGCGCAGAATGACAGCAGAATGAAGGGTTTCAAAATAGACATCCAATATCCATCTGTTGTATTCAATACATATCCGTTTTGAATCACCTCAAAGGTTTTTGCACCTTTACATTTCATGTTATGAACTTTTTGTGAGACAATGCATGAAAGCAAATGCACAGCCAAAGAAGAAGCGATACATTTGTATGCGATTCATAGAAAGCTCCTAATGACTTCACCTTGCGTGTGTGTGGTAATACCATTCTCCATAGTCACGGGTTCGTCTTTCAAACAGAAAACAAAACAGCTGTGTGACTCAACACCACAAAAACTATTCCACGAAATGACACTCACGGAAACCAGGGGACAACCAAATCGGGCAATAGGTAAAAAATCCACCAACTATTCATGTCTAATTCTTAATTCCTGCTGTCTAAAATGATCTGTTAAACTGTATTACATATTTATAAATCAGACCCAATTAGATTAGTTATACCATGCAATGAATGCACATTCAACCCCATCTTCTCAAACTTATTAAAATAGTATTTCATTTTTTTTTTGGGGGGGGTAGTAATAAAGAAGAGAATCAAGACTGAGTTGCCAATAAACCTCTTCAAAATTAGTGAACTTCATATACTTAAAACATTCATAACTTCCTTATCAGTTGTCAGATCTGTTCAAGTTTTATTGAGAGCAACTTATAGTTAGACTGGAAATCCCCTTTCAACCATTTTTATACCAATGTATGAAGAGACCATTGATTTTGAACACACTGAATGAGCCCATGGCAATGAGAAGGTTAACCCTCTTGGTACCAAGGCACGAAGAGAACCATTAATTTACAATACACTGAATGAGCCAATGGCAATGAGAGGGTTAACCCTCTTACTGTAGTACCAAGGCATGAAGAGACCATTGATTTAGAACACACTGAATGAGCCCATAGCAATGAGAGGGTTAAGTCCTGGTTGGACACTGACAGACATCCACAATGAACTCTCCAGGATTACAAGCTTCTAGGTTCACGCAGGTCAAACGACGATAAACAACAGACTCGCACTGCGTTCACTTAAAGATTGTCCGTCCCTTTTGCAAGCTTAAAATTTGAAATCGTCTATCACGATCGTAAATTGAAGAAAGTGTGATTCAAGACCATTTCTAAGAATATAGCATGTTGAAGCTTTCTATATATGTAAAAACTTTTAGCCGTTAAATTTCAAACTGACTTTTTTCGTACTACGAAAAAAGTATTAGTCTTTGTTACAGTCTCTACATGATTATTGTGCATGTGTGAAATCCTACTTTTATGAGCAACTACTAAACTTTGGAGATTCCTTCCATAGAACATTTTTTTTCATAATGCGTTTTATAATTTAATAAACAGATTAATCAATAAAGCAATTATTTCAACACAAACTGCTAAGAGCCTGAGGTAAAGACTATTCATCAGACGTTGTTTACATGCATTATTTGAATTTTACACTACATATCAGTTTCAAATTGTGAATATAGAGCTTGCTAACACTTCTCTATATGTTTTGCCAATGTTTCGATGGTTTTGTGGTGATCTGAAAAAGGGACTGGCTGTCTTTAAAGAATCCACTCGGTCAAGAGATATCTGCCAGCCCAGGGACGAGAAAAATAGCGTCACCGATGGGACGCTTTAAGGGCTAAAACCGTCGCAGACTAGGTAGGTCGGGAAGGAAATGAGCCTTTCCGAAGCCCACTTACCCACAATTCCCTGAAATTCACCTTCCAATTATTGCCCTCCGCTGCAAAAGCAAGCCATGACTATCCACTTTCTCGCTTGTAGCTGCCTACACTTTAAGGTGAGGTCGCCAACTTTCATTCAAGATGGTCTTTTTTATATATCATCCAATTTTAGTTTCTAATGAGGGTTCGTATCTTTAAGTTGGAAATGTATAATACTTCCCTGCCAATATATTTCAATTCAGTCTTTATTTCAAGGTGTTATTCCAATAAACATTATTGACACATAGTTTTGAATCAGTGCTCATACCTATTTAAGTTAGAAATGTATTAACACATCCCTGCCACATCTTAACTAAAAGGCTGCATCGAAAGTCAATTTAGCAGAAAATCGTAAGCTACCTAGTGTCAACACTGTCTTTAATAAGTTAATTGGCAATCTAACGTGACTCAACCCAAGGGCTGACTAAAATAAAGCAATGTCAGCCGTTTGAATGGGGTCCAGTCCCTGACTCATTTGATTCGTTGCAGATTTCAATGACTCGACTTGAAGGGATTTCATGACTAAAATGTTCCTCACCCGAATGTCTCCAATGGACCCCCATCACGAGCAAAAGAACATTTTGTCGTGTCATTCACTGGGTTACATTTACAGAGCTTGGAAAAAAATGTGCAGAATGACATTTACACTTGTGTACATGCATGCATGTAAAAATATGTGGCCAATGTTTTATATCATAGTTGTGTTAGGGTTATTACCTTATCTGGTAAGTCAGGTACATATGGTTTTATTCAAATGTACTCCCCAATTCAAAGGTGCTCCCCAATTGTCTTTCAGTTAAATTCACTGGTTTAAAAAAAATATCATCTGAGAATATTATATATCTATATGAGATTGAGGGCTACAATTAATTGTGTAACTAATGTTAATGTTATTACTTTAAATATAATGTCCAGGTTACAATTTCATATATTTTGTAGTCTAACAATGACAGATACATCATATTGATAGAATGCTTATTCCTTCAGTAGGGTATTCCTCTCCAGATTCTGTGTGTATCACTGCCAGCATGTAATCAGCAATATACAACCCAAGTATGACATTCACATCTTATGCACAAACAACTCCACCAGCTAGTTTCACCAACTCCAAACAATACCGTCGTCTATTGTTCAAGAGGAAAAGCAGGTGGCATGCATGCATTAGTTGTTGCCACATCTAACTACCCTCAGGCAAGTCTTGGGGGTCATCATTGGCAATCTTTGGGATGATACACTTGCGGGGAATTTGGATTTGTTTTAGTAGACGGGTTTGTTGCTTTTGAGTTTGCTTGTACAAAGTCTGTGGACGAAACTTAAGTTTCCATGACAACTAGTGCGACATAAGAATCAGAGAAGGAAAGAAGCCACAAAGTCTGTGGAAGAAAGTTAAGTTTCCATGACAACTAGTGCAACATAAGAATCAGAGATGGAAAAAAGCCACAAAGCCTGTGGAAGAAACTTATGTTTCCATGACAACTAGTGCGACATAAGAATCAGAGAAAGAAAAGAAGCCAGCATTGTGTGCCTGTGCCTCAAACAAGGAGCAGTCATTTTTTAACCATCAAACCTTTATGTGCAACATGTGCCCTTTTTCACAATACACACAAATCCCATTGACAAGTAATTAATCTGGAACATAAGGCGTTAACATCAATTTCGTCAGCATCTCCAAATCAAATCAGTGTGTCATCTTCTCTCATTATGTCACATCTTTGTGTGTCTATTGCATTTGGCAGCGAATGTGATCTCCTGGTTATGTGTCAATGAGCTCAACCACATACAATTTGCAGGTGTTGTTTCTAACAATTAGGTGCCATGGCAACAAGAAGTGACACATGATCATGAGTCAAGTCACATGTCATCGCTTGTTCTTGATGGAATGCCTTTCATGTTACACCACAGCCTTGTTTAGAATGATACCTCAATAAGAGACAGATGTAAACATCCGTGCAAAACATTATTCTGTTGCCACACAGCATAATAATAGTAGCATAACAAAGTATTTTAAACGTAAACAGGGGTATAGTTTACCAATTTTCCTAAAAAAAAGCTTTGTGAAGGTGTGACTGTGAGATATTATACACATTATCGTGGGGTATACAACTGATTTCCTCCAGAGTTTCATGACTTTTGCAAATCAACTTCATATCGACCCCATATTTAAGGTTTAGAACAAACAAAAAATTATTTCGACAGGGGTGGGGTACTTACATCCAACAACCAGGGTGACGGACTCCGAGATGGTGCCTGCCTCGTTGGCGGCAGTGCAGGTGTAGAGGCCCTCGTCGTACTCCTGTACGCCCATGATGTCCAGGTCACCGTTGGGGTGGATGGAGGCATAGGACACACGCCCCATGTCCCGCTGACCCTTGAACCACATGATCTCGGGAGGGGGCACCCCGCTGGTCGGGCAGGACAGCGTAATGGTCTGGGAGGGGGGCGCTAGGTAGCGGTACCGTTCCATGCTGATCCGGGGCGGCTCTGTCCAGTGGCAGGGGGTGGGGGGAGGAGGGGGAAATGTTCCTCATTAGTTTAACCTTTATTTGCCAGGTATGATCTCACTCTTTAGGATTTGCAACAACGTGACAGTGACACTAACAGCGTTGATATCAATAGACAGAATATCTCCATCACATTGGTAATGAGGCATTTCTCTACGTTCTAAAGTGCTTTCCAATACAAACAAAATAAAAAATGGTGTATCCTCTTTACAGTTCTGAAGTACGAATGCATATATAAGAACATACATTTAAGACTGGAGGAACTCAAAAGAGACTTTTGACAAACTCCTATTGACCGTAACGTTTCATGTGGACTTTTTGTTTGGTCAGCTAGTACTTCTACAGCTTTGCACAACTTGAGAGAGAAGCAAATCAGATGCTCATCTTCCTGAATGGAGGGTACAATTCATGATACTTCTTTCAGAAAGATGGGCGGGTAAATGTAACACTGTGCCTACATTGATAGCTGATGTACACTTTGAAAGTAAACATCCATCTTTCTCAATGAGGGAAATAATAAATGATTCATCTTTCAAATATTATGAGAGGGTAAACTGTAACTGTGTGCCCACCTTGATAGCTGACGTAGACGTTGAGAATATCCGAGCCAGCCGCATTGATCGCCACACACGAGTAGCTGCCCTCGTTGCTGCGTGAGGCGTTGATGATGTAGTGGGCCCACTCTCCTCGGTTGACGCCCGGCTGGATGGCCAGCTCTTGACCGTTCTGCAGCCAGCGGATCTCTGGCCGCGGGAAGCCGTCGGCCGAGCACCGGAGGGTCACATTCTGGCCCGCCATAAAGGTCATGTTGGTCTGGTACGCCTTGATGCGAGGGCGCTCTGAATGAGATCAATGCAGGGATGGTATATAAGGAATATTAACTCCTTATGCATCATTTGCACAAATAATACACACAGACCCCATTGAGCAGCAGTCAATTCTCCCTCTCGCATATAGCATCAAGCGATATCGCCTCGCAATACCGATATCTGATCGATTGCTCTTGGGACGTATACTTCCGGTGAGAGTTTGGTACGTATTCAATTCACGCAATAACGCACAGAGTCTGTAATTTCGACCCTCGTAAGCCTCGTAACGTTAAAATGGAAGGATTGTTACATCGACAAAGGACTTGAGAGAAATACCACCAATCACTCACAGCGATGTTTTTGCCTACCTCAACATTGATTGTGGATGGACTAATGAAAGAATGCAAAGACACAAGCAAGACGATGGCTATAGAATGTTTGTGAACCGGAAGCTGATACAAAGAGCAAAGGCCAGAGAGTCCATGATCATCCATATCACAGGATATGGCACTTACATAGATAGCCTATTGCATTGTTGCTATACTACAGAATACAAATATTACTTTTCAATACATTTTAATACTAATACTACACCTGTATCTCAAACTTTGTTTTTACACTTTTGAAATGGCTGCCAAATGAAAAAAAATATGTTTCTGGGGGGGAAAGGTTGTATGAATGGATAACTCACAGACTCAATTTTTATATGACACTAAAAGGTGTCACAACTTCACTTACTTACTCCAACTCTTTTTATAAACCCCAATACTACATTCGTTTGTTCTCCTTTTGATTCCTATTTGAACTCCTTATCGCTGTACATTGCATGTTACCTTGGACTGAGACTTGGACAAACTGTTGGGTGGCGCCTCCTTCGTTCTGGGCTTTACAGCGGTAGGCCCCTGCGTCTCCTGGCTGGACATCCCGGATGACCAGTGAGCCATTGGCAGCCAGACTGACCTACAGGAGAGGGGGGGGGGGGGGGGGTGGCGAGAAATGTGGTGGGAGTAAAGAAAGAGATGAGTGGTCAACATTCAGATATATATGGATGAATGGATTGATGGGTAGATGGATGGATGGATAAATAGATAGATACACAAATATTTCTAATTATATAGATAGAGAGAGATAGATAGATAGATAGATAGATAGATAGATAGATAGATAGATAGATAACTTAATAGATATATAGACAGATAGACAGACAGACAGATAGATAAATAGATAGACAGACAGACATACAGATATATAGATAGACAAATAGATAAATTGATAGATATATACATATGTATAAATGTATAATCAATGTGTGCCAACCAACTCAGTGTACAATTCAGCACTGTGACTTACTCTGCTATGGCCCTGGAGAGCCATCAAGGTGTTAGGCTTATCCCAGGTGATGTTAAACTCTACAGTGCTGTTGATCTGACAGGATAACACCGCTATGCCACCGGGTAGAACCGACACGTTCATGGGCCTGGCAATCACAGGAGGTGGTTCTACCAAGTAATCAGAAATAAAAAAAAGTGGGTATTCTTTGTTATTAGTAATGTACCAGGTGTGCATTCTGTCACCAATAATGCATACAAATCACACTGAGTAGCACTTAATCTTGTAGAGTCCAAGTAGATTCTAAACTGTACACAGTAACATGCATTTTCTGCAACTATCTATTCTAGTAAGTTTCCATGAATATGATCGCAGATCTGTTATACACTTCAACATTACGGAAATGGAAAATGGTACTATCTGATACACTATAGAATATAGAGTTAACATGAACCTAGACACATGTATCTATCTGTCTGTAAATGTTTTCCTCCTACCAGTAATGTCCAGGTAGGTCTCTGATCTTCTGCTTCCTTCTTCATTCTCTGCGATGCAGGAGTAAACACCCTCCACTCGACTGTCTGCATTCTCTATGATCCATGTGGCACTAGCCGAATCACTGTTGGTGACAATGAATGTAGATCAGAATCATCAATATGTTAATATAACTCAAGCATTATCATCATTATTATTACCATTACTTGTTATGAATATTATTATTTTATTTCATATCAATATTGTCATTGCCTTTAGTGTTATCATCATCATCATCATCACTGTCATTGTGCACCTTCATCACCATCATTGTCATCATCATCATAACCTTTACCGTCACCACCACCACCACCACCACTACCATCACCATAATCACCGTCACAACTACCATCAACAATGTCATCACCACTACCACCATCACCATCAACATCACCATCCCCACCACCACCACCACCACCTCCACCACCACCATCACCATGGCCACCATCACCAACATTACCATGGTTACCTAAAGTGCATGGGTCCACTGAGGGGTGACCCCCTCTTCATCCATTGGACTGTGAACGGTATCAGACTCTGTACTTCACAGGTCAGCACAGCTCTGTGGCCGAAATGACCGGGTGTTCGGCGCGGCATGAAGGTCACTGGTGGGTCTGGAGAGATGTCACAATTCAAAGGAAATAAATTGTAAGTTTTACATATCACATGGGAAGCTCATTTACACTAAAAAAAGTAACTCAAACAATCACTTTTGCAAAGTCATGACACCTACCTATAAAAAAACATATCGTTTGACTGCCAATAAGATTTTTTTCGACAAGTAGTGGCATGTACCATATGTCTGCTAGGCCATTCCAATGCACGCAGCATGTATAAGTTACATGCAAAAAAATCACCAAGTAACTAACAAATTTAAACTGGCAAAATTGTGATGTTGAAAAAAATAATCAAAAAGTCCCACTCCAGAGTAGGTTGTTTAAAAAAAACTTTGGGGCTGTGTTTGGGGGTTAGTTTGCCTCAGCAAATCTAATGTTAACTAATGTTAACTAATGTTAATCTAATCAAACTATGTTATAAGAACTGTGATTTCTTGCTGCCGGTGTAAGTAGCCTTACATTGAACACTTCTAAAGCATGGACTCTCACAAATCTGATGGGGAGGGATTTAAGGTCAGCAGCAACCAATTTTATTCTTCCGCAAGACACTTAAACCCTTGGAGTGCCAGATAAAATACTGCTCTATGGGATATGTGTGAGTTGCCTGTCGACAAAGGCA
The DNA here is from genome assembly GCA_963669155.1 of Arbacia lixula. NCBI lineage: Eukaryota > Metazoa > Echinodermata > Echinoidea > Arbacioida > Arbaciidae > Arbacia > Arbacia lixula. The sequence continues at coordinate 9,401,773 of OZ022588.1, forward strand.
TATATGGCACTCAAAGAGTTAATCAACACCTTCTTACCTTGGAAAGAATACCCTCCTCTCATTTCATTCACTATTGTCTACCGACATACTGTCTGAAATCCACCACAACTTCCTACTCATATTGCATACGACAACCCATATACTATATTCAGAATGAGGGGCAGGAAAGTACACTAACTCAATAAGAAGTTTGGGTACATGACTCTGGGAAAACACATGGACACTTCCTCGCCAATTTTCACCCTGCCTCCCAAGCACAAAGCCGGATCATATTCATTACACTTCATCAGGAATGACCTTGCGCGTTTCAGCCACCTACACACTCACAATGCATGTAAGGGGAAAATTGCCTTTTCCTTCTAGTATACATACAGTGTCAAATCTCATTTATACCAAGATGGATGCAGTTCACCTGTGATTTCTCATCCATCAGATAAATGTAAACAGCTTACAGCATATCAGTATGAAATGGTAATTTTCTGTAACCATATTATTTTGATAATACCCTGCAAATACTTTAAGCAGTCATGTTTTAGATGTAAAGCCGATTCATGTGCATACCTTGTTTCTTACTCATAAAATAACCCAATGATGTTTGTTTTTTTATTCTTTCCATCTCTACACTCTCTTTTAATACTGTTTATATTTGTTGAATTGCGTAGACTGCAATCATGCTGCATGGTCTATATTTGGTACATTATACTTATTGGTAAAAATACTAGGCTAGAGCACAAACATGCTCTGTATGTTCACTTTTGTGTGTTTTAACCCTCACAGTCCATTAAGCAATAAACTGTGTAGCAATTGACACAGGATAGGTACTGAGGGTGTGAAAAGCAAGTGACCTGAATTAAACAACAAAGGGTCTGACTGACCTGGCACCAGCGGGCTGATGGCTGTCTTGGTAATGCGCTGGAACCGGAAGTTCTCGCTATCGATACCGGTGACACGGATGTGGAAGTACTCGTCGGGCGGGATGGTATTGGGGGCGAGGTAGACGTCGGGGTTGGTGGGGCTGCGGGTGAGGCGAGCCTCGTACATCCTCTCTCCCCTCAGGTTGAGGAACTCAATCTTCTCTAGCACCCCCGGTGGGTTGAGGTGGATTGCCTCGATCAACAGGTTGGCTTCCACACCTAGAGCAAAGGCATTTGAGAATTAATGGAGAATTGATGGAGAGTAATTGAGAATCAATGGAGAGTCAATTGGGAATCAATGGAGAGTCACTCAAATTCAATCATTCATATATGTATAAATAATTACACCACAGTATATTCTTTACATTCAGTAATGAACAAACATCAAACATATTCAACAAATTCATGTTACTGATTAATCAATTGCTGATGGTTAGATTTTGGGGCTTCATAGACCCTTGTCCAGTAATAGGTAGTTAAGATCTGCCATGGAACTGGAGTAACCAAAGGGATGAGGCTTAATTACGCCCTATAAGGAATTGTCAGTCTATTCATAGCCTGTCATCTCTCATCCGTACAGCAGATTATATGGTAATCATGCTGCTTAGTAGCTGAGTGGAGGGGGAGGGACAGGTGACAGGTGTCCACAGCATCTGAAGGGTTTATATCTACATGTACTCACCTTTGACCGGTCTGTGGTAGGTGGCATTGAGGTCCGAGGTGGGCTCCCTAGAGAAACCAAAGGCAAAGTCCAGCAGACTGACCGCTGTCACACGCAGAGTGTGTTCGTCATCAGAGTTGGTGATCAGCTGGTAGGTGCCAGGGACAGGTTCCGCCATCCCCAGCACATAGACGTTCTCTAACGTGAGTAGTTCCTCCATGTACTGCCTACTGCCCGGCCGCATAGTTCTTTCCAGCGGTACATCCCGCCCTGGGAAAAAACAATCATCAATGTTTGTGTTACTTGTGATTCCATTATCTCTTTGTGTGCCAGGTGTATATTTTGTCACCAGTAATGCACAGAAATCCTATAGAGCTGTATTCGTTCTAGCACAGGCAGGGTTAACTCTTAGAATTCCACACAACATGTTGCTCTATTGGCTTTGTATGCATTAACTGTGACTAAAATAGATAAAAGAATAGAGAATTCATATGCAGACTGTGTTTAAGATTAAACTGCATGTACATGTCTCAAGACACATGACTGGTACCTTTTCCAGATATAAAAAGTAAATCTACCATAACATCTGCTGTTTTCACAAAATTTTAAAAGAGATTCTGAGATGATCCCTCTCCAGACATTACAAATCACCCTCATAACACTCATAAGCATAGTATGCAATACCAGAGACTTACCATCTGGATCTCAAAGAATGACATTTCTGCTATTCCACTAATATGCATACTATGCAAAAGTAGAGACTTACCATTTGGGTCTCGAAGTATGACATTTCTACTATCACCACTGATGGAGATGGTAAGCTGTCTGATGGTGGAGTCAATGGGTAGCATGTGTATCTGGGTCGCCCCATTGGTGTAGTCAGTGGAGATGAGGTTCACCTTACGTGACTGCAAAGAGACTTCTACAAACCGTAGAACCTGCACATAAAAAAGGAAAATATGCATATTTTTAAAATGGAACCACAGGAAATATCAAAAACATATATCCATTGCCCCTTTCTTACAATATCGATTGATCGCAATTAAACTTAAGATTGATATCAATCGTAATTCTTTACATTGAAGATGGGGAAATGGACTTGAGATTGATTTGAATCAATCTTAAATCTTGATAGGATGGGGCCCTGATGTCTAGAAATGAGCACCTTGAGCTATGTTTTTCACTTAACCTATGAGGAAAATATTTAAACATGGTTTCTTCTGTATCCCTGATGGCTCTTTTTTGCATTGTGTAATATCCTGAGGGGAACCCTCTCACTACCAAGCCATGTAAAGGGCTGTCAGTTTTCACACACTTACAGTGCTTCTCATGATCTAGGTTTAAATATTAGATATAAGATATAAAAAACATTGAAGTAAGCACATAAACAATTTAAGTTACATTATGGGCAGGATTTTGTTGTGTTTGAATGGATGAACAGAGTATAAGACAGCTTACTCAATGTAAAAAAAAATTTTTAGATGTATATATTTGTATATAAAATAGACATGTACTGTACATTATAATCATCATAAAACAATAATTAAAACATGAAACAATAAATGGGTCATATTCAAAATCTTCTACCTATTCAAAGATTCTCAACATCAAAGATGGAACTATTCTTTGAGGGCTAACATTCATTTTCTGTCACTTAAATAATATTGAGTTCTACACACAGTTGGAGACCATCACACTACGTCCCTCCATTGATGCAGGGGTTCTGTGCTAGTAATCGCATGCATGTATGTTTGACTCTGTTTCTCAGACAAATGTACCATGAAACTTATACATAACACTACATGTATTGAGCTAGGTGGGAGAGTGATTTATTCAGACAGGTTATCTTATGTACATTGAATAGTATAAACAATGTGCATAAATCATGTTACTGGCAGTTCAGAACAACAGGCCCATTTACTAGTTATAGCTTTCTCCATATTCTTGCATGTGATGACTCCAAGTGTGGGCTTGACATAATATGATTGGCATTCTTCTGAATGATTACCTTCATCATACAAATATGAAGATTGTTGCCATGGATGGCAAAGAGTTTTTCATGTCCTATTCAAATAAGTACAGTAATGTCATTAAAATAATGAAATCATTATCATGCAATTATTTTTCTTGTAAACAGAACCCATGTAAATAGGATCTGGATAAATGGAATCTAAAGCAATTTCAATTAGACTCCCATCTATAAAAGGTTTAATATTGATACCATATAATGACCATTGCTTTGATTAACTGATGTCAAACTATCACAAGTTGTATTTCATGATGACAGCATTTTTCTGTAACACTGTTCATCAAGACTGATCTGTCAGCTCCTCCAAGGATGCCAATTCATGTTCACTCGGAAATTAATTGGAGCATTACATGCTAAGGAAATTAGTCTTGTTATCTGGCAAAGAACTCCGTTGATGGCACCGAGGTAAGCTCTAATACCCATCCAGACTTTCGTTCTCGTCGAGAGATAACAGTTCCATGTAGGATGGTACTCATCCCTACAACACCCTTCCGCGTACCCTCTGACATTTGCCTGGACAGGCGTATTTATAGCGGGAAGGTTTCCTTTTGTCTGCCCGCCCCCACCACGGAGCTTCGCCGTCAATCTTCATCTCCCGCTGGCTTCCTGCGCGATGCTGGTGCACATCCTTGCTGTGATCCCCTTGACTCATCATCCATGGGAGGTAATTATGGATTTATGGACGCTAAAAATACAAGGGCTTATGATAAAGGCTTTGTGGTGGTTACATCAATAACACAATAACAACTACCCCCTTTTTTATAACACATCATTCTTATATCCTTACTGGATACTATCTATTAGTGTTGTACCAGCACAAGTACGTACTTGTAAATATTAGCGTTCATTGTACATCCCGAACCACAAACGTTGAAGTTGTATCATTGATTTTGTTTTCATTGTTTTTAAGAAGAACAGTATACACTCCACTTATTCTTGACATACAATTAAAACATCTGTACAGAACTTTCCTTTTGACCAAAAAAGGAACATTGGTTCCTCACCATTCCATGACCTCAAATTTTTTTAAAAGGATATTCACGCAGGGCAATAATTGACAAAATGTTAGTCACCCCTAACAGGGATTGCAAAATTTGAGTCCTGATTGAAACACACACTACATAAATTCATTACCGTATAATAGATCAAAACAACTTACAGGTATGTAACATTCATTGAAGTTTTCAGATAGTAGGGGCATTACATTTCAGCTCACAACTATTCACCAGAGAGATCACATTTACAACTGTTAACAAACAAATGATACAATTACATTTAACCTTCAATGCCCAAATGGTTTGTAAGCTGAGATGTTTGAACAATAACATTAGACACATTTGACTTAACCTTGTACTTTTGTGAACGTGATGTAATATAGAGTTTCACTCATAACAGGCCCACAACACTCGTACCTTAAGCTTAATCTATAGGGAATGTAGGCTTGTTTGATTGTGTACTGTGCTGATATTTTGCCATCTTCACACATCGTCTTATCGGCTTTAGGAATTCCAAATGTTTGCCCTTTGATACAGATCATCGGGTGACAAGTGAATGAAATCCTGAAAATGACTTGAATTGAGAAAATGCTGAAAAGCAGAAAGTCAGATAAGTAAATATTTGAGAAAAAAAGCAGACATGTATTTTACAGAAATTGTGAATTTTTACTTATCATGATTTCTAGCACCGATTACTGATCACTAACCTTCGTGGGCAACTCAATTCGTCAAAATGACGTACTGTATGTAATTGTCATGGTTCTTGTGTATCATTCATCAACAAGACAATACACAGAGCATCACTTGCCTACCTTCATTTTATATATTTAGAATTTAACATACAAATTAATTTTTGACATGTCTTTGAATCTCTTGTAAATGTTTGCCAATCTATTGGTTGAATTTTCTGCTTTCATTCATCGGGATTTGATTCATCGGGATTTGATTCCCCTTTAATTCCAGTTTTTGGGAATCTTGAGCAGTTGTGCCATTTCACCCTTATATTTCATTCATGAATATGTTTATTATCACTGGCCTTTTGAATTAAAAGACAGCAGGCTGGGTTTGAGTGAACCACTGTAGGGGAAAGAGGGTGACAGCAATGCCAGCCATCTGAATTCCTGCTCACCGTTGAGATTAACAGGAAGTTTTTTATTTCCACTTTAAGTGTCTTGAACCAGGTGATGATCATCAGACCTCTCAGTACCAACCAATTATAGTGCTGTCCCTCATCAACTACAGCACATTTTGTTGCTTAGGGACTAAGCTGATTAAAAATTATGTGGGGGAGTGGCAGCCGGCACAGGAGAAGAACTTTAAATACACATGCACGAGTGTTTTAACAATGGGGCATGAGTTTCACCATTAAAAAATATGGTAATATATCATCTTTCTGATGACAAGAACTTCCCCAAAATGTATAGTTTGTACGGATACCAAAACCCTAAAAGATGAGCATAATCACATTGATGTTACAAAGTTGACAGTCTGTAACCTTTTAAGGATAACAAAACAAAACATGTTATGCAGCAATGACAACAAAAATCATGGCTATTCTCTGTGGTTGAGGTAAAAAGAACACAATTATCTAATAAATGATACCTCGTCGTAATAATTCACAAAATATTAGGCTTGGACTTACTAGTCTCTGAGAATTATCTGTGCTTTCTCAAATCTGCATGACAGGATACTCTCCAAAAAATATTTAAATTTTGTTTCAGAGACATAGACTGATTTCAATGCATATTTGAATGGTCACAGATAAAAAAATACAATAAATCAAAACAATCTAACAAAATCATCAAATTATGTATACGATATAACAAAATGATATGTTGTCCTTTACAATGCAATTGTCACATGCATATAATGTACAACATGGGAATGAGGATTCAATTTCCTGCCAGTTTGATTCCTCAAATTGAAAGTGTTCCTTTGGATAATATGACTGTCACTTCCAATCCTTCACCTGCCCCCATAACGCACAATGTTCGCCCTACAAATCTGGGCATCAAAAGAGCTCAACAGACCACAGGAATTCTAGGCTGTCATGTTTAATCTTGCTGGTAAATATTATCTTTTTCTCTGAGGGAATTGCCAACAGCCAGATGGGAAAGAGAAAACAAATGAAGTCCAACTGAAACAATACTGAGTTGGGCAGTCGCTTTGTCAGTGGTATGTAACAGAGAAGCGGACAAATACTAGCCTGCCTAGGCTGGGAAAATAGCCAATTGATTTGAGGGAAATATCATGAGGATATCATCTATCATACAGCTGCCCTCCTGACAAGAAAAATGTGTTGTTCTCGCCTCCAAGTCCTTCCCAAATTCATCTCTGCCAATGACAAATAGTACACAATAACAACCCCTACCAAATATTAGTTCCATCACAGGAACATTTGTAATGAATTCATCACTTTAAACACGAAATCATTCATAAACTCCGACACTGAATAATGATAAATTTACCACAAAATATTTTATTCATGTTGTGCGTGCGTCAAATTATCTTTAATGTAGACTTGTTAACCCAGGATTAACTTATTTGAAAAATGTCCACAGGTAAATTTGTGTAGTGCTACGTGCCTTTTCAGGAGAGAGCCACGATGGGTATTTTTATCTGCCTTTGGCCTCGTTGGAAAGCCAGTCCCTCTTGCTACTTCCTTCCTTACCCCTCCAGAAGCCACTTACACAAAGCCTCACCCATGCCAGTAACTAGCCCAATACCAGTGACAGAGTTGTAAAGTACATGATGGTTAATGCTAAATATGTTACTCATTACATTATGTTACATTATGGTTATTGCATTATTTTATTTCTTTTATTAATATTTACACATTGTTACATAGTACCGACACCTTTCAAATAATGTTTTGAGAGCCATTGTGTATTCCGATAACAAAGCAGAATTATACAATGATATTCAAGCATCCAACTTCAAAAATATGCTCTGGTACCATATAGTACTGTTAAAGTATTTCATAGAGCCAAACTAGGTCTGGAACTAAAATTTAATATGTTGAATTAAACCAGTAAAGAGCAGCACTCGTTATGGGTCTTATCACACAGTTTACAAAGTTATCTGAAATGACATCTAAAAGACTGGTGAAGTTCAGCAGTTCAACTATTTCCTGTCACTTCTTCATAACCGAAATGAAATATAGTGGCTTGGTACCTGAGGAAGAGTTACATGAAGATATGATCAGATTTATATCTCATTTTCACTCATTTTTTTCTTGGTTGTAATAATCCTGTTCATTTTCTCCCCATATAGTCTCTGTACCTGAGAAGACCACTGCAATTCTTGCTATAGTCAATACAGCCATTACTGAACCCTAGAAAGACCTTTCAGTACAATGTAGGGCTTTTTAAGTGACTAATAATGACTGGCACTTAAACGGCACAAGCAAGGAGTTCTACACGAACACGAACGAGTGCCTCAACTATGGTGCATGAGTCTCACCTTTCCACAAAATCCATGTTTCTGGGAATATCATCTTTTTAATTCCAAGACATTTCCCAAAACAAGTATGTTGTATGATTATCAAAACTCCCAGGGATGAGCATAATCGCTAACCTTATAACCTTTGATTACAGTTTGCTATGTTTTCAAAACCAACTTTTAAAAAGAGACTTAAACCATTATAATAAGTTCACTCGAATAAAAGCAGAAAAAACGGAGAAACAGAAGAACGAAAAAATCAGATAAATCATAAGCTGGTTCTTTGTGTTTAAATATCATTATCAATAGCACTGTAAGTTTGCTCTCTAAATCGAAGGTAGGCAAGTGATGCTGTGGGCATGCTCTTGTTTAGCATGGTCCAGAAGAACAATAATTCCATACCATTAAGGTATGTCATTTTGGACCAATGGGATTGTCCATGAAGATAGTGAGCAGGAATCACTGCTAGTAATCATGACTTTCAGAAATTCTTAAGTTCCTCAAAATACATCAGGTTTTTCTCAAACATGTTATTGTGCTACTTTTATTAAATCCATTTCATTTTCAGGGGTTCAATGACTTCTAATGAAGAGACCCCACTCACCAGATCGACATATTACTTTCTGCTTTTTTCAATCCATTTCATTTTAAGGGTTTCAATTTCCTTTTAAAAAAAGTGACTGTTAATGACGAGACCCCACTCACCAGATCGACGTCGGACTTTCTGCTTTTTTGCAATCCATTTCATTTTAAGGGTTTCAATTTCCTTTAAAAATTGACTGTTAATGAAGAGACCCCACTCACCAGATCGACATCGGACTTTCTGCTTTTTTGCAATCCATTTCATTTTAAGGGTTTCAATTTCCTTTATCTAAAAGTTACTGTTAATGAAGAGACCCCACTCACCAGATCGACATCTCACATTCTGCTCTTTTGCAATCCATTTCATTTTAAGGGTTTCAATTTCCTTTATCAAAAAGTGACTGTTAATGACGAGACCCCACTCACCAGATCGACGTCGGACTTGTTGAGCATGAAGACCTGGCCAGAGCTGGTGGCAGCGATCTGCTCGTAAGCCTGGAACCCCGGGTGGGACTGGTTCGCACAATCTCCCGTCATCACAAACACAACCTGCAACAAGATGACAAGAAAATTACACCATTCATTTCATTACCTGATGCAACAATGCAACAGTCATACAGATTAGAAAGAAAATTTGCTGTTAAAGGGAGAGTCCACCCTGAGGTCTAATTGGTTTGATAACACAATGATTAAAGCCACATACACTACAGCTTAAAGCAATTAGCATAGGGAAAGGGAAAGGGAAGAAATGGAAGGACCCGCAGTTTTTAACTGCGGTATACTTTGTCCAGTTCAGCATGAAACATGATGCTTTTCAGGCTAAAGCATCATGTTTCATGCTGAACTGGACAAAATATACCCCGGCTACTTCCCTTTCCCTTTCCCTTTCCCTGTGCCAATTCCTTTGAGCTGTTGTGTATTAGGGAAAGTTTGACAAAATTAGTTTCTTTCATGTCTATGCTTTTATGAAAACTTTCCCTTTAAGCAGCTGTACCATTTTCTTTCGAGGTGGTATACACATACTGCTTTCATTCTACGAAAGCAAGTGTCAAGAGTATACCACTCACCATCATATTTCATTTTGAAAGTGGTAGTGATTTTTCGTTACTCACTCTCAGCTTTTCACTTCACTCCCATTCTATTTGAAGTTTATTTTCTAACTGCTGATTGATTCACATGGAATGATGTACTTTTCAATTGGTTATTTGATTCAGCGATTTGTCATTACATCAAACACAAGTTCAAACCACCAGGGAAATGTATGACTCTCATCTAAGCTTGGCTTCAAGCCCGATGAGCATTTTTCTGAGCTTAACTGTAAAATAGGGTCTAATAATAACAAGACTATTCACTTTTTTTGCATATCCCCATTCCTTAGTTCGGCAAACTGGAGGAGAATTTGGGAATGATAAGTCTACAGGAGCCAAACCTGAGTATTACAGATCTTTGATAAGACATGCCCAAACAGCCTGGTTGCAAGGCTAATGGCATTTCCCTGTTCACACCATCGTATTTATTTATCACGCCGTGCACGCATCAGCGATGCCAAAGTGACAAACACACGACCTTTCAGATGGCATCTCCACTGACAGAGTGATCTGAGTCTTCCACTAACAATCGCCATGGCAACCACAATACACATGGCAGAAGGTGTTTTGGAGATATTAGCGATAGTGCCTCACGATTACCTGTTGCTTGATCTGTCTCATCACTTCTGATGATGTGACGAGGGACAACCCTAATCTTCAAAAGTTATGAATCACTGAACTTTTTTGTTTTTGCACTTGTAAAAAGGAGTTTATCGAGGCAAATGCCAGCATGAATGTTAGTCGTATAATTCTGACCTTGTTTAGGCTGTTAAATCTGGAACATTTATGATCACCTCAATTTGATCCATAGGATGATAAGATAAACCATCATTACCGTAGGCTGTAAGGAATATCACTCCAATCAGGAAATATGTAGTTTAATTATGATATTTAGGATAAGATTTATGGAATATCACTATAATTCATGATCATCGCTTGTACGTCATGGAATTAATCTAACACCAACACACATACTGTGATGATGTGATATTCTGAAAAGTTTAAATGAACTTTTCCATGATTCATGCTCATCATTTAAATCTGTTCTAAATGCTTAACTTTCATTAACCAAGTCAAGCCTTCCCTCAACAAACAGTATGAGTTTCATGTGGTTCTTACGTGCTTCTACCTTAGTTACAAAATTATGTTTGTCATGTTCTTGCATGTCCACTTTTCTCAATGTATGCATACATCGGTCATTTCTCCACCAAACTATTCAATATAAGGGTCTGGCTGCAGTAGACTAATAATTTTCCATTTCTTTTTCTGCTGGCCCCAACATGGAGCGAGAAAAGAAGAGAATGATAAAATGACTAGTCTCATAACTAGACTCTATTTTTCAGTTGGATTAAAAATGTCCCACAGCCTGGAAGCCAGGCTAACATGAATATATATATAAAATATCTTTCATATCTACGCAAGGAGGTATAACATTCTGATACCTCCTTGGCCTAACGCTAACAAGACCAGAGAGTAGGATCGTCTGGAATGAAAGGAGAGCCCGGTCCCCGATGAGGTACAAGGGCTGGTGTCTGCTTGTTTATTTTCGCCCCGTCCCCATAATAGCGGACGACTTCTCCAAGCTCGGCTCCCTGACCTACACCCATATTAACAGATTTGCCGCTAATCAGCTCAGATCTTCTTCGGTCTTCAGGGACACAGCTACAAGGTGTCCCAAACACAAAATCAAATCCGGTAGAGACGCTGCAGGATTGTCCTATTGGACAGAACTTCATACACTTTTTTTTTAATTCATGAAGCACAATTAGTTGCATATTACTCAGTGCTGTACAGAAACTTAAAAGGAGAAATTGTTTATTCCATACATTTACTCAGTTAAGTCTTCCAGTGCTAGTCAAACTGTTGTTCTTTGGGGCACGTGCAAGACTGACAGTGAAACATCTATATATTTGTATGTACATGTTTGTGGACCGCAATCTACATCTACATCTATGTGTACTGTACAACATATCTGCTGATCTGCAGACATATTAATATGCATCTTATATTCACCTCAATCACATGTAAAAACACTGATTCCATGAATGTAAGTAAAACCAATAGCAGAGGTATTGTACTTCAAGGCAATGATGTGATCTATTTGTACATACTCAGTAAAAGTTTGTTTTCTATGACACAAAATCCACGCCCCTTTAGAACAAGGTAATGAACACTAGCCCCAGTTTCCAGAGTACAAATCTGTTCTTCCATAATTCCAAAGAAAAATGAAAGAAGCCTCAACCTTGTCCTAAGTCGATCTCATAGACTTGCAGTCAATGAAAAGTTTGAAGAGAATACACGTTACTCTCATTACATCAAGTTACAAAATTAAATACTTGTAGCTTCAAAATTTTCAATTGTATTCATGGAAAGATTCATAGGGGGGGGGGGGACTTCTGAAGCCTGGTTTCGTGAAACAGACACCCTGGGCCATATAATGTAATTACCATAATAAAGGGAAATAATGCCATCCGCCATCCGGGAACCTCATTGCAGAAGCATAACAAAAATAACAATGGCTCTTGCATTATTCACAAGGGGGGGGGGGGGCTTTCAGACATGGCAGGGGGATAAAGCACCCTGAGCCCCCATGTAATATGTCCGCTGTGGCCGTGTTAGTTTTATGTATCATTTGTGTTATGTTTTCTTTGATTTTATATATATTGTATGAGAAATGATGTATTGCTGTTTTTGTGTGGAAATTGAAATTGAATTTTGAATCTTGAATCTTGAATCTATTTGAATCTTGCAATAAAACTTCAAGATGTTGGATCTTGAATTTTGATTCTTGAATCTTGAAATCTTGAGATCTTGAATCTGGAATGTTTAATTTTGTTTCCTGATCTTGACAATTTACTCTTGTTTCTTGATTCTTGACTATTGACTCTTGAATCTTGTTTCTTGATTCTTGACTCCTGCATCTTGCTTCTTGAATCTTTGAATTTTTAAGTCTTGAATTCAACATTTCCCAGACTTGACACCCATTTTGTGGCACCTTGTAGAGGCAGGAGCCGCTTTCTCCAATCCCCTCCCAGAAGCTCCCTGACAGGAAGGACTCTGTATCTCCCCTGAACTTCTGTTGACATATCGCTACAGGGATGAGCGTGTGTCTCCTGCCTCTCCGTATCAGAGGCTTACCCAACCGGTTATCTTCTACAAATAACGCATCCCGACTTGTCTGTCATTCTCACATCGAGCCCCCGCTCGTTCCAATAATGCGGAATTAATGTCCCGCTTCCGAGCATGTTACAAAGAAGCATCTGTGCATGATGTGGGAGCTGGATGCGCACTCCCGGCCCCTTTCACATTCAGAATATTGACCACCTCAGTCCCATAGGTAATAAACAGTGTTGTTATTGACTGTCACTTTTAAGTAGTGAGAGGGTTACGGTTCCTACCTGTCTAACACATCACAAAGGGACCACTGCGCACCCCGTTTCACATTCAAAAGATATTAACCCCCTCAGTCCAAAAGGTAATAGTGTTGTTATTGACTGTCACTTTAGGGTAGTGAGAGGGTTAAGGTTCCTACCTGTCTAACACATCACAAAGGGACCACTGCGCACCCCCCTTTCACATTTAAAAGATATTAACCCCCTCAGTCCAATAGGTAATAAATAGTGTTGTTATTGACTGTCACTTTTGGGTAGTGAGAGGGTTAAGGTTCCTACCAGTCTAACACATCACAAAAAGACCACTGCGCATCCCCCTTTCACATTTAAAAGATATTAACCCCCTCAGTCCAATATGTCAGAAACAGTGTTGCTATTGCCTTCAGACTGTCACTTTTAGGTATTAAGAGAGTTAAGCTTTCTACCGGGCTTAAACATCACAAAGGGACCACTGCGAAACCCCTTTCACATTAAAAAGATATTACTCCCCTTAGTCCCATTGGCCACAATGGTGATGCTACTGAGTTCAGACTGTCACTTTTGGGTACTGAGAGAATTAAGTTTCCCACCAGTCTAACACATCACAAAGAGGCCATTGTGTCAAGTCGTCTCACATGGTCACGCCCACTTCAGACTGTAACTTAACCCTTTGTTTGCTGACTAAAATCCTGCTCTATGGGATTGGTGTGTATTGATGGTGAAATAGTACAGTTTACTCTACATCTACCAGTACATGTATAAAGTGAAACAATGATACAGGAGCTCAGGGAGAATTACCCCCCCCCCCCCACCCCACCCCCAATAACAAAAGAGTATTTATATAATGCATAAGATTTAAGTTCAGGCTTGGAAAGAACCCCTACCCCATTGCTATTTTTCCTTTGTTCAGTATTGTCCTTGTTCTTGTGCAGAGTGCATAAACAATACATTATGTGCCCATTTAAGAGAAATTGGAAATGCAAGACTTCAAGGCTGGTGATCACACTTTACGAACACTTCTCCTATTGTCAAAGGTTGATCCTAGCCTTCTTTCCTTTTAATGACTGCACCATTTCCATTTTCTTACTCTATGCTAAAATCCAACATGAATTGCACCTACAGTCAAGGTTGAACAGTTTTAAGTTTTAAGTTCCCCATTATTAAAAAGCACTTCTAAAGCAAATCATACCTTCCAAGAAATTATGTAGTACTCAATTAATACTTATATTAGCAATATGATTTTATTTCCAAAGTAATTAACTGTATTTATGAGGGCAATATGATCTTAATTGCCACACTGATTTACTTAAGTTTACTAATTATTTTATAGATTTAGGTTTCTTGATAAGATGTGTACAAAAAGCAAGCATCTACAGAAAAAAACAAATATATGCCATGAAAAAAAAAACATTTATTAGCAGAAGTATCAATATTATAGCTTAATCAACACTATAATTTCATTGCCATTGCCATTAAGTCAATTTATCACAGCAATGAGTTATTGCATAATTATTAATCTTAATGTACCAGTAAATGTTTATTTTTAAAATAATCATAACATTCTTAATGTGGATGTTATTCATTAACTGCATTTTAAGTGCAATGAGTTATGGCATGATTAGCAATACAAATGTTATTTTTTTATTTTAAAAATCATAAATTTCCAAATATAGATGTTATACATTTACTACATTTATAAGTGCAATGAGTTATTGCATAATTAACCATATTAATTCAATTTTTTATCTGAACAAATCTGTTAATGCTAAATGAACAGTATATGAAATTTACAACTTGTCTTAAAGGGAATGTTCTAACTTATTGAATTATGGATTTCATATCCTCTCCACACTATTTAATAAAGCAGTCAGGTTGAAGTAGATTATTATTCTTTGCCTCACCCTTGAGAAAACTGGTGAATTATAAAGTGACTCGTCTTTTGAGTATTAGATCCTACTTTTCAATTAGAATTTGGATTACAAATATCAAATCAATATCATAATCCAAGAGGAAAAACAACCTCAAATACTCTTAAGACCCTTTTAAGTCACTTTATCATTGTTCTCTTTAATCGGTCCATCCAAGGACGGAGGAGAAATTGAGAATGATTGAGAAAGGGGTCTGCAGCTAGATTCAATTATCGAATGGTTTGATTTCGAAATGCCTAACTGCCTGAACATGAGGCTACCTGGAAGGATGCTGTGGAAGGGGTGTAGGGAAGGGGCTGTAAGGAAGGGACGGGGGGGGGGGTGTGAGGGGGGGGGAGCTGGCGGGCTGGGAGGGAGAATGAGGCAGCAGACGGGTAGGCGGGCGGAGTGACATCACTCAGACAATCTCAAACAGCAGAGTTTAGAGCACGAGCAACAGCATTTCACAGTTGAACGTTTAAAGGGAAAGACCACCCTGAAGTGAAGTCGGTTTTATCAAAAGCAGAAACATGAAAGAAACAAATGAGTGAAGATTTTAGAAAAATCTGTCAAAAGAAAACGGAGTTATGAATTTAAAATTAGTTTTGTGCCATCACTTGCAAGGTACTCTGCTATGCGTTGTGTACTTACATTTTTGAAAATAGCAATTTTCTTGAAAGGATAGATTTCATCTGTGCATTTGATATCATTAGACACACATGTTTACAAACACACACCTCCATGAAAAGTGATTATTCCTTCATCAAAAACCAGAAAAAGCGCACACATACAACAGCAACAAAATTTGTATATGCCCATTTACACAAGCAAAAAATTGTAATGTTTAAAAAACAGCTGGTAAAATCACACTTTGGAGAGAAATGTTTTAAAAAAAAATCTTTGAGGCTGGCTATTTGGAGGAAGAGGCGGGCAAAGTAGGAGGTGGATTGACGATTTTAGAGAATATGGTAGTATGACATAGAAATGAACGTCACAAGATAGATCAAAATGGAAAGATGATGAGGAGGCTTCCTTCAGCAGTGGAGAGAAATAGGCTAGAGATAGAGATTTGGAGGAATTGCCCAGCAAATTTCACAGGTGATACTGATTTTTTTTTTTTACTGCCAGTGAAAATGGCCCTATGTGAAAGTAGTGCGAGTACTTTCATAAGACCTTTGCTACTCGTCTGCCGGGCTCTATTATGACGCCCATACAGTATATTGGCCTACATTTCCACTTCCTGCAGGGAACCTTGCCTGCAGACTTATCAGCTTTTTCGGTTAGCCAGGTCAGATTTGGGAGGTTCTTCTCAAGGCTGCCTGGATGACATATCACCCTAGGGTTTGGGCTTTGTTGTGTCAATTCCCGGTTCACCCGCCGAATGCCAGACCCATGCACTTTGATACACAACACGGTGGTCGATGACATTCACAAATGTAGAGGTAACATACTGTAGCAGTGTACCAATCAGGGGCCATATTCATGAAACCTTACTACTACTACTACTAATAATAATAATAATACATAGAATTTATATAGCACACTTTCCATCTTAACTAGATGCTCAAGGCGACTTAGAGCAAATTAAAGAGAGAGAGAAAAAAATACAATACAGGCATGAACTTGTATGTCTTACTTACTAGCTTACTTACTAACTAGCTTAGTTAGTTACTACAATGCATGCAGCTGAGCGTACTTTAGCAACTAACTGGGCACAGAGAGATTATGTGAATATGGCCTCTGGTTACTTGACTTGACTTATATGAATAGGATTGACGGTGTGTCCCTCCACTCTGCTCTCCTACAAGTCATCACTGTCCACTGAGTTCTGCCCTGGGCTAGATCTTCAGCCTCTTCTATGTTGACGCTCTGAGCACTGACCACTGCTGTACACAGGTTTTCAAGAATTGTAACTTGCTGTCAATGGTAACTACTATGGCAACAGCCAATGAGCTATCATTATTGTACCTGTTGCCATGGTAGTTACCATATCGCCTGTGGGACTGAAAGACTTTATCAAATAATGATCTACAGTCACAGTTATATGTTGAAATATTTGAGCATGTTTTTTATTGGCGTGTGTAATTTTACGGCGGCCAGCACTACTATGCGTTAAGGCAGATTTTTCTGTTTGATGTAAGAGTTTCAGGTGGCTTGTCTCTGTTTCAAGTGGTCATTGGCCCTCTATCCAAGCAACTGTGTCGAGCGAAGCCAACGATACTTCTATTTCAAGAATCATTATTTCATCATAAATGTATAGGATCAGGATACAAGGGATCTTTTATATAACCACTCCATTTGGTTGTGATCAGACTCCAACATTCCTGAAATTCACTTTCACCTAGAAACGTAATCACAGGAAACAGAACATGCAAGGTCACTACGCTCACTGATATAATGAAACAACCTTTCGAGAACACTGCTGCAATCAGATGCAGTGCCAATTAGAGACTTGTAACCATGATACAACGATTGAAACATAATTTTATCCTGACATTGTCCTAGTTTGAGACAGAATGGGCTGGAAATGATTACATACAATTGACCACAAGCTGTGAGGGCTAGATTCCATGAATACTGGGTCCAGGTCATATTTAAAGAGGTACATTTTTCCCATCCAAATACAAGTTTCTCTTAGTACATGTACATGTGTACCATATTTGCTGGTAATAACCAGTCATATATCATTTGCACTCCAAAATTGTGGTTTTCCTCCAACCCCCCCTCCCCACCAAAAGGGCAGAGAGCTCTGAGAAGGAGAGCTAGAACCATTTGAGGAAAATCAGACAAGAAATTTAAATGAGTTTTAAGTTGATTCAAGGATCACTCTTTTTGTAAGGCAAATTAGCAAATTGGCATATTGGTCATGAGGCATCTATATTACAGGCTCACCTTCTTCCTACTGTTTTGCATGTTTTAATATCTAAAGAATAAAATTCTCATTTTCTTTGCTTTATCCCAGACTTTAATTGATATTATTTTGAATGCAGCATCAAAAGTTGCCATGTTCCCAAAATGTAATAGACCGGGACATTATGTAAAAGGTTGGAGACAAAAAGTTATGAATACTGGGACAACACAATATATCATTTGACATTAATGAAAGGAAAAAATAATTTTGTGAAGATGTGTTCAGATGCAGTAGTAGGTTTCTACCAATAACATATCAGCAAAATTAATTTAAAGGGAATATACTGTACTGGGAAGACACTTGGGAGTGATTACATCACAAATCCTAAAAATGTTTGAGCTGAACATTTGATGATTTGTGATTTAATCACATATTACTCCAAACGTGGATCATTTGAGGGCAAATAACTTTCGGCAAATTTTCTAAAACTGACAATACATGAAGTCAAGACCATTGGCAAGAAGATTGCTCACGATCACCTTTTAGAAGGTATTTTTCCTTCCCAGTATATTCCCTTTAAGGAAATCAGTTACTAGAAAAGAAAACGGGGAATTTAAATTATTAGAATAGAGTTCTCCTCTAACAGCATAAACGCAAACAGGCTGAGGGTACAGAAAGATAGTTTTTGAGACATATTGATATCCCTGTACTGTGGGCGGTGTTGTGGGGGAATGCCTTTGAAGAGGGTAGCCGACTTGAAGGGGGGGGGCCTAGGTTAGAGAAAATAACTAATTTGTAACCTTGGGGTTTGAAAACTTGAATAGAAGCACAGCGTCAATGAGTCAGAGACAGCTACCCCCCTGCACTCCCTACTGTGTTAATGACTTCCCCTGCCAGCTAGCCTGCCTGCGAAGGTCAGGGGTCAAAGGTTGGCCGAGGACAGCCCCCATGGGCCAGGGTCAATTATAGGCAGGGGAGGATATGGGGGGGCTGTGCTGTAAGCATCCCCTCCTGATTAATACAGCTGGGCAGGAGGATGGCCAAATTAGGCCTGTCTCCACCAGCCTATAGATAGATAGAGTTGGTTGCATGGCGCGCTATTTCTGGCCAAGGAAACTCGCCTGTTCGGAAATAGCCCACTGCATGTACATGAATTCTGCATACCTCATGCAAGGAAAAATTATCCCACAATGCACCTCGAAGCAAACAGTTTTAGTCATACGCTATTCATATCTCATATGCGAATACAGAAGACCAGAATAGACCCGTTCGTAGTTCCACCATGGTCGGACAATCCACTGAATCAAATGCTACTAGACTGCAGACTGGGATTTATTCATGAAGCTGTGTTGGATGATGGATGTAAATACAGTTTACAGTGTGCCCGGAACAACAATAGAAGGAGGTGCACATGGTGGAATGTTCTTTTACTACTTTTCATAGCTGAATAGCTGTTGTCATATTTGCATGATATAGAATCGTGGTCAACTAACAAATTAATTTTCATTAAATTCTGTGAGTGGTACGATTGACCCGAGGTCATTCGTACCAGCAATAATCTGCTCATGTGCACATTGCAACTACGAACTCACTTATTGAGTATGACTGCAAACGTGCGAGACAATTTTCCTTTTGTGCGTTATGGACCATCAACACTGCAGATGCAAAGAGGCCAATATGTACCCAGAAAATCTGAGATCTAGGAAAATTGTTATTGATAAATAGCTCAAAACTTGTATGGAGATACACTTGTGAGGCTAACATGAGTCTGTCCTGTTCTTACACACAGAAGCTACCTAAAGCCAGCAAACAACACACATGACAATAGTTACAGATACACAACATGTAAATGGATGTTTTGCGCTGATTAAGACCAGGTTTGGAAGTACAGGTTTTCTTCCTCCAGAGAGAGCTTACCTTCAAACTTGCCACTCATTGAGACCTGCCAATGGCTTGCACCTGACCGAAAGTCATAATTTCATTCATAATTATCTTAATTAGGAGGATATTCCTCTATTTGGCCTGATTTAGTAGCAGAAATTAATCTGTCATGTTTTGAAGGGGAATCGTCCGGATAGGGGAAGCGGTGGGATATTTCTGGCATTGTAACAACCTTCGTTGGGACAGAAACATCAAAATACAGGACTATTAATCATCCGCGCCAGCCCACCCATGGGACACATGACAGGAAGATGTCGGATATTGGACAATTTACGGCTCTCTGAGATTATAAATTTAGAAATGGTATCTCCCATCCATTGAAAGGTAAGGGGATAGAGGTCAACTAGGCTTGGGACCTCTAATAAATAAAGTGTCGAGCTGCCATGACCACAGATACATTTCTTTGTTCGATTTCGGGATACCAAGAAAAAATTGTCTCAAAGTGATAAAATCATTAAAATAAAACAAAATCCGGACCTATTGAAGGCAGACTGGTTATGCCACGATTACAGCCTGTATTCACAACCACTTCTTCCCCTTATTAATACATTTAATTCAGCAGATATCTTTTTTTAAACATATGATACCATACCAATGTATCTCATCCACCATCTGCCATTACAGTTTTGGTGTAAAAACTTCTAATCCCTGCGTGAAAGTGTTTTGCAGTTTTTCATGATGTAAAACTTAATTCTATCTTCTATAGATGCCTTCTAATTATTAATTTATGTAATGTCTGTAATATTTTTAAATTTTGATGTTAAGTGCTTAGTGAAACTTCAGCACTATATAAATGTAGAGTTATCATAATTTTAAACAAGAATGTAGATATTATCTGTCCAGTGATATCAAGTATTCCCTTCGTCTTCAAACTTTTATTTGCATCTGGCTTCAGAGTACACCATTATGTAGCCTTGCTTCCAAGCTGTTGGACACATTTAATCCAAACTAAAAAATAGAGTCTAGCACTCCTCTTGTTGGGGCGACCTCAAGAAGAATTTAAGAATGACTAGTCTACTGCAATCAGACTCCCTTTATTGAGTATTTTCAATTAAAAATGCCCAACAGCCTGGAAGCCAGGCTAGCAACTCTCTGGTTTTTGGTTAACTTGGCCGAAACATGATGACAAAAAATGAGCGGTAACTGCCCATCAGGGACAGGGCAGATGAACAAGCAGGTCCATACATTCAAATCCAGTTTCTAATGTGTTTCACATGAACCATTTCAAGGGCAGACCACTGGAGCGGGCTATTATGAACTACTTTCCAACTTACCCTCCGTATTTTACCACCTGAAACTTGCCGGAAAAACACAATGCTTCCTCCTGTGCTTCAGGAACCTTTGTCTTCTATTCAGACTCGCTTTTTTTTTAGGGGCGATTAGGGGACCTGTCCTTGAAAACAAGTTTTGTTCTTTCCAGGAAATACCGTTACTTAGCCAATAACAATCTTAGTCTACCTGAAGTAATTGTAAGGGGGAAGGGAAAAAAATAACAGCACAAAGTTTTTCTTTGCCATTAAGATAATGTGTCTAGACTTATACAGGAACTTCCAACGAGGTACTTCACATGATGTACAGGTAGTTGTTTTTCCCATCAAAAGTAGGCTGAAAGGATGTAAGGGTCATAACAACATTACAGAAAAAAGGACTCTTGCACTCAAAGACAACCTAGGGACAACACAAAAAGTTTAAGAACTGCATCGTTTAAAAAGTGGGTCATTATGAACTGAAGAGATGCAATTTCTCTTCTCAAAGTTGTCATATTCTCAAAATACAGCAATTAAAGAGGGACTGAATTCTTACAACTTGCTGTAGAACGTAGGTACAAAAACAAAAGGAAAGGGTTTTTTTAGGAAAACAATTTTTGAAAATCTGATGCCTTTGCACTCAAGTTTTGCATTGTCAATTGAAAGTGGAAAATTGATTTAAGTAAAAGCATGAAAATAATCCTATGACATCATAGAGTTTGGATGACATTAGCTTAATGACTCAAAACAGAGGGTGACCACAAATAATATACAACACTTTACTAACGTCACTCTTAAATTTGCATAATTCTTACCAGCCATTCATGACAATCTAGTTTGTTACTAGTTTGTGTCATGATTTGCAAGTCATTTGCTGCACATTGATTGCATGGTGAACTCACAAACTTGGGCTATCTTCCAAAGTAATAATTATCTAATTAAGATGCATCACAAAATAGCATGCTATTTTGCAAACTAGCCTAGAGTTTATCAGGAAGATTTTGTGACCAAATAGCGTGCTACAGTAACACTTCAATCCAAAGAGGATAACAGGTCTAGGGGGTGTTTCACCAAGCTGTTTGTAGGTTACGTACGACTTTACGAACGACCGGTGATCCCTTCTCGTGCTAAAGCAGATTCTCAACGAGCAAAGTGTGGTATCACATTTAGCACAAGAAGGGATCACCAGTCGCTCGTAAAGTTGTTCGAAACTTACGAACAGCTTGGTGAAACACCCCCCCCCCCCCCCTGGATCAGAAATTGCAGCTCTCTGATCAAACTTTTGCTCCACTGAAGACAGCACTAACAAGAAGCACCTCCCCACAATCCCACAGCACAGCATAACATGAGGTAGCTACGACGACGATGGTAGATACAACTGTCTACGATGAATGATGGTTGACGCGAATGCTGCTTACACTTGATCCCTAAGATGTAACATCACACTTACCAGCATTCTCTCACACTGAAATGTGATCAGTGTTTGTGTTTCAGCTGCTGTGTGTTTTTGTCTCATTTGCGCCGAAATGTTGTGCATGCCCGATGACAGATGAGGACGCAGATGCATAGAGTGAGACTCCATCTTATACAAGTCTGACATTGGTGGCGCACAAATATTATTTGATTCTTCTCATTCAATGTGTTTTTGTTTTCAGCAAGATGTCTTGCATTATACCCAACGGTAATAACGAGTCTTTCACACATGCTCTTTTTGTCATTTTCAGGGGTTAAATCGGCCTCAAATCCCCCTGTTATGTTTTCTCTCTATTGCATATAAAAGTCTATATAACAAATTTGTTATAAATAGATTAAAATTTTCTGCATGCTGTTACGGATTACATTGTTACTAATATTAACCCCAAAGCTTGTCAGAGGTCTGTCCAACTAGCAACAACTAATAGATTCAGAGTGAATTCCAATAGATATTTTGCAAGATACAGGTGGCTGTAATCACATTACTGCGCAGTTAGGGTTCAAGTTGTAAATACATAACGAAAATGTCTTTTTTCTTGAGGCGCTCAAAGGATCTCAAAAATTCTCACCTGACTCTCTTTCTCTTGGATCAGCTTGAGGACCTCGTTGGTGAGGTGATAGTCATTGGAGCGGGCGTCGGTGAAGACGTAGATGTAGGAGCGGGGCTCGCTGATATTGAGGGCATGGTAGATAGCCGTGATACTCTTCTCAGGGCAGTCCCCGCCTCCCTGCACGTACAGCTCCTTCAGCTTCAGCTGGAAGTAGTCCGGGTCCTCCGTCAGCGTGATCTCCTGGATCTCTGGTCGAGGGAAAAGCGGGAAGACGAGAACGTTAACTCTTTGTATGCAAGACGTAATGTTGTTGTCTGCTTTTTGTGTGTATTACGGGTGCAAAAATGTATCAATGGTGAATGAAGAGTTAAAGGGAAAGTCCAACTAAGGAGGTGTTGGATTCGATAAAACCAGAAACATAGAGTGTGTATTGCTCAGAAAAAAAGAATCCACAAAAAAGTTTATGACTGAAATTTAACAATTTAAAAAAGATTTATTTTAAGTACCCAGGATCTTTGTAACTTATATCTTTGTTCATGGGAAGAGCAGGGCAGAACAGACATTAATAGCTGATTTGTTTAACAAAAAATAAAAATACATTTGTAGGTGACCCCATCCCCCCCCCCCCCCCCCCCCCCCCATTCCCCCATTCCGGTACATGGAGTTACCATATGTTGTGTCCTCTTGAATACACCATTTTCAAATGCATTCAAATTTTATGCATGTTATTCACACAATACATTAATGATGGTTATCCCAAAGCTTGTCAGGGGTTTGTACGACAAGTGTAACGTAATATATATTCAAAGTGCATTCCACCCATTGAATCTGAATCACTTGATAGAGTTGAATGTAATATCGCATTATTTCCCAGCTAGGAGAAAAGTTGGGAGTATACTATCAAACAGATTTTTGCACATAGCACCATGAACAGGAAATTGCAATTTTCAATAGTAAACAAAAAAAAGCTGATAAACACTTTCAGCAATCAAAAAAATATATGGCTCAAATCATTCAGGTGGCCAAGGCCAGGGAGAAAAATATAAGTCCTTGTTTAGTACAGTATGCACCACAATTCTGTGAACAACAAATCTAATTGTAATTACCATTTTAAACAACAAAAAATGATAATCATCTCATTAATTGACAGTAATTCTAAAATAGAGACTGATGTGAGATATTATTTTCAATCACACTCTCCTGGGAACTTGTCAATTAGAATTCCTGGCAAGAGCTAACAAGATGACTTTGCAGAGAAACTAGCCTTTTTCCAGGCTGTCACACAGCTGGAATCACATTGCGGTTGCAGTTACTAATAATAACCAGATTTAAACATCTTGAACTGTTCACTCGAGGCCTGAAGAATTCTTTCTGCATTGTTCTACAAACATGCATTTCACTGACAATTCTGTTAGTTGCAATACTGGTTCCACTTATAGCAAAATCAATAAATAATTTTGCACATCATTTTCACAAATACATGAAGTATATCTCCATTGGGTCAAGAACATTTCACATGTTTGCAACTTTGTACAGCTGCATGATATCTGGATTGAGTTTAGGGCATGCCAAATGTTACCAACAATCAATAATCAGACAGTATGAAGTATTCATTTTCAGATCTTAAAAAGAAGTTTGCAAATCACCCTTTTTACAACAGGAATGCAGCTAGTATTTCTGAGATGATGAGAATGAGATGCAGTAATTGTCTGTGAGCATTGGTCATTGTCAATTCAAGTTTGTATGGCTAAGAAAATTAAATTTGTACTTTACTACTTCTTTTAATTTTCCTGAAAAGCAGCTATACTTGAAATGCATGGTCTGACTTCCAGACTGTTGGACATATCTACACTACAGCTCAAAGGAATTGGCATAGGGAAAGGGGAAAGGGAAGAAAGGGAAGGAGCCGCAGTTTTAAACCGTGGTATATTTTGTACAGTTCAGCATGAAACATGATGTTTTTTAGGCTAAAGCATTGTGTTTCATGCTGAACTGAACAAAATATACCGCGGTTTAAAACCGTGGCTCCTTCCCTTTCTTCCCTTTCCCTTTACCCGTACCAATACCTTTGAGCTGTAATGTACATGTAATTTTAACCATAGAGGCCTACACTCTAAAATACAGTATGGATTTTAAACCGGCCTGTCTGGGGTAGACTAAATGCTCTCTCGTTCTTGCCTGGCTCGTGCTGGACCTAGTCTGGTTGTCTCGCTGTTGAGACATTTCTGTTCCCAAATAACGAATAGAGTCTAGTAATCTCAGACTAATCACTGTATCATTCTGCTGTTTCTTTAGTTGGGGACCTGGGGCCATATACATGAAACCAAATAACAAATATAGTCTAGTAATCTCAGACTAATCACTGTATCATTCTGTTGTTTCTTTTATTGGGGACCTGGGGGTGTTTCACCAATCTGTTTGTAAGTTACGAACGACTTTACGAACGACTGGTGAACTCTTCTTGTGCTATATCAGATTCTCAATGAACAAAGTGTATTAACGCATTTAGCAATAGAAGGGATCACCAGTCATTTGTAAAGTCGTTCGTAACAGCTTGGTGAAACACCCTACTGGGGCCATATTCATGAAACCAAATAACAAATAGAGTCTAGTGATCTCAGACTAATCACTGTATCATTCTGTTGTTTCTTTAGTTGGGGACCTGGGGCCGTATTCATGAAACCTTACTAGCCTAGTCAGTTAATAAAAATGCATGTAGTGGAATGCACTGTAGAAGCTAACTACCGTAGGTTTCTAAGGTTTCATGAATATGGCCCCTGGAGAAGAAATCCATGATTAGTCTACTGTAACCAGATCCCTTTATTGAATAATTTGGTTTAGAAATGCCCAACAGCCTGAAAGCCAAGCTAGGATTTACCTACATGTACAGTAGATACAGTAGATACAGTAATTGTATGTACACTGTACTTGCCGTTTCCTAAATGAAGTATTGAACATCCTGGGAGCTAGTCTAGTCCTGTACATGTATGAGGTAAAGACACTGGGTTTGGTTTAAGAGGTGATGGTCTGAGCCTTGACTGATTCATGATGAAAGAGATTCTAGGTCAACTCTCAATCCTGTTCATACTTCAATCTATTGTCATGGAGATCAATAAAACAGCTCAGATTCAGTTTATTTAGGTTTTGTACACTATACACATTCCACAAGGTGAACATGGTTGCAAATTTGAGAGACAGTTTAAATGGTTGCAAATTACGGACACTTAAAAATTACAGACAAAAATCATGTTATGACAAATATCCATCCTGAAAGAATACGACCACACAGAGTTACCAAAAGTTTAAATTCTTTCTACAAAGCATTTGTCATACACTCTCATGATAACACTGAAAATTCATGTGGTTGGCCAATCCAAATCACATTGAAACTGTGTAGGATATCCCCTCATCACAATTAAAAGCATTAACAGTACAATCTCATCATGAAAACATTCCAAAACATTTAGAAATGATGTGGTTGAATAATCCACATCACATTGAAGCTATTAAAAGTATCCCCTGATCACCATTGGAAACTAACTTTGTCAATTGTGAACTTCACATTACATGGTGTGATAGATAGCTACATATATATGCTGGTCCGTGGATGGTGTATGTTTACGTATGTGAACAGGGGTGTGGTGTGAGTGATGTGGAATGTGAAATGATATCCATGTGATGCTAACCTGTGTCATCATAAATCAGTCTGCTGCAGCATAAAAGAACCCTTCCACTTCTGCACTGACAATTATTTGTGTAACTTACTTGTTGGGTTCAAGCTCAGGCTATTGGAGAAAGAGTGGAGTAAGCAATGTGCATACTGTACATGTAGTAATTTAGGCCTACATGGAAGTGCATTATGCTTGTGACTGTATAAGACTACATTGAGGTACATGTTACTTAACCCCTTGTGTACCAAATGAGCTGCTACTCTGTGCAAATTGCATGTATTAATTGTGAAAAGGCCATATGTGGCACACAGATATGCTTTTCTCACTGGCAAAAATTTCCTTAGCCCCGTACTACATGTATAGGTGGGGCTAAAGGGGGGCCTTAGCTAGGGATAGTACGGGGCTAAGAAAACCCAATGAGAAAAGGGTAAGAGAGTTAATAAGACCTCAGGCCATATGGTCTTTCAGCTTTATCAATGGTGATAACTGTCTTTATCTGTTGTTTTTGTCTGAAAGTTTCTAGATAATCTGAATGGACGTTTATGTTTGGTATGTGAGAAATGTGATAAGGACTTCCCCTTACACTTACACACACACACACACACACACACACATACACACACACATGAACACACACATACATACACACATAAACACACACATAGGCCTACACACACATACACACACACACACATACACACACATACACACACACACATACACACGCATACACACACATACATACATAATTTTTTTTTTTAATCAGTTTAAATTTATTAACACAAATTAAACAAAACAATCATGCAATTTATATATATATGCATTTGTAAGTACAAATTAATTACAATAAAATAGCTGAAAATATCAAATATAATTACTCAATTGTTATAATCATGTAACGATGTTTAATCAGATAAACTGAACGAATAGCTTCCGGAATCAAGTTTTAAATAAACAAGTCCACTAATCCCCCAACCTACATGTATAATACACCCCTAAAATTAGTCCGAACCATTCCTAACTCCCATCTGGACAGCCACCCCCCCCCCCCCCACCACCCCATAACACCAACCCCACCCAACATACATACACACACACACATACATGCACACACATATACACCCCCACACACACATGCACACACACACACACACACACACATGCACACACATACACATGTACACGAGCACACTCACATTATAATCTAATGGTTGCAGGAGGAGGGAACAAATTTTTGCAGGGGCTCCTTTCACCACCGAAGAAATACAATGCAAAAACTTCCTTTTTAATGTTACAACTGGTCAATGGCTTAAATGGAACTACATGTATATTGACTGCTAGATTTCAAGTGAGTTTTGGCCAGGTCATTCAAAACTTTGCGGTTTATGTAGTTTATAGAAATGCTTTTTACATTGGTACAAATTTCGTAAGCCCTAGCATAGGGTAAGAACTAGTACGGGGCTAAGAAATGCCAGTGTAAAAAGCTTCAAAAAAATTGTCCGTGGCTAAGGATATTTCTCCGCTAGTGATAGTCCAGGGCTCAGGAAACCCAATGTAAAAATAGTATGAGAGATCCGAGACTGAAATAGCACACAATATGGCTCAATCTCCATACCACAGTGATCGGTTGAGGCAAGTAGTGCAGCATTGACTGATATACTGACTGGTGCAATGTGGTATAAGAATTTACACAGTGTTCACTACGAAATGATATTTTTTCACTTTTCCTGCAAGGATTTGTGAATCAATGACTGAGATTTCATACATGTTATTGTTACAGTATACTTCTGCTCCATTCTGAGTTTTGTGACTATTTTTAAAGGGACACACTACTAAGGTAAGGGTAGTAGTGGTACTAATTACCAGCCCCGTAATCGAATTCACTTTCTGGTGAGCGCATAGCGTTAGCGCAGCCCGTTTTCTACAGCTGGGGACCACCCAGACTGTGCCTATGCTTCACAGCCAAGATCTGCCATGATTAGGGTCCCTGCAAACTTTACGACTACTACATCATCCCTCTATGCAAACCACTTCCTCCCAGTCTGACATAACAGTAAGTGTGAATGCACCACATGATGACACACTGGTTCAGTCAAAGTGTGAATGACCCCATACAATCTGTCTAGGGTTGAGAATGCATGATAGCCTCCCTCCAGGCTTTCCGCACATTTCTACAACAACCTGAAAACAAATGGGGGCTGGTCCTCACAAGACTAATCCCTCTTACATTCTCTTCTTTTCTCTCTCTCTGTTAGAGGGAGCCTGAAAAAGAACTGGAAATGATCATAATGGTTAGTCTACTGTAGCCAGACCTGTTGATTGTCTTGTCTTGTCTTGTGAATACTGCACTTGAACGCCTCAAAGAGGCTATAGACGTGCAGGCCATTCATGCAATCGCTGCCGCTATATACTTCTTTTAGTTAGCTTTAGCATGATTTTTGCTTAGCTGCTTCTTAAATGCAGCTAGATCAGGTGCATTTTTAGTGGTGGGAGAAAGTGAATTCCACTCTACAATTGTACAAGGGTAGAGGGAATATTTGTAGCAATCCTTATTTGCTCTGATTATATTGAAGTTTAAGTCATGAGACTGTCTGGTTATTCTAGTTGTTGGCCTGGAGGATGCTTTTGAAGTGATTTGATTTATATTACATGGAGTTATATTGTGTATTGTGATTGATTAATGTAGTTTGGATTGAAAATGCAAATCAGCCTGGAAGCCAGGCTACATTCTTACTGACAGACAGCCCTACCCATGATTTAGTCTGTCAGTGGTAATATGAGAGGGGTGTATGTTGTGTTAACCCAGGTCACCTGTGTAGAGAGATGGGTTACTATGTTGGTGTAACCCTGGAAGACAGGTAGACAGATATATCCTCAACTCTTTCCTCAGCAAACTGTTTTAGTTTTCAAAGGAATGTCCTCTTTCTCTCTCTCTCTCTCTCTCTCTCTCTCTCTCTCTCTCTCTCTCTCTCTCTCCCTCTCTCTCCCTTTCTCTCTCTCTCTCTCTCTCTCTCTCTTTCTCTGACTTAGGATGTGGTGGGGGAAGAAACAAACTATAACCAATTATAAAATCATCTCAACCCCCTTACATTATCAGGTATTAAAAATCACACTGGTTTGCTAAACATTTGTTTGTGCCAGAGGTAATGACAGAGTTAAGCTTACACCCAATGGACAGATTATTCAAACGGGAAATTTCATATGGACAAATTAAATCTACCACAGTGATTCTGAGGACAATAATCGATGATATTGAATAAATAATAATGCTTCATGTTTTATCTAGCTTCACATAAAGAAAGTCTATGCTTGATACACATTACAGTGTAGTTTTAAACCACAGTTGAAGGTAGCCCGTCCCTTTTGCAGACCTAATTCTGAAAGTTCCCTGACTTTGTCATCAGAGACAGAGTGGCTATATCGCCTTTCCCTGGAATCGACAAAGCATAATATACGGTTTTAAGGAAATAATCTTCAATAATTGATCAAGCTTTCTTTTTTCATACCACGAAAAAATCAAATCTCAGCAAAAACTAGTGAGATTTTAATTTTTTCAACGAGAGTTATAGTACCCCTAACATAAAATTTCACAGTTGGTATCCCAAAGATACTGGCTAAATATGTGCAAACTTCATGAAAACTTTCATGAAGTTTGCAAATGTTAATAAAAGGCACAGGCCATCTTTAAAGGGCATATACTGTACTGGGAAGTCAAAAAAGCCTGCAAAATGTAATTGTTAGCAATCTTCTTGCCAATGGTCTTAAATTCATGTATTGTCTTATTTTAGAAGCTTGCTGAAAGTTATTTGCCCTCAAATGATCCACATATGGAGTAATTAATGATTAAATCCTTAAAATGGTCGCCCGAAGATTTTGAGGATTTGTGATTTAATCACTCATTACTCCAAATATAGATCATTTGAAGGCAAATAACTTTAAGCAAGCTTCTAAAATAGACAATACATGAATTTAAGACCATTGGCAAGAAGATTGCTAACAATTACATTTTGAAGGCTTTTTTGCCTTCCCAGTACAGTATATGCCCTTTTAACAGGCCAGACTGATTGAAGGTGCCCTGCAGCCAACATAGACACAGCATTGTACTGTATCACCACCCAGTAATTTCAGCCGTGGACTAGCTAAGCCCACATACTACAAGTCACAGACCCACAATGACAATAAATGATAACTTTTGGTTATTACGCCCATGCTAAGCTGACCTACACTTTGAAGCATAATATCCATCACCACTGCGGCACAGCTGTGTGAGCTATAAGAGGTCCCCGGTGTGGAGCAGTAGGCAGAGTTTGGGACCATTCCCAGTTGTATGCCTTTATTTTGTGGTGTGTTTGGGTGTTGGCTGCAGAGCTCAGGATCTACTGACCCTCTCGATCTTAAAAGACAGGGTAAATGCTATGCAAAACTTATGAATTCGGCAGGAATTATACCCTGATGATAGTGTGTGTGAAATATCTTGGCCATGGCTTCACTAACTTTTTCAGAGAAAGTTAAAAACTATCAGTGTTTATGTGAAACGTAGCAAACATAGTCTACATTCATTAGCCATATTGCAACGCTCTCTTTCAGCCGTGAGCCACTTGCCTCAATTGCACTGCCGTGCGGAGCGAAAAGCTGTGGTGTGGACTACCGCATATTTTGATCTTCGATCTACATCCCATTCTGCAGGCTGCACCATCATGCGAGTCATTCTCAATGTCTTCAGTTCCGAGATAAGAGCAGAATGAAACAGTGACTAGTCTTCAAGTACTAGACTCCTTTTATCATTTGGCATCAGAAATGTCCCTGCAGCCTGGAAGGAAGACTAACACACTAGACGCTGACTGACCACCCCGGCCCCAGGTGGTTTACACATTTGCCTCTTCACAAATGGAATCTAACGATTCAATTTCAGGAGGGATCAAATCTACTCATTCATTCATTCATTCATTCATTCAGCCACACCCACTCCCACCCCAGCTCATTCCACCTGTCTCGCTATTTATACCACCGCTGTCACTTCTAGGCCAATGGACATTTCTATCATAGGCAGTGTTTATCAACTTTTCAGAAATTTAATTGCGTTTCCAAAGGCCTTTACGAACGCGTTTCCAAACGCGTTAAACAAATGGTGCGTTTATCAACTCCAAAGGCCTTTACGAACGCATTTCTAAACGCGTATCCAAATGCGTTTAAAAAAACGGTGCATTTATCAACTCGATCGCCACCGAAAACATGTGGTTTAAACACGTTTCAAAACAGCTTTGCATTTATCTCGCTTCTTTAAACGCGTTTCTGGTTTAAACGCATCAAATTTGCGTGTTTCAACACAGCTTTCCAAACCCCATAATCAAACACCTTTGCGTTTATCAATGCGTTTGGAAACCTTATTTCTACCAAAAAAAAGAGTTGATAAACACGCCCATACTAAACTCTACATTAGGGTCTAAGGTTCACCAGACTACAAGTCATCACAAATGTATTCTTCCCTTTAATAACTCTTTAAAGACAACATGCCCCTTTTGCAAAAGTCATGAAACTTGGAAGGAATCAGTAGAATACCCTTACACGTGTATGAAATCTCATAGTCGGAGCCTCACAGACCTTTTCAGGAGATGTGAAAATCTGCTACTGGTCTACCCTGCCTTTAAGTGACGCATGTGAATTTATCAATAAGTAACAGGGAAAAAATTAATCTAAAATGTTCGGGGGCTACTTTGTGAGCACATTGGCTGATTTGGTTACAAATTTACCATGTGTCCATGGGAATTTGGGGGGCTCTTTCAACAATTTCCAGGGCTCTTTTATTAAAGCATTTTGGGGGGCTAAGTCGCCCAGAGCCACTGTGTATTTTTCCCCTGATAAGTAGCACACATAAATCATAATACTTTGTATGGAAATAAAAGTATCCAGGGCAAAGAGAGAATAGTCTACTGCAGTTCAAAACATAGTTTTGAATAAAACTGCCCAACAGACTGGAAGCTACATGTACATGTAGGTTATCTAAAGCGTACCTTGATTCATGATTCATCCAACCTGTAAATATCACAGGAAAAATTCTTGGGTTTTACTTGAACATGATTATGTGTCCTCTTAGAAACCACCAATCACATGTGGGATGGAGAGAAATCCTTAAAGATAGTCCGTCCCTTTTGCAAGCTTAAAATTTGAAATCGTCTATCACGATCGTAAATTGAAGAAAGTGTGATTCAAAACCATTTCTAAGAATATAGCATGTTGAAGCTTTCTGTATATGTAAAAAATTTCAGCCGTTAAATTTCAAACCGACTTTTTTCGTACTACGAAAAAAGTATTAGTCTTTGTTACAGTATCTATGTGGTTATTATGCGTGTGTGAAATCCTAATTTTATGAGTAACTACCAAACTATGGAGATGATTCCTTCCATAGAACAATTTTTTTCATAATGCGTTTTATAATTTAATAAACAGATTAATCAATAAAGCAGATATTTCAACACAAACTGCTAAGAGCCTGAGGTAAAGACTATTAATCAGACGTTGTTTACGTGCATTATTTGAATTTTACTCTACGTATCAGTTTCAAATTGTGAATATAGAGCTTGCTAACACTTCTCTATATGTTTTACCAATGTTTCGATGGTTTTGTGGTGATCTGAAAAAGGGACTGGCTGTCTTTAAGGAATAAGTGTTTATTCCAGCCAGACCTGTCTGACATTCTTACGGTACTAGTCATTACAAAAAAAACATAAGCATCTACAATTTGGATTGAAAATGTCAAAAAGCCTGGAAGCCAGTCTAGTTCATGCCCTTCAACCACTTTTGACCCTCTATGCCCTACCCCTCCCCCATCCCTCCCCCTCCCCCTCCCCCTCCGCCTCTATTTCCACGCCCACAGCCCCACCCCACCCCCTGGTGCATGGACCTGCCCTTGTGGAAGCTGGGACCTGTCAACTGGGGGCCAGGCCTGTCATAACTTACCCTCCAGGGTGACTTCATCACCCCAAAGTTGGCAAAATAGCAAACTATTTCTGATATTTGAGAAAGTGGCCCAACCAAAACTTTGCATGGCTTATTGGCTACCAATGTACATTACATGTAGATGCTGGTGCAGATATCAAATAGCATGCCTGGCATGGGATACATGTACTGTCAAATACTGTATATTGCACTTCACAAAATGATCTGATTCTTTAACAGTGGCAGTGTATATGTAGCATTCATTTCTTCATCTCCCCATAATTCTCCCTATCGCATATAGCCGATATCAAGCCACCTCGCAATACCGTCATACCGATATCTGATCGATTGCTCTTGCGATTTATACTTTCAGTAAGAGTTTGGTACGTATTTAATTCACGCAATAACGCACAGCATCTGTAATTTCGACCCCCGTAAACCTCGTAATATTAAAATATTTTTAAAATACCACCAATCACTTACGGTGATGTTTTTGCCTACCTCAATATTGATTGTGGATGGGCTAATGAACATGAAAAAATGAAAAGACACAAGCAAGACGATGGCTATAAAATATTTGTGAACCGGAAGTTCATATCCCAAGAATTAAAGGTAAAAAAATTAGAGTGCCACATGTGTTCAGATTCGGAGAGCTGTATGCGATAGGGAGAATTCCATACTATGTCATTTGGGACTAATAGAGTTGCCCATGAAGGTTAGTGACCATAAAGTGCTAGCATCATGATTTTTAAAGAGAATATACTGTACTGGGAAGACAAAAAGCCTTCAAAAGGGTGATCATGATGAGCAATCTTCTTGCCAATGGTCTTAAATTCATATATTGTTCATTTTAGAAACTCACTGAAAGTTATTTGTCTTCAAATGATCCACATTTTAAGTGATTACGTCACAAATCCTCAAGATGTTTGGGCCGAGCATTTTGAGGATTTGTGATTTAATGATTAATTGTGGAAAATGTGTATCATTTGAGGACAAATAACTTTCAGCAAGTTTCTAAAATGGACAATACATGAATTTAAGACCATTAGTAAGAATATTTCTCACGATCACCCTTTTGAAAGCTTTTTTTCTTCCCAGTACATTACATTCCCTCTAAAGACAGGGAACCCTTTTGCAGGTCAACAAATCATCTCTTTTTTAAAAAAAAAACACAGAAAATGGAAGAAAATACTGGATAAGAAGTGCCCTCTCAATAATTGAACTGAAAACTTCAAGCAGAATTATAGCAATTGCTACATTACAATGATGTTTTGACGAGGTCATTCAGAACCTCATGGTTATTGTAGACTGAAGAGCAGAGACTGGAGACCACTGTACGCACCACGGTGCATGCGCTCAATGCACTGAGCGACGCATCGTGCACTAACAGGGGCAATACATTTATGAACATATACTATGTCCACTACAAAAAAAAAAGGGCATTTCAAATGGAAACAAGGATAGTTCTTCACATTTCCGCAGAAGGTTCGTGAAGCTATGACTGTGAAGTTCCATACACAATATTGTTAGTGTATACTCCTTGTTCCTGCCGAGTTTCATGACTTTTGCGAATGGGTTACCCTGCCTTTAAACTGGAAGTCCATGTAAGTCAGTCAAGGTGTCTCCTTGGACTTCAACTTCTTCAGTAGCCGGGTATCTTTCATCAGAGGAGGGAATTCCTATCAAGGTTGGGAGGGGGGAAACTCCCATTTTCTGACGTGAATCATGCGGAAATCACAATTTGAATCCGTCCCTTGTGACCTGAGCCAGGCTGCGGCCACCACTTGCACCCAAGAATAGCTTGAGAGAGAAAAAGAAAACAGCGCTTGCACCTGAAACAAAATGGACATAACAGGAACTCACTTCCCAATACACAAATTAGCTGTCCGGTCTCAAGTGCCTTTCTGACAAAGTAATTTGCACATTTGTCTGGTAAAGTTTTCTGCTTTCCAACACTGTGGCATGCATAATCAAAGAAAACATATGAATATTGTTTTTTTGTCAATCCACATGATGAAAAATGATGAAAACTTCGAAACAGAGATTCAGTATAAGCAGCAGTAAAACCAACAAATGGCTATGAAAATTAAAAGGCATATACATGTATGACTGACTAGGAAGCTTTAGATCAAACCGACTTTAATGAAGGCACACGCACGTATTGTTTGAGGCACGGTCTTTCCCCCGACAGTGAAAGCGGAACTCCGGTCTAAAAACAAGTTGATCTCTTTAACGGGTGTCCTTACTTTTGTACTTTGACATTCAAGAAAGTATTTTTAATAGTAACAAGGGATGCTATGGGCTTCAACATTAACTTGTCGTAAACTGTAGTGAATATGTGAACCATTGTGTAATTGATTCAAAGTAAGCTTAGCTTGGCTTCCAGGCTATAGTACATTTAAAAAAATTATTCAACTGACAAATAGAGTCTGGTACTCTCAGACTACCGGTAGTCACTGGATCATTCCCCATTTTCTGGAAGCCCTGGAGAAGAAATTGAGAGGGATTAGTCTACTGCAAGCAGACCCCTTTAGTGAATAATTTGGTTTACAAATGCCGACAGCCTGGAAACTAGGATAATGGGCTAATGCAGGTTCAATATGAGAGTCACAATATGAATCACCCCTGACTGGTAAAACATCTTGGTGACAGACAGCTGTGTAAAGATCATTTGGTTCAACTTCTAAGCCGAAAAGAAAACAAATGGTCACAACAAAGTCAGTGGGCTTTGCTAAAACAATTCCTTCTTTGTATCAACACAAGGAAAACTTAGTCTCCACACACAGACACAATTGAACCACTTTCTCAAAACATGCATCTGTAAGATAAAGACTACTGTCTTGTCACTTGTGTCTCAATAGAGGCATGTACCAATAATATGTTGGTAGTCTTTAACATTTCAGACTCATCGATTCAGACTCAATGACTGACAAGGGGGTTCTTAGCTGCAAATTCGACCCAGCCAGCCAGCGAATAGAACTGTACTGTACGTTTGTCAAAAGTTAAGACAAGCGCTTTGACATGCCTGTTGTGTCTCAACAGAGGCTGGAATTAGTCTCTACATTCAGACTCTACGACTAGCTAACTGACATAGAATACCGAAGTGTAAAATTATATAAGCATGTTGTCAAGGCAACTGGTTCTTAACTATATGGGTAGGGCAAACATCAGTGATCATAGCAGGTACTGTCTTTAGGAGTGACCGATACTAGCCCGCTAGTATATGTCTGACCAGTGAAACTCTGATGTTAGCAATGTGTTTTAGTACTAGAAGAAACTTGCATAACAGACATGTATGATGATACCACTTTGGTACCCTATAGGGGTTTGTGCCAGGAAGCCAGGGATCCGTTCCATAAAACTTATCATTATTGGTAACTTTACCATCAATGGTATCTACCATGGTAACGACGCTCGACAGCCAATCAAATTCGAGGTTTCCATAGAGGTTGCCATTGGAAGCAAAGTTACCATCAATGGTACGTTTTATGCAACAGGGCCAAGACCATGCCATGCCATGCCAGCCAGCATACATAAGGTAGTGATGCACAGAGTGAGAAGAGTGGGCTTCCTGTCCCTGGGTTCTGGTCACTTCCTATCTCACCCACATGGCTGGCTTTAGGCTGGCTGGCTGCCTTTGGGCTGGCTGCGGTCTCCCTCAGTCTCCCTCGACTCATTGCCATACGCACATGAACATGTACATCGATTGATACGTGTTACTGCATTAGCTAGGCACAAACCATCGTCAGTCAGTGAACAAGTTTAAATCAATGGCCTAAAATCACATTTAAAGGAGTTTAGATTTAGACCAGTTTAAGACATGGTCTAAATTTAGAACTTCTTCGAGATAGAGTCTTTCTTTGACAAATTGTCATCAAGTCTTCACATATATCTTTCTTTCATGCTTCTGCCTTTATTGAAACCAACTTTATTTCAGGGTGAACTATCCCTTTAAGTAAGTGGCTCAATTGAGTCTTCGCCTAGACTAGATCATTGTGGGTGATCATTGTCCCATTACATTAAAGGCTGTCAAGATAAGTACATCAAGGACTAATTACTTATCCATCACGAAAGAGCACGCTGAAGAATTATACAAGAAAGTGATCAATGACCTACTGCACATTATGATGACCTAACTCATACAAACTTATACAACAATACTGGTGTCAAATCTCCCATGCAATGTACCCAGGTTACAGTATCTGCAGGGAAATCTTTAGGATTTACACTTCGATGAACAATTCCAATCAGGGACTCGTATTTGTGACATAGAAGTGTGCGGAAACAGCGGAACAATTACTAGTGACTGCTTTACTTCTATGGCTTTGTGGAGCAATCTGCCCAAAATATGTAGCAAATTGTACCGCTTCACCCGTGGAATTATTCCCTGACCTATATCCACTAAAATGGGTTTGTTGTTGTTATCCGTTGTAAAATGGAAGAAAATACTGTTTAAAGGACATATACTGTACTGGGAAGACAAAAAAGCCTTCATGTGAGCAACCTTCATGTCAATGGTCTTAATTCATGTATTGTCAATTTTAGAAACTTGTTTAAAGTTATTTGCCCTCAAATGATCCACATCTAGAGTAATTAGTGATTTAATCAGAAATTCGCAAATTGTTCAGTCCAAACATTTTGAGGATTTGTGATGATCCACATTTGGAGTAATTAGTGCTTTAATCACATATTCTCAGTGTTCAGCCCGAACATTTTGAAGATTTGACTGTGATTAAATCACTACTTCTCCAAATGTAGATCAATTGAGGGCAAATAACTTTCAGCAAGTTTCTAAAATGGACAATGCATGAATTTAAGACCATTGGCAAGAATATTGCTCAACTTTTGAAGGCTTTTTTGTCCCGGTACAGTATATTCCCTTTAAAGTCAGGATAGTCCATTTGCAAAAGTCATGAAACTAGGCAGGAATCAGTGGTAAATGTGTCCTCAATCAGTAGTCCATTTCCTACATTCCTATTGTTCTATTATGTTGACAAATGTATTGTCAATGTCAATACCACCTACGGTTCGTGCAACCTTTACAGCTGTGTGTAACACATGAGCTTTGTCAAGGGCTCACGCACTTAAGTAACATTTCCTCTGCCCTTCAAATTGCAATGAACCTAAAATCCCCCCCCCCCCAAAAAAAAGGGTTCATTGTATTGTGTGAGCCCTCATCTGTAAGGTGCCTGCATAATCAACTAGAGCAATTCGACTGCCACGCAGTCGATAAATATGCCTCCGCCTCTTTGCTAGCTCTATTTAGATTATTTCCAGAAAATCTGTTTGTTTAGTTGGGAATGATCCAGTGAATTCCTATTTATTCTGTTTTTCCATGTTTAGCGAAGTTTGGCAATGTTCATTGACCCTTGATCTCCTAATTCTTTGACTTCCAATCTAACCAGTCTGTCTAAATCCATCCTTGTATCCTTGTACCATGTTTTCTTGAAATGGATAATTGGATTGGGATTTATTGTGAGAAGTATCAATTTGGGGGCAATTCATAAACCTTTGACCTCTGACCTTTCAGGAATTTAACCCACACTTTCACCAGTCTACCTTCATGAAGTGACACATCTCTGTATCATGTTTATTTGAATTGAATCATTAGATTCGGATTCAATGCGAAAAATAGCCAATTTTGGCAAAGTGCATTGACCTTTGACCTCTGACCTTTGAGAAATTTTACCAAAGATGTTATCCTTAGACCTCTGACCTTTGAGAAATTTCACCAAAAATGTCACCAGTCTAGCCCCAAGTAGTGATCCATCTTTGCACCATGTTTATTTCATAATGTACCATTGGATTTGGATTTATTGTGAAAAATAGCAAATTTTGGCAAAGTGCATTGACCTTTGACCTCTGACCTTTAAGAAATTTCACCAAAAATGTCACCAGTCTAGCCCCAAGTAGTGATCCATCTTTGCACCATGTTTAGTTGGTAATGTACCATTGGATTTGGATTTATTGTGAAAAATATAAAGTTTGGGGCAGTTTTTAGCCAGTTTTGGCACAGTTCATTGCCCTTTGACCTCTGACCTTTCAGGAATTTTACCAAAATTTGCTTCAGTCTATCCCCAAGTAGTGATCCATCCGTGTACCATATCTAATGAGAACTACATCCTTGGACTAGGATTTATTGTGAAAAATGTCAAATTTTTGCTATTTTTCACAAAGTTCATTGACCTTTGACCTCTAACCTTTCAGGAATTTTACCCAAAATGTCACCAGTCTACATCCAAGTAGTGATCCATCTTTGTACCATGTTTGATGAAAAAAAGTATCCTTGGATTTGGATTTA
Organism: Arbacia lixula; assembly: GCA_963669155.1. Classification (NCBI taxonomy): domain Eukaryota; kingdom Metazoa; phylum Echinodermata; class Echinoidea; order Arbacioida; family Arbaciidae; genus Arbacia; species Arbacia lixula. Next base: position 9,441,732 of record OZ022588.1, read on the forward strand.
ATGTGAAAAAGGTCAATTTTGGGCAATTTTTCACAATGTTCAATGACCTTTGACCTTTGACCTCAATCAGATTTGACCCCAATTTTACACACTTCATTAGTTCTATGCAATACACACATGTACCAAGTTTGAAGTAAATCTGGTTCACGGTTCTCAAGATATTGCCGAAACGGATTCGGGACGGACGGACAACCCGAAAACATAATGCCTCCGGCCACTTCGTGGCGGAGGCATAAAAACAGTCCAGAGAGTGTCAAGGCCCATGTACATTAATACAAATTATACACTGGACTTAAATCCAACTTTTTGAGTTCAACTGAAAACCAAACCCTTTAACTAACCTTATGTGATTCACAGAGTGTCTATGTTGTGCCTCACATAATGTTGCTCCATTTGGAGTTAGGGGAAAAGGATGAAATTGTAACTTTTTCCCGCCAAGTGCCCCCAGAAGCGGCAAATAGTCAGTGTTTGGCCCTAGCGTTGACCCAAAAAGCCAATGGCCACCTAAAAACTGTTGGCAGCCCATCTGGCCACTGAAAATCGATTATTGCTCAATCTGGAACTCTGGATAGTCTGAGACACCTGGAAATACTTTTGGCCACCTGTATCTCATCCTCAAGTGGCTAAGTTCTATGAAGTAGACTACAGTGAACTACCCCTCTCAGTACCATGGGTGCATAAAATGTGTAATAACTCAATTGTAGAGATTTTCCTGACTTAGTACCGAATACTTCTGATAGTGTAAATGCTAGTTTTGACATGCACTGTACATGTGATGCTTAAAAATGGTTCAAAAATTTTGTACTTACAGAGAGCTGTAAATAAATAGTTTACTATGATTCACATAACTGACACACACTGCATATAGCTGCCCCACAATATTCTCTGCCTGGTTATTCTATGCATTATTAGTTGTTACAAAACAGGGGAGAGTCTTCACTCCTCAGAATGGTACAAAAGGAACACATCATTTGTATCACCCCATATTGAATCTGATTTCCTGGATGTTTACTGTTAGTGTGACTCTCCATGTACTCGTCCGGATTCTGTTATTCATAACAGTAGACCTCCCATAAGTACTCCTTTCAACTCTCCCTCCAGACCACTCTCAAATCTGATTATCCCTGGTAAGTGAGAGGACAGGTCCTTTGAGCGGTGTTTACCAATACTCTTGACTGGTCATCAATGAGCCCCACTGATCACCCAGACGCAGGACAAAGGCTTCTGTGTTTCTTTTGTGCATGACAAGACCCTGATTTCTACAAGGACCCTTTGTAAGCATGCTGGGGTTTATTCAAACATAAAATGAAGGACTGGGCTTTAAAGGACTGCATCAATTTAATTCACTCTTTCGGGATTATTAGGTTCTTCTTTTTAAAAAAAGAGGAGGTAATATTCATTCATGTTGACATGCATTCTGTCTTTTAAAAGCAAGATTTTACCCATGGCACACAGGGTGGTCCCTAGTGTAGAAAATGCGTGATGCAAACAGTTAGCATCTAAAGGTCCAAAATGATTTGAGCCACATGATAATTTACTGAACCAATTGTTGAGTATCAGTCTTATCAGTCTCATTGATTTTGCTTTCTTTGAGCCACAAATTGCATTGTTGTACAGCATGTTGTCCAACCCAGACATGTATCTGACAAAAAGTGATCCAAGCACCAAAGATTTTCTTGTGACCACCCTGATTACACATATTATCCTCTGGACATTTTCTTTCTTGGTTTAGATTCTGAATTATGATTCTGAATTTGGGTCGAGGAAAATCACCAAATCTGACGCTGTTACAGAAGACATGTAAATGATCTTTACAATTTAGAACGATACTGATCATAAAGATCTTTCAGTAATTTTGATGAATAATGATTTTTCAAGAGAAATAAATAAAAAATGCATTTCCAACGGGTAGACACAATGACCTGAAATTGTGCTAATTACTGTGGCAAATCACATGACTGAAAAGACATCTGCAAATTCCAATTTTACCTGTGCCATAGTAAGGCATAAAAAAAAGTCATCAAAAAAGCGATTCATCCTTTTTACTTTTAAATACAAGAATATGGTATCATTCACATATAAATGATGCTAAATTTAACTCATATATAGAAAAGGGAATTATACACATATTTAGCTAAACAATTCAAAATACAAAACTACTTCACCTTACAAGGTTAGCTTCTGTGTTTCAGCAGTAATATTGCTGTGCAGTGAGCTACAGACATTGAGTTCATTTAACAGCAAAACATTTAACAGCAAAACTTTTTTCAATGGTTCTGATGTAAAAAATATACTGCTTTTAGACAAAGATACATCAAACACAAACATTAACAAGAATGGGGGAATATATGTCCCTCTTTCCCCAGTGTATATCGCACTTTGGGGAATTTCATAAAAAATGGTATTGTTTACCCAGCCAGCTACCCTCAATTTCCTCCGAAATGAAAACACAGTATGCGTATTGTCCCCTGTGGCTGATTTGGCAATGATTTAGCTCATGAAGTGCAGTGCGCGTACAGCCCTTGACATTAGAACCTTTTACCTAAACAATGAACATTTACTCCAATTGACACAGACAGATTTACACACCAATCAATTTAAATCTAACCCCAACTGAAATACTACCCAAATAGTTCATGCAAGTCAGGATAAACAAGCGATTCAAGTGGGCAAACAAACCTGGATCGTGGAAGGGCACCAGTGCGAAGTTTTTCAGCCTCATCTCATTATATCTCTTGAGGTTTGAATCCAGAATCCGCTCCGCTCCTGCAATGACTTGCTGGAGGTCATTGAACATCGACCCTGTCACATCGAACACAAAAGCCATCGTGACCCCACCCTCATTGGAAGCAGTCCTGTGGGGTATGCCATTATCCTCAGCTTCAAACAACTCACTCGACGATAAGGAGCTAAAATCCGTCGCATCGGGGTCCGAAATTGTGGCTGCTCGAACGTTTATGGGTTGTGGTCGATGAGCTTGAGGAAAGGCAGTCGGAGCGAGGTAAACAAGGATCACAACCACGGGCAGGCTCCCCGCTAGTGATGGTCGAAAGGTCCGCATTATGCACGGCGGCCTGCAGTGGCTGCTATCAGCTACACTGAAATTGAAAAACAAGTTCCAAACACTATCTTGGTTTGACAATTATCTCCACACTGTCATCCTCCACGGTTTGTGCTATCCAGCAATCGTACGATTCCGCTATAAACAATCAGAAGCAATACCAATCATCGCTCAATGTTTTATTCACAATTCATAATTAGAGCAGTCTTATCGCAAATCGAAGTTTGTAACTTGTCCCATTGCGAACAGGTGCAAATATCACTTTCCAATTCCAGTCAGTTTGCGAATACGGCAGCAGCTGAAGTCTCGTCTCGGCTATAATAATTCACGATATAATCCCGACGGAAACCTGCTCGTTGCTTCTTGAAACTCTATCCTGAAACTGCACTTCGATTACAAAATCAAACTCTGTCGCGAAGCTGTACCATCACCAATAAGTGCAGCGCGCTGGAATAATCACCTTGTCGAATGCGATCCCATGCACAGCTCTCACCACCGCACACGATGATCCTTACAAAACTTTCACTCCGCACGATTCACATGTTCTTACTCTGCGTCCGCTCGCGCGCATCGCACCCGTGCTGCTTGCTCGCATGGTAATTTGTGTGTGCGTTGTTTGTGGTAGGAGGGTGAGGGGTGTAACTGTTACCCCCTTTTCAGATTCGAGTTCGTAATGAGGGTCGTGGGGGATGCCCCGGAGGATCTAAAATCCAGATTCATATTTGTATTTCTGACACAGTAGCAACATTGTTCACGTTCTTCAGAGACGGTAGCCTGTTTTGGTAATTAACGAGATCATTAACATTTTTACTACACATATCAATTGTCTCATTAACCCGTTAAATCATAGGTTAATTTCCATATGATTATCATAGGGTACAGCACCCGGTTCCCGAAGTCTAACGGTTAAAGTTATTACTTGAGCGGATGGCTTTGAGTACGAACAGGTGTGCACTACATTATTTAGGCCTCATTCATGTCATGTGGTTTCAAGTCGTACAACATTAATGTTCCCGAAAGATCTTATCAAGGATGTATGAAGCGGAGCTCAAGTCTATACATCCGTGGTCAAATGTATGTCTGACGACCAGAAGTGAAGAAGGGAGGGGGGAGGGGTAGCCCCTTGAGATCATACACACCTATCGATCACTAATCATACCAGCACGGTTTCCTTTAACTCGTCTTTTACTACTTATTTACCGTTAGATACATAATAGGGAGGGAGTCCGGGCCTGAGATGGGGTAAATGGGGTGGTGGTGGTGGTGGTGGTGGTGGTGGTGGTGGTGGCGGTAGTGGTTGGTGGGGGTGGGGTGGGTTGCATGGCTCGAAATCGTGCATACCTTTCCGGGCATGGGATGGGGTGGATGGGGTAGTTGTGGTGGTGGTGGTGGTTGGTGGGGTGGGGGTGGCTTGCGTGGCTCGAAATCGTACATAACTTTCAATCACTATATCAGCCTATATTGTTTCCTACCTTCCATTTTACTGCTTATTGTAATTGCTTCATACCTTAATATGATTTTGTGTCTGACCGTTTCAATAGACATATTAATTTATTGATTTACATTTATATTTATTATGCAGTTTCGGCTTTTGCCTAATCATGGTTACAATATATAGGATGTAATATTGTATACGGTGGTCTTTGGTATTAAAGTTATACTTAGTATATTTCATATGTATGTTTCAGGGACTTCTTCAGTTTCAATTCCATGAAAGTGAACAAGAATTACCCCCTCCTAACCTCTGTGGACATAACACATACATCCCGTAGAATGCATTTCCACGTGCGTAAAATGCATTAAATTAGATTAAATTAAATGAAATGAAAATGCATTAAACTAGCAAAGTCATTATGTCCTACACATTTTGCAAAAATAATATACAAATAAGGATATCCGGCACAAGAACACATATATCCGTTGGTTCATAGTTGTGTCTTTTTCTGTCTAATCCCCTTCTCGTCCACAAACCACATTTTGAAACTGCCCTCTTTTGAAGATTAAGTACACTGTAAAAAAAAATACGCCTTAACCCAAACGATGCCCTAATCCTAAACCCCTGACCCTCAGCTAACCCTGAAGAGCATCGTGCGCTTGTATATAGACGAAACGGGGTCGATCAAGGACGTTTAAATTAGGTGGAGTACCCTCAGCCGTTTAATTAATGCAGATTCATTGTACCCTCCTTCAAGCCACAATAGAAGGCTCTACGTTAGATTTCTCCTTGATTTCACGCTCAATGTCGCAGATTGTCTGTGTCTCACGATCCGATCAGTCGTGCGACTCTGCGACTGGCTGAATCTATGTGAAAAGGTGACGTCACATTTTAGTCAATGTTCCTTACGACTGCGGAATCGTGCCACGATCGTATCGCCTGTGGTGGCCTTTCAAAACAGAGTTGCATACAGTCACTAAGGCCTACATGAACAGTGGTAAAAAAAATTGGTATTGACTGAGCTGAGATGTTGATAACTGAAATTCTGTTTTGGTCGCGTGTGCGTATGTTACAGGAAAGTCATAAGGATTGGAAACAAACATGCATTCAGACCAAATAAGGTTATTCTTTGACGTCAGAAATATGAAGGAAGTTAGGGCCCGGAAATACTTTTCCTTGCTATCTCAAATAATCTGATCACTCAATTAACACAGGAGGAGACGATTACGGATACATGTATATCAAATGTATCGTGGAATTGAACTTGACGTTCATTATTTCAATGTGTTTTTATGTTAGCGCAAAGCGATGAACAATCACAGACAATTTCATCAACCAAACGATAATATTATTATGACGTCCGAAACGTTGACCTTTCGTGATAAAACGATCATTCGGTCAAAAGTCAGGTTTCCATAATACTCTACCACCTGTCAACACACTTGTTTCCTTTTCAAAGACCCGTCAGATATATATACCATTTACGGCAGAAATGGTGGTAGTTACCATTTTCCTCCTAATAACGGCACGACCGACGTCCCCCAAGGTTTCAATCATTAACTGTTGTTTTCCCTTGACGTTCGCCTGAAATTTCGAGAAGCTTCCGAGGAAAAAGGCTTCATTTTCTGACGTCACGTTACTTGTGCCTGGTACTCATGACATCAAGACAGTGAACCCGTAACATCACCACCTCATGATCGAGTTACCAATTTGCTTCCCCAAGGATTTGAAAACTTGTCGTCTTCCCTTGTCGTTTGCGCGAAATTTGGAGACGCTTCCAAAGAAAAGGGTGTCTTTTTCTGACGTCACATTACTTGTGCCTGGTACTGTTAACATGGTTAACATAGGAAAAGTGCGCCTGTGACGTCACAGCCTAATGACCAGGTTACCAATGCGCAGCGCAAAATGTAATTCTTCGTATCATTTAAACATTGGTAACTTTCTTAATTATTGTCTGATTTTTCTCAATCTGTTTTGTCTCTGCTGTTTCGATTGTTCTGTTTTCATGCACTGAGAGCAACTTAGATGGTATACCCCATTTACAGGAGCAGCAGAATACTAGTTTGAAATAAACCTTATTAATACGACAATACATTCTCAATAAGAAGCAAAGGGCACTAAGAGGAACTGACGTTTATCATTTTTCTTATCTTCTTCCAGATTTTGTTTAAATCCCCATATCCCTCCGTCTTCTTATCCTCCCTTTCGCTAATTCATTAGAATTCGATTGAAGCAAACTTGTCAAATACATGTACATGTACACGCATGTGTTTGTCGCCTAGTTAAATCAAATTATTACCTTACTGTTCACAGTACGAAGTGTAACGTACAACATTTTCACGATGTAAACGCCTACCACTGAATTACGAATGGAGGGAGGACTGGTAGGGGGCACCTACAGACAGCCCCCCCCCCCCCTCCCCGACACACACGTACACACCCACCCCTGTCGAATGTCATCCAAGGACAGAAGGGTGGTTCGTTTGCGCCGATAATACGGTCCCCTAAATCCCTAATAATTATACGATATTTCATCTTCCACTATACCACACTCCCCGAATGCAAACCGACACCAGCAACAAACTAAATTAATTTTACTTGTTCAATACACGCGAATGTACTGTGAAGCTGTTTAGCCAAACGATTGTTTTACAGTATGACACACATACAATGCGTTTTCAAGACCACGCAAGGTTTAATCTTTCAGTCGTTTCCGGAATCATCTGCGCTGCGGAGTGATTTCCTCCCCAATGATTCTGAACGGTTGACTCACGTGACCGTGATAACATTCTGCGTTTTCAATGTCGCAATAATTGTTAACCACCATTAATTTTGTTTTGTTTTAAGTCAGTTCAAATGTGATTGATGTTTCATCAAATGATTTAAACAAAACAAAAAAGTAAGTCCCCCCTAAGCAAAACAGCATAACTTTTTATCGAAGAGGTTTGGGGCCATATAATTTGGCAGGATTCTTTCTGAACTTATTGAATAACTTCTGTGTGAAAATCACATTAATCTACCTAGTCATGCATGAGTGAGCACATATCAAAAGAAAAATTGTCACTTTTCAAGAGTCACAAGGGTAATGTTGGGATTCTGTCATATAAATTTTTAATGAATTCCATTTTTGGTGCATGATTTATGTCATTTCATTGTTTACCATCCATCTCTAGACGCACTATCCTATCCTGACACTTAACTTATTGTTCTGGTTGAGTGAGCACAGTTTAAACAATATTCATCCCTCTTGAGTTTGAAACTTTTAAGAACCCTTTATTTTTGTGAAAAAATAAAACTCTGGATATTTTGACAAAGATGTAACATGACCTGTTATGTGAACATAAGAAGTCATTTTCATGTCATAGTTGAGTGAATACACTTTACAAATCGCACAAGAAAGTAATGCCAAAATGTGATGTTAAAACGGCATAAACAAATACCCTCGTGACTTTTGAAAAGTGACAATTTTGCCTTTAATGTGTGCTCACTCTTGCTTGACTGAGTGGATTAATGTGATTTTCACACGGAAGTTCGTCAATAAGTGAAGGTACCACCCTGTCAAGTTATGTTGCTTAAAACCTCTGCGGTAAAAAAAATGTCATTTTGCTTAGGGGGGACTTACTTTTTTTTGTGTGTGTTTAGATAACATTTGTACATTAATAAATAACGGGAATTCCGTGATTTTTCCATTATGTGCTATTTTCTGATTTGTTTGACCGGGTGAAATACATCAATATGTCGACTATAAAATAAACCCAGGGTTAGTTTGCACGTTTTTCATAATACTTCTCAACACCAACAAATAAAAGTGATGCAAGTGCATCGAACGAGCATTTGTTTCATTGTCATAATTTTCTAACGTCATGTTTCGAGCGTTGAATCAAATAAATCAATAACATTTTCACGATCCATCGAAAAATTACCTTTATAGCCTCTGTTTGATATTGTGTGTTCCCTAACTGACTGATGAGCAACACTAAGACTCACTACGTGAATAATAATTCAGGTTTTGATTTACAATGAAGTAGAAACGGTGATGAAAAAAAAAATACCACTAACGTAATAAAAGTAAACGCTTCAACTTAATCTTTACAGGAATACATATTATGTGTTATCAATCATTCAGATTGTCTGTTATGGTATATCCTCTTCTACTTTTCTTACTTCTTTGTTATGTTTTCTTTCTTTTTTTCCTCTTTCCTTTTCTGTTGTGCGCCCATCATTTGCTGCCCCTTCATTCTCTCCTCGCCCTTTTGTCGGGCGCAACGGAGAGGGCGTGATTTCATTTTGACAGCAGTGTGTCACCAAACGGGTAGTATATCTGATCTGGAAATAAAGGGAGAGAGATAGAGAGAGAGAGAGAGAGAGAGAGAAAGAGAGAGAGAGAGAGAGAGAGAGAGAGAGAGAGAGAAATGAAGAGAGAGAGAGAGAGAGAACGAGAGACATGTGTATGTATGTTTGTGTATATATGTGTGTGTTTGTTTGGAGCTTCATTTTGTGGGTTCTCCGACAAAAAACCCCAGACAATAATGGCAATGAAAACCTTTCGTCAACTTTATAAGAGCATAAATTGACGTCGTGGAAGTAATTAAATGCAGAGAACGATGTAGCGATTGCATGATGTGTGTGTGTGTGTGGGGGGGGGGGCGGGTGGGTGTATGTAAAATCTCAATCTTAATATTTGGGATTGTTAACCCATGGCCATATTTCACATAAAATAATAAATATGCAGTAACACTCCTTAAAATGACCCGTCATGTATTAAAGTACATAGAGCTGCTCTTGTGTTATCAATAATTAGTCGTACATCACAATAATTCCTATCTCCAGCGTGGTGTGTCCGTAACTGTCCGCAATGTGCAATCACCATTGCTGGTTGTCGCGTACGTGCAGCGCGTCACTGATTGCCAAATCGTCCCACCCACACTTTACATTACTGCGGGGGAAAATCGGAAATGATTTGGAAATGTTTCCTTTCTGTTAATTTGTAATCCTGATTGCAAACGTCGTCTGGGAAGATACTACATCCTATATCCCGTTGAAGTTCATGGTCATGTGACAATTCAGTCTAGACCATTGATTGAACGGAAAGCGGAAGTAGGTTTGTCACTACTTGTACCCGCAGCATGCACTCAGACAGTGTCTTCGTGATTTCTTCGCACTGGGTCACGCACGAAGTTAATTTCGACATCTACCTATCATGGAGTATACTTGTGAAACAACGACTAAATAGAAAATAAAAATATTTTTTAAACAGATTGGTTGGAGCTGAGCATTTTTGGCCGACCGCACAGGGTATGAACGCTCAACCGAGAATGGACGAGAACATTCTGTCAGAAGTGGTGTTGCATAATATGCTCAATTATTAGCGAACATACCACTTGTTTGATAACGAGCATACTGTACATGACACATGGTTGTCTGAAATGCGGGCACTTTGCTGTACGACCTTTTCACTATCGTCAACTTTATAAGAGCATAAAAAACACCCACAGCTAAAATGCACATATTTATTTACTTTCTGTTTCAACCATCTTTTCCTTTCTTCTTTCCGTTATTCACACGTGACTAACGTCAACGCTCTGGATAAATGATAAATGTTTTGACACATCCCGGAACCCTTTTTCGCAAACAGTGACGGGGAAATTATGGGTAATAGCGGATAAAAGAAAGATAACGGGATTTTTAGGAATAAGCACCTCGGTTCTTGTTGGCACAAGCTGGAGGTACTAGGTGTTAAACAACTTCTTGTGGCACTTTTGAAAAAAAAAAAAAAAAAAAAAAAAAAAACCTCAGTTTCAACTGACATCAACCTGAAAGTGGCAGAATCATAAAGTTAAGGGATGTCATTGTTTTTATAGATAGGTGTTGTGACATTTCAATGATTATTTTCTTGTATTATCCTGTAAATATTTAATGAGATTTTTACTTCGGGACAAATTTGGATATTGAGATGTGTGTGTATCAGATAATTAATTCATAACACATAATGCCCATTGTGCATCACACATGTCAACCCACAACTTCCTTTCTACCAGAAGCATCATGTATTATGAATGACACTGTGATGGAAGTTGACAGTGGATCGACACAATGGTTATTGTTGTGTTCTGAATTCATGATATGATACACACACATTTTGAGAACCAAATTTGTCCAAAAGTAAAAAAAAATCATTAAACTTGCAATATTCCATGATACAAGCACACACATACACACACGCACACACATCCCCATACACGTACACTCAAGGACTCACATGTCAGCACAGGTAAACTAGCACACACCTCTACCCACACACAAACACACACGTACACACGCACACACACACGCAATGAAACAACCATAAGCACACCTATACAAATAGACACACACACACACACACACACACACACACACACACACACACACACACACACACATACGCATGCACAGAAGTAAGCATCAGTACAAACACGTACACTAACACACACAAACACCCCCACAAAAAGAACTATAGAGCTCACCTACCATAAACAACACACACATAATAACTGATAAATAAATACGGAGAGAAAAGAAGAGAACTTGAGAAACTAAAGAAAGTAAGTTTTGAAGTTTGAAGAAAGATAAAGAAAACACAAAACTACAATCTTGATACACGCCAAGAAAGACATGCGAAATACGATTATATTTTCATAATTGTGCAAATTGGCATTATTTATTTCACTCAACAAATCAAATATTTTGATCGCACAACTGAGTAAAAGAACAAACACATTAGCAAATGTTCTTGATAATGAAAGCAGTCAAAGAAAAAAAACACATTAATACATTTGTTGTAAATCATTACATATTAGCTACTATAAAAAATAACAGTCTATATACCTACAGTATATTAGCAGTATAGCTGCCCGTTTATAAATAGGTGAAAATACTGAGAGACGCAAAGTAGATTGGTTTATATGACTGTGATTCACAGTTTGTTACACCAACAGACGTATGAACTATTATATTAGTTTGATATAGATAGAGGTAACACGTGGAAAGGATTTTTGAAACAGGGGAATTGGTAGAAGCGATATTCCGCAATGTACTTGGTATGGGTGACTGGATCTAACTGTAAACGTGATTTAGCTCTTATTGGGAGTTTCTCTGTGTTGGATTTCGAAACCACATGAAGTGCACTACATCCAATGACGCTGTGTGAATGTTAGGCGAGTTAAATTACCATGGTAACGCGAAGACATGTATGAAACAGGTAGAAACAGCTAGCAACAGGGACAATATGACCAACTCTAGTTCCATACGCGACAAATTGTGTACTGATATCAATCTTTCATTACTTGGCACTCGGAAGTTAAAAGGACCGATCAACGCGTGTGTGGCTGTATCATGATTGATAAAACTATGTTTAACGGCCGTTTCTTTACGGAGACCAAAAAAAGGGTTGTGTTGTCTTCATGTGCTATGTAGTGCTGTCTTATTTTTCTTTCTTAAGTTGTAGCATAAGAAGGTAAGTATTTATTATGTTACTTATTATATGACACAAACTCCACTGGGAAGGACCAATATCAAGTGAGACATGCTGATAATGTCTTTGGCATTTGTAAGTGTCAGTTACAAGGGGTACCAATGCCCAATTTTCACGATGATGTGGAGGGCTGTGCAAGTAAGAAGACACGTCATAAAATGGCCACAGAGATGATACATATTTCCTTAACAAACATGATTTCATTAAGTTAAAGGAAAAATAATATTGCCTTTAAATCTTAACAATTAAAGAAAAAATCCTAATAAATATATTTTTGGAATTTTAACAAAAGTTGTTAAAACTTGTTAAACACTCTAGTGGCTTTCCATCTGAAGATGGAATAAAATTTTCAAATATATCATTGTGCTTAGATTTTAATTTCTTTAAAAAGTATTGGCTGTTTTTCTTTTTAATGAAGAGAGATTGTGTGTCAGTCCTAGTTCAATGGGTTTTGATACATATACGGATAATACATCACCCAAGCAGCACGCGAGATATCGAGTTGTAACAACCCTGTAATAAAGGGACACAGGCCTATTAACCTACGAGAACGGTGTTAAAACAAAATCCAAACCCTTTGCTAACCACATAATTACCACTGTGGCTTGGTGTCCAAGTGTCAGCGTGGATTTAACACGCCCCATGGGTTTATCACTACGTGTGGATTTAACAGTTTAGAACACATGTGGATCTATGACTCCGGTGTTAAACTTGTGAACAGTGAGCCTTAGCAATTACTGTACCTTTGGTACCGTGATTCTGTGTTATAGCTATAACTAATGTGTCACCTTTATAGATTTTTGTGACTTAAAGTGAAAATGGGTTAACGTGACAAGGTCACATTTATTTATATCGGGGGGAGGGGTGATGTAACCCTTCCTGTCAGTAACATATCGGCGAGCCAAGCACTGGTATCAGAGAATACTCCTCCCCCTTTTGAACAATATATCACCTATATCCACCATCTACCAACATCATGATAGAAGATGTTTGAATAAGTGGTGCAATACACGAAGTATGAATGTGTTCCCTCGTAATAGCGGTGCGTGCGAATCCTTCCTTGTTCAAAGTGCGTTATTAAAACTCACCAGATATGACAAGACAGGTGAATAGGAGGAGAAGAACTGAATGTGTACGTGTGTATGTGTGTGTATCGAAGTTATACAGCTAAATGGGCTTCAAATCTACAAATGTATATACAGGGCCCACTTGGCATCACCTGACTATGGAGTCACTTTCACGAACCCTAACGAATACCAAAACCAGTGCTAAGTATGCGGAACATCACATGATATGTAATGCTGAGAGCAAACACGATTGCACAACCTAAAATGTGTTACCTGTCCAGAATATGTAGGCCATATAATGATTAACATTTGCTTCATTTTTTTGCCTGTTGAAAACTCTGAAGTCCCTCGCCCTTAAATGACGCCGCCATGATTGTTATTGTGAATTTGTATCTTGGATACATCTCTATTCCATGTCACTAGCATTGGCTTTGGTATTAGTATTGGTGTCGGGCTGTAAGAAATCTACCCCTGATGTGAACATACTGTATGTTACAAGTCCCTGCAGTTCAAAAAGCTACATGAGAATATGAAAACCAATGACGTAACTGCTGACAATGGTACTAACTGTATGCTATACATATGCGATCTTTAACTCTATGATGTGCCACATGTGCGTTTTGGCACACGTATTACACACAAAATCCTATAAAGAAGCATTCTAACTGGTACAGATAGGGTTAATGTAAGAGTGAATAACTGCCTGGAGTAATGCGTTTATACATGTCTGATACATATGGGGTAATCAATTTCAGAATGGCGTTTAAATTACATAAAAAATGTGCTGTCCAAGCGAAAAATCATACAAGCACAAACTTCCTATTGTCTACGAAATACAAGAAGAAATCTCTACCTTAACATCCTACATCATCCTATATGTATACATATCATAGCAGCAGAACATAAAATCAGTTTGCATAGTTAGACTTGATATTTCTTTATGAATCAACCAGGAGGAGAAAAAAAAGAGGGTTAAATTTAAAAGTGACACAAAACTCTGCTATACAGTGAATAAAAATGTGCTAGGAAATCAAGAGGATTTGGGCGAGTACAAAATTTGGTTGGTTTGAAAGGTTGCGATGATCTGGGCCACCTATAAGGGGGCCCTTGGTGTATATTTTTTGGCGGGGAGGGGCTCCTAATGATTTGAATATACTGGATAGTCAAGTTCATCTGTATGTGTTCAGCGGGTCAGGAATGATTGGAGTCGTTCGAGAGCACATTCAGTTCGGCATAGAATGGAATAGGTTGCCCGCCACAGTTTGCTCAACCCTCAACGCTAGCGACTATCTAGAAGAGAAAAACTGCCTGTGCTGTCTACGAGTACAAACCTCACACATCCCGTATCCTACCCCTATCACCTCTTGTGCATGTTTTTTTTTCTTTCTTAAGTGTATACCTACAGCGATATCAGGAATACAGTCAGATATCTTTATAATACATGAGACAATTCACATCACAGACGATACAGTCATGGCTATATGCTCGACCACTAGCATTCGTTCAGGTTATATAAAAAGTATTTCATATGTTTACAAGTCGTCAATAGCATTCCAAAAATCAAAAGGTCACCGTGCAACGCTGTGCCCACACGGTTGCACAGCCTCCAAGATATCGTTGTATGGAAGAATACACCATTATCCAATAGACACTTACATTGTATGTACACATCTGTCTTATCCAACAAGCTCAAGAAGGAGATTATTTGTTCTAATATAATTGCTCAAAAAGAAAATGTCACATACATATTCTAAGCGTTTCTCCCCGTGGGAATAACATTTTTTTTTGCGGGAGATATTAGACAAAGCTACATTATTGATCTTCACTGATTACGAAAAAGAAAACCATTAAATTTTTAATGCTGTTACTATGTATGTATGTGCAGTTTATATTCATACTCGTCAAATAAATGCACCGAAAACAGAAATGTGAAAAAAGGGGTTTGGGAATATACCTGTAAAATACATTACAGAGAAAAGAAGAAAAACCTCCCTGATGTACATGAAATGTACCGACTGCCTACAAAAATCAAAGCAATTAAAAAAATGTCTGAATTTTTTTTTCAGACAAGTGCAAAAGAAAGACAGCAGACTCGTAACCAAAAAAGAAAAATCGTACAGCAAACTGTTAACGCAATAGATAAAATGACGTAACTAGTAAGACATGTATACATATTGTTCTTATGAACATAAATATCTACAGCGTACCATACGCAAACATTTGCTTGAAAAGCTCCAATGGCAAATTATGATGAAGCACCCGAGACAGGCGAGGAGGGGGAAGCCTCCCTCCCCCATGCACCGCCCATCACATAAAATATATAAAGCTCTACAATCATGTAGGCACTTAAAAATCATTCAGATAAACTGAGAATCGAAAAAATCTCAAACCTACAAATCTAGAGTTTTTCCCTCTTCCAATCACTACATGTCCGACATAGGATTGCACACACCTATACAAGTTTTGATATGTATTTACAGGAGCTTAACGCTACATGATTACTTGAATGTCAACTACGGAATATGATTTGTACATTTTTTTTTCCAACACTGCTGATCATTGTGCGTAGCAGTGATAGGAGCTGGGATACTAGTCATAGTTGTGAAACGCTTTGACATGGCCTTTATTCGATAGTCACGAACATCAAACTGCCAAGCAAAGTGACGACAAAACAAAAATAAAGATTGTTGCAAAACCGACTTCACGTCATAACCAATATAGAACTGGTTAGATTTTGGTTAATAGACCACTACCACATGATGAGTATACACTACAACTACACGTTGAATGGTGATACATGACAAATACTGAAAAGACAGGTAGGGAAACGCTTCAACTAACTTGAAACCGGTTCTAACCGGTTTTCAGCATAAGTTCACCAGCATCTTGGCTAGTCCGAAACTAGTTTCGAAAACTACACACGAGGATGTATCGCGCTCTAGTATTGTCTCAGCCTCAGTTTCTGCATGCATGCACGTTACGGGATGCGCGTTCCGAAGGTGCCACCAGAGGGCTTCTAAAATATTGTTGATTGCACATTTTTCTTAGTAGATTCTGTTACTTGTTGGAATGTGCTGATCTTACATTGCTTTGTACAATACATCCTGATATTAAGCAAATTCATGAATTATGCAACAATGTCATCACATGGAATAGAAAGGACATAAACTTCAATTTTTATAAAATTGTTATGGGCGATAATTCATGTATATAAGTATATGTATACTATATATCATATATATAATATATTCACAACGACCATGATACAACATGATACTATAAGATAATAAATATATCTGTACAATCCATTGATAAAACATGATTACGTCCAGTAACTAACATAGTATATGTCTTCCTACCAAGATCTTCAATGTCTTGTTCGTTATCTTAAAGTCTGTATATATTACAATCAAAGCAAGGAAGAGATACACACATGAGCGTACACTGTTCTGAAAGTAATCATCACAGACCCTGCTTTCAAGACAAAGCCACACAAGATCATTTAAACATGTGACAGTACGCCAATGGCACTTTTAATATGTTAACACGGGCGTGACAGGAGACACAACATCATGAGCACTATCTCCGCGTCACACCGCTATACAATTTTGTTTGAAACATTGAAAGAATGCAGCTCCAGATAACTGTGTATGACAAGCATATACATTATGTCATCTACTTTACAGAGGAAACATTACAAAAGACAGGAAAATACAAGTTGTCTTTCATAACACACTAATTCTGCCCACCAATATTGCCATATAATTGTCATCCTGACTCACTCAAACTCTCAATATCTACATCATTTTTTTGATACGATCAAGTTAAAGAAGAAACCAGCGAAAATGCATAATGCTGAAGTTTTTTTTTGAAAAGTGAATAATAACATGATTGTGCAAATCTAGAAGTTGCTCAGAGCTGGAAATAAATCACTAGAATTAGACATTTCAATCAAATTGGCCTCAACAAATTTATAGCTATTACGAAAAGCAGACCCCAAGCCAGCAAATTGAAAGGGATAACGCTTAAAATCGTTAATCTGGAAATAGTTGTCAAGATCTTTTAAGTGATAATCAAGCTTGTAAAATAGTGGAGTTTATACACGATAATTGTAGATGATTAATTTTTTAAAAAACTATTATCAGAATCTGGTGTCATTAATATTGCATAATAAGTGAATGTGTTTATTCCTACTGGGCTGTATATCTATCAAAATCCTTCTGACAGTATCTTTTCACACCAGAAATTACAAACATGAAACCACAAAAAGTGTGGAAACAAGAACAAACTGAATGAACTGAAATAAGTCTAGAGAGGGTTGATAACTGAATGAAGAACAAAGTTTGATTAAATTCTTTCCAGAACAAAAAAATATGATGTAGAAAATGAATGGAAAACTGGGATTTGCCTCAATTATGATTTATTTATCTTCACTTTAGAGCTTAATTAATCAGGATTTCATGCAATACCCTTTCATCTAGTTCAAAATAGATATGTCATTTTGTTAATGACTATTACTTAAAATTGGAAACTAGCTGTGTATTAAGTCTTTATGCACCATTGATGCAGATATGTACATGCAATACACACAAATCTAATGGAGCAACATTTTTCTGGCAAAAGGAGGTAAGGGGGGGGGGGGGAGGTTGGGTGAATGATGCTAACATGATGATATCATCATGTCTAACACTTCATAGAAGTCAGTATGATAGAAATTAAAGTTTGTGTCATAAAAGAGCTCAGAATGTGAGCACTTTTTTGCTGATATATGATACTGTATTAATAGTTGTTTATGATAATTTACAACACAGTGACACCATTGGTGCCATGTTTACAAAGTGCGCATTGCATTTCTTCATATAGGCTAATGCAAGCCTTACCCCTCTTAGAATCAAGCCATAAGATTGCCATTAAATCTTATCCACATTCATGCATCGCAGGTAATGAGAGGGTTACAACTTGCTTGTCTAGTGATGATAATAACCTATGTGCTCCATATTCAACAATAATTTGGCTTTTTTCTGGCTAAGGTTTGGCTACTTGTCATCAGCAGCAACTTCAACTGATTTGACTTGCAAATTGTGTGTGGGTTTCTATACTATGCAGAAGATAGGGATTGGCAAACATTGGGCTTTGTTTGATCTCCTTGAAAACAAAGTAACAATTCTATGATTTTTAGGAGGGATAGCTGTCAATGGTACGGGTGGTATCAGTCACTTGCATAGACCTTCTGTTTGCTTCTCAATGAAGAATAAAGCCTGTCTCTTGGCAGTGTTCCATGTTTGGATGAAGCAGTGTATATTCATCCTACCTCATGACTTGGATCATATATTTCGCTGCTTCTCATTTTCACACCGCATTGTGGGGTCCGCAAAATGGCTGATACCTACCAATAACGGGAAGGGAGAAGGCTATATCTGGTTTTACACACACCCCATCACACACTGCAAATAAAATATCCATAAACATTCTGTTAATAATCCAAATGTAAGAATAAACATCTACAAATAAAAAATACCTGGTAAATCATCTACTCGAGATATAATATAACTTCATTGATTTTTTCTCAATCTAAAGCATATTAGTTTATATCATGAAACGTATATGATTATATCAGCTGGGTTAGCAGAGAAAGGGACAATTTTTTTTATAAAGATTCAAATTATTTTGATGAACTGTCCTTTGTCTTTGACTCTAAATGGCACTGTCACAAATTGCAATATCATAAATCAAATATATGGCGTTACACAAGTAAGCAATTAAAAGAGAAGCACTGTTATACATACTTTGATTGAAATGTTCAAAAGTCAAAAAGTGGAAGGAATTGAATTGCCTATATACATCACGCCCACTCGTCTTCCTCTGTGTCCGAGAAGCCAGGGCCCCCGCCCTGCCCGCTATCAGTCACATGCTTGCGGCCAGGCCCCCTGGGCACTCCCTGGGGGGTCCTGCGGGGGCTGTGGCCCTGGGTGCCATGGCCACGCCCCTTCTCCACACCCCCCGGCCTGAATCCGTTGGGCATGCGAGGGTCCGGGTGAGGCTCTGCCGGGGGAGGGTCGCGAGTCCGCATCACGTCGTCGTACTGCGGGGGGCGTTCGTCCATGGAGGGGCGCCCCCCATCCCCCTTGCTGCTACCACCCCCACCGTTCCGTGGCTGGTGCTGCGGGGGTGGCAGCCTCATGGGGCTGTGGTCCCGGCTGCGGGCCACCGACGGGCGCTGCCTCTGCCTGGGGGTGGCGCTCCCCCCACCGCCCCCTCGGGTCTCCCCTGGTACCGTGGGTAGCCGGCGGCCGGTGTGTTTGCGTGATGACGGGGGGCTGCCTTGGGTGCTCTCTGGATCCACCACTCTCTCATTGCTGGAGGCTCGGGACCGAGGGGGGCCTGCATGTAGGGAGTCCCTCCCCTCCCTACCTTCTCTTCCATCCCTGCCTCCATCTCTGCCATCTCGCCCTCCCTCACGCCACCCGGGAGAGGGGCGGCGATGCCGGCTGCTGCTGCCCCCGCCGGCTGGCTCGGGAACAAATGGGTCGTCGTACGGGGGCTCATCGTAAAGGTCTCGGTCGTGGAATTCGACGTAGTCCGGGCCGCGACGGCGGTCCCTCCTCCTGGCTGAGGGGGAGGGGGCGTACCGCTGGGGGGACGCGTCACGCCCCCCTACAGGTGCTCTTCGTCTAGGAGACGGGGACCGCCCTGGTAACATCAAGTCAAGAAATCATCTCAGGTTTTGTCTCAAAAACAACATTTTATACTGTGCACTGGTCACCCCATCCTCTCAGTAACTCATCAGTAATCCACTAAAATGGGATGGGATGGTCTTTTTTATTGATTAAATCTACTTCCCTTATATTATATATCAAATTCAGAATATGCATCTCACTATATGCTCCAATCCTTTATATTAAAATTCTGTAGCAGTGCAAATTGAAAGGAGGCATATTTATCCCACTAAAAAGGATCCGGTATTTCCTCATCAATGTAATACAATGTCTAAATTTATGAAAATTAGCTTGGACATAAGAACAGACAATTTTTTTTTCCATATCTCACAGTACAAAAGTCCACAGCCTTTATAATTTTTGTTATCAAATTGCTTATTTAACACTGTTTCCTATATAAACATATAAACAAGAAACCTCATTACCTCTTGCAGAAACACAATTGTGACATGAAATAGAACATGATTATACTTCTTATATAACTATAACAGGTACATAAATAACACTTAATCATGCGCACCAGTGACATATTGGCTACAACAAGACAGTGAGACATACAAAATGTAATATACATAATATATTGATATTTCCTAATCAAGATGCTCTGTAATTGTTATTGTTAGCACTCTTGTCCTGATATGATTTGTATTTTATATCTCTGGGACAGACACAAATAAAAGACATTGACACAGGCATACAGAGAAGGTAATACTCAAAGCTAGATTTGTAGAACAAGAGGTGAAATAATAGGAGAAGAAATGGAGAGAGAGAGAGAGAGAGAGAGAGAGAGAGAGAGAGAGAGAGGGGGGGGGGGGCAGACCGACACACATATAGTGAGACAAAGATGGGGAGAGGGAGAAACGTCAAGAGGGAGAGATACAGAGAGACTTAGATAAAGAGAGGGAGAGAGAGCAAGAGAGAGAGAGAGAGAGAGAGAGAGAGAGAGAGAGAGACAGAGAAAGAGAGAGAGAGGAAAAAGAGAGATCACAACTTCTCATCTAGCTCCAGAGATACAAGAAGATGACTAATTTATAAAAAGACTGTTCTGAATTAAACTTATTATTATCTTCCAAGACATGATGTGCAGAAATTTAGGGTGGGGCGAATATTGTTGGGGTGAATGTACGCTTGCACGACGTGAACTAATTTTAAAAGTTGGGACTTGCAAGCGTTCAATTTGTTTTCTGTCTCAATTGGACCAGCGACATGAGCTGTCTTAATTGTCTGTATACTCACTCATGCTTCTTACAGATGTAGCTTAAATGAGTCAGGTCTGCCCAACATAGCAACATGGAATGTATACACACTGTTTATTTGTGTCCTAGAGCTACACTCACACTAGGTATTTCAATCAATGTTAATTATTTGGAAGCACAATGAAATGACTTGTGCATTAAATGTGTATATGTTATGTGAGTAGTGTGAGGTTACTGTCCATTTGTCAAAATGTGTCATATTTTTATCACAGCTCAATTAATACACACCAATACTTATCATTGACACAAACACATAGTGAGAGAAAAGTGCAATACATACATGTACCTAAACCTACTTGTGGATCACTGTGCTGTCAAGTGTGCCTTACAGAGTTTGGTGATCTGAGGAGAATTGACACCCTTCTTAATTCCATTCATAAAAGAATTAAATTTGTTTTTCTCTCAATTTTGAGAATCCCTGTTTTTATCATTTACCTCTTTCTCTCGCTTGTTTATCTTTCCTCCCTTCACCTCCTCTCCCTCCTTCTGTCTTTCCTCGCTCTTCCCTACCATCCTCTTCCACCTTGTTATTTCTCTGTGCCTCTCTCTCTCTCTCTCTCTCTCTCTCACCCCTACACTTCTCGCTAATATGACCCTAAATCTCTGATGTGTTTTTGCAACAAAAATGAGGTGGCTTTCCTCGTAATTCAATCATCGTTCATAGTTTCGGTAAACAATGATCATTTCTCAGAATCAATATTCAACCAATTAAGTATCAGCATGGAACCACAATATTGGAACTTTAAACAGGATATTAGAAGGGTTACTATAGTTTCTACTGAATTTGCGGGAAATATTCAAGTGGATGATTAGTAATAATATTTTTCTTTTCAGTGCAATGAGGCACACAAAAACAGTGTTGGTGACTGGAATTCATGTAAACTAAACTAAGTAGTGAAAGCGTAAATGCAGACTACACGGTTTGAAGGATGTATCGGGTTACAAAATATGGTTCAAGTTTTCCAATTCTCTCTTTACATTTTATGATTCATGACATTTATTTTCACTGGGAATCTGTAAGCAAAAGCAGCTTGTATGGAACACTGGGTGCTTCCTGCCTGTGTGATTCTGATACAGCTGGTTTTCAGCATCAGCCGTGCATAATGACCAACAGTTGGTTGCCATGCCAACGTGGATTAGCGTTTTCCTCCAGGAATTGATGCCAAGGGGGAAAAGAGTCAGAAGTGAGTCTTGGTAGAATGATTAGTTCCACCTCCAGATTGGTGTAAAACATGTGACATTTCCTCTGCATTCCTTACATTCTTGGCAAGGATATCAATGGTTAAACTCATGGTTTGTGCCTGATCCTATTAGATATTACAATGGAGGTCGTAGTTAAAGCCCATGTTTCATGCAACTTTTCTTTTCATTTTTATGCTCCACATCAATTATTTACAGCTGGAGCAAGATATTCAGATCTTTTGTTAATGGTAGTTGTTGGATAAATAAAAACAAAAGGTTTGGAAATTGTAAATCACAAAATTGTACGAGTGATTGTGTACTTGTGACTTCAGAATATCATTTGATTCAGAAATAACATTATGAAATATACTGCATGAATTTCTTTTCAACGTCAGTGCACAAATAATAATTTACAGACAAAAGAAAGCATTATGAAATGCACCCTTCAAATGACAAATTTGTTTAATATCTTAGGATTTAGTGTTTTATCAATGTATCAAATGTATATAAAAATATGTGCCTCATGACATACAGTGTATACCCCAAGCAAGATTAATATTGCATCTCTGTGACAAAATGCAAATATTAAAGCCTGATAAATCTTATTTTTTAAGCCTTTTATGGATTATAATGTTTTGATATGATATATGACTTGCATCGTGGAAATTGCTTCCTTTATGAGTGGCCAAACGTGGTCAAAGCTTCTTCAGAACACACCAAATGATAAATTTATCGAGTAATTTCAGTCATAAATAGGATATATCTTAACATCAAACAAACAAGTACGAGTTTACCACCTCAGTGCAGTATAAGTGTATACATACATTAAACAGTTGTTCAGGTAAACACAAAACAAAAGTGCAAGATTATATACGCATACATACATACATACATACATACATACAGACCGACAAACAAATACTAGTCATTGATTCATTGCCATAGCATTATAGAAATACTTTCAAGAGAGCTTGTCAAATATTGTGAAATGACAGGTAGGTACATACATATCATTTATACAAATCAAAATTTAACAGAACAGATACAAATATAACTCTGTGGTATAAAAGTACAACAAACAAACAAAAAAAAGGAGGTAAAACAAATAACATAAGTTGAACAGAAAACTTGAAAATCAAAGTTTTGGGAACAATATATGCAAAATGAATCAGAAAATTTGGAAAAGCAAGAATTTCTTGATATCAAGGAGCAAGAAATAAAGTCACATTCAAATCTCGACTGGAAATGAAACACAATTTCTTTGGGCAAAAATGTAGCGTAGATGTTGTATGAAGATGTGCTGTTCCGAACAGAACATATACAGATGTATTGAGGAATGTTCTCACACAAGTTGTATTGGGAATGAATTACATAACTCCCCTCCCCTATGAACCTAGCATTTTATGATGAGATATGTTTATATGTCAAACATTGCCTTGTCCTTATGCAACAAGGACATATTCTCAGAGGAAGCAAGCAGCTTATAGAGTGTAATTTTACTATTATTGACAGCGCTGACAATGTGATGACCATGGGTCTCCTTTGAAGTGCATTCTATCGCCATGGAAACGAATCAATGGCTCAGCTATCAGAAAACCCAGCAGCATTTGTAAGGTGGGTGTGCATCCAACATGAATGGTTGCGCTCAGACTGCCTGCCTCTACACTCCATAGAAAATACATCCTTCTTGCCTGTGTGTTTGTGTGCATGTGTGTGTGTGTGTGTATGTGTATGTAACAATATGATAAACCTCAGAACATTAAGAAGAGGAAATTCAGGAACAGAGTTACAACTAAAACTACACCTCCTCAAATCAACCATGCCTGTCGCAGATTTATATATACGCAATCATCCATACTTTCATTTGGAATCATCATCGTTCGGTACCGACATGAAATCCAAGTGTGAACGCATCAAATGATTGCTTGATTTCATACTGGACTATCACTCATCCATTTCAGGGGGAAGGCATCAGTTGAGTATGGGGAGGTTTTTTTTGCGACAAGCAAAAGTTTTATGAGACTCGGCTTAAAAGACGTACAGACTCGGATATCACGGCAAAGAAACACACATTCAAAACAAGGCACTTGCACAGGCTAGAGACACTGACAGCGGTGGTGGTGGTGTGGTGGTGGTGGAAGTGGAGTGAGGTGTGGCACATAGGCGTCCTTACAGATCGTGATTGTGCTCCGTGTAAACACAGCATGTTCTAACCATGCCATCGCAAGGCCAGCTCAAAGGGTAGGTCTTCACTACCTCAATATTCCAAAAATAACAGATCAACTCTTCCTGATAAAACCCCAATATTTTATTTCACTGCCTGCAGTCAAAAGATTTGCTGTTGCAGTGAACACAGGTGTTTTAGATATTTTTAGGGTATTTTGTGTATTGAGCGACAAATAGCAAATTCAAACTATTTGTACTAATACTGTCAATTACAGTGATTCCATCAATGAATGAAAAAAGAGAGATTGATATTTCTTTCCCTACTTTTCTGGTAGCAAAGACATGCCTGAGAGGTTTACACATGGAGCGAGCGATCACTTGCCGTAGTTCGACCATTTTTTTTTTTAAGGTTGGCCACACGGTGGTGTGCAAAAACGAGCGAGAGTGAGCAGGCGCGCTCAAACGTGTGTGTGTGTGTGTTACCTGGACTCAACAGAGGCTGTGAGGATGAAACGCTGTCCTCTGAATCTAGCCGCTCATGACGGCTACTACTACTAGCACCCTTTATGGAAGCACGCAAGGGGGATGGGAGACCAGTACAGTCAGAAGGTTAGTCAAATCAAAACAAAATCAAAATCTCAAACATCATACATTCCTTAAAAATGCTTGCATGGCCTGTGTATTATATAATCAAAACCATTCATCCAAAAAAAAAATATATAGAAATAAATTTCAACACAAGTTGAAATGTTAAAATAAAATATGGATATTTTGTCATGGATCATACATCATGAACTCAGGGTTGTGTTGAGATGAGAAATTAAGAAATGAAATTCGTTGCAAGAATTGTGATTGATGAAGCGAGCGATTCAATATTCAAAATCAAGCAAGTGCAGAAAAGATCAGTGCATTTCAAATATAATACTCATCAAAAAATGAAATGAAACTTGCTCAAAACTAGCAGGACAAATGAAACTGTACATGCAAAATGTTGATAAAACGAGCGGTAAAAAGTAATGATGAAATTGGGGTGCAGGGTGCGGAGAAATCAGAGGAGTGAGGTAAAAAAAAATCAAGTGATCACATGCAGAAGACAAGGCGAGCACAACGAGCAAAAAAATCATACAAGTGTTGCTTCCTCGCTCCACGCATTCATTCCAGGTTCTTTTTTTGGACAATTTTGCGACATGCTGGCTGGCCCAACTTCCTCTCTCACTTCTTCTTCTTCTTCATGTGCATTTATTTCACCTTCTAGCAAATTTAATTTTCCAGCCATTCATCTAAAAGATTTGTTGATCAAAAGCTGGCAACGGGTTTTAACGGGGAACAAAGCTTGTTAACTCATTGCGTATGTGACACCAACAGGTCCATATGTACAATCTGTGGATATGCAGACTCACACACACAAAATGAGTTACCTATGTTTAGCACAGGAACAACACATTAATAACTTTCATGAAAATGAACCATGCTTTTTGAAATCGCCATTCACTGCATATTCCAGTGAAAGCATATTTTCAGGAGACAGGTTTTTGTGGAATTTTTCACCCAAATTACAAACTGTGACAAAAAGTGCTTTATCCCCATGGAGACAAAGTAATGCTTTTGAAATGTGTTGTTCCTCGTGCTTGAGCTAACAATCTCGATGCAATCAAGAATGTGATTTAGGTTGGCACAGTCTCTTTATCAATTTCCCATAAACCCACAGTTAATATTCACAACATTTATCACCAAACATTTAAGTCTGTACATATTCACACACACACTTGAACGTTCATTTTTACAATTAGCCTAGATTCCTGCTTATTTTTCTTTACTCCTCAAAAACTTGTTTGTGCATTTGTCATTCATCTCATAAAATAAAGTATAGAAGATATATGAATCCAGAATAACTATGTCAATGAAAATGACATCTCAATTAAAGTTCACTTCAAATTATAAACCTCTCTAGAGGATGCAATATCATATGGTTAAATAAGTTTTGTAATATTATATCTCAATGTCTAAATAGTCTTTTCCCCAGTAAAAGATGCCACTATGCTGCAATATTTTGCATGCAAACTTAGTTCCCGATTGGAAATATGATGTAGAATAGAGCAAGCATGCTCAAAAAGAAAAAAAAAACTATACGCAGGCCTATTTCAAATGCAGCTCTCATTAAAATTGTTATTCTACTTAAATATGTTGAGCCTTCTACAATTACTGATTCATATGCATTTTGAGCAAAGTAAACTCTAAATATATTTTTATCTGACTCTACATATGTTTAGAGTTTTACATAAAACAAGCTTTGTTTCATGCAAATAGATGCATATTATTATTTGATATATCGATTTTGACCTACATATGTATATTTATGCATGATACATTATTCTACACTACCTCTAGGTATAGGTCAAGATAGGATTTTGTATCAATCATCATATCAATATTATCGGCCTAATGTTTCTAAAAATATACTGAGTAATAGTGTTATAAAATGTCTTTCACACATATATTTTTTCTCAGTCATATCACAGGTATCACAGCAGCCATAGGAAGCAGAAAAGATACCATTTGTATTGTTTAAACCTCTCAATACCAAGCCAGGAAAAGCCCATTGACTTATTACGCATTCCTTGCATCTATGGTATTGAGAGAGTTAAGCGCAGCAACAACTTTTGTATGTCGACCAAGCCTTATGCACTAATCTGCCTCCTATAGAATCCCCTCTCCTCTATCAGAGGTTAAAGAACCAAGCGACCATATACATAAGTTGCCAATTTGGGTGAGGATGCATTTGCCATTTTAGTGCGTGCATGAAGCATTCTTCAAAAATAAAGAAATCAAATTGCTAGCTTTTGATTTGCACTGCGTACACATAGTGAAGTTTCTTTTTCTCTTTAGCATTCATTGGTAATGTGATTCATGCATTCAGACAGAACATGATAATTTGTTGAAACCCCTAAACTTCAGTATGTTGTACTTTCATCAGATGTAGATAGTGAAGTACTGGTGCAACACAGGCAGTGTTCCACCCAAACTTTTACACTTCGTTTGGGGAAAGGAGAGGTCGAGAGACAGAATGAATTCCTGACATATTTAACATTCATCTGCAAGCCACAGAAAATAACCCAGTTTTGTGGATCTTATTAGAGAGGAACAGGAATTTTGGAATAAAATCTTAGAAGCATTTGCACCTAATTTAAAGGTCAAACTCACACCATGATTCCAAAATCTGTCAGCAGTACTGTGACCATAGTTATTGTGATCAAGTTACAGGTTCAGGAATTGCCATCATATATAGATTATAAAAAGTACTCCATATATACACCCAACTGTTGAATAGTGCAACATTTTATAGACTGGGGAAGGATTCAAATAGTTATGGAAGATGATATGTATTTGTGACATACATCATCATTTTATTTACGTGGAATATCTTAATAATTCTATGAAAAAGACGCTCCATAAGATAAGACAACTAACCAGATATATGTTAAACAAAATACAATGAATCAGAATTGTCACTTTTTTTTCAATATGTAAAGTGCTATGAGTCAAATTATGAAATAGAACTCCCATGTTTTGCTGTTGTAATAAAAACTGGCAGGTCTGATGCTTACACCTCTGACGAGGGATTGGGGATCAACCTTCACATTCACAGTGTCAAACACCACAACACCCACTGAAACACTGAACACTGAACACTGTACTGGGATGGGGGTGCTTAGAAAGAAAGGAGGGAGTTTTTATTTTAAGAAGAGGGAATTCCTGTTCGTTTGGCATGAAGTGGAAGCATTGTTATGGATGGAACAAATTGGCAACTGTGATCTGTAGGATTATTATTCAAATTCTATCTTGAGTTTTGGATATTATTTTTTTCATCACCTTGACTAGAAGCGCTAGTATATGCAATCAAGAAATACAAACCATAAAGTCAAGTTTCACAAAGCCAACACTTTCATACCCAATTCTCATGCAAAATTTATTTTAGAAATGTTCTTTTTTTCATAGTAAGTTAAGAACCAAGTCTTTTCAAAATAAGGTTTTAAGGATTCTAATAATGATAGCAAGCGTGTTCATTTGAATCTTGAGAAATATTCTATGTTCCATTTTGATGAGTATTTCCACTTCAGTACCAGACGGAAAACCTTGAAAGAACCGTTTGAGGACATTGTCATAGTAGGGGCAGTCAGAGAGATCTATCGGAAAGATTACAGGAGAGAATGGGTGAGGTCACGACCAACTCAGCTAAAAAAAATGTGACTAGTAACAGACACGCTCTCTAGGATTCACCTCTGTGGATCTAGTGTTGTTTGTCGAAGGCTTGTTGGAGGACGTGTTATCCTCGTTTAGGTAGCTGGGACCCACCGTATCTCTCGTTCGTCTCTCTCCCTGGCCCGGGGCGCGGGGAGGGCTGCGAGCGTCTTCCTCCTCTATCGAGTTATCAAATTGCTGGTACTGGCCGAGATGGCCGCCGCTATTCTTGCGGTTGTTGCGCTGCGTGCGGCGCAGGACGTCAGTGCCGTCGGGAGGGGCGGGTTCCTCCTCCTCCGGTATGATGTCCTGGGCGGGGGGTCTGGTGTCGATTAAGGCGTCGCCGTGGCGATGCGAGCGTCGTCTGGAAGACTGCTGGTCGGAGGACGATCTCCTCCTCTCTCTCCTCTCCTCCTCACCCTCAGGGGTGCTGCTGAATTGGGGCGCGGCCCGAGAGGGCTCGGCGCGGAAGTCGGACACTGAGTGCCTCTGATGCGGGGAGGGCCGCTCCTCAAACGTCGTCGGGACGCTGCGAGAGGAGGACATGGGGGCTACCGGGAGTGACCCCTGACGGGGGCGATGCCTCGGTGCCCCCGTCCTCCTCTCACTCTCTGGAGGAGGTGGTACTCTATGGATCGGGACGGGCGCATTCTGCCTCCCCGATGCCGCTCGCATCTCACTACCTCGATTGAGAATGGCATCCACATACTTATTCCCCGTTCCTACAAAGCGGTCCGCCGCTTGACTGCTCCTCCGACCCTGCGAGCCGAGTCCCGTGTGGCTAGCCGAGCGTGAAGACCGCCCTCGCGAGGGGTCAGAGAGTTCCAAATCGTTAACAGGGGGAAGCGAGTGGCGCTTGTCCCTGTTTGGGTCTCCGCGGGAGGAGGAATCGGATCTCCTGTCGTCGCTGTACCTCTCCCGGTTTGAAAAAGGCACTCCATCACCCGTGATAGCAATGGAGTGCTTAGACCGGGGTCTGGTTCGCTCACGCTCGCGCTCCCTCCCCATCCCACCCTGGGCCAGGTCGTGATCGGATTGAGAGTACGGGTAGGGGCCACCACCTGTGGTGTTGTTTGAATACTGTATGGCATGCTTGTCCAGCGAATGCTTTTAATGTCATGAGAATTGTCAGAGAAGGCAAAATAACAGAAAAGAAATGATAAAAACACAACTCATAAATCAAACGTCAAAACAATGAAAAAAAAAGCTCGATGTTTAAAAAGAAATGTAATTCAAAGAATTTAAAGGGGATTTTTAAGAACAAATATTTGAAACAAATAATGTCATGAAAAAAAAAATCAGGCACAAACTGAAAAGCCACTGTACAGGAATACAGTCCACATTGTGCAAATTAAAGCAATGAATGACAGGAGCTGGTCTGCTTGGATTGTCTACTTCATCCAGCGTTACTTTTAAAAAGAGACTTTTTGATGGTCATGCATACAGTGTGCTGGGTGAGTACATACTTCATACCACTATCAAAAGATAAACATTTGCAAAAAATATCATCAAATCAAAAGAGAGTGTTTATCAAATGTCTCCCCATCACATATGATTCATGGCAGAAATTCACTGAGTGAGCGATTTTACATTTCAATTGTTCTTCTGTATGATCAAAACTAATGGTTCATATTAACACGCTAAATTGGAAATAAACGGACAATATTAACACATAAAATTAAACATGTTGTGGAACATCATTATAAAATCATATTCAGGTAGAATGCTTCACATCACAAAAAATTGTGCTAAATCAGATTCATTTTCTCCCTATGAAATCATATCGTTCCAATAAATGAAAATCAAATCAATCTTATGGTGTACACTCAAAACCATGCATCGTTATTTTGAAAACATTTTAAACCAAGCAACTCCATGATTTTAGTGAAAAATCTAATCACTGTACAATGAAAACCGGCATTCAAATCTCTCTCACAAGTTTATCAATCATTAGTCATGAAATCATGCATTTCAAAAGTTCAAATGAGAACGCATTCCAAGTGTAAGACACATTGGGGGAGTGCGATAACAACAAAACGTTGTCCTATCATCTCACGACGATCGAGCTCAGTAGAGCAAAAATACTTTTTAAGACGGAGGGTGAAAGAGGGACACAGCGGGGGTAACTTACCCTTTCCCTGCGGTCCATGGGGCTTGCCTTCGCTCGTTCATCTCTCTCTCTATACCTGATATCTGACATTTCTATCGCCTGCCG
Organism: Arbacia lixula; assembly: GCA_963669155.1. Taxonomy (NCBI): domain Eukaryota; kingdom Metazoa; phylum Echinodermata; class Echinoidea; order Arbacioida; family Arbaciidae; genus Arbacia; species Arbacia lixula. Next base: position 9,472,582 of record OZ022588.1, read on the forward strand.
ATGTGGGAACAATACAGAAGGGACAAAGAGAAGGAAAAGATACCATTAGCGTGATAGCATACTACAAACTCAGGTGGTAATGAAGGCTCTGTATAGTGTGTATTGCTCATGAGACACCATGTGAATAGGAGAGCAAGATTTTAACGTACATAACATGAAAAAGAATTCCATATAAGGTGAAAAGTGAAAATTATACATAATTTCTAATTTGAGATTGAGTGCCCCAGTGATGGACACAACGAGGCAATGGCATGGGGGGAGGGAAGGAGGGGAGGGGGAGGTACAGGTACCCCCAATTTTTGAGGAAAAATGGCAAAAAATTGGGTGTACTCATATCTTATTCCATAAATTCCCTGCCTTCTTTTTCGCACATCCTGCATCCCCCCACTGCTCACATCATCTTTATGAGGATTTAATCTTTGCCGAGTTTGCTGCTGCGACAGGGCAAATCTGATAGATCCTTAAGCAACAAAGACAGAACTATTTTCTGCTGAGTAAGTGCCAGTATGGATGGATCTTGATATTAATTCTCTCTATGCCAAACAGAATACTGCTCTTTCTAATTTATGTGCATTACTAGTGCCAGAATGAAACACCGGTGCTTAAGGGGTTACTTGTAATGTGTAAGGGCAGAGAGATTAGGAAAAACATGATATAAATTGGTGACACCCGTGTCGGACTTTAACTATTGAGACCCAGCCCGGCGACGACTAGACATATGATGATCATTAAACCTAAACTGAAGACTAATTCCAGTGTCTATTAATCATGATGGATAACAGGGAATGATTAATCTGTGGCTGGCCAGAAAAGACACGATTACGTATGTTTGAGAGAGAGAGAGAGAGAGAGAGAGAGAGAGGAAGAGGGAAATGGGGAGAGAGGAAGAGGAAAATAGAAGAAGAGAGGAAGAGAGAGGTAGAGAGATGGGACAGGATGGAGAGAGAGGGACAAAGAGAATAAGAGAGAGGGAGAGGGATAAGAGAAGGAGAGAGAGACAGAGACAGAGATAGAGAGACAGAGGGACAGAGAGAGAGGGAGAGAGAGAGAGAGAGAGAGAGAGAGAGGGGGGGGGGAGATGAGAGAGGGTGAAAGAAGTTTCAGTAAGGCATGCTTTGATTATTTTTCTCACTGGTGTTTGAAGAGGGAGAAAGAGAGAGGGAGAGAGGGAAAGAGAGAGGGACAGGGAGGGCTGGTTTCAGTAAAGCCATGCTTTATTATTCTTCTGTTGGCTGGTGGTTGCATGCCATCCTGACATTTAGCACTTCCTCTACACAGAGGCCAGACGGGAAAGCGCTCGGCGGGGAAGCCGGGCCCGGACCCAGTCTCGCAACCAGACCCCGCTGGGCGCTGGCGTACCCTCGTGTTTGGGTTGGTGGCCATGGGGATGGCCGGGATGTGCCCTAGACAACACCCTCTGAGGTCCTGCCAACCCCTGTTTGGTAGCGCCAGCGCCAGCGCTGCAACCACCACTACCATCGCCGACAATAGCTTTGTTTTTGAGTAACACGGAATTGTGTTTGTGTCTATCGAGTATCCACGCCAACTCCAGGATACAACCAGATAACATAGGAACCGCAATCATGACTACACACTCATTAAAACTAATCATCTGTAGGACGCATCAATGGCAAAACAAATAACATATGTGCAAAGCTTCATGTCAGGTCCACATGAGATGCACAGGACATAGACCCAGTGACGTATGAATAGAGTGCAAACTACTCAAACAACAGACTGCATGAGCCTAATATGATGATAATCCATTTGCCCCGACAAATCATATATTCTTTGGTGTGAAGTGTGAATCTAGTACGATAAGTAACTAATAATGCCAATTTGATATATAACCACTCCAAACTTTTGATAAATTCAGCATTGGAATGGAATAAAGAGGCAAAAATAGGTAACTTTTCAAAACACCACCTATTAAAAGAGGATAGAGAATAGCAATGCACACGGTTGCCCTATGGTTGACCCATATCAGACTTTTATGAAAGACACTTGTTATCCCTGGGTGCTCACTTAAATCTTTTAGGTCAAGATCAGAGAAAAAATACATGAATTACAACAAGGAAAAAAGAGCCTACACTTCCTCTTAGCGTGTCCCTTCACCTTGTATCAATATTTCTGTTATCTCTATTCCATCACGCATTTTCGCGTAATTCAAAGGGAAAAAATACATCAATCACATCACTACAAAAGCAAACAACAGGATGCATGGTGCAATAGGGTGGGTGTGAAAGGAAGCACTCTTCATCGTGAAAAAAATGAGGATGTTATGGTGGAGGACTGCAACTTGATTGAAGGAGTGACAAATTTAAGACAAAAGGCATAATAATGTCTCAGACACTCAACAAATGTCATTGAATGTCGATGTCAATGTCAATGAAGTCATCCATCATAGCATAATGACATATGTAACATTGTTACTATAGCTATTATTGAAGAAACTCTCCCATATGCATACAAACTTGATCAAACTGAATCTAATTTCAGCCGATTTCACTATATACTTACACTCTTAATTATTCACAAAAATTGTAATCATGGCAAACATTTTTATTCCATTACTCACGTTGGACACAACACTTTATCTAATGTGGTTTAAAATGAAAAGTAATTTCATATGTTGCATCAAATGTTGTCAATTTAAGGTCAGGCATAGGTATTTCAAAGATTTAAACAGGTTGGCAAATTGATGATTTTTAAGCCGTCTCATTGTTTTTCACATTATTTGCTGCACAGTTATAGGGAATTAAATCGCAAGCGTACATGTTACTTTCAATAGCTTTGTTTTACAAATCATACGCAGGTGACTGACCAAATGCTGTAAGTCACAAGTGAAAGCGATTGCAAGAGGAACTGCTGGACTGGAGACTAGCCCATAACCATGGCAACGGAAGGAGGGAGGGAGAGGATGTGTGGAGGATGAGTTTTTAAGACCCGTTTCCTTGTTTACCATCCTCTAGCCGACTTCCTATCCATGCACCTGCCTCATTTCCGCCCACTCCTCATGCTTAAAAAACATCCGCGACAACATACAGGCTCTGTTTCGACTTCCAGGCCCACAAAACACATTCACACGCTTCTATAATTCTATATTATGGCAAACTGAACATTTTAGGACTACCACAACTGTTAACTTTTTAAAAGTTAAAGAATTAAATGTATATTTATAACTGTATCAACTAAGCAATGACTGTGCACGCTGTAGAAAATACCCCAGGGACCCTAAAACACAATCACAGGCTTCTATCACTCTATATCACAGCAAACTTAATATTTTAGGAGTACCATACATGTAACTGTAAACTTTTGAAAAGTTAAAAAACTAAAATGTATCTATATGTCATTCAAGTCAACTACGCATAAAAGTACGGGCAGTAGAAATAGCCCATAACAGTGACTCTAAAACACATTAATAGGCTTTTCTCCTTCTAAATCACGGCAAACTAAACATTTTAGGAGTACTATAACTGAACTTTTTCAAAGTTAAATAATTAAATACATGTATGTATGTAATTTGTGTCAATGATGGGTGACAGTATGGGCGGGCTGTGGAACAATAGCCCTGTGACTTTGAAACACATTCACACGCTTCCGTCCTTGTGTACATACATTATGTCATCTCAGCAAAAAAAAACAATGTGTTTCCTGACAGAGACACAAACATATAAATGTACCCATGTAAATGTCTGTTTTTTAACATTCTCTGCTGGCACCTTCCTTTTTGCATGAGTACATTAATTATAGCGTTATGGGGATATATGTAGGACTTTCTTATGCATCATGACAAGGTTTTTAGCTCTCTCCTCATTCACGGTTGCAATTTTTCGTCACATTTTGATTTGGTATTCTCATGACCCTACCCTTCCGAGAATAGCCTGATATGAGAGTTGCAAAAAGATCTGTATTACGTTAGGAACATAAGGAACATTGCTATTGTTAGCTAACTGTAGACGAAATTTAGTTTGATGACAGATTTAGACAACTACTTTAATAATGTTGCAAATCATAACATTTATCTGATAGTTGATGTTTAAGTTCCTGTGTTGGAAAACCCAAGAATAAAGAATGAAGTAGAGCCGACTGACAGACTTACTGACTAACTGACTTCATGAAGACTGGACAGTAATACAATGACAGGGAGGATGTGCCGTACTGACAGAGATAACTGAGGAAGTTGCCTAATGTCTCAGTGTCAAGGTGAACACGAGATGTCACATAATGGGGTCATTGTGATGGCGGAAAAATAGAATTACCTCCGAACGTGCCTTCCCTGTTTAACCTCACCTGCACATCTCAAATCTAATTACAGCTTGCACGTTTCAGTCACCAAAATGAGCATGTTTCCCTGCCTCGATCTAGTCAAGATACACTCCAGCTCAAAGGAATTTGCATAGGGAAAGGGAAAGGGAAAGGGAAAGGGAAGAAAGTGAAGGAGCCGCAGTTTTTAACTGCGGTCAATATTTGTCCAGTTCAGCATGAAACATGATGCTTTAGCCTAAAATGCATCATGTTTCATGCTGAACTGGACAAAATATACTGCAGTTTAAAACTGCGGGTCCTTCCCTTTCCCTTTCCCTATGCCAATTCCATTGAGCTGTAGTGTATGTTGAGCTTACTTTGCCCTGGCTTTAACCCATTGTGGGCCAGACAAAATGCTGCTCTATGGGATATGAGTGCATTCATGGTGGAATAATCCACGAGTGGCCTGTTCAGGGTTAAGAGACAGGATCTTTTTTACTCCTATTCCAAGTCCCATAGAGTTTTTCTATCTGGTATTCAAAGGGTTAAAAACAGCATGCAGACAGATAGTTCTTAGCCCTCTAGACAGTAGATTTGATATCATATAGTACATCTCTCTTAATCCATAGGATAGCATCATCCTCACCACAAGATAATAAAACATTTATCGCAAAAAATACACAGTGATGATAATATCTATAATTATCCAGATCATGTTTACCACTAGTTACGTTAAATGTGTGTGCTCAATTTACAATGGTGATTGCAAAAACGGCAAATGTTAGTTTAAAAAAAAAATCCACAGCAAAATTTCTGACAATCTGCTAACTCTGTCTCATCTTACTGAAAAGTCATGCAGATCGACTCCACTTTATGCTAAAATGTTGAAATTAATTACGCGACAAAATACAGTATATTCTGTTAATGAATACTGACATTCTGAACATAAAAAAATGTGAATTTGAAAACTGGTGTCTGCATGCATGCCTGCTCTCCTATATATTTTATATTACAAATAATGGCATAAAAATGTTGAGTAAAAAAAGTTGTCATTAAAACTTGGCATGCAAAGACGAATCTGTCACTACTCACTGCGCTGTCAAGAAATAAGAACGTAAAATGTATGCATTCTCTTACTATTATACGGAAGTGTTATCTGATCAATTATTTTTCAAAACGAGAATAAATGTGAAGGTATAATGAAGGAAGGAATCTGTAAGTACTGCAGAAGATCACATAAAAATGAGTGGGTGGGACAACACTTCAGTTCAAATCCAATTCCATGTCACTGTGTGATATCTGATCAGTTAAGTGTTTTGAAACTACAGTAAATGTGAAGGATGTGAAGGAATCAGTTAGTACTGCAGAAGCTCACACGTAAATGAGTGGGTGGGGCAACACGTCAAGTCAAATCCAATCCCAGGTGAAGGAATCTGTATTGCAGAAGTTAATTCAAACACGAACATGAGTGGGTGGGGCAACACTTCAAGTCAATTCCAATCCCAGGTGGGTGCGAGCAATCCATGCAAACCTCTTCTCTCTCTCCTGATCCTCCAAAGATCGGTGTGCCTAGGCCTAGATCAACGCCCTCCTCCTCGAAGCAGGCGTTATCGTACTCCGCGTCCGGGCTGGTGTGGGGGGTGGAGGAGGAGGCGGTAAGAAGACCCCCTAGGTCCAAACCCAAGTCTAAGTCACTGTATTCCGGGGGATCAGGCAAACCCTCCAAGTTATCGTGATCAGTGATATAGTTCTGATATTGTATGGCAGGCATTTAGTATCAATACCAGGGGGTTGGAGGGTTGGGCAGGCATGCAAATGAATGAAGAAAACAAGAAACCAGGCTATAATTAGAAAAATGTAGGACCTTTACCAACAATGCGGCGGATTTATTACCTCGTGCATGGTGTGTTCCTGTACAGAGAATCACAAAATATGAGGTGGAACATATTACACTTCTTATAGTACACTTTTGGTGATATTATCACCTAGTTATTTGAAACAACTAACCTAAGTTTCCTGTAATAGAGCTGTAAGATTAATTCTGATCATAGTCAATGTATAGTTAATATAAAGACAGTTCAAATGAGACAAGAAACATGGTCTGTATGTACAAGTTTAAATGAGAAACATTTTTAAAGGAAAACAACAAAATTGGTCTTTATACGCAGTTGCTTTCCTACAGAGGTGGTCGCTGAGGCAGGTTTCACTATATCTGGATTCTGACTTTCACATAAATGGTACACCATGTGAACATTTGTATTTTGAAAGGTAGCTTAGCTTAGATCTATCAGTACTGCAGAGAAAAGGCTTCTGTGGAGAAAGCCCTGCAGTGACCAGGCTGATCGAGAAACATGCTAACTTGACACATAACCGGGTCAGGAAATACTAGATTTCTATTGGGCAGTGACAGGTGACTGTTGAGACACTAAATAGCTGGCAGCTAGTCTCGAAATGGATCTAAGATTATAATGCCTTCTGAAGAAAATGATAAATACCTCTGGTCAAAAATCAAATATCTGATATGTTTGTGAGAAATGTTATCTGAAATCAGAACATCCTCCATATATGTTTTTTCAAGAAAGACTTTGAAGACTTGAAAAAGTAACAACTTGAGTAGATTTATTTTTAAGATGGATTGGTAGCTATATGATGATGTACATAGGGTTTCTTGATGCATAATCTGCAAAAATCATCATGTGGTCGAGTTTGAAAATCTCTCTATTAAAATTTGTCCTCACATAATGGCTTTGGATCATTTTCCTAACCCTACCTTTCCAAGAATAGCTCACTCGTAGAGTTCCAAAAGAGATAACTATACGTCAGTATGGAATATTTCTATTGATAGCTAACTGTAAATTTCAATTTAGTTTGATGATAGATTTGCAATTTTTTCCCTAATGTTGCACATTCTAACATTTTTCTGAAGTTAAGAAGTTTGCAATGCACAAAATGAACCCCATTTTGTATGTTTTGCTAACAATGTTGTTTGTACCATGGCTTTTAATGATCATTCATAAGTTTTACAACAGGGCATAGTATACACGTGTGTGTGTGTGTGTGTGTGTGTGTGTGTGTGTATGTGTGTGAGTGTGGGGGAAAAGAACAACATGAATAGTCATAAAACACATCCCATTAAATGCAACAACTTTCCTCTCAGAGAGTCAATGATATTTTGGTGGCAATGGTGGGATTGAAAAGTGGGATTGAAAAATAGGATTTATGATTCTTTGCCTCAAAGTCATTGATAAAGGGGCAGAAACAAGGAAAATATCAAGAAAGGTACATACATTTTTTCAGTAATAGAGAAAGATGAAGACTGTGGTTCATTTTAAAAAAAATATGGAATTTAAATAAACAAAATCAAATGATACATTGGCTGGCAGCTCCACACTTTGAGTAGTGATAAAGAGTGCATCTGACAGGTTATCTGGCCGTATTCAGAGAAAGCCGAGCTGTCAGGCCCTGGAGGGTTCTCTGTTGATGCAACCCTTGTCACCCACCGGACGATTAATCCGACACTGTGTACACCCTGGCAGCAAGGTGCCGCAACCCCGCTTGACAGGCAAGAACAAAACACCCATCACACGTCGTCAGAAACCAATCGCAGTCAAGCGCCTTCCGACCTCGGATTTCCTTCTAAGGGTGGTTTTAGAATAACTTGTGAAAGCACAGCTTGCATGATTTGAACTTTTATCCTAATTTTTATTGGTTGCTATGTAGAAAGGAAACAAATTTGATGACAAAGGTTTATTAACAAGGGCTTCTTTTTAAGCCTGACGTCATGAAATAGACACTTTGAGCTATTTAATGCATTTTACCCTAAAGAGATCTTTTTCAAAGGGGCTCTCTATTTACTTCAGAGCTCTTTTGGAATTGCAGGGGCTGAATAACCCTAAGACTTGTACACTTTTTTCACTGCTTTGTGGCACTTCAAATAAACTATTTTCATTCATTTGCATCCTCTTTTTATGGTCACATGGCCAAGCTAATGTAAGCATGTAATGTTAATGTTTCAACTAATTTTCCCGGGCTCTTTTTTCATGAAGAGTACTTGCAATCCAAGTTTTGTTATCACATACTGTCTATGAAAATTCACAATCAATTCTAGTTCATGTTTATTTTTGCAATCAAAAGACAAACAGTGTTAGTTGGCTCTAGCTAGTATCCCAAAGAGAAATTTTGCAATCTACTTAAACTTCATCATCACACACTCTCTATTAGAAGTCATAATTGAATTTTGTTTATGCTTATGTTAGCAATCAATTGTGCAGTTTAGATAGATTCACACAAGCTACAATTAATATTCCTTGTTTGATTGCTTTTTTTTCTTTTGTGTGATGCTGGTGCTGGAAACAAAAGCTGATAAGCACTCTCTTCATAATGTGAATACACCTGAGCCCTTTTCTCACTATGATTTCTTGTACCCTGTACTATTCTTAGTCCCGTACTATCCTTAACCCCGTACTATCCTTAGCCCCTTTTCTCACTGGCAATTTTAGTCCCATACTATCGACGAAACCAGGGCTAAGAAAAATCACTCCTGTTCTCACTTGATTTCGCTAAACCCGGACTTTCTAGGTATTGAATATTCATGACTACCTTGCCTCGTATTGGTTGCAGTACGATCTGTTTTCTTCGCCTTCCTTAGCCTCGGACTATTTTTTTGTGTTCTCACTGGCTCTCTTAGCACCGTAATTGCGGTGCTAACCCTACCAAATCGCGGTGCCAGATAGTCCCGGACTATCGGTGGGGCTCGCCCACTTTCCAAAAACACAGTGAGTGAGAACAGAAGCAGGGCTAAGCTTAACCCCAGGAAATTGGTGGGGCTAAAGAGGGGGGGGGGGGGGGGGGGCCTTAGCACCGCATCTGCCGGGGCTAAGCGAAATTTTTGACAGTGAGAAAAGGGTTCTTCTGCATGTAATATGAAACATACATTGTCAACTGCATGGCACTTTGAGAAAGGTTAGATTAAATAGTTATCAGCTAGCTTGAAGGCTTATCAGTAAGGGGAAAACAGATGTTGTTTCAAGTGATATATTCGTATCCCCATTCTCTCTATCTCTAGCTATTCTGTTCTATTATTGGTTATATATCAATCTCAAAGACTCTATGGAATATTTTGCTTGAACTTGATCATGAAAAAATGCAGGGGAAATGCTTTGTATTTTCTTCCATGGTTTAGTCTTTAAACTTCTGGTCGCCACCAGCAAATTAAACCCTCGCCCTCCAAGAATTATCCCTGTACACTTTCAGTCACATAAATAAAGTTATAGATTGGCCGCAGTAAGGAAGGAAAAAGTGAGAGAGGGATAGAGATAGTGCAAAATAAAAATATCCAATGTGACTGAATAAGCCGAATGTGATGAAGCATGAAAAAACGCATTTCTCGTCAATCAAAACAAATATGTTCCATCATCGGGGCATATAGGTGACGCGATACAATTTATTGACGTAAGAAAACTGACTCTGCAACAAAGACCTTTTTTTCTGTTCTAATTGGACTGGTGACAGATTGGTGTACTATTTGAGAAATATCGCTGCAGGATGTAGGACAAAAGTCACATATGAACCAATAAAGGGATATCAAGAAGTCTGCTCAATCTTTCGACCAAGCTGGACAATTTTTTGTTGAATCTCCACATTGAGAATGGGCAGGGGGAAAAAACATAACAAATGGATTCACTATAAAGAGCTACATTTTATGACTGTCATAAAGTAGAAAACATTCTGAACTTTGGTTTGCCCCGATACCTGAAACATTCTTTTTTTACTATTCACATTAGCCCTTTTGTTGTCTTAGGGGGGCTCTGTTTTGCATCACAGGGGTTTAATTGCACTCAGCCCCTGAAAAATATATTTACTGTATACATGACAGAGTTTTCTGCGGTAATATGGGTTGATCAGTTGACTTTTCTCAGCTGCCAAAGGAACAACACAAGGACCAATGACCGACTTCTTATATCATTTTTTTTTTTTTTAAAGTCATCATTGTCAATATCAAGTTTAGCCCTGGAGACAGTTACTATCTGGAATTCAAGTGCATCAGCTTCAAGGTTTGTAAACACTGATGAGCTTTTCCCCTGATGGGACTATGCCTGTGGCTGCTATCGTCACGGTGCTTAAAGGAGCACTGCAGGATTCTTCAGTAAGTGAGGGAAAATTTAGGAAAATACATAATTTCAGCAAAATTTCACAGGTACTATTACAGAAGGTAATGGCTGTTCAGAGACTAAGTGTATCATCAAATTCCTTGTTAGGGTGGTATAAAAGGAAATTAATATTTTTTTTCTATATGTAAAATTGATGAATTAGACATTGTAACTTGCTTTGTGCATTTCGTTTTGCAAAATGAATTGTATGTAGTTCATACTTTGATTACAATAGATACCCCCTAAAAAACAACAACAAAAAACAAAAAACAAACAAACAAACAAATAGATAAGAATTACCTACATTTTTCATGAAAAAAAATCCTCATCTTTCACCTCACTGTTATACGATTAGCATGGAACATTTTGATTGTTAAAAGGGAAAGCATTTCCTCTGCTTTTATGGCCAAATCTGCCCACGGATGCGGAGCGTTCCTTTAAGTGTTGGCTAGGCATGTTTACATACACCTGCCATAAACAACGATGCTCCCCATTACATCCACTGACAAATCACCACACCAACATCTCTCTGACATATTGCATTCTACTGCTTCAGTTGTCAAACACCAACATCTCTCTGACATATTGCATTCTACTGCCTCAGTTGTCAAACCCTGTCTCAATTGTCCACGTGGGATAAAGTTAAAATGTCCAGTTCAAGTTCAGGTCATAATTTTGTGTGTAGTTTGGAACTATCATGCCACTTCTAGTATCATTATTATGTTACTACAATTATTATTATACTAGTACTACTATTACTTCTACTACTACTACTACTACTACTACTGCTGTTGCTACTTTGTTTATAAGTATCTGAATACAAATTCTATAATTTGTTCAATTTGATTGGGATTGTATGAAAATCTCATTTAGCACAAAAACAGGTCACCTGTCGTGTGTATTGTCCTGCATAACTTATGAATAGCTTTAAGCAACAGGGCTCTGACCTGTTTATTTTAGAGTTTGAATTATAAATGACCAACAGCCGACAAGCAGGCTCACAGTCACCCTGCTCCGCTTTGTTGGACGGTTTAGTAGCACATGTGGGCCCGTCATGGCTACGATCAGGATATGGCTATTGACACAAAATGCCAGGTTGTGTAACAAAAACGAAGCAGTGAAGATAAAGGAAAATACTTGTGCAATATAATGGTTATGGGCCCTGTTGCATAAAACTTACCATTGGAAGTAACTCTACCATCAATGGTAACTACCATGGTTACATTGCTCAACAGCCAATGAAATTCAAGGTTGCCATAGAAGTTGCCATTGATAGCAAAGTTACCATCAATGGTAAGTTTTATGCAACAGGGCCATGATGTGGGCCATAACTTTCTGGGCCACACGCACACAAAGTAGTACATATTTGATGCTTTCTTGGTCCCTAGTGCTTGCCAATATTTCTAAAAAGCTTAAGAATTTCCTATGTTTATGTTTTGATTGAAATCAAATATGTCAATAGGTTTCAGTCCCCTCTATTAAGACAATTCCACATATATAAAATATTTCTACAACTACTTTGGACAAAAGAATACCTCTGCAGGTTCCCCCATACCTTCATATCACTCAACAACGCAGCCTAGCCCTAAAGTAAATACTCAGATCAGACTATAAATTTCTAATGTCTCTCTTCACATACAGATGGAAGCACTTTGATAAGAGATTCACGCACTGGAATAAAACAAGCCATCAACCTGTCACATCTATCATACCTTACACTCTCTCACTCCCGTTTAAATAGCTTTGGACCTATAGATCTGCAAAAATGGCATTAGAGCAGTGTTTTGATGTTACAAATACTTGCAAATGGCACTCTTGTTGATGTCATTTCAACAATGTAATGGACAAAATATGGAATCGGAGCAGGGTCTCAATCTTACAACTATTTGTAAATGGTACTCTGTATTTTGTTGATGTCATTGCAACAATGTAATGGACAAAATATGGAATCGGAGCAGGGTTTTGATCTTACAACTACTTGTAAATGGCACTCTGTATTTTGTTGATGTCATTGCAACAATTTAATGGACAGAATATGAAGATATAACAGTAAATATTGTCTGTTATCTAGCATTATACTTGAAGGTAATGGAAAGCTGTGATAAAGATGACAAAATATGAAAGGGACTTTCAAGAGGACAAGCAGTAAAGTGAGGCTGATTTTACATGGCTGTGCGGCACCTGTCGGCTCAATCACCGGTTCTTTTACTGGAGCGATGGGTACTACTACTGTCCCATGATGCACAAGCCAGATGGAATGGGAGTGAATTGGCGCACAGAGAGCTCCATTCAGTGTGGTAGCTTTGTTGACGAACTAGGTCATTCTGTCAGATGCAGACTGGCCCTGATTTCAATACTAATCCCAACACCAATTTCAATACTAATACCACTTCAAACACTGATGTCAATATCAGTACCACTATGGATTGCTCAGAATGGAATCTGACAATTGCATGTTTGTCTTAATGTATCTGTTAAAAAAAAAATCTTCACTTTTAACCCTTAAGTTTCTTTCATCTGAACTATGAATCTAGACTAATTGTTAGCCTATTTTTGATGTAGACTAACTCTTTAGCCTAAACTTTAAAACCTGGACTATTTCACAACATCTTGGAATTAATATTATTTTAGCTATACTTTGATAACATAATGAGATAATACTTGTCTGTAAGCCAATCCTTGACTTTACCAGATCCTGTAAAATGGGTATGCATCGATCACCTACAAAAGTTTATGTCAGAAGAAGAAAAATACAATGGTGTCCAACAAGACTATCATCATGAAATAAATCTAAATTGCATTTCCCCATCTCCTCTAACATCCAAAGTGTTGTTGGAATGCTTGAGTGTATGTTTTATTTTTCTCCTTTTGACTATACCAGTGTGGGTGATCAATGGAGCAAGCCAGCTGTTATTCTGGCTTCTAGACTGTTTTGGTATTTGTAATCCAAACTATTCAATAAATGGGTCTGGTTACAGAAAACCTAATCATTCTTGATTTCTTCACCAGCTGGCCCGGTCTGGACAAAGAGGAGAAAGATAAAGTGTCTAGTCTTAATGAGAACTAGACTTTATTTTGAATGTTTCAATTTGGATAAGAAATGTATTAACAGCCTGGAAGCCAGGCTACCAAGGCCTCGTAAGCTGGGTCTGCATCAACATCTCGCAGACAAAATAGCGCGAGATTCTGATCAGGGAAGTAAGCCGCGCAAAAGTTTCATTTGCATCAGATTCTGATTTGCAGATTGGATTTAGAAATAGTCCCAACAGCCTGATGGGCAGGCTAGCCGAGCAGCCGGTGGGAGGATGGAGATGAAAGGAGGAAGTCGTCGTGGTTTTTTGATGGACTCACCCTGGAGTTGTCTGGGGTTTCCCTGTAGCGGTGGTGGCGACCATCCCGGTCCCGGTCCCGATCTCGATCGGGGTCTCGACCCCTCCTCTGGTACCGCTCGGCTTGCCTGCAGAGGGGAATCACAAAATCAAACAAACAATGAGGGGCTGACATGGCGCTAGGGCTAGGCCGGGGCTAGCGCCGGGATTGACTAACAATGAGGGGCTGACATGGCGCTAGGGCTAGGCCGGTGCTAGCGCCGGGATTGACTAACAATGAGGGGCTGACATGGCACTAGGGCTAGGCCGGGGCTAGCGCCGGGATTGACTGATGCCAGAGAGGAGACGGAGAAACATTCCTACTTGCAAAGGTGTTCTGCCCAGTTCACACTATCACCATCTCCACCCAGTTCACACTATAACCAAGTCTTTTTTTTCTTGCTCTATCTATTCAAAATTGAATTGCTAGCACAATATACACTACAAAGTCATTTCTTGTGGTCTTTTTTAAAATCTGCATGTGCTGTGTTTAATCCCCCCCCCCCTGTAATACCAACAAATCTTGTAGAGCAGGATTCTATTGGGCAGACTAAGCTTCGATGATTCTATCTTCTTCATTTGTTCCATACCACCAGTATCCACGCAAGAGGGGCATGCTAGCTAGCTGGAAATGCAGTAGATCTACTACTATCACTATTAGTTACATTACATTCATTCAAATATATATCCTATTGATCCTATGTGCTGTTTAAATCTACATTCAATTTCATTTGTGGAGATGGATTAACGGTCTTGATCCTTCCATTCTCTGTACAAAGTCTACTACCTATTATGTGTACACAGTATACTACTATATTACTTTTTTAAACAAATATATCCTATCGACCATATGTGCCGTTTACATTTACATCCAATGTCACTTGTGTAGATGGGATGACTGCCTCGATCATGGTATAAAGGAAAAGTCTGTATAATGTCTTGGTGTGAATAGGGCTGTGGACTGACTGTATAACGCATAAAATCCCTATAAAATCTTGGTGTGAATAGGGCCATGGACTGCCTCGGTCGCTGTATAAAGGAAAAGTCTGTATAATGTCTTGGTGTGAATAGGGCTGTGGACTGACTCGGTCACTGTATAATGTATAAAGTCCCTATAAAGTCTTGGTGTGAATAGGGCCATGGACTCCATCGGTCACTGTATAACGTACAAAGTCCCTATAAAATCTTGGTGTGAATAGGGCCGTGGACTGCCTCGATCACTGTATAACGTATAAAGTCCCTATAAAGTCTCGGTGTGAATGGGGTCATGGAACATAGATCCGTTCCACATCCCCGGTGTGAAGACCCCCACCACTTGTGTCACATGTCAAGCTGTGCCTGCAGTGCCGTCTGTCCATCAGAGACCGATTCCATTCATTTAACTTCCATCTCGATTGTTTTCCTGTTTATGCCCTATTCCCCTGTCTTCATCTTATAAAGCTCAGGCGGGGCCCAGCCGTTCTCTTGAAATGCATCCAAAATGCCCCCTTATGTGTTTATTTTTCCTTCCCGTAACTATTCCATCAATTCCCACTCTTGTTACTGATCCAACCGTCTCCATTTCTCTCTCTATCTGGCATCTATACAGCACTCTGATCATGCTGTAATGTGTGTAAATGTACTGCAAATAAATCACCCTTCTCAGAACAAAAGAAATCAACATGTTACCCTTTCATAAGCTTAATCAACAGCAAAAATTCCCAAAACACTCTGAAGATATAGATAATAAAACTAAGGAAAATATACATGCATGGTGTTTAGAGATTAAGTTTTGTTATAGCAAATTATAAAAAAAAGCCCATCTCAAAGTGGTAATCTAACTGAAATAATTATTTCTCACCCCAAATGACAGTACCAAGTTTTCTTGCAGGTACTTGCACACTTTTCAAGCGTATCGCAGTGAGATAAAATGCACCCTCGTACATCTGCATAATGATCAGATCCTAATTGAACATACTTGAATTGATCTGAGCCCTATTGAATAACACTTACCATTGCTGGTAACTTTGCTACCAATGGCAGTTTCTATGGAAAACTTGAATTTGATTGGCTGTCAAGCGATATTCCCATGGCAGTTAACATTAATGACAGAGTTACCATTAAAAGCCCATCTCAAAGTGGTAATCTAACTGAAATAATTATTTCTCACCCCAAATGACAGTACCAAGTTTTCTTGCAGGTACTTGCACACTTTTCAAGCGTATCGCAGTGAGATAAAATGCACCCTCGTACATCTGCATAATGATCAGATCCTAATTGAACATACTTGAATTGATCTGAGCCCTGTTGAATAACACTTACCATTGCTGGTAACTTTGCTACCAATGGCAGTTTCTATGGAAAACTTGAATTTGATTGGCTGTCAAGCAATATTCCCATGGTAGTTAACATTAATGGCAGTTACCATTAAAAGCAAGTTTTATGCAACGGGCCCTGACCATCAGACTACAGCAAAGTTACATCCCAGACAATGTAATGGCTGACAGGTGGTGGTGGTGCTGAGGTAAGGGGGTCAAAGGATTCTTTTACCCCAGACACAAGAGCACATCATCTTCTTATCTTTATCGCATGTTTTGATTCCTGCATCAATATTTACACTGACAGCGCTCCTCCACATCTCAAGAGCCTCAGATTTTTTTCCCCCACCAGACAAGGAAGGGCGGGCTACGGACGCGGAGCTCAATTATTGAATTAAGGCATCGTAGCCCCCACAAAACTTGCTCTCCTCCGACTCTGACTTGGCAGATATTTGTCCTCAAAACATTGGCCTTATTCCTACTATCACAATAACATTTACCCTAACCCTGTTAATACTAGAATAGAGAGTCCAAGGTTTAATATCTTCTTTGATAGCAGTTAAAGACAGGGTTGCACACACTGCCTGTATTACTGTGCATAATCAATGATTTCTGTGAGGATCGTCCAGAGCATATACTTGGGATGTGCGGTCTCGGCCTGTAGGCTACAGAAACTGCACAGGTTTTGGATGGCCCACCCAAAATCTACTAGAAATCTAAAGATCAATGTAATTTTGCTCAAAGTCAGTTTCCTTGTCTAATATTGAAAAGGAAGTTTATTTTTTAGAGCTGCAAAAGGGTTACCATGAAGAGTTTTCAGAAGCGGTATAAATCTAAAAAAAATGAGTTTAGAGAAATATCCAGATTTTAATGAATCTAGGTTAATGATAGTGATATTTGCACTTCTAGAGTGAAGTATTTTAAATGCATTGATGGATGATTCAAGAGATTCTGACACAGTGAATGGAGTAAGCATGACTTAGCAGGATTGTCTCCAAGGCTCTCATAAGAGACATAATTATGTCTGGAGATGAGGGCTAAAGAGATGTTGTCATGATACCATGGATTGCAAGAGAGGAAGGAAGGAAGGGAGAGAAGACTGAGGTGGACAGACAGACAGACAGATAGAGAGAAGATGTGAGAGAGATGATGTGAATGAGACGATATGAGGGATAGAGAAAGAGAGAGATAAAGATAGAAAACAGAAACAGACAGAGGGGGAGGGAGAGGGAGAGAGAGAGAGAGAGAGAGAGAGAGAGAGAGAGAGAGAGGGGGGGGGGGTGGAGACAGAGAATAAACAAAGTGATAATTGAGCTGGGGTAAACAAAAAGAAAATCAAAATGCATGTAGGAAGAAGGAGGATAAATAAACTTTGGCTGGGAACTCAGAGAAACAAAGTCTCAAGGAAAGCAGAGAGACAGAGAAGACGGAGAGAGGAAGACGGTGAAAGGAAGGCAGAGGGAGGGAAGAGGAGGAAGAAAGAGATGGCCTAGCTTTCAGGCTGTTGGGCATTTTCAATCCGAACAACAATATTCAATAAACAAGTCTGGCTCCAGTAGACTAATCATTCTCAATCCATTCTCTGGCCTGGGCGGTGAGAAGAAGAGAATTGACTAGTCTTAATTGCGATTACTATAATTTGTCCAGTTTGAATTATCCAGAAAAAGCCTGAAAATGAGGTGAGGAAAGAGACAGCGAGGGTGAAGATATTAGGGGAGGGGGTGGGGGGATGGGGATAGGGGGATGGGAGGGGGGGAGAGGCAATTCATTCTCTGGCCTGGGCGGTTAGAAGAAGAGAATTGACTAGTCTTGCGATTACTATACTTTGTCCAGTTTGAATGGGAAATATCCAGAAAAAGCCTGAAAATGAGGTGAGGAAAGAGACAGTGAGGGTGAAGATGTTGGGGGAGGGGGTGGGGGCATGGGGATAGGGGGATGGGGGGGAGGGGGAGGGCGGAAACCAGCCATAAGAAAGCTCACATGAGCTCCGGTAAGGTGTGGTTTCCACATACTGTGCCTGCATTCATGTCATGTAGGTCAGGCACCTCCTCATGATACAGTACCTGTCACTCTAGTCTAGGCTATGCCATTCAGACCCTATCTGGGTCCTCTGATTACAAATTGAACTCCTTCAATCCTATAGGCAGGTGTGTTATTTCAACATGTCACAGTATAGTAACATCTCTTTCATGAATGCTTTTCAATTTGTCCATGTATTATCATATGAGCTTTGGAAACAAATAAACGAGAATCCAAAAATTACGGAGAATCCAAAAATTACCAATAAACTAGGTTGTAATTGACATGGGACTCTCAATGAATGGTACTGAAAAGACTGATATAACTGCAATTCCTGATTAATCCTACATACACCGAGTGTAGATTTTGCTTATATGATTTAATAGTCAATGTAATTGTCTTAAAGCCTTAACATGCCACTTGTGGAATTATTTCACCATCAATACAAACAAAATCCCAAAGAGCAGCTTTTCATTTGGCACACACACAAAGGGTTAAATATCATCTCCACTATCTTCTAAGTTTGTGGATGTGGGTGGGTAATATTGACATTTATGCACCCTGTTTGATAATGTGGATGTGGGTGGGTAATATTGACATATATGCACCCTGTTTGATAATTTACAAAACATTTCTTCCAGTAACACATACTGAAAATGTTAGGATCTTGACATGGGGTTATCATGCTGCGTGTGTTCATGTTTACGGCTCTGAAAACGATATCTCGAGCTTTGCAGCCGTAGTAAACACCTACAAATCTCAGAGCTGGCAGGATTGTTGCCATGTCATAAATAACAAGACGGAGTTCTTGTTTTGAAAGGACCCATTATGGGCCGCGACGTCTCGTCACTGAATCCTCAGCGGTAGGGTCAGATAAGAATAACAGCGGAGAACACACATCGGCACGAATATTCATTAGTCACTGTCAGGCTACGATTCATCTTCCCCTCGCAACAAAACACTGCGGCTTTGGGCTGGGCGTAGCCAGGGTACAATGGGAAGTGGCGGGGGGGGGGGGGTTACCACCAATAAGAATACCTCATCAAAATATGTCTTCCAGTACCTTCCAAATAAATAGAAGGCAAGCTGGTTTGTGAGACGGACACTGGGGGTATGCTAATCAAATTTCCGCTGGTGTTGTGATGATAGATCTTGTCTCCCCCGCTCAATTCACCCCCCCTCCCCCGAAACACCACCCCCACCCTATATCCGTCCTATTGATGAATCTTGGCATGTATAGCCATGCTTCTACCTAAATCATGAACAGCTCAGTCCATGCCTAACTTTTTTCTTCTTCTGCTACCTGTAGCTACACATGTTGGAAGAAATTAATCAGCCTTTTGTAGACAATACGGAACAGAGCTTAGCACATTTCTTCCATGAAATCCTGGCGCACCATGACGACGTGTCTGCTATATCCAGCTGGCAATGTCTTCATGTTCCACTTTCTCCTTTCTCTCTTCACCCCTTCATTGCCATTGGCATGAAGATGTGATTCAAGCCAATCGGGAATTCCAGGGCCTGGTTTTAAAAGGGTTTGAGAGATCATCGCGTGCTTAAACTTTTTTTTATATTTATGTGACGCGTGCTTAAACTTGTAATTTTAACTCTCGTTCCCCATTTAGAAAGAGAATAATCTGCATCTTGGTCCGATTCCAATGTATGAACACAAATGTGATGAGAAATTGTACCTGAGTAGATCCTAATATGGATCATAATTCTTTATTGGGATGTGTGTGTGTGTGTGTGTGTGTGTGTGTGTGTGTGTGTGTGAGTGTGTGTGTGTGTGGTGATAAAAATCTCCCCCCCTCCCCGATAACCAAAGATGATTCTCCACTCCCTGATCAAAACGCGTTCGTATTGGTTTATTACACGTGTGTGTGCCCGTGGGACTGAGAAGGTTAACACAACTACCAAAGAGAGGTTCCTTTTTAGTCTTTTTAAACAATAACCAGCACTTTGCTGCGGGATACGTTCATTCACCAAACACACCTTGAAGAGCCTGGCTTTGGGAAGAATCCCCCACGAGGGAAAACATTGGAGTAGATGGGTGACATTTTGTGGTTACATCCATTAGATAATGGCAGTGGGTTTGACCTCGATGACCCTGGCAGGATATCAAATCCACATCAGTTGAATACCTTCACATAGCAATGCATCCTCAACATTGTCAACAAGAAAGTGTGAGAGAAAACCTCAATTTTTTCATGAAATCTAGCATTACTAACGTTTGCAAGTCCATGATATGATCACTAAATATTCTCTATCAGGCTATTTTGGAACTTAAAACTGATAGAAACCTGCCGACTACATTAATGAAAGGACAAGTATCGATAAGACTCTACTTACTTGGGTGACAAGTATTAGCTAGGCTAATGAAAACTCGCCTATTACATTAATGATGAGGCAGTCTCTATAAACTCTACTTGCTTAGAAGATGAGAGCTTGGAAGGTTGTTCCACAACTTAAACCTGATGAAAACACACCTACCACATTAATGATGGGGCCGTCTCTATAGACTCGTGCTTACTTACGAATCAAATACTTCCTAGGCCATTCCACAACTTAAAACTGATGGCAACTTGCCACCTACATTAATGATTGGGTAGTCTAGATAAGACTCTACTTAGTTGGCAGACGAGTGCTTGCTAGGCTGTTCCACAACTTAAAACTGATGAAAACCCGCCAACTATGTTAAGGATGGGGCAGTCTATATAGACTCGTACTTACTTGGGAGAAGAGTGTTTGCTGGGCTGGTCTGCTGTGAGCCCCTCTGAGCCCGAGCTGTCAATCCTGGGCAGGGTGGTGGCCCCCTTGGCAGGGGGGCGTTGCCTGTCCCTGTCCCTCTCCCGGTCCCTATCCCGGTCTCTGTCCCTCTCCCGGTCCATCTCCTTCTCCTTGGGAGGGGGCGGTGGAGTCTTCTGCTCCTTGATGGGGGTGGAGCTGGGGCCGTCTCCGCCCCCTTCCTCCACGGCAGCCATCAGGTTCTCCTGGCTCCCTCGCTTCACGGCTCCGACCAGGCGCCGGAATAGGGATGGGCGCTGTATACAGGGGTGGGAGGGGGGGGGGGGGGGTGGGGAAGGAGGTAGCAGGCAGTAGATGATGCATCAGACATTCACATAGAAAATAACCATGCATCACTCTTAGGCCCTGTGCTATAAAGACTTGCGATTGCTCATGTCTTGACTTTACATATTAGAGATAGGGGATTGGACTTGCCATCGATTCAAATTAATCGCAAGTCTTTATAAGACGGGGCCGTTATCATCAATAATGCAATATCAATAATGCACATTTCAGTGTTCATGATCATACTATTATCATATTGCATGTACATATTATCAGTGTCAATAATCAAAATTGATCTTACAATTAATTTAATTACTATATTAAGTATAAGTATAATAATTTTTAGATATTTCAAATTAACATCATTTTTTTAAAAAACCTTTATCATTATAATTATTATTATAATTAACTGTATTGTAAGCATCAATATTATACATATTGTTGATATGTTACTCCTACCCACTGTTATATCATTATAACTTTAAATGTCATGCTGTATTACTGATTCAGAGTCAGTGCACTAGAAATGTTATATTGCATGCGAATCAAAGTAGGATATTTATACCTCGCTATGTGACGTTCCTAACTATCTACATGACAAGATGCTCACAATGCTGTTATTAACACAACTTGTTTACTCATGGGAATTTGAGCATGGATAAATGATTCCTTATACAATCTCAACAAATGGGAATGCTTCTTTTTCTATTACCGATTGGGGGAATGGGGATGGAAACTCTCAGTCATTCTCTACTGTTTCAGATTTCTTATCGATATTTAAGACATGACTTATACCATAGACTCAATTTTAGTGAAAGGGCTTTCTAGGGTTATTGTGCAAAGCTAAAATGGAAGACATTTTAGGCATACACCCAGTAGTTTAAAGTATAGCATGCTCCATCCTGCAAATGAATGAACGGATTAATTTTGTGCCTAAAATTTCTTTGCATGAATGGTTACTTCCTTTCCTTGTTGTGGGATGTCTAACCCATTGCAACGGCTTTGTTCTACTTCATAATAGACACTCTACTACCATGTTCTCCAGTTATATTATTTCAATGAATACATTCAAATCAAAACCTTTTTCCAATTTGCACTTCTTCTTCTTCTTGAATTGAGCAATTTGACTTGTCATGAAGCATGGAAGTTTTTTGCATCCAATACACCAAAATAGAAAAGATTAGATTGAAAAATGGTATCATGAGTATAGGAATAATTTGAAAATCTTTGTAGAATGTTTCTTTTTTAAGCCACCTTTAAAAGATCTGAAGCTTAATGATTCTACATAGGATTCTTCTTCATTTACGCTAAAATTATATAATCAAGTTTGGTTGGCCTATCAAGATTGACAAAATCAAGATATTTTGAAGATTTTTCTGAACATTGTTTTCCCCCTCTTCATGTACTACGAATGACTGAATGATTGAATTTTATATCCATGATGTCATATCTATACACTAGTCAGCATAAACAATGCAAAAGAAAATCTACTGCACATCAGCTACAATATATAAATAAAGATAATATGGCATTTCTTACTCAATCAAAAAACATTTCTAAATCTACAGCATCAGATGTAGTGGAACGTTTTGTTTTTGCCCTGGTCAATTTGTTTCTCATTTACTCTACTCGATTTAAAAAAAGTTTATCTCTTCTGATAAATTGTCATGAGTGTAAACATCAAAGTCACTCAAACTGGCAAAACATAATATCAGAATTATTGTGAAATCTGTTTCCTGTCTCTTGACTTTCAAAGGTATGCCATTGATTTGGAGAAGATTTAATTACTTTATTCAATTTATTTATTTATTCTGCCTTTTCAGAGAAACATTTTGATTTTTTTTTACCAGGGTAACGTCAGTGAGCAAAGCACTGTTCTCCCTGGGGGATAAAATAAGAATAAAGGAATATTCTGTTTCTAAAAATGAACAAATTATGAAATGAAGTAGAGTAAATGAATCAAAGTGATTCAACAGATGTGAAGTGATATGAATTTTATTAGTAAAAATGTATTGATTCTTACATTAGCATGTAATGTGTTCCACTGCATCAGGCAAAAAACACCCATGAAGTGCACAAAAAGTCAGTCTAGTCTACACGTTCTGTTCTATGCAATATAATATAATGTGCAAGGCAAGTGCGTTCCTGATAACGCGCATTATATCGGGAAAGTCATCGTAAACAATCACAGAAAAGCCATAACCACTTTAACTGTCTTTGACACAAAATCTCTACATGTACATCACTGAAATAAATAGTTCTGTGATATTTTCAACATTCACTTCTTGAGGTTTTTTTTACAACAAATTATGAGTAATCCTCTGCAAACTTTCTTACACAAACGTCTTGCTAAATGTGTGTAAAAATGCTGTGCCATATGTTTTCAAGCATATGTACTTAAGATACAATCAGGTTTGAATACAAATGCAAACTTGAAATGACCATGCAATTTTATTTTGTCAGCAACTGCATACACAAACGACAGTTTCAAAGTGGAATATTAACCACTAGTAGCTTTATTCACAAAGATTACCAACATAAAATCAGTTAATCTACTGAAGCAAATATTCATATAGTAAAAACAATTGTTTCTATGTAAGAAAACAAACTAATCTATAATTATTACTAGTATACAAATACATATATATAAATATATATATATTTCTGCTACAATAACGTCCACCTGATAAAAAAAAAGAAAAAAAATGAGTACATATGCAAACATGAAACACTTGAATAACTTCCAGTTTAGCAAACTCAATGCAAAATATTCTCATGTATGCAGAATCTGAAAGTAACAGAAGAAAATTGTACGAAAATGCACAAACTGAATGCTGTAAAGGAGAAAAAAATACAAATGTGAAAAAAGCAGAGAATTATCATGTGTGAGCTGGGAGTTAGGTGAGTGGACACGGCAAAAAAAAATGCAGTAGAAGTAGTAAAGAAGCAGTGAAATTGGTGAGCTGGTAGCAGGCTAACTAGCTAGATGACATAAGAGATGTTTGGTGTGACTTGGGTGTATTTACCTTTTGTGCGGCCAGTATGAACTATAGGAGGTGGAGGAAGACAACATTGCATGTGGAATGAAAAACAAAACAAAACAAATAACAAATGAAAAGCAAAAATAACTAAAAACAAACAAACATCTCAATCGGATGATTTCAGCCATACTCATATAAAAAAAGGGGATAACTGGCCTGAATGAGAGATGTGGTACGAGCATGCTGCTTGTTTGATTTTTAATCTTTTTTTTTTTGTGGAGGGGGGGTAGGGGCGTTGAAAATTCAGGTCAATTTGAGGGTATTGCATTCCTGAGGCTGAGAGGGAAAATGGTCATGCATATAGCCTACCATGGTTGGATGGATTCATGAAGAGTGAAATGGATTGAGCATAGCCGCATACATACAACCAAATGGTCTGAAATGTCCTCTTAACCCTCCTGTGCCAAGTTAATTGATGCTCAATGTAATTTGTGTACTTTATATGTGACAAAATGCACACTTGGCACCCACAGAGTTAAACCTATCAGCTACCATACAAATGAACTGACTTCTTAGACTGACAAAACTCTACCACGAGAGGGCAGCAGTCCTGAATGCAACACAGTAGAGCTGCTATCACATAGTTAGTACAACCTCGGGGGGAAAGGGAAACTGTCTCAATTAAGCCATGTACCATATATATGGGACACCTGGTTCCAAAATAGCATGGGTTAATGAGTGTCAGAAATCTTTATTTTGATTTTAGAGAAATGCCAGGAAAACTGGAAATGAAATAACACCCAATCATAGCAGAAATTTAGGGCATATAGTCAAAGAGGGACACTCCATTTTTAATGAAGCTAATGTTCAATTGTTGATGGCTTTTTATTACATTTCATTTTTACATTTGAAACATTTATGCTTAGAGAAAACTTGGTGACTTTGTATCTTAACAGGTATATAAGGATAAAACAGTTGTATAAGAGTTTGGTTTATAAAATCGAGTCAGTAATGAGGAGAACTAATACATAATATTATGTTGTAGATATAAACTCCTAAAATCACCTATCTATTGAAATACTATTAATACTACGCTTTGACCAAGAAGTCAGTTCATTTGGTTGGCATGATAAGAATGGTCCTTAAAAAGTGTAAGGGTGCCAAAAGACAAGCTTTATTTTTGAACGTTTGTGACAGGACCAAGAATATTTTGAATTAAGATTGGATATTACTAAATTGTTTAATCCCTAACCCTTCAAAATGGCAACACACTGACACTGTGTTTCCATAACTTAGAATTGGAACACTTATTGCTGTTAATTGTGTTATACGATGCTATTTTCATCTCCTGCACATGTACACTTGGTTTGACAACCCCTCCCCAAAAATTTATACATAATGTTGCCAATTTGAACCCCTTCAAAAAGTATTTTTGCTCTGAAAATGCTTGTGAAAAAAATAGTATCAGCCATGAGTCAATTCAATAAAGGCTTAATACAAAAGGGTGCTCCCTTTTGTATTAACATGTATTTATGGCAGGAATGAAACGTTTTGGGTACAAGATGATCATAAGACATTGGCAGGGTAATGGTAAACATTTGACAATGGACGAGCGTTATCATTTCAACCCAGCCCATGACTTGATAGCCATGTGACTCACCACCACAAAACAAGGATAAAGGTATTAACTCATTATTATGATTCCTCGATAATGTCAGTCCTATAGACTTAACACAAGGACTGTCAGGTTCCCACCAGCTCAGGGTTATTATAGATGTGACTCAATGAGCAAATTTATCAGTTTATCTGCATTAAAGTTTGCTATTGCATGTCATATTTTGGGGCTGGTAGCAAATGCAAAACATACCGAAACATAAAAATATAAATGTTCATATATATATATATATATATATATATATATATATATATATATATATATGACATATTTATGAACAGTATTTAACTCCAAATAATATGCTTTATTTGTAATATTTGCAAACATCACACTTTTGACGAATTAGCACAAAAATAAATACATATTCCTGTCTGATGATTCATTCTGGTTTTGTGGGGATGAGTCACATGTATGAGACCATATCAATATAATTTTCTATGGAGGAACATACCTTGCAATCAAACATATTTAATCATCAATCTCAAATGAAATGTTTGTTTTATCATAGAAAAAGAGTTACAATGTACCTAACACACATAATGCAATTTCATGGCATGGTGGTGCTAAGAAATTGCTTTTATCAATCTATCTGTAAGATATATTCCCCCATGAATATAAACATATAAAAATATATATTTTTTGGAAAAGATTATACCCCATTTTCAAATAAATTGTTCTGACAGGATTCTGGATATGTTACTGCTTATCAATTAATGTTGGATGAAGAAGTTGCTATACGCTCCATTCTTGTGTTTGAATCTTGTGAAGTGATTGTTTATATCACAGCACAATTGAAATGTATAGATGAATAAAAAAAATGCTAGTTCCACTATTATATTCGATATGCCATCAAATGAGTTAACAGATTTGCCTCAAGGATGTACAACTTCCCCAAAAGGTTCCCGTCCATCCAAACACTATTAATACAATTGAGCTAAACCCCACCTCACCCACCCACTCCTCTATGAAGACCAATGTTACATTCCAATTGGAAAAATCATGGACATTTTATGATTATGCAATAGATAAACATATATTACTCTACATGACCATGGCAGATTTTAATTGAATCAGTATGAGATTCAAACAAACCACAAATACATACTGTACATATACGCATGACTTTCAGGCTATCGGATATTTCAAAATCAAGATACAAGCACCACAAATATTCATTTAGGTCTGAAGCTGGTAAGACTATTACTCCACTGCTCCAAATATGGGAGATGAGAAGAAGTAGAGGATGATTGGTCTGGTGTGTCCAGACCTGTTTTTTTGTATAGATTGGATAATAAAAATGTCCAACAGCATGGAAACCAGGCTATGAAGAAACAGGCAACTGTTTCAATGTTACTTCACAATGCCAGCATTGAGGAAAAGGTCAGAATAATTGAGATATATAGATATATTGCATTTAAAGGGAGTATACTGTACTGGGAAGACAAAAGGCCTTCAAAAGGTGATCGTGAGCAATCATCTTGCCAATGGTCTAAAATAACTTTCAGGAAGTTTCTACAATGGACAAAACATGAATTTCAGACGATTAGCAAGATGACTGCTCACGCTCACCTTTTGAAGGCCTGTTTGTTTTCCCAGTACAGTATACTCCCTTTAATACCAATATAATACCAATCACCATTCTCAAAGAATGCTTGAAGTCCCACCACTCTATACATGAATGTCATGTTTTGATACTTACCTTTAAACCACATACTCTTATGTGTATGGGAACATTCACATCTGAGACCATGTGTGTATCTCTGAGTTGTATGTTTTAAAAGTGATTGTTTCTGTGTGTTATTTGTATATTGCTCTTGCATGTCTATATGTTTTGTCTAGCGGTGGTAAACATACATACATACATACATACATACATACAAAAATACAAGTATCACATACTTCATTCATATCACAATTATACAGTGTAGAGAAAACACAAAACACATACAACATGCATAATGAGGAAATATTCAACTTATTGAACACAAACATTACAAAACACAGTTGCATTCACACCCCAAAAATGGCTATTATGATAGTTTCAAAACAGCTATTTTCAAAAACGTTGTCCTCTCATGTACTTATCAGTTGTTGTTGTTGTCTCAAGTCATATGACCTGATATGTATTTAGCTACAGAGTAACTGGAATCATGTAAAGTGTAATGCGGCATTGACTTCTTGATTTTATCTGAGTTCATGTGATTATGTGAGTCCAGAAAATAATGTATGTATGTAAATGAAAATGAATACAGATCAGGACAAACCATTTCTGGATGAGGATGCAAAAACTGGAGTCATGCCAAGAAATAAACATCAAACAAATACACACATTTAACACAAAGACAGAATGACAGAAACACAAGGCAAAACATGTTGTGCATATTATCCAGCTTTATGTCCCCACTTTTTTTTTATTATTAATAATTCATATAAACCCATACACTCTTGTGATTGACATGGAAGTTTATTATTTTCTCAGGAAGACTAATCAAAGGCACGATAGTGGAAGTCTGGTATAATGTCTTATGTTACATATCATTCAGCCAATTCAAGATTAAGCACGAAACATACGCAACCATGAAATGAGAAACAATCCATTATAGAAATTAATTCAGCTAATACCACATACTATATTCTGGAGCAGATCCGTCATATACAAAGGGAAGACTAAACTGGCAAGTTCCTAGCTCCATCGAGTCAGTGATGAAACCTGATTTACAGTTGAACCCCCCTGAAACAAAGCACCCCTCAACTCAATGAGAAGATACATGAATTATTCTCATATCCAAAAGATCAAAACAAACAATGATCTCCCCTCTTACATTTTTTTACCTGAATCATATTTTCTTGGATACCATGTATTTCAACATACTACCAGTTCTACCAGTTCTTCATGTACTCCAGGGAAAACATTTAATTGATACAGTCAATTATGGATACATAAACAAAATGTAACCAGAAATAATTATCAAGGAAATATTATAAAGCAGAGAGGCAAATTAAGCTACCTTGTGAATAAAGCGAAAAACCCTTTTCATATAATGAAACATAATATGATTTTACATACTGTATGAATAAAATGATACTTACATGTACGTTTAAGATCAAACAAGGAGTTCTGCAATGCAATGCAAATTTTCATGACCTAAGCTGAACCAATGCGTACAACGGACAGTGCATGCCATTCTTCTTGCCAAAGCTATGGTTAAGAGCAATGCTAAGAATTGATTTTGAACACAAGTCAGTATGCCCTGTATTTGGAATTTTGATGAATTGCAGCTTTTCCATATTAACTGATACCTAATGGAATTACTTACTGTTTGAATAATTCATAATTTCATAACCAGCACAATTCTTCCATGCAATCATAATATAAAGTGCATTGATGTCTACTTAACCAGCCCTGAAATGCATTCTCATTATAGAAATCTGATCTGTATAATCCTGTACATCTAAAGCGCCTCCCTTACAAACAAATATAATATTCAGTGTACATTTCAGTGTACAAGCAGCTCCAGAAAAAGAGACGGCCACATCTAGGCATAGCAAGATACAAAAAGTATCATTATGCAAAATTGGTCTCTATAAAAATCTAAGAGATAAATTCACATGCATATATTTTGCAGACATAACTGGTTTAAGTCTGAGATTTTTTACTGGGGGTAAATTCCATCTAAGCATTGTTTGAAGGCTTAATAGCTCTTTTTGAATATTTGCTTCATTCAAAAACCCACAGAGTATAGAGAAATGTCAATCTCATTGCATTTTGCTGATTCCTCAAGTTTTAATATTTCTTTAGCTACATACATGGCTTCCATGCATCTTTTAACTATCACAAATCTCTCAAATACAATATACATTTCTGTTGGAATTAAAAGAAATTTTGCGTATATCACCACTCCATGGTTTTAAATGTTTTTGTTATAGGAATGGCCTTCTTTGAGTTGGCTAAGTTATAATTTCTACATGTATATACACAAGCTGTTATATCGCCTTTACCCTTTCTGTGAAAAAAAAAATCAGCTCCTTTATCATGCAGCCTATAATACCACAACCAGTGTACAATATGGGGTATAGAGTAAACTATTCAAAATATATGTACTATTAATATAATCATACCCACTGACATTTTCATGCATAGAACATACATTTTTACAGTGTAAAAGAAAGTCACATTTGCATTAACACATAATAAAAATATATTACTACATATATACTGTATGTACCACATATGAAATATATTTACAACATATGTCTTTTTCATATAAAAATCAAAATTCCCCAATAGACCATAATATCCCTATACAAGCACAGAACAAAACTCTTCTAAAACCATGTCAACTGCATGAAATATAGCATACTGAAGCACTTGTATAAGTCATTTTAAATGACATAATCACTTCTGCATTTGATAGCATATAGTATGTAGAACCGTATATCATTGAGACCAGTTGCTTACAGGTGATTTATTATACATTCATACCCAATAAATCATATAAAATAGCATGGTACGATGAAACTTGACTTGATAATTTACCTTAAACATGACAAAATATTTGATCAGAGACCTAATAAGCTGGTATTTCTCCTGCTTTGAGTCAAAATATTTTGTAAGGGTAGATAGAGATGGTGTATGAGTATGATTATGCCACAACAAAGACAGGGGATTAGGATAATGTGTGATAAAATGGTAGGATGGCTACAAAGAATGCTTGGACACACTTCAATCTGCTGATGAAGAAAGACTGAACAAATGCAAGTACAGGAGACATGGAATGTATTATTATTAACAGTCGAACAAACATGAATCCACAGTTGTTTGTCCATTCTGAAATAATAAAAATAATGAAATACTGAGAGTATTATACACATCAGTTTTCTGCTGGTAAATCATATGATTTTGCTTGTTTTGAAATCATCTCCAACACAGAGAAATGTTTAATTTCTCGATTGTGGTGAGGTATTGCCATGTGATACGCTCCCCTATCACTATATTGGATGGGTTAAGCCTCTTGGCGATCCATTCAAATGACGATCCAACCAAAGGCTATTCAGTTAGTACACAACGGGTGTGGGTATGGCAATGAGAGAGTTAATCAACGAGAGCCAAAATCGACAGACAGGAGATTGCCTGATATGGAGGCCACCCCTTCCCTGCGCCTTGGCCGGGGGGAGACGGAGCCAGTGAGGGAGGGGCGGGGGCTAGCCGAGCCTCTCCGCAACACGGCAGGCGAGGCCGGCCTCGAACCCACAATGCCATTGAAACGATCTCGCTGCTGCATGAGATATAAGCGGTTGCGAGCCGCCCGGGGGCCCATGGCGCCCGGGAAGAGCAAGTCATGCAGTCGGAGCGCGCCGCTCGGTCTTCGGTTCTTTGGGGAGAGAGGTGGATGAGAAGAAGGGGTGGGGGGGGGGGAGGGCGGGACAAAGAAAAAAATAGAACAGGAACATGCAATTAAAGCACACAAAGCATGCACTGACATTACTACATTACCTGGAGCAGTGCAGGGGGGTGTTTCACCAAGCTGTTCATAAGTTACAAACGACTGTACGAACGACTCGTGATCCCTTCTTGTGCTAAATCAGATTCTCAATGAACAAAGTGTAGTAACGCATTTAGCAAAAGAGGGGATCACCAGTCGTTCGTAACTTACGAATAGCTTGGTGAAACACCCTCCAGGGAAGTCTCAATACCAAATAAAGGAGAAGGTTATTTCATAAAACACCAGGCAGCGACATCCAGATTTGATCTGCAGTCATCTCTGCTTCTGCTCTCATACACTAGTATACTGGACCAAAAGCCGACATGACTGCGAACAAATCCAAACATGAATGTGCAGTGCATTATGGGATAGCTTCTCCTGATATGAGGTAGGGAGAATTGCTTTGATACTCTAGCCTTTTTGGCAACTAACCTTTGATGGAAACTGATAAAGATCGTAATTTTGATTATCTACCTAAACGTGAATTTGATTATTTTTTAATCACTATAAAATATATGGCAATGCAGTGGTTACCATGCAATTACCAAATTGTGATTAATTTGTGGAAGGAGGTTAAAGAAAAATAAATGATAAATGATGTAGTTAGTAGCAGGATGTTAGTGGTGGGAGGGATGTGAGTATGTATAAGGTAAAAATTGATCTTCCTAGTAGATCGCACAGGATTGCAGAGTCTTCAGTAAGGAGGGTGTCATGCAGCCAGTTTCACCGTTTAGTAGTGCTTCTTCTCAGTCCGAACATGCCTTGGAAGATGCGGTTCATTGGGACACTCATCTATAAAGCCGGATAGAGAGAGGGGGGAGGGAAGGGGGTTTGGAGTGGGAGTGAGAAAAGAGTACCATGCACCGTGTGTGGTGATAAGCCAAACCACCTATCCGTATAAGCATGGCATGCCTATACGGCAGAAGTATGCATGATCTTTATCACCACTGTCTATATGAAAGCCCACCAATTCATTATCATGTCAAAATTAACTCTTCCGTTACCATGACGATGTGTAGAAAGCCAATACGATTTCCAAGGCCAGGTTATGAAAGGATTAAGCAAAATTCAAGAGCAATTTTTGTAACAGAATGCTTCTATTTGCACTCAGAGATGGAGGACACAATTGGATAAAGCCTATGCATTGCTTACGAAACTTGTTTGTTTCTTCTTGTGTTAAACTGCTGTGATTTGAACTTTTTCACCAAATTCAAAACATTTTAGAACCCACTTTGCAGATTAGTTACAGACATTCAAGTCAGTCTGCGACCCATATATATATTTACATGCTGGTCTGAAACAAATATTTAGTCAATCAGCTTTTACACCAGTTTTCACATGAATTTAAATGTTAGGATCACAAACAAATTTGAGAATTTTGAATAAATCTCTGACACTCCTTTGTTCTTTTCTGTACACATACACATCCGTTTATCCCGAAAAGAACTCTACAACAGAATGCAGTGTTTCTGACATTTATATAGGTGCCACATTGAAGCACGCTAAAGCCTAAATCAAATTCAAGCAAAATTCAAACAGTGCTTGCATTCAGACACTAGTTATACAGTAATAACTCTTTGTGTGACACCTGTGCAATTTTGCATATGAGTCATGATTCATGAAATATGAATCATATTTCATAAGAATTCCATTAAGCAGCATTTAATATGCCGCACAAGAGGTTAATAAGCAACTTAAAACCATACTGATATAGTTAGAATGTTTAGTCAGCCCACTCAGATATCGGCAGTGAAGGAAAATGTTCTACCAGTGAGGCACCCGATAACCACTGCATCTATCAGTAAAATGCGATCATTCACGATTTCTGTAAAATCATGCCCACTTAGGGATTATTCTTAAAAATCAGGTCATATTCACATCAACAGGTTATATCTCCTATTGCATGATAACTCTTCAATCATCATACAATAGTTGAATAAGACTAGAGATAGCTGCTCTTTCTTAAATAAACAAATGATTGCACTCTATCTTGTCCAAATCTTTCCATTCTGAGAATATACAACCACTTTTTCAGGAGCGTATAAGAGCATAGCATTGCACTGACTGAAATTCCAATTCTAAATATAATCATTCAATTCAACCATTCAATCTGAATATGATACATCTATATCATGAAAATAATATCAGAAATTGAAGATATCAATAAAATATCTTATATACACGGGTGGCAATATAAACTTCAATAAAGCATATGCAGTTAAAACAAACAAATCATTATTCACAGTTATCATTAAATAAGCCTGTATACAATATAATTCCATTAAAGAAAATGTAAGGTAACCAAAATACCCAGATATATAAACTACGACTCCAGTGTTAAACATCCACATATTGACTCATGAAAATATACTTAACAGTACAGATGGAAGACTGATATATTTACATAATACTCTCATATGGATTAGGTTGATAGCAATTACTGTGTTAATAATCTGCTATACAATGTTAACCATTATAGGCACAATGAACTTATTCCATATAAGGTTCAGCAACTTCATATCAGCTAGAATCCTCTTGCTCTTTCCTCGTTTCCCAGCAGGGCAAAAATCCTTCATAGAAAAAAAAAAACTCCAGGCATGCAAATAAAGCTTAATTGAATAAAGCTGTACCTATAAATTGGTAAATATTGAACCACATGTGGAACATGTTAATTGTGCCTTCACATGAATATATACACATATGGATTATCATTACATATAAAGCAAGCCTAGATAGAGCTCAGAAATGGTAACCATGAATTGACATGCTTAAAAAATACTGTACAAGAAAGGAACACACCTCCTCAACATGTGTGTTGGGGAAAAAAGATAATACTTAAAGCAGTTTGTTACATCTCAGAAGCAGAAGCTAGAGGCCCCGCACAGACAGACAGACAGACTGACGTACACAAACATACAAAGTTTTGCCAGCTGGAAGGAGAAAATGCAGCATTACTGAAGTGCAGGTTGGTCTGATTCTAGCCGTGTTGGACTACCATGGATTAAGGTTAGGATTAGCATGGTTAGGGTGACGAAGGGATCAAGAGATGATCTGTGTGGATGAACACGGATTAAAATCTGGTCTCCTGGGGGGTGTCCTCCTCCAATTCCTGATCTGTGCCATGATTCTATGGAGAGCAAACGGGACATGCACAGAGGGGTTAAAAGTGCAATGACTGGTAAGGAATAAGCCTTATCATGACCCCTGACCTTACGTCATAAAGAGCGACAGATACAAGAGGCATGGGTGAGTGGGATGATGAAGGAAAAATATGGATCCATTATTTTACAGTTGTTACAGAAACACAGACAAACCATTGTATGAATAATGAAATATATATTGATAACACATATTACGACAATGTAACTATCATGCATGAATATGTTGTCTGTGTATGTTGTTTTTAGTAGTCTACAATAAATCAAATGATTTAAATAGAAGGGTAAATTATATCACACATGTGATTGATTTTGATACAATCTCTCTCTCTTTCACTCCTGTCTCCTTTCTCCCGTCTTTCTTATCTTGCACAATCATCTTTAAGAAGCTGCAATACCCTATCAGACTAAGGTTAGCAATACATGCTGGAAAGCATGGAAGATCTCAAATCTTAAGTCTGAAGCAACTATCATCTGCACATTGATAACAAATATCACATCTTTCAAAGTTCTAGGTTTGAGGCAGATATAATCTAGTGCAGCTTTTCAATTTTCTTATCTTACATCTTAAGCAAACACATTTGTTCCAACAATATCACGTCTGTGAATGTTTCAGGTTCTGAGGCAAATTTAACCTAGCACAGTTTTTCAATTGTCTTTGCTACAATTTGAAACTATACTACATCTTTAACAGATGAGCCCTTTCCATTAGCAAGCAGCTTGAGGCCTAGGGGGGGGGGGGGGGTGCATTTTCGGGGGCTATTTTTTAAGCATAATCTTATGAAACAAGCAGCCTTAATCCTATGCGTGCCAGACAAAATGGCATTCTGTTGGACTTGTGTGTATACTCCTGAATAAATTTACATGTGTCACCCAACAAGTTACTTAGGTTTTGCATTATAGGGGTCAAAAATATTGTTCACAGGGGTTTGTGATATGTTTTTGTGCTCTTTTGGACATTGCGAAGGCTAAATTGCCCTGAGATTATGTGTGATTTGTTCACTGTTCAATATTATGAATGTTTAAACTAAGTATATTTTTGTTAGTTGACCAGCGAAGCATAGCAGGAATGAGATTGATGTAAACCTGAACAAGCCGTCACTGAGCAGATATCAATTCCCACCACCATAGTGCTCCCATAGCAATGACTAGCAACTGCTTTTAAGTACCCCACAACCAATGCCTGAACTACCCCATCAAATAAAACCAATGACATCTACTTGCATGCAGTCCCATTAATCTATTTTCATGTCATTCACATGAAGCTGAAACACCTTAAACCAAAAACCAGCCTGTCTCACAGTAGTAACCAGCATGCATGCAATTAGAAGAGATCTACCTATCTATCTGAATGCGAATCATCACTGTTCCATCACTTTGCAGGAATGCATTTCATCCTTTGGATATTGCTCTTACTATTGCATATTACTTCTACTTCAGAAAACTGAATGACCTTGTCAGACTGTCAATATTTTACTCAGCACTCCATGTGATTTATATCTACCGGTATAAAACTGGGAAACTGTTTCAAGACAATTCTATGAAATAGTTGGTTGAGCAATCTGAAGTATGGTTTTATAGCTCCAACCCAACTATACATCTTAAAGGGAACTAATTTCTTTTTAATTTTTTTTAATGATGGCACTTTATAAGCTTTAAGCTTTTAAAAAGCTTGTAAAAAAATCTGGCAAACTATTCTGCTCATAGTCTTCAAGAGTCAATATATATGCATATAAGCTTTCTATCTCTACAACATTAATTTTACGCATATAAAGTCATTTGATTTTAAAAACCATGACAAGTTTTCTATGTTGACACAAACAGGTACTGCATCTTCTATCACATTCATATTGCACATGTTTTGATTGCACATAACCACTCCTACTTCCCCTATGCAGAGCATATAGTTAAAATATATCATAATCATACGTTTTAGTTTGTTAATGCTAAATACGGCTCTAAATACCATCTCTGATCAGTGAGCGTGGTACACCATTTATGCAGGGATACTGTGTATTAAAACAGCCTGATTAGTAATGCACTAAGTTTGGTATTACTGTAAATATTGATGCGTCATTTAATTATTCCACCAGGATCTGCCAGAATGTTAATTTGTTTCCTTCCACCGAGTTTAGTTGGCCCATGTCCAGCAAACATGTGGTGATTCATTCAACAATCAAAACAATCTTGGATATAAATATGTCATTTGGCAACAACAGGACGTCCACAATGGTCGTCGTATGAATGTATTGCGAGCTCTCCTAGTTTCTGGCACCGGACATTAGTGGGTTGACATGAGCAGGATGCTCCTAATTGCCAGAATTTGACTTGAGATACAATTTTGATTGTTATGAATCAGACAAATTTAACCTTATTGAAAAGAAGCAACTTGTAGATGTGTATTCATTCTGACCCAACATGATAGTGCTTGATTTCAAGATATTTTTTCTTTAAATCTTCTTCTTTAGAATCTTGTCAAATTGCAGTTGCTATAACAAGATGGCTTTGT
This sequence comes from Arbacia lixula, assembly GCA_963669155.1. Taxonomy (NCBI): domain Eukaryota; kingdom Metazoa; phylum Echinodermata; class Echinoidea; order Arbacioida; family Arbaciidae; genus Arbacia; species Arbacia lixula. The sequence goes on from OZ022588.1 coordinate 9,509,541, forward strand.
AAAGGAAGGATTGTTAAATCTTCCTACCAGGAGCTGTCATCAGCTTTTACCTCTTCCAGGATTTTGTTTTGATTTTCAGGAATGGAATGACATTAATAAATCCGTCTTTGTTCTGCACTGAATCACCACATGATATGCTGCACGCCTGGCACCCTTCCTCCAAAAGAGGGTAGTCTCACACTACTACCTCGTGGTACGTGGGCATGTTCTCGGACTCATCGTCCGCGTCCTCAGACGCCCCTGTGAGGGGGGCACGGCGCGCCCGCTCCTTGGCCTTGCGCTCCTCGGCTTTCATGAGGTACTCCTCACGCATCTGTTCCCTAAGCTGCTCAGGAGTAGGAGGAGAAGGGAGAAGGAAGATCAAGGCTGGATATGTTAGGAATGGGGTCACACAAACAATACACATCTCTATTACTGGGTTCATAGGAGTCTACCATTACTGGCAGAGGGGTGCTTATTAGTGAAGCGGGAGGGGTGTGCATTTGGCTATGGGAATGCAATACAATACACATACAATAAATCTCTCCAGTACCGTTTCCATTGGAGTCAACCATAACTGGCAGAGGGGTGCTAATTAGAAGAGGGGGGAGGGGTCAGGATCACACACGCGATAGATATCTAAACACAACACATTTACAAAGGACACAATCGGGTATTAGGTGTCATCTGCTTTCTGAAATGAAACAGGACACAAGTCCCAAGAAAGAAAATGTTAATACTAAGACATTTTTTTTTTACAACATAACAAGGTTCAAAGTGGGAATTATTTCTAATTATGTCTACATTTACAACAAAAGCATCAAAAAACAAGTTGAGATGGCAAAGGCATGGGAAAAAACACAATACAAAGAATGGAGCAAATGGCTCCCATCTCTGTAGGACATCAAAAATGTGATTACAACGATGCAAGAGTGACTGGCATATCTTGTCAAAGTAAAACAAAAATGGAGTCACAAGAGGAGAGAATTAAACCTAACATATAAAGACAGCATATCTTATGCTGTAACAAAATGTGTAAGTAAAGTTATGAATTACAGAAATTAGAAAATGCATTCTGATTTTGCATAAGAAAAGTACAATTCAAGATTGGATACTTATAAACCCATTGAGCTGAAAAAGGGAATATACATTGTAAATGCATAACACACAGACAGTGAGCCAACCACCATAATTATAGACACATTTATATTTTATATTTTTGAGCCCAAACCCCAACATTTAGTGATTATACTTGTGATGCAGATGCAGAGGAATGCTTGAGATGTTGACAGTGATAACCATGAACCGATGCCCAAAGCTGTTGTGAAGTTGCGAAATGAAGAAGATTGAAACGATGCGCTTCATGCTGCGAAAACATGTTTTTCCGCGTCCGATATATCAACATGATCTTTTGTCTGTAGTTCAAACTTGACTATGCGTTATTGCAGAGGTGTTTGTGGAGGTCCGCATCCTTGCTTGGCAGACTCGCGCAAGTGTAGAGCAATATAGGCTACTGCATGGTAATCCAAACTCAAAACTCAATTACCTACCAAATGAACGCAAGCTAACAATCGATTGCAGTTAACCCTTCACGTGCCAGAAAAAATGCTGCTCTATGAGATTTGTGTGTAGTGATGGAGAAATAATTCATGAGTGGTACATAAAAACTTTGCAGCCACGATTCTTACTAATAGATGCAGATGAGCCAAGACTCCATGCCTCTTCAGGGTTTGGGATGTCATGTAGAAGCCTTCTTGCTATGGTGAGGAGCCAATGTTCTATCCTTGGTGTCATCCTTGTCTGAGGAAGTCATTTTCTTGTTTTTATTCTCATTAGATGAGATATGCTTGCGCACGCTGAAGAGTAGCATTGACCTGTGATGGGATTCCATTTTCAATATATGGGACTCCACTGCTCAGTTTCAGAATGCAGCAATCGTGATGTGTTCTTGAGTTGATGTTACTCTACAACGTCATTATCAATATATGGGACTCCATTGTTGAATTTAAAAAAGCAGCAATCATGACTATGGTACTTGAGTTGCGTTCTTGCATGATATTTCTCCCACGATGCTCTCTGTTTTCCTTTGAAGTTCCGCAGACATAGCATTCCGCAAAAGTGGGGAAGATGGGTAGAGAAGAGCGCAGAATAGTAGATCTCCTGTCACCAACCCGCATGCTTTATATACAAGCTGATGGATATATACACCAACATTAATAATACCATGAAAACCAAAGTACAATGTAATTACACCATTTTAGTAATAGCATACCTACCATTACAACATAAACTTTGCACATGTCATTTCAGTCTGTTCAGTGTACTCCAGACAAACTCAATTTAATGTATGTTACAAAATAGATATTTGACATCAGGAGGGCATTTCATGAACATTTTTTGTCTGACAAGCTGTCTTTTTGCGACAGTTACCATAGTAACAGTCAGAGGCTAGTGCCTCTCAGCCAATCAAAACCGAGGATTTCACTGAAGTTGTCAGCACTGACCATTTGGTCAGCACTGACAACGTTCATGAAATGCCCTCCAGACCTGATGTCTGCTTTAAACACAGAGAGAACTAAATACCTAAGTATCCCCGAGTATTTCAGCAGTAAACAAGCACCATCAGTCTATATATAAGCATATTATCTGAGTTGAGCTACAAGTGCCAATACATGCTATATATCACACATTTCACTTTGAATAATTGATAATACAACAATAAAACAGAATCAAGATCATAGTCACATACCCATCACCAGCAAAAATGCATTATAGCATTTTCAAGAAATAACCAAACAATCCCTGTACTGAATAATTGCACACCATATTCCACCAATCACAAGACAAAGACACATCCATGGACAGACTGACAAACTGACAGACAGATGGACAAACAGGACATAACAAACTAAGACACAATATCAAATGCAAGTTTTATGAGAGTGTAATATATGTGGATAGTGTTAAGAATGTATCGTTGGGGATGTAGAGAGTGGTGAAATATACAAACTTTGAGTACATGTGATGATCATTAATTTATGGAGAAAACATTACATTTATATTAACACGGAATGCTGCATTTCTCAAAGTTCTCATTGAAACAGTCGCATGTTACTTATCCCCTTTCATTTCGAGGATATATGAATTCAAACACAAACACGTATGAAATATAGAACAAATTGAATATGGCATACTCGACGAAACTCATCGGAAAAGGTGTTGTGGTAGCGCGGGTCGTTGATGTCGAAGTCGGGATACTTCTTGTAGAGGTACTTGAAGTAGACCAATTCCTGATAGAGAGGGTAGGAGGAGCATGCAGAGAATGGGGTCCCACAAAGACACTGACAAGGTTTGACACGGCAGGCACGGCACTCACGGCACAGGGCGCAAGCATGGGAGCACCGCACGGCATGGGGGCTTATACGAGGCAGAGCCATATGTCAGGCGGTGCATAGGCGGTGCCAGCATCTTGTACAATGCGCCATCTACCAATATAAGGGATGGTGGTGGATGGTTTGAGGTACTGTGGTACAGCATGTAACGTATACATGTACCACAGGGCTTTTCATATGGTACCTTATACCACATGATGTTGATTCCTTGTGGCATTTGAGGTACAATGCAACATATGTGGCAGGCCATATGGTACCGCATAAGGTTCCAAATGACATATACCATAACATATGACAAATTTAATGTAATTTGGTACTCATTGGAGGAGACCATATGGTACCACACCATATAAGCCTACAGAGATAGATGGCACAATGTACAAGGTACCATATGCCAGCGGTAATATCCACATTGCACCATTCGCTACATAGGCACAGTGCAGTCTGCCAATGGCACTGTGCACCGCCCCATGGCCAAGACACGCAGATCAAAGCACCAGGTGCATGATGGTGCAATATGGTGCTAAGTGCTGTGCTATGCTGTGCAGTGATGGCCACTGGAGCATGTAGCACACAGCTAACACCTTGTGTTAATAGTGCTGAACACGGAATGACACACAGCATGCTGGACAATGAGATGCACATATATAGCTCTCTGCAAACTACCAGCGGTGCAACCTAAGAGTAACTGTGGGATTAACTTAAAGTGATAATTTAGGATGAATTAACTATTAATGCTCTTATCTTTTTTCCACATCTTTGATACTTTCCTATCAAGATAACTGTGACGTTAAAGATGGATAAAGCTTTTTTAAAAAAGGGTGATAATCTAGAATGAACCTTTAAGATTCTTAGCTGTGCATATAGAAATTATGATGTTAAATATAGATATAGCGACTTTAAGAAAGGTGCAAATTTAGAGTGAGGTAACCTATATGTACAGGAATAGCTTTACACATAATTTTAATAAAGATAATTGTGATGTTTAATATACATGATACTCCTTTTCTTAAAAGGATAACTTTGAATGAACTAACCTATATACATATATTCATCATACTATATACATAAATTTATGTATATATACATGAAGCTTCGCATAATTATGATCCTTTAATATCCATAAAATTGTCATTGCCAAAAACATGATGAAGCTATTCTGGAAATGTACAATGAAAGCCTGCAATATATACCTTATAGAGACAAATATTCCATATTGAAATCTGATTTTTTTTCTTTTGATTTGCAGGTAGCAAATATTGACAGAAATCATATCATATTTTGGTGTAATAAAGATATGTCATATACGCAATGTATTGAGCATTGACCTTGCTTGTACTGATTAATCTCCAAATGGAATAGAGTTCTGATTGCTATATAATAAATCAGATGTAATTGATATATAATTTCATCTTATGGAATGCAAGTTTTATATGATGATGATGATAAACTGAGGAGTAATTTCTGGTTCTTCTGAGCTATTTCTAGCATAAATGGAGGCATTAGTTGATGAACAACATGCAGCAAGACACTACATAGGTATGAGCAAAGGCATCTCAGCATGAAAGGATACAATAAATGTGGACATACAACCCAGAAAACTTCACCAGTTTGCTGTCAAAGGCCTCAATATTATGAATCTGATGACGCAATAAATGCGTAGGAATATACTTGAAATTGGATCGAGTGTAATGTGTAAGTTCTTTATTTTTGGAAATTACATCGTTGATAGCAACATGATGTTGACATACGATACAACAATTTTTTTTTGCCAGTTTGATGTCATAGACCACAATATAAAATTAATTGTTCACACAATGAGTGCTTGTTTATTTTTGATTGGGATCAAATTGGTATCGTGTGTACACTTCTTTGTGGAAATTAAATTAAAGCATTGATCACAGCTACCTTTTGGAAGTACAATCTCCAAAACAACATCCCGTTTTTCTGGGGAAGCCTATTGAAATAACAATTAATAAAATCCAATAATGAGTTCTTTACTTATAATACAATAATTGGAATCCAATTGAGTGTAATGTGTACACTCTTAATTTTCCGAAATTAAAAAGACACCATTGTATAGAACTTAATATGGACAAAGATTATTTTCTTTTGGAAGTTTGCTGTAGAAGGGCTATAGTGTAATTTATACAATCAAACAATAAGTGCTTTATAATACAGCAATATGTAATCTAATTATAAAAAGTTGCAATATGTAAATATACATGTACACACTACATTTGGAGGTAATTTAAACAAAAGACATCATCAAACATGATTTAAAAATGAGGCAAAGATGTCCGCATTTAGTGTAGCTGCAGCACTGCATATACTTGCATACAAAATGGATTATAGGTAACGAGGCGAGTTACTATGGGGAAATTCTATCTATCAAATGCTCTTGCACTGAAATTTCAACAGCAAGAGTTCTACTATAGATGGAATGGAAATGAAATAGCAAGGATTGCAGCTGTAGAAATTATCTACCTATGAAATCTCACAAGTACTGCAGAAGATTCATATATCTTTTTTTTTTTTTTTTAAATATAAGAAAGTATTGATTTGGTTGGTAATTACTCTATACAGTCGGCTGACTTCAAACAACATTGCCTCAAGAGATTGCTAGCTTATTCTTTTATTTCCATTGGCATTTGTAAGTGCTTGTATAGAACAATTTTTGTGTTTTTAAATCTGGAGATATACAGTAATTCTTAAAAATAGCAAGTATTGGGTTTTTGGTTGTAGAAATAAAGAAAATAGACCCACTGTTCGCTTAAGACCCTTTTTTACAGGGTAAATGTTCTATATCTATATAGCTAAATTTGGTGATACGCATTGCAAAACTGTTTGTAGGACAGTGATAAAGGCATCTTTAAATGCAGATCTTATTACTTTGCATTTTCTTTTTATAAAAGGAAGTACATTACACTTATATCTCCAAAGCAAATTCCATTTTTTATTGTATGTTTTTATACACACTGTAGGGAGGGAATTTTTATACATCTAATAGAAAAAAGGAACAAAATATTTTACGATGTACAGGACTGAAGAAATAGGATGAGAGGGGTAAGGACTGAAAAATTGGGCTAGGTTTATCCTATGAAGCTCAACGGACAACATAATGTATCACACAAGATGTGACCATGCATGAAGGCTAGTTCTCAAATAAAAATAAAGCAAAAAATGTAATTTCACTCTCGTCCATATCCATGCACGTTCCTGTTCATTTTGGTAAATTAAATGGAGGCTCATGTCTAGCCTCAAATTGATTTTTTCACTGACATTATTCCAACTCTGATAATTGGGGGAAGAGGCCTAAAGTATGAAGGAGAATTACCAAATTGGATATCAGAATATAATTTGCTCAGCACAGTATACTGTCAATTTGTATTAAAACTATGTGAAAGATTATATAAAGCTGAATCATGGTACATGTACTCAAAGTTAGCTAATGAAAAATGACCAAATATGTTGCTTATGCTATCGAAAGATTTTTTTTTAAGTACATGATTCAAATTTGATATATAATCTAATTTGGCTAAGGATATGTAAAATAAAAAGTATATGCACACACAGGGTAATATCATCCGTGTAATGATAAAACAAAAAGTTGATCTAAAACTCGATTGTGAAGATTAGGTATAAAAATGCATAACAGAAGTAGAATGTTAAACCTGTTATCGCTAAATGCAAGTGATATATGACACACCACGCAGATTACTGTTATTTGGACACGTTCTGGTCGTCCTCAATACGATTCAAAATTTAAGTGGAAAAAAAAAGAAACATTAAAAAGACACTAGTGGAATAAGCCAGGCAAAAAAGTGAAAATTGTTAGGGAAAGCTTTTGAGAAAACCAGGAAGATTGTTTGAGAGCAGGAGAAGGCAATTACGATAACTTCACGCATCTGTGTTACCCCATTGTGGATACAAAAGTCCGAGGGAGAACGAGCAAAAATGGAAGAGAGGAAAAAAATATAAATAAATGAACTCAAGTCCTCAAAAGAAAGAGAAGATTGTGTTATGGTGCAAGCTTTATACCGTCACAGTTACTCATTAGGTCAAATCATGTAGTAATGCCATGGGTATTACTATGAAACCAGAGATCACATAATAGTACATCTAAGTGGAATGTCATGTAAATGCTTTTCTTGATAATGTGAATAAAGCGAAACAGATTTGGGATGCATCCTACTTTCTGCTGGAACTACTAAAAAATAAAATACTGCAAGTTTTGGTTGCTTTTGTAAAAACTATTTAACTTGTTTACATGGTGGAACAAGGAATGCATGGAAATGGATGGATAATGTTGTGAAACTATGAAAAAAAAAAGAGAGAACAAATTTGCAATGGAAAGGACGCTGCGATGTACAGACATGCATGCTAGTGATTTTGGAGGGCTCCATTCTGAGGTGATGACATCAAGGGAGGGGAGGTCGACCCGGGTGCCATTCACCTCACCCACCGGCTTGGGGTGCCACAGACCCAGGCAGAGGACATGACAGACAGCGCCGCATTGGGTGGGGGGAAAGGAGGGGGGCGGGGCGGGGCGGGGGAGAGATGTGGCCAAGTGGTGGAGGAGACGGGGGGATAAATGTGGATGAAGCGAATGAAGACGACATGCACATTTGGGGGTAGGTTGACCACGCAGAAGACCATATATAAATATATACAGACTACTCGTTTTTTGGTTCTACCATCAAGGGGGATGAAATGAGATGAAAACGAGACGAGACGATCATTCCGTGACGACTTAAAAAAAAAAAAAAAAAGAAGAGACTTTTGCTCCTCAGAGTCCTTGTCCAAGTGATCGCATGGGGGAGAAAAGGAAGGAGGAGATAAGTCATGGATGATTGACGACGGTTGCTATGGGTGAGGAGACTTACCGTCCGGGCATGGCCATCTCGTTGGATCTTGGCCTTGTACTCTCTCCATGTCTCGTAGATCAGGAGGGCTGCGTAGATTTTCCCCACGGTCAACTTCTCCCCAATCAGCTCTGCACAGACAGGTCAACATCATAACAATGATCATGATATAAATACAAAAACTACACTGAATTTGTTAATATTACTATTCAAAGTCACATAGTTACACACAGTGGTAGAATTGTAGAAAACAGGTCTGCTTTAGCGTTGTAAATACTGAAGAAATTAAAATAATGAGACAAACCTAAAATGAATGTGTTAATATTATTGTTCAAAGTCGTGTAGCAACACAATGAGGTAGAATTGTAGAAAACATTTCTTAGTGTTGTAAACACTGAAGAAATGAAAACAAGACAAAAACTATAATGGATTTGTTGATATTACTATTCAAAGTCACGTAGTTACACATAGGTGGTAGAATAGTAGAAATCGTGTCTACTTTAGAGTTGCATATACTGATGAAAGTATTTACTGTGTGTGTATGTTTAATTTGTATGCTTGTTTACTTTGTGTATGGATGTGTATGTTATTGTATATTAATGTCAATATGTTGAACTCTCGTAGCTCAAGAGAGGGTGGGCAGAGTTTATGATAAAATCTACTACTACTACTGCTACTTCCACTTCTACCACTTCTACATGAATAAAACAAATCAACCCCTTTGGATAGACATTTTTAGATCAGCACTCACGGCATAAAACAAGATTATTTGGGGGTACCCAGCCACTGTATATGTGTACAGTGTGTGTTACCTTATTGATAAACAAAGGGTGGATATTGTCTAAATGGAAGTGAGAAAGGCCCTTATGGTTTCCTTATGCCAAGACTCTTACCGCTATCTGGTGGAACCAGGAGATCTAGTTTGTCCGCTGATAGGTGGGGCCAGAAACATTTGACAGCTTCTCTCAGCTCAGCGTCATGACGATCTCTGTCCGCCACTGTAAACAACAACAAACACACACAAACAAACTGAAATCACATGTTCTCCATGGTGCTAAAATGAATCAATACATAAAAACTATTCAGAACATACTTAGACATCTAAATCAGTCGTGCAAGATAACAAACACATTACACATAATATATTTGATAATATACAACATCGACTTGGCTGCCTTACCTGTTCCAATCTTGATGTCTAAGGCCGTTCTAATTAGCGCCATCAGTGTTGTTGTGAATTGCACCGTCTTTTGTTCATCCACTGGCATGTTCATTCGGATCAAACGCTGTAAGAGTAAGAGGAAGACCAAAATGGATTGTAAATAATTGTAAAAGAAACATAAATGTGATGTGATGATTATTCCGGCCAACTAAGTGAAGAATTTAAATAATTTCTCTGTGCTGTATCCTTTTCAAATCATTAAGACATTTCAAGAACTGTTAAAAACACACCTTTTCGAAAATGTTTTCTAGTGCTAATAAAATTTAACAATGCTGAACTTCTAATGTACAAACTGCTCTGGTATTTACTCAATAAGTGCATGTAGACATAATTATGGTATGCAAGTTATTAATCCTGTATCTTAGTATATATATATATCAGTATATTCCACAAATGTATATCTTAGGTGGGGAAGGTATGGGGGGGGGGGGGGGGGAGGTAATTGGCTTGTGCATAGTTGTCATGGTCTTTCGCTAAAATTAAAGATGACAAGGTTTGGTATCATCTCTTATTACCCCTGTCATCGGATGCTTGTAAGTCTTAGAGACACCTGCCCAATCCCAAGAGATTATTTGGAATCACGGCAGCCACTAAGGCCCACTCATTCCATTCAATCCCAATTTAACACCTGGATGGGGAGCAGCAATGTGGATGAAGTATTTTTTGCTGAATTACATAAGCACCATGGATAAGCTTGAACTTGGGACCTTGAGATTTTTTTAGTCACATTTCACGACTGCTATCAATACACCACAACATCTTGAAGATAGGCTAAGAGCACAACAGGAGTAAAAAGAACACACATTTACCTTATAGGCAATTCTGTATGGGCAATTCCTACCAAAGCCCACCGGAGGCTCTATGTTCTTCAGCATGTCGTACATATCCTTGTAGAGCACTCGACCACTGAAAGAGAGAACATGATACACCATTAACTCTTTGTGTGCTACATGTGACCTTTTGACAATTACTACACATAATTCCCATATACGAGCAGTTTATCTGGCATACAAGGGGTTAAGTGAAAATTTGAACGAAATCAATCCACCAAGTCTCAAGCTCCCTTAACCCAATGGTAAGTACAAATTGTTGCAATTTGGTATCTAGCTGTGCTCACAAGTTCTTGTGGCATTACAAAGTTAACCCAGATATCAATAGTGTCTCCTGATATGTTCAAATAATTTGTGTATTGCGGATTTTAACCCTCTCAGGTACTTGCCATGTAAAAGGTACTGCATCATCACACATTGAACAAGCTCATATAACTGGGAAGATTAAAGGGTAAAACCTAAAATGTCCTGCACAGTTTATAATCACACACCCAGTACACAGTGCAGTGTAGTGAGCATTACCCACAATGCTCAGAGAACCCACCTTCCTGTCGGGTCAAACGTGGCAGATTTTAATGATACTTAAATTTCTCCAAATACAATTAGCCTCTTCCAATATAGTGCTTTTAAAAGCATACAACTGTTGTCACGGCACTCGTAGTGTGTAGCGGGTGAATTTACCCAGAATGCTCAGGGTACCTACCTTCCTGTGGGGTCAAAGTTGCCCCAGATGCGGACATATTCATCCAGATGATGGGCACCCAGGATGGACGCATCTCTCGTCAAGTAGTCAAAGTTGTCCATGATGACAGCGACGAACAAGTTTAACATCTAATGCAGGGAAATAACACAGCAGAACTGGTTGCTATAGGCATATGCTAGTACCGTCTATGAGATTGGTGAATGCATGAATACTGTTTGTACTGCGGTTGTGGCATTATATCCATTGTTACATCAGCTTCTGGTTCTTAACAACATCACTCAAGTGAGACATTCACTGGTCTGACATTGTCTAGTGGGCTGGTGTCAGGCACTCCTAATGACAGTCCCCGCTATGATCACCTATGTTTGTTCTACCCTCATTGTTTAGAATCACCTTTGGCAAAGTTTGGTCAAATTTTTCATGAGTTATAACAGTCATAGCTTTGTAAGCAAATTATTCTTGATACTAATCCTAATGAAATATAATCATGTAGCTAGCTACTGTGTGAGCTGATATTTTCGTGAATTTCACGAAACACTGTAGGGCTGCTAATTTAACAACATGCAAAATATTGCTACATAATCCTGATCATTAAGCGCTGTGCGTGTAGAAGCGCTGTAGAACTCACGATGGCGTATGGAATAATGTACATACTACAGACGGTGCATGCGGTTGCATGCTAGCTACCATAGCACTGCAGCATACAATTCTCCCTATCACATATAGCTCTCCGAATCTGAATACGTGTGGCGCTCTAATTTTTTTACCTATAATTCTTGGGATATGAACTTCCGGTTCATGAACATTCTATAGCCATCGTCTTGCTTGTGTTTTTTCATTCTTTCATTAGTCCATCCACAATCAATGTTGAGGGAGGCAAAAACATCGCCGTGAGTGATTAATGGTATTCCTTTCTTCGTCCATGTAACAACCCTTCCATTTTAATATTACAAGGTTTATGAGGGTCGAAATTACAGATTCTGTGCGTGATTGCATGAATTGAATACGTACCAAACTCTTCCCGGAAGTATACGTCCCAAGAGCAATATCTCAGATATCCATATCGCGAGGTGATATCGCTTGATATCGACTATATGCGATAGGGAGAATTGAGCGAACATTTGTTTTCTCCAATCTGTATGTGTATATTCGATAGCGGAGGGGTGCATAAAGCGCAAATGTTGAGTGTCATTCGTGAAAACAACAACCTGCGAAAATGTCTGGAATCCCTTCATTCGGGAAAATATCCATAGGCTAAAATATAGGCTTATACGGTATGTTTGACTCACGAGGAACGAACACAGGAAACTGAAGCTGACGAAGTAGGCATAGGAGAAGTAGGATCCACAGGTGTAGCTTGTGATGATATGCTCCGTGCTGTTCTCGGCTACGGCGGCGCATGGAGCGTTTGGTAGGCAGCTCATCATGATGGACTGCCACGCCTCACCCGTAGCGCATCTATTGCGGAAAGAAGAGAATCTTCATTAAGTTAAGAATTGATCACATTTTGCCTAGCCATTTTCTCTGCATATTTTGCCACTACCCACTCGTACTCTAAAAAAAAATCCAACATATATATATATATATCTATACCACTGCTAGCTTAGCCTGTAGCACATCTATTACAGATTTAAGGCATGCACAAAAGAATCTTCATCAAGTTAGGAATTGATTACATTTTTTTGTAAACACCCCCCCCCCCCCTTTATACTGCCACTACCCACTAATGCTATAAAAAAACCCACCTGTGTACATACATATAGCCACTATATTGACCCATAACACATCTACCATCGAGATAAGGCACAATGAAAAGAATATTTAGGAATTTATTACATTTTCCTAGAAATTTAGCACATTTTGCCAATATGCCCCACCCTTATTTATTCTGTCATTATATACTAGTGCGGTAGAAAAACCTGGATTAGTTTGAATAAAAACACCACAAACATTCACACTGTTATGAAAAGATGTTAAGAATAACATATGTGCATGTTTTATTAATTATCAAATGGTAGTGCATCTATGTTCATCTTGAAGATCAGATGAAAAATCACAGAGGAAGAGTGAGGTAGAAAGAAACAATCTGAGAGAGAGAGAAGAAAAGAGAAAGAAAATGACAAATATATTTCTACATGTATAACCAGACCAAGCGAGGGACAGAGAGGGAGAATGAGAGAATGACATTTTGTTTAGAGGGAATACAGAGAGAGCATAGACTATGTGAATGTACATGATTGTGTGTGTATAAGGGGGATGGGAGTGAAAGAAGACTACACTCAGCACTGATCATAACTAGATTAAAAGCTGTTAATTACTAGCTTTTCCTGAAGAGTTGTGTAATAAATGAAAAATATAAGAATCATATAATTATTGGTACAGTGCATGTACAATTTTTCATTATAAAACACAGATGGATAATCAATAACACACTCACAGCAAGCACATGTTAACAACATCTAGAATACTGCTCCAAATCTAATATTTTTTATGTTATTTGATATCCAATCCAGTTCATCTTTCAGCTTCTCTAAATTCATATATGTCCTTCATTCCTAATAGGCATCATGGATCACTTTGCCTCTTTATTCACCACTATTTTCTCACAAACTAAATCATGAGCAGTTTTCACAAAGGTTAAATTGGACCTACATCACAATCAACTAATGCTTTAGTTGAACAAACCGTTTCTTAAGTGAACCTAAAGTCTCGACAAACAACACAAAACACAGCAAACGTAGGGAAGGGTTTTACTTCTTTTGTTTACCTGAAGAGCAACAACAATGCATAAAAGAAGACATGGAAATTGTTGTATGTGGTAATGGAGGTGTCGGGGTGAATTGCAATGACCCCAAAAATCTACAAGCCCCAGGATTGAATGCATGGAAGACAAAGATCGGAAGCAAAGGGAAGAAAAAAATGAACAAAATGGTTGTAAAAAAAACATGCAGAGAAAAGTTATGTGACATACATGTAGAGCATGCATGAGTTCTACCCTTCGCTGTGACTCTGCTCCTTAACTCTTTGCATACCAAGTGAAAATTTATTCACAAGGAATGCACAAAAAACCTATAAAGTGCCAATATGTCTGGCAAGCATGAGGTTAATGCCTAGAAAACAAATAAAAACCATGAAGCTATCCAGCAAAAAGGCCACTTATTTTTTGAATGGCTCTCCGCCATATATGACTTCAAGTAATTTGGGTGAGAAATTGAACAGAGCCACAAGAATAATGACTCAAATTGGCAATGCAGGACTATCTTTCTTTCATACAAGGTTTTGTGAATTATGCATGAAATGAACATTGACTTGAGCCACTAAACTGGAAGGGTGAAAACTCTGGCTGGTTTCATGGGTTTATCTGGTAGCAGGGTTGCAGATAAAACCAGAGTGGATAAGGTAGGACATGAACAATCTCCATATAAGTGCTTCGATCACTATCACAATGTAAAACTTTAGGACACTAATCAACTGCTCAATTACTCTGGATTGGGATTAAATACTCAACAGAAATCCACCACCTTCAAAACAATTAATGGTTTTAGCTTTTTGGCTCCAGTATGTTAACATTTCTTCAAAAGAAAGCGACAGGATTGAAACCGATATAAAAATGTGCAGTTTTGGTCGGAAAGAGATTTAGTTCATGCATAGATTTGATTTCGCAGCCGTATCTGTCCACAACGGATTTCATCTGTAAACCTGCTCCACTGGTTGCTATGGTAACAGCCCATGCCATGCACAATATGAAGCAACGAATGATGATGGCCAAAAAAAAAATGACACTGAGATGATGATGATGACGCAACCGAAGCCATGCTGAACAATAGGGGTTTCCCCCCTTCACCACTACCACCACCACCACCACCTCTGCCTCCACCCCCTCCCCCACCAGTGGGGAAGGGGGAGGGGGGGGTGGCACATGGGGGCACATTCCTACCTGAACAGCAAAAGTAAGGACATGATGAAGTGGTGAAAGTTGTTGTGCCGCGTTATCTGCGTACCGTCGGCTGCAGCTATGTTACCAAATATCTGTTGGTAGATGGCGGAGCATGGCGGGTTGGTTAAGAACACGAGAGGGCAAATAATCAGCCCGGTAAATTCACAGAAATGTGAAATAAAAAAACACACCTCTCCCTCTTATTCAACGACTACAATTCTAGATTGAAACATTCTTTGTTAATATCTGAAGTGAAAAAAGACCTATTCGAAGAGAGTAAATTTTGAGACAAATGAAATTACCATCATAACTGTATATCAACAAAAAAATACTTTCCTGTTCATATTCTGTAGTCTAAAGCTTATTAGCTTGTTATGTGCCAGTGATGTATTTTGCTTAAATATTACACTTGAACCCTGTGGGACAGGCCTCTCACTGACATACACAGTGCTGAATCTCCCCATGAATGTTTTTTCAAATCATCCACAAACTGTACAAGTTTGGATAAAATAGATGAAACTTCCGAATTATGTAGCAACTGTTCATTTGAGATTCGTTATATTCAGTGACCATTCCTGAGGATGATTAGATTTTTCTATCAGCTAATCATGATTACAGAGCTTATTTCTTCCCCTTGCTGATTGCAGTTGTGAAAATGGAAATAATCAAATGGTTCACAAAATTGTCCATTTATTTTGAAAACATTTCACCATTTCACCATCTAAATTTTCCTATTGGCTAAATGCTCATTCCTACAATTCTGAATGTCACTTTCCATTAGTACATGATTTTTTGTAACTTCTTAGATTAAGATTTACCTCACAATTATGACTGTAATTGTTGTGGGAATTGTTGTAATTGCAATTGCTGTGGGAAAGCATTCAAAAACACATTCCATGTTTATAACGTCTCCCACTCAGTAATACCTTACCTGTTATCCTCTGGGCTTTATTTTTATCATGAAATAATTGACATTTTAAAGACATGCAGATACAATCACAGGGCATAATATTGTAAGAGTAAATTAATAATTTTTGAAGTTTCTATATCAACATAGGAACATATCTACCAATATTAAAAATATAGCAAAAGTGACTTAAAATTCTAGTCATGGCTCTATATGTAACAATAATATTCTCATATTTGGCAGGGACAACTATCTTTTCAAAATGTTTTGGTGATTTTTTTTTTATAAGTTTGGCAGTAACTTTTACTGGGATAATATCTTTCACCAAACTTTAAAAATGGAAGTTGTTTTTTTTTCACAGATATCTTTCAGGTAATAAACATTAAGTACAACAGAGAATGATTTTACAAACTCGGAATTCTGCTCTTGTTAAAAGCTATTGGGTTGGAGGGGGTGGGGATTCTCCCCCCTCCTCCACATAGCGTATTTACTCTCTCATTACCATTGGCATGAAGATGTGTAGTAAGCCAATGGGGTTTTCAAGGCCTGGCAATGTAAGGGTGAACTCTCTTACTCTCATTACCTTTGGCATGAAGATGTGTAGTATAAAACCAATAGGCATTTTAAGGCCTGGTAATCTCTCTTATTACCATCGGCATGAAAAGATGTGTGGTAAGCCAATGGGGTTTTCAAGGCCTGGCAATGTAAGGGTGAACTCTCTCACTCTCATTACTTTTGGCATGAAAATGTGTAGTATAAAACCTTTAGGCATTTTAAGGCCTGGTAATGTGGGTTAACACTCTTGTTACCATTGGCATGAAAATATGTAGTATAAAGCCAATAGGGTTTTCAAGGCTTGGTAATGTAAGGGTGAACTTTCTCACTCTCATTACTTTTGGCATGAAAATGTGTAGTATAAAACCTTTAGGCATTCTAAGGCCTGGTAATGTAGGGTTAACTCTCCTTATTACCACTGCCATGAAAATGTAGTATAAAGCCAAGGGGTTTTCAAGGCTTGGTAATGTAAGGGTAAACTCTCTCACTCTCATTACCTTTGGCATGAAAATGTGTAGTATAAAACCCAATAGGCATTTTAAGGCCTGGTAATGTAGGGTTAACTCTCCTTATTACCATTGGCATGAAAATATGTAGCATAAAGCCTATGGGGTTTTCAAGGCTTGGTAATGTATGGGTTAAGAGGAAGACAGGAGGGATTCTTACCTGCATGCCGATGATTGCATAGATGAAGAACAGCATCCAAATCAGCAGACAAACCCAGGGGAGAGCCTGAGAGATGAAGGCAAGGTCAAAATAGGAAACTATCGTCATCTTGAGCCAGGTTTTCAGTTCTTAAAGACAGGGAAGCCCTCTTATACAAGTCATGACACTCGGCATGGATCAGCAGTATACTCAAACAATAACATGTATGAAATTTCACAGTCATACATGTAGCTTCACAAACATTTGTCAGGAAAAGTAAAAAAACATCCTTGCAAAAATGCACACCAATCTGATAGAGCAGTGCTTCAGGGGATTGGAATTGCGAACGATGCAGACCAACTGCAACTCATTAAAAGACAGGGCCTCAGTTCATTAACGCATTTTCATGAAGCCTTTCTGTACAAGATTCTGTACAAGTACAAGATAAAATATTACTCTATAAGATCAGTGTGCAAATCCAACAGTAGAACACAGAGACTTAAAGGGGGGAATGAAACCATGAATTAAATCCAAGCGGAACAATCTAAGACGCTGACTGGCTGCAGTTTGAGAGATAACCGACATAGTTTATGAAAGTTATTTGTGTTTAAAGATTGTAATTGCTTTGCCCAGTAATCTTGCTCTCTCTAAAAATGATGATCCGGGTATTGTCTTCTTAACAAAAGGTGTGCAAGAATGGTGAATATTCTGTACAGGAAGCAGATAAATCTCAGAAAAGTGCTTCTTGGCCTGGCCTGGCCTGGCCGGGCATACCTTGAACGACTGGATGAAGGTCCAGAGCAGAATTCGGATCGATGACCCCTGGCGGAGGAGCTTGATCAGCCTGGCTGCACGAAACAACCTCAGCACGCTCAGGTTGATAAACGTAGTCTGTAAGTGCATGTTGGGAAGGAACAGTCCAAACAATGTCATGCAGTTATGAGTGCCCAAGAGAGCAAGAGAGAGAGAGAGAAAGAGCGAGAGAGAGAGAGAGAGAGAGAGGAAGAGACAGACGCACACGCAGAGAATAAGAGCAACAAGACGACCCAAAAAGAGAACTGGCAACTTAAAAATCTCTCCATACGACAATGCATATACATGCACACACTGAAAATGTACCACATATTCATACATACAGTGTAAAGAAAGAGGAAAGGACGATCTAACTTGCATGAAATCAATACTTTCATGTTTTTACGACAGTCTCTTGATGCAAAAGAAATAGAAAACGATACAGAGATATACATGCACATGTAGCTGTGGTACCCAGAAATTATAACTTTGATATCACACTGGCTTGAGGAAAATCTAAATTTCACTAAATATAATTTGTCTTAATAATTAAATTCAATGTTTTATTTGCTGAACAGTATTCAGTTTTAAAGGAAAATGTAATGTAAGATAATAAATATGCTATGGAGTATTGTTTGCTATGATCTTGATTTCGTATTTCAATAACATTAGGGCTTCATTTTTGAAGAATTATTCATTAGAGAACAAAAGTGTTATTTCCAAATTTTAGCATAAATCCTAAAATATAATCTACATATGAAAAAAAATCTTATCATAGGGGATTCTGCTAAAAAAGGTCATTCTCTGTAATATGACAATCCAATGTGGAAAGGCCCTGGCAATGACAAAATACGCCATGCCACAGTGCATGAGCACATCTATGGCTGAAGCATGCAAATTGGCAATGCACATGTAGATAAAACGCACATATTCCGCAGCCTACTTATATTTGGAATGTATGTAACTAAAAAAAGCAAAGTCACTAACATAGTTTCAGGAGCTGCATATGAAATTTCAATTCATCACACGCTTCTCATTGACTTCATAGCTCCTCTAAAATTCCAGGATTTTTGTCCTTCAATAACTGAAAATATTAAATTTGTCAGGTTTTATAACGAAGTTGGGTTGAAGACAGTAGCACAGGAGGGAAAATAAATTTTAGGTTATACACCTCTATAAAATACAAGCTGTCAAAGATAAATATTAAGGCACAAGATATTCATAGTGCTGCCAAAATGAGGATAAACATATAACAAATTTTGGAACATTGTCCAAATTTGATATTAGATGATTCCAGATTTTCTAATAATTTGAACTAAAAATTGAGCGTGCTATTATCGCATCAATCTATACACCTAGAATAATGGACATTACATCACACAATTTCCCCATGCTAACGAAGAGAGAAAGAGTTTGAGAGGGAAAGCTTAAATAAACCAATTCACAGAAATTCACTTTAAAACAGACATTCTCAAGATGGAAACATGAACATCTGAAAACACAAGAGGGCAGTGTTGCTGTGAAGGTACTGTAACAATAATTTAAATAAGTGACTTTGTTTGATGAAATTTCATTTCAAATTTTGGTGACACTGCAAAATGAAAGGTGTTATTTGTTTACTTAAAAATGAAACAAGATGAAACATCAATCTTTGAACATTGCATGGAAAGGAACATTTTTTCATTAGCTTTGCCAACAATCAATCTTAGCAAACACCATGGGCTTACCATGAGAGTAGTAAGAATTTTAAAAGCAACAAAATAATGTGTATCCTTTGTATTTCACATACAAATGGAGATTGATATTGGATATGTTCCCCATGTGGTAGACATAATTTGTGCTCAAGTCTTCACATGGTTGATTAAAAAGATAATGAATCAAAAACAAAAATCATAGAAAGAAATCAAGCAAGAAATTAAAAACAAAATGAATGAAACAACTTTCACAAGGGCTGGAGCTGCATTCTGTGGAAAAGAAGAAACCATTTTTAGTGTAACTTGAAATAAAAAGGAACCGATTACAAGCAGCATAAGCAAGAACTGGTCTAGGACATGACATGGACATGTGGCAAACAGTGAGTGGCAATGGAGGGGTGTTTGGAGGTTAAGGGTTCAGGCAAGCAAGGCACACATGCAAGAGGAAAAACTGTGCAGTACAAACTGTCAGATGTTTACATGTATATGGCGACCATTCCCATATCACAAGAATGTATAAAAAAAGCAAAGAAGCTGTGTTAGATATTGACGCATCCAGTGGCCGAGAACAGTTTAATAGAATCAGTTTGGAAGCATAAATGTGTTAATAACAAATTAATGACATCAATGATGCATCACGTCCTTTGCTTTGTTGCAGTGATGTTTCAAAAGACCTATGTTGTTTTCGTTATACAGTCACACCTTGTAAACCTACAAATTCTGCATGTATGTTGTGAAAGTGTATTGAGTGGTAAAAGATTTATATTTGTATAAATGGAGGTGACAATATATACTGGTGTTTCATCCTATATCTTTGTAAGTGTCATCTTAATTACTGTTTGGAATATAATGTAATTGTGTTTGAAAGTGAGAAATGTCAAAACGTATTCCTTGTGAGTGCATCATGATCTGCGCATGCACGTTTGCCTCCCAGCTCCCAACTAGTATCTGTATAGCTTTTACCCTCAGCGTGCAACTTGTGTCTTTTTGTACACATAACCCATAGCGCATGAGTTAATATGGCATAGAAAAGGTTAATCTATTGATTAACAAAGTATACCTGGATCTTATGTAGTAATTAGAATTGACTGAATACATTCTGAGTAGTTCGGATTCCATGTTTTCCATCATACTTTGTGGTGAAGTGAGTAATGTAAGCACTGTGTACTGGTCTTAATCATTTCATTTGTGATGGGTAAATTGGAAAAGTGTGTGTGAGAACTGTAATGATATCTTCCAAATTCAGTGCTTAATATGATAAATGTGTTTCAAAGAAACAATGAAACATTGTTGCGTTGAACAGAGAACATGTTACAAAGAGGTGCGTGTTAGAAGGATGATAGAGGTATGGTGAAGGTAAAGAGGAAAAGCAGAATGAAGGAGTAAAGCATTTGCAGGCATATTTTGCATGCCGTTCATGCTGGCAGTACTCAAGCCAATGCCGAACTACCATAACAAGAAAAAAAAAACAGACTGCATATACGGTATACCACCAAACATAATATACCTTTATGTGCTACTCAATACAAACTGTACACGTTCGTTCCTATTGGTCTACTGATACAAGTTCTATGTGTCTCTTTCTTGAACTTATAACCTAGACTGTATCATATTCAGAATGCCAGCACTATCAACAACATTGAGCTATGCTCATTTGGGGAGATAACAAGGAGCCAAACGTTTACAAAGTAGTTTTGTGAATTGGACATTTGTGATCACAATAGGCTATTTAATGGTGTATTTGCACCATTTCTGTTTATAATCCTATTTCACTAACTTATACTAAAGCTTGCAAGTACCTCATTGTGATCATGCTGTAACACATAAAATTCTTTGCATTCAAATCCCAAACTCTAATTCACCAATTAAAATGCAGCTGGCTCACAACAGTTCTTTGTGCTTGGCATGACAATGAAATGAATGAACACATTCTCTGGCTCATTTTCCTTTTAGCTTACCTCGCAGTTCCCAACTTTAACACATTTTTGATGATATTGAGAAAACAAATAGGTGTAAATGATAATAACAAAAAATTAATAAAAGGTAGAGAAGGAGATAAAGAGAACCATCACCGGGGGGTTGGGCGCTGATAACGTAACTGGATGGCAGGGGCGTGGCCGAGTGAAGCTAGCGTGGCGGAGATGAAGGAATCGGTTGGTCTTTGGCTGTTGGAAGTATGAGGGAGGGGGGGGGGGGGGGCGGCGGAGGGTAATATAGGAGAGTGGGAAGGCCATGGGTGGAGAGGGGGGGAGGGAATGGGGGGCAGGGCAGGGGCAGGGAGTTTATAATAGGTGGTTGGGGGGCTGGGGGCGCTAAACTCTTGCTGCTTGCTCTTTATCACGGAACAGATTGAATGTGGCTTTGTTGTGGTGGAAACCATGGCAACCCTGATCGCCAGGCTTACCAAACACATCTGTCACAAATTCTCCTGCTGTTTCTGTTCTCTTCCCTGTAATCATTTTGTGTAGTACATGCTGTTCAGCTGGCTTTTTAAAATTAAATTAAATTTAATTTAATTCCCTGTATAAATGTTTGAGTGATAGTAATATCCACATTCATCTGTTGCTTGTTTATAATATTCTTCCACATGTAGAGCATAGAACTGATCTACTCTTGAAGATTTATTTTCATAAAATTTATATATTTTCTCAAGAAGATAAAGACTCATCTTTTTCACATACAAAAGATGTATTCTACAAGCTATTTTACCCTTCTTGATAATTGGGATGGCCTATTTTTATCACAATAATGCAATTCCTGCTCTTAAACACTTTCAATGTAAAGGTGTAGTGTTTGTAAATAAAACATACCATTCTCCATCTAAAACATCTAAAACGATGAATAACATATTGAATGTTTATGAAAGAATAAACAAATTTCTTCTCCCCATGTATTCCAAATAAAAGTGACGCAGTAAGTGAAAAGGAGAAAAAGACTGTGATGTCTTAAATGAATAGGAAATATCATGGCACCATTTCTTGGAATGCAATGAATAATCAAAATGTATTAACCATAATCCATGAATAAAGGGATGAAGGAAAGATCTCAGAATCAAGATCAACTTGTATTATTTAACTAGTTTGTCCAACTTTGATGGAAGGAAACAAGTGACAAATCACTCAAATTCAGGTTATTAGTGATTTCAGCCTGTACTCAACATACGCAACATATGCACACACAATTTGGAAAAATATTCCTGCTTTGAAATATGCACAAGATAAATCCATCTCTGCTGTACTACTGTATATTCCAACCTCAAATGATTTTATAATGTGAAATAAAGGTGAATTAATCACTCAATCTTCAAATTGACAGTGCACTGGAAAAGTGTCAACGATGCCCTCATTTTGCGTATTAGCACATTTATAGTTCTAAAGTGTATATTTCTTATACATATATTCCATTTTGTGATAAAAATCTAATTCAAAGACAGTTGTGTTGCCAATTTGAAAGCAAGTAATGTGAAGTAATACATATATTAGTTGACAGATCAGAAGTTTGTCTGTCATAGACAGGGCGACACTCAGTGGGTATCCATTTTCGCAGAGGGTAAAATAAATGCTGTTCATCTTCGACTCCTGCTTCTCTAATACTCCACAGTTCTGCATTGTTTATTACTGTCATGTTGTATATCTCCAAGGTACCACTTCATCCTTTAATACACTTCATATGTTGCTGAAAAAGTAGAAACATCAATTGTAGTACTTCAGAAATATTTGTTTTCTTTCAGTTTATAATAACTATTCTGAAATACATTGGATTTATACCTGAAGCAAAAAACAACAAAAAACAATGGTCGAGCTTGTATTTCTTCTCACAATTTAAAAAAAAAAGTTATCATGGAATAAAAAAAATGTAATGTTTAGTAATGCCTTATTCATCTTTCGTGCCTTATATATATCATATACTTCAGGGCCCTCAATGACAGCAGTTTTATAACTGAAGAGTCCACCCTGCTTAAATAAAACTAGAAATAAATAAATAAATAAATAAATAAATAAATAAATATATTTCAATGACTTTATGACCATCCTTTGGATACAGATACTCATCTTGAACTTTTAACAATATGAAAGGTAATGATCAATTGCTTAGCTCTTAATATTCCACATGCGCACTTTTCATTAGTAATACCCAAAGAGTGGCAGTTTATCTGGTGCACATGGTGTTAACTACTGAGGAATTATCATACATCCTACCTTGTACTAAAAATCATTAAAACTTAAATACCAAGTACATTTTGTATGTTAGTAAAAAAAAGCTTATTTTCTGATAGAAAGCTCCTTGAGATAGTGCACTTTGTTATTGAATCTGCCTGATGTTTCATCATTCCCCAATCTTTCACTTCAGTACTGCAATTATGTGTCTATTGTGCATCAATAAATCCAATGCCATTTTAAAGTTCATAAAACCAACAGTTACCACTAAAAAAATATCATCTTTCTTCTGTATTCAACTGCTGTGTCCGCTGTTCCTGCAGTCACGGAATCTTGCCGTTGCCGTTGTTGCGTTTCCAGTGTAAATGCAAAAAGGCCTACAGAAACACAATAGCACATATATGCACACAGTACATGCACACACATGTGTATGGTATTTTTTTAGCAAAAATCTGCCATGCCATTTCGGGCATTTTTAATAGCATTAAAAAGCTACAGCATTTTTACCAACATATACATAGATGGCCTTACTGTACACATTCCACATGTACACGTAGTACATAGGGGTCCCACACTATTAGCGTTTAGGTACAAAAAACAAAACAAACTCAACTCATACATTTGTCTCAACAAATACACTTTGCGCTTTAAATCATTGCAATAAACCTGCAAAGAGTATTCATTTGTGTAGATGTACATGACACATATAATAGCTTTCATTTATAGTCAATGCTTGCTCTGTACATTTTTGCATACAAATATATATCTATATATAAATATATATATTACTAACTGCATCTACTGTGCTTGTAATGATTTCAAGGATCATTACAACCGTGATTGCTATAACGAATGTGTGTAAGTGTTGATTAGTATTTTGAAAGGGAGGATAAACATCAAGAGGTTATGTATAGATACATTTTCAACCACATGCAGCAGCATTGCTGTTGTACAGGACTTGAATAGTGGTTGAATTTTACCCAACTAAAAGCATGTTTCTGTTTTATGATTGCTTTCTTGATTTGCTTGGTGTACTTTTGTTTGATATGAGAGAATACAAGGTATTAAAGTGAGATTACTGTTAGTATATAGCAGTGATTTGTTAGTAAGCCAGCACCTAGGTGTGAAACTAAGAGGGGGAGGGGGGAAACAGGAAGTGAGAGGTCAAGGGGGGTCAGGGGTAAAAGGTCAGGGGACATTTGGGTGGACTGAGGCTGGATGGTTGATCAGGTGGATCCCAGAGGGACACAGGTTTCGCCACACGAGGTACTTACCGTCTACAAATAAAACATGAGAAGGAATACAAAAATAAATTTTTAGACATAAGCATGCAGTCAGGGGGCTTTGGGGGCGGGGCGGGGCAGGGGTGAGATGCTATGTGTCAGTGGTAGATAAGGGTGGGGCACAAAATTCATTGTTCTGACAAAAGAATCTAAAGTGGATGAGGGGAGGTATACAAGGAATAGAGAACCAACAAGAGCAGAGCTCAGTAAAATTCTGACAGGGGGCACACACGTGTATATATAAATATATATAAACTGACCAGAAAATATGACAAAAACATCAAAATATTCAAACCACCTTCAAACATGGGTATAGGGATTGAGGGGGCTTCACAACAACATTTGCCATCAAGTTATGAAACGAGATATTTTTTTCTTTTAATGATAGGTTTCCTGCTCTCTTCCATCGTATCTGCATATGTGATTGGTATTTTGAAATTCAAGCTTATTGCACTGCTACGAAAAAATAGATCTAGATCTTGAAGGTTGCAAACCTTTAAGGAAAAAAAGGGGTCTATCAGAGGGAGTTGAACTGATTTCCTTATACAATAACTCAATAACGCTGCTAAACCTCATGGAAACACATTCTTAAAGAATATCCTTCACAAAAATGGCTTGTAAATGTCCCACATAGAATCAACTGAAGGACCCCCCCACCAAAATGGTCACAACCTTCACGGCAAGAGGAGTAAACTAATGGTTATGGGACAAAATGATGCCTTCCACCGTAACACATCCGCATGATTCTAAGACAGAAGATCACGTCAGTTCAGTAGTTACTGGAATAGAGTAGTAACCAATCTCAATGTGCTGCACCTTTACTGGAATGCTTCTCAACCGGCTTAACATTACACAACTCATGAGAGGGGACAGGGAAGGGGTATACTCATCTATAAACAAATTAATAGCTTCCATTTCATCTTAGGAGATTGGACAACCCAATGAATTGAATAAACATCAGCAGCTCCTTCCATGAGCTCTCACAGGAAAGAACCAATAATATTCAAAACAGAATTGAGGAAGTGAACAAGGCTTATGTATTTCGACCAAAGAACAGTAGCCTTACGTCGTAATCTAAAATAACCACACCAGGACACATGATAAGGCCTAAAATGTTGTCGAGAGAGGATGCAACAGGAAAATTGGCGCCCTTGCAATAATGGAGTGCCGTATTTCAGTTTTGCATCCTCTGTATGTGGGCAGGGTAAGGAAATTAAATGTTTTTCTCTGTGAGAACAGGTTCCTTCAAAATGACATTTCATTCAAGATGGAGGATGTAAGAACACGTTGGAACCCTTGCAATAATGGAGTGCTGTGTTTCAGTTTTGAATCCTCTGTATGTGGGCAGGGTAAGGGAATGGGATGATTTCTCAGTGACAACAGATGCCTTCAAAATGACATGTTCTTAATGGAGGCTTCAAGAAAATGCTGTGTTTCGGTAGGTATCCCAAAATGCTACCTTGCAGAAAATGCAGGGAAGGGGAAGGGTCTCTGTGAGAGAGCACTCTATCAAAGGGGAAATCAACCAGAGTACCTCCATGTGGGATACTGGTAACCTGTGTTTGTGAGGACTTATTTGACCCTCCCTCTAGAAATTCAATGGACAGCAAGGCTATATAAACGTGATCACTCTTTATATGCCAATAAGCCAAAATTGCACTTTGCACCAGCAGTGCACTGAAGCCAAATTGGGTGATTCTCAAAATTGTGAGGGTACCAAGAATGAACCTGCTTCCATGGAAACGGGAAAACATCTCCACCACGAATGCGTGAGCAAAATTAGCTGAGATGGGACATGTCTGATCAACCAAGCCAGATCCAGAATGAAGCCGTCAACGTCTAAAAACCTCTTCTACTTGGTGCATGAACACAGACAGACAAACAGAAAAGACACGCACATACCCCCGCGTGGTTATAGTGGTTAGTTGGTATATATTCTACAAGTTAATATGCTGCCAGGGTTTATATACACCACTCCATTTAGAGTAAATTGCAGATCTACAGATTTAGGGATGATTAATATAGGAAGCAAACTCGCCCAGGGGGAAATGAAGAAAGAGTATAGTCTTAACGCAGGTGGTTATGGGGGAGAAAGCGCCCACAGTCATTCTTTAGGATTTTTATTTTTTGGGGGTATTTTTTGTTATTTAAGTATGTATACATAGCATCATAGGGAAGGGATGGAGGACAAGGTGCAATATAATATTTTGTATACATCGTATAAATGTACCACAACTAGTATGCGTCAGTTCACATATACAAGCATAATGTGATAAAGATAGGTCAAACGCGTATAAGAAACAGCCTAATGCTAGCTTGTATGAACATGCCCATTCAATAAACACTAAGTCCACATTTACCTGTATAAGAAAGGTAGATGTTCATAATAAGTCTGTATGATTGATAGAGCAGTTGCCCTGCTCCAAAATACATTGCGTTTTATTGATCATGTCATGATTGTCCATATGAACTGACGATACTTCAATACAGCAAACCCCCCTCTGTAGCCTTTTGCACTTCCTACTTCCTGCTGATCAGCTGCACCCTCGCAGGAAGTCGTTTTTCATGACAAAAGCATAAAAGTCAGTAAAAACTGTAACAATTTGTTTGGGGAATTTGGACTAATAGTAGGAAAGTTATGATCTTTGGAAGATGTTGCACACAGAGCACAAGATCTTTTATGTCAATTGTTCTATTTATATAGACCTGATGTTCTGTGTAAAACCATTGAGGTAGATAGGACAATGTAAGGAAGAATTTTTAAAAATTTAAAAATTTAAATTTTGTATGTCATCTTTCGAACTTCATAACACTGCTGCTCATATTGAAGCCACCTATTTGGAAAAAGTTTCCTTCATGTGCTCCACTCAATTAGTCTCACTCTTTTACAGAACATTTAGATTCACCTAAATTGCAAGGGGAATAAAGAATACTTTTAAGGACATTAATGAATCACATTCTTTGATATTTAGAAGGAAAAATCAATTCAATATTACTATTATTCTGTGGTATTTCCTGGGCATGGCAGAAAACATACAGAGAGAGAGTTTGCTGTACGTGTGCGTGTACGACAAAGCAACTTTGATCGTATTTTAGCAAAAAAACACTTGGGAACAGTTAGACTAAGAACACCACTTAAATTTGTATATATGAGGAGATAAATAAAGATTAGGATAGCTACATTGTATGTTAGGGATTAAAGGGATTAAGGATTAAGGGTACCAATGCAAACACAGCCAACAAAAACCCACCCTTTAGGTTGTCACCTGATGGAGAACATTGGAGTGAAATCTTACAAATTGTATGTTGGAGAAAATGATATCGAAATATATCGTTTGGCAAATAGGAAGATATTTAGAGGCCTGAAATGAAAAGCCTTAGAGCTTGTAATCGACCCAATTAATTCAACACATTTGGATGACAAAGAATTTGTAAACGATTCTTAATATCACAATATAATACAAGAGTTCTCTGGCCAAAGAAAACAAAATGTGTTATTTCTTTCATACCATACAACAAGGCTTCAAGAGAGCCCATACGGTTTACGGCTAAAAATACTGAAATATGCCTTCAATATATCTAGAAAATTGAGATGTTTGGATGATTGCAAGCTCGGTTCCATACAGGCCACTAAAACTACGATTTTGTTGGAGCAACAGAGGTGGGATAAAATACTTCACTTTCTTTCCCTTCCTTACCGCTAATTCTGAGATGATAACGTCAGCTATGCTGCCAACAACTGTGATAAAATCAAATGTGTTCCATCCTTCTTTGAAATAGTTCTGTGAGGAATGAAGGAACATGGGGAGAAAGCGTTAATATGAGTAAAGAAAAGTAAAGTACAATTGACAAATAATGTATTCATCTAAGATCCAAATTTCTGGCAGAGCAAAATTTTAACTTGGTATAATTATGTGTTGCCAGACTTGAAGATAATCACGATTGGAAATATGGAACACAGAAAATGATAATGTATACAATATACTCATCATGTAATTTCCATAAAGAACTAATCGCTATTGTTCTTATGTGATATGCACTGATCAGACTGGGTACCTGCAAAATTTGCATGCAACTTTTCAGATGTTGATCATCTCGGAGTACATCAAAAACACATTTCTTCAACAAGTTTAAATTTCTGCAACTTCCTTTACACCTTTTTTTGATCTGCTCCTATGACTAATCCCATAAAAACCCATAAAGCCATGTTCTGCTTGACAAAGGGTTAACCCATTCATTCGTAGTCTCCTTCCCATAATGCTTTGCACAGGCACCAGCTACTTCCTGAAAGCTACAGGGCTGCTTGGATGCTTCTCCGAGGGGTACGGGGATACTCACTCTCAATCCAAATGCCATGAGCTTGAGAATTGCTTCTAGCGTGAAGAGCACGGTGAATGCGATGTTTAGGTACTTGAGCGTCAGGGTGTAGGAGTCGGTCTCAGATTGGCCATCATGCTACGGGGTCGGAGCAAAGAAGGGGAGAGAAGGAAGAACACACGCCCAAATTAGATGAGTTCAGAGGTGGTACTCTGAAAGCTGTCTTATCTTTTGATGTATCTTTCTTAGATAATAGTGCATTTATACTGGTATTCTGACGATTGTTATATTTCTCCAAGGACCACCTCGGTATCATTTTTGATATGTCCCTTTATAGAGACAAGGTCTGCCAGGCAATCAAAACTCCATTGATCATTATCATTCCCCCTCACTGCCCCCCATTCCTCCTCCCGCCCTACAATTCACATCTTCTGAGGGGGTGGGAGTTAATAACTGACGATTGGTACCTTGGTAATATGTTTATTCTACAACTCAAATAACAATATCCATCTACTCTCCTTCAAGAGTATTTTTGGGGGCAACTCCCCCATACTGCGCTCCCCGTACCCACCTTCATCATGAGGGTGAGTGTGTTGAATGTGATGAGAGTCATGATGAAGTACTCAAAGCCTGACGACACCACCAACTTCCAGATCTTGAAGCGGAAGGAGTTCTTGTTGCTAGGCATAAACCGGTCCACAGGCTTAGCATTGATGCAGAACTCTATGCATTGTTTCTACAATGGTGTGAATGACAAAAATATAATAGCATTAGGATAATATATTTAACATGTATACAAAACAATAATCTATGATAATACTTATACAAATATATCAATAGAGTGAAATGTGATAAATAGCTACCACCTGAATAAAAAGTCCACATTTTCTTGTTTTCAGTATAAAGGGCTTGAATAGTAGCTCACACTCAATTCATTAATTGTGCCACTTTTTAATATTTTACTTGTATGTTGTGTTAATGTCTGGAATGAATGGTCCCATGCATAGTTCTTTGTGTATCAGCAACCTTTGTTTTCATTGTACTAAGGTCGTGACTATCAAATGGGTAGTTCTCCCTAAAGTTAAGTTGGTTTCAATACAAATCTTTTGAAATGTCAATTTTGTGATGTCATGTATGAGGTGCTCTCCCATACATTGTGTGCTGTATTATTCCATATATTGCCCCTTTTCTATTTTTTGATGAAGGAATAAGGTTTTTCGTAGAATTTGTGTGTAAAAATGCATTCCTAATGATTTATGAAATGCACAGGTAAAATGATGCATATCCTTTAGAGTAAGTGTACCCAACATATGGGAGAGCACCTAGCACGTTAGATTACAAAATCAGAACAGACAGATTTTCATGAAACCTTCACTAATATGTTTTCTGTCATGGTGTTGCTTTTATTAAAATCAATTTAATTCCAGGGTGGACTATCCCTTTAAAGGAAGTAAAGCCACTCTGCACTGGCCGACATAAAAACAAACCTGGTTTTTGTCAATGTCTCCGTCGAAAAAGTCCTGGTCTCCCTGCTCCTGGAAGGTGATGATGATCAAGGCAACAAAGATGTTGAGGAAGAAGAAAGGGAAGATGACGAAGTAGACCACGTAGTACAGCGCCATCTCAATGCGGTTGTACGGTGTGGGTCCCTTGCCCTGCTCCGTGGCCTCGATGGAATGCCGCAGCACGCTGGATAAACACAAGGAAAGAATTGAATTTAAAATCATTAAACAATCATTCCTGGAAATTCACTTTGCTCACAAAAATTAATACACGTACTTCAATACACAATAATTAAAAAGCATGGAATATTTTTTGCTTTATTACAAAGGTATCAGGTGAAGGAATAACGTAAAAAATGGAATATATATCATACAGTGCCATTAATCATTCAAGAGACATGGAAAAGGAACATATTTTTAATAAAATTTGTATTGAAATGCTAAATCTGTTCTTAGAAGCATTGATGATTTAAAGGAGGTATGAAAATATGAAAATTCAACACCTTTTTTTATTATTATTTTATAATAATGTCTCTCTTTATATTAATGTCTTTTCCTTGTACTTCGGCACAAGAAATTCTTTGATTCTGATTATTATATAATGATGAATCACATTAGTAGAGTCTCGTTCCTCTGTAACCATGGCAACTACTCACTCTGGCCATCCCTCCCCAGTAGACACGGTGAATAGGGTCAGCAGAGCGAGCGCAACGTTGTCGTAGTTGAACTCATATTGCATCCACTCTCGTTTCTCGCTTCCTACAATCTGATCTCCGTTGTACTCGAAAAATTTCCCTCTGCAAGAACAAGAAGAAAATAACGTTGAAATTAGACAATTTGCTCCATCATGATTCTTACACATTTCTCTATACAATAGTGAAATATGAGAGTACATAGTTAAAAAAAATCGCCTTGCTGCATGCAGATGATGTGACATGTAAAAGCACATAAAGAATGCAGAAAGAATCAGGCTTTCAAGCCAATGAGTACAATATCAGAACGATACATTTTGTGTGGATTTGAGGTGTTTAGGAGATCACTTTGAATGTAGTTATGAAATTGCAACATTTCCGAGAAGGAGTTTTGCAATGCAAATCCTAGTAGTAAATCCTAGTAGAATAATAGTCATTAGTATGAGGGTTGGGTAGAGTCGCATACGTCAATCATGGTATGTTTAAGAAGATTTTGTGATGGTTTCAATTCAAGCTGTAGTCTTTAATGATATTCCTCATCATAAAACATGAATGGGTAGTGCAATAGACCTTGCTCTTGGAGACATACACTGATGAATGCTCCTCTGGCTGCGGTTTGAACGGTGCGATAGTACTTACTTGCACTCATCTTCGTAGACCTTTGACAGGTCGGTGCAGTAGAAGAACTTGCCCTTGAAGAGTTGGACGCCGATCACAGCGAAGATGAACATGAAGAGGAGGTAGACGATGGCGATGTTGAAGACATTTTTCACTGAGTTCACCACACAGTCAAACACAGCCTAAAGACAAAAACAGACAAAGAAAGGTACATTATTCCTCCAAGTGATACATTATAGTTTTACTAATCTTTGAAAGAGGTGCATATACATTATTTTTTTTTTCATTTCATTTTATTTCCACACGTAAAAAACATACAAAATATAAAGAAATGGACAAACATTAACTTACATAGTGGCAGAGTCATTAAGGAAGTTCCAAAAACTTGTGTGAAAATGACACCGTTACAAAAAAAAACCAAAGAACAGAACATTACAATACACCCAAGTTAAACGAGAAACAGCACAACCGACATTAAAAAGGAAAGGACGAGAACAATGTATTAAGGCAAATTTCAAAATCACCAATGCATTAAGAAAAGCATTGGTGCAAAAAAAGTTTCCCTGTGCAACTTTAGGGTCATGTTATGTCTAGAATTAAAATTTTAGTCAACTGTTTGGAGATTGGTGGAATTCCAAAGAAAGATTAAATAATACAAAAAATTTGGAGCTCTGTTTTTAACCAGACTTGATTGATTTCTTTCATACATACATCTCATTTTACATTATTCCGATTATTCCTAAATTTCTATTCCTGAATTCCTGAATCTAAAATGGACTGAGCTGACTGAATTGATTGACTGAATTCCTGAGTTTAGAATTGATTTCCTTTGTTTACACATTTAGCTTTTCATTCATTGTAACTTACTATCAATAGTAACTACCATGAAAACAGCAAATGACCTATCATTATTGTACCTGTTGCCACGGTAGTTATATGTAACATTATCAGTAAGGAACAAAAATTGAAAAACTACATGCAACATGGCTCTGAGGCATTTAAATGTGAAGTATTAAAGCTAACGGCTGTTCCTTCTCTTGGCAATGTGAAGGTGAAAGGAGATGGACTGACCTTGAGCTTGGGGACCCTCTTGATGGTCTTGAGTGGTCGCAACACTCTGAGTACCCTCAGAGACTTGATTGTGTTCAGCTGCTGAGCTCCCCCACTGTCCCCTCCACTGCAAAGCACACACAAACAAACGTTAAGAGAAACGTACATCGGTGCAAACCTGAACGCACCAAGAGCCAATATACACAGGTATATGTAATTGTACACCAAGCAACCCAGCATATTACAAAAATAATTGTAGGCTATAATCAAAGAGTTAAGAATGTGTGCTTAATCTTGGCTTAGCATAAGCTACATCTCAGGATTTGAAATGGTTGTTGCATGTGCTGGTATATAATGAGAACCAACGCAGAAATACATGTATGGAGATTTTGTTACATGACCATACATTTCATCTGGAGACAAATGGTGGTGGCAAGTTGAGCATCTTTCTTTTCTGAATGTCACCAATATTTGCCAAAAAGATGAGTAAATAGTAAAAGCAGAAAGGGGCACCCCTTTAAGAATTGACGATACATCATCAAATTGTCGACAAGCTGCATGATCATAGCAGTTATTTCATTGTAGGAGCACAAGGAGAATCAAATGTTAACTATCACTTGTTTCAGTTTTGATGTGTGAAAATGATGGGAAATGTCCGCAAAGTGACAAATGGAAGTCTTTGTATCACAAGCACAAAGAATGTTCACTACTAGTTTACCACATAGTTTATACTGTAGGTCTCATGTGAAAATTATGGATCTGACTTGAAACCAAAGAAAAATAGGATATTTCAGTTAGATTTTTTTGTCTATTCACAAACATTTGAAGTTCTTTTGTGTGACTGTGTTTCAAAGCAAGTGTTAAAGCACATAAAACTTGACATGTCAGAACTTCTAAATTTCTCAGCATTTCAAAGTTAATCAAGCTGTTGCAAGGCGCACAAAGCATTGCTCATGGATGACAAGCATGGTTACGTTGAATCTACATCAGAAAGCTTTTCGTCTTACAAACGTTTCATGACGTAAGCTCAACTAAATTTTGCATCAAATAGATCATACACATACTATACATGTTATTATAATTGGAAATGTTGGTTAGTTATATTCAAAGGCATTAGGAGAGAGGGACATGGAATATGCAGCATTTCATAGATAAGTTAGAGCAGTTAAGAGGCAGATTACGTACATATAGAAAGTTAACACTGTATTGGCCAACAAGGACTCTATGTATATATTCTGGCATCAATGGTAACATTCCCTACAGGCAGTAGTATCGTGTTGACAAAATCTATGAGAGTTTTTTGGTGCAGATGTTTTTATTTGTCGTGTTGATGTGCAACGGAAGTCTAACAAGGGGGCTGTTTGTGAAATTGCCCCTTCTCTCATTCCGACGCACGTGATAACTCCACCCCTCCTCTCTTCCACATCCTGGACAAATCATTGTGAGTGGAAGAGTTCTGCCTCCAACATGGCTGCCTAGCATTTTACAAAATATGATGATGAAGTCGAAAAAAAAGGGTTTGTGGCTATAAGTAATCTTGAGTCAGCTTAAGAGATGAGTGCTTCAAGGGGGTACAGAATTCTTGGTATTTGTGGATACCAACCCCCCTCCCTGCCCCTTCCAGTAATAATCTGATTTGAGTCAGCCCTAGATGCACTACTTTATACCATGAATTAAAAATCAAACTTTATAGTAGTGCACACTTTCCAACAGGGCCAGAAAGTGACACCAGTGCAAAATCTTAAGTTCTGCAGGAAAATAAAAATGCTTTTTGATAGACCAATTTTAATTGACACTATGATATGTCCCCATAATACCATAAATATTTAACTGAAAGAAACCCAACCAAGAATTTGGTTACATCAAACCATTATCAAAAGAAATTCAATACTTCAGTAGTATTTGATAAATATATGTACCAGTATGATATATTGTAAAATAATGATTGATACTTTTCCCACTTTATACATATATAATGGATACAACTAAAATCTTTTGCTTGCATTTATAGAATGCTCCTTTATATCTTTACATATACATTCTCCTCATTTCTATAGTAGAATGTGGGTTTGATACTTAGACTAAAAAAAAGTCTTTGATATAGTTGATACATTTTTACACAAATTACAATGCAAGTAGTGTTATGCTGAATTTAATTTAAAAAAAAAAGAAATAAAATTGCTCCTATAAAAAATGTCTAGAAGGTTTCCATTTACCAATTAAGATATTGTATTATAATGCCAGCTTCATTGTTAGTAAGCCCATATTGCACCAAGCCCATTGCAGGAATCTTGATCAATTTTAAGCGATCATAATTTGTTACTCCTCCAGTGAAATGCATCTTTCGGCATGATGTATGTATGGAGTTACACCCAATAATCACTTGCAATTGACAAGTGACAACTTCCTGCAACAGGCCCCATATTTGGCTATGAATGCGGAAAGCGTGGATGGTGAGTTTTGCCTGATCATTACCTCATGTCGCTTGCTGCCGTGGCGGACTCATTAACACTTTATCAATGTTATCACACGTAGAACAAACAAACGAGACATATCAATTAAATACACAATGAAATGCATGTGTACGACATGTAACAATATAATGTACCACATGACAAGATATGAATACAGGACTACTACATGAACTATCTGCATTAATATTATGATAATAACTTCACGTAGTTCTTCCAGGTTTCACTATAGTTTCATCTACAAGTAGTTCAGGTAGTACTGATTCTATTCAAGATGATTACCTCAGTGATATTCATGATAATTTGAACAAAAGCATCATATCGATAATAAAAATGTGCATATATACAGCAGTATATCATGTGATATTAGAAGCATTCCAGCTAATCCATGGGAATGTACACATGCTAAACAAATGTATCATTACTAATCAGCTGATGATGAGATGTAATAAATGGGACACTATTTAGATGAGATGTGCAGATGTTCATGGTCGTTACCTGTATGGATCATGGACATAATTCCGACATAGTATTTTGTCTGTGCAATAAAGTGTCTCTCCGATGTACCATTTGTGTGATGGCAGAATGAGGGAATTGAGTTAGTCGCACAAAATAACGATATCGTGAAAATATTGTCAATGCAAGTACCTCAGTGATCGGTGCCTAGCTTTACAAACAACAACAATAAAAGCCTGCACACTTAATATCTTCTATGAACAAACAATCACCATCAACCACTGGTCCAAGACACAAGTTTTTACAAAGAATGTGCATATATTCTTTGCTTATCATTAGTGATAGAGATCGAACGAGTCGTGTGAAGAGCCATCTCTATCTACTGCATATGACTACAAACACATCGATGTTGAGAGCAGTAAGCTAAAGATGTTCATTTGACAAACGACTTGTGCAAAAGTTTACAAAGCTTGTTAATTCATCATTCACATTTGAAAAACACTTCACTTTGAATAAAATATGACATCTGTGAAATTGTCCAGTACTTTGCAAGCACGATACCACAATCGTATATCTCAATCTTCCTCAGGGAAGTGCAGCCCCGCTCTGCAAACCTATCCTTGTGTTGCGTAAAGTGCACGTGGGTTGTGGCCACAATTTTTGATAAGGACTAGACAGAAAATATTCATACCACATCGAACGGCAAGACAAGTGGAGACGGTAGATCGTAACAGTTTATTTCTTGTTAGAAGTAGAAATGTTACACTTAAGGCTCACAATGAATCAAACAAGCCCCTTATAATAGTGACAATTGTTATATTTCTCAGGAAGGCTCCATTTTAAAGTCACACCATTGCAAAGTCCATATAATTGCCTTTCCTCTTTCAAAACGTTTTTTCAGTAGTAATGGAAAGGTTGTTAGTTATATACAGGAGAACACTTATTGTCAATTGAAAGGACAAAAGTGGCTCTTAATCCAATCTGATGAATAGGATAATCCATGAAGATAATCACACTGCAGTCCTCTGACTGTTTTACTCAAGTGTTTATTTGTTTGTGGAGTTAACTCTCTCATAACCATTGGCACGAAAATGTGCAGAAAGCCAATGGGGTTTTTCAGTCTTGGTAACGTGAGGATTAAAGCACCACGCTTACAAACACAAATGACAACCAGGACGACAGAGTCAAGACAACTTTGAAGAGAAAAGTTTAATTATCAGAAAGTGAGTGTAGTTTGATATCGAGGTTCGGAAAAATAATCAACAATTGTAAACATATGCCTTCACACTTGTTATCTGCAATGAGCCAACTTCAATGGAACTGATGGAGTAAAACTTGTGCATATCCTTTTATTTGACCTATATCACATGATATTCCCATCCAACCCAAATACCAAGATAGTACTAGTTTACTGTGGATTGAGGGTAAAAATGAATTAACCCCTGCATTTTTATCATTCATCTGTGCTGTAAGGATATTGTAAAAATTTGTTAACAGCAAAGTGCCGCAAGCCACACAGTCAAGCTATATTGAAAGGTGCAAAGCAAACATGATATTCCGATCACTATCACAAATTTTTGAAACTTTTATGGATGTAAAAATCGTAAAAGATGCTTTCCATTACAATTTGTTGTACTGTAAAATAAAACCGCATTTTCTCTGTTGGGCTGTACTGTCTTTGACGGTTCTAGAGAAATTAAATAATGAAGAAACACCTTTTCCCCAAGTAATTATTTATTGTTTCAATGTCACGAGTAGCCGTTTGCTTGGCAGACATAATGGCTCTTCATGGGATTTGTGTGAATTCAAATACACACGAGGCATAGGAAAAGTAAAAATAGCAAAGGCAATTGACAGTGATTAATCCTAGTACATCCAAACAACCACACACATCGGAGGACTAGAGAGAGAACATGAAGCTATGAGTCTGCGCTCTTTACCTGCTCGTCCTATTTTTGGAAATAATCAATTTACGTAATTTGATTGAAAAGAAACAAGAAACAGAAGAAATACTGTTAATAACTCGTTAACCACACCCTTCAGGTTTGAAGACTTAAGAAACACAGTATTGTAGCTTTCTTGTATGTTAAGATCTTACTTGATTGAGCAAGCTATGACAAGCTTCCTTTAAACCCTCCCACAATCTTGGTGTAAAAATGTCATTCTGTTTAATATAGGTCAAAAGGAAAATTTATCATTGCTTTGAATACTTGTTTTCAGATGTTATATATCAACTACAACAGCTTGTCTGGTGCCAAGAGTCTTACATAACCACTGTTAACCGATTATAAACCAGACAAACAGCCAGACAGCCCTATTAGATGGACCTGTTTTCATGGTGGACGTAAAGAGTTAACTCCTCTGCCGGAATGGTCTGTTCTTCGGGCGGCGGGTCTGCGGACCACGGGCATTAAATTGCCCTTCTCCTACCCCAGCAGGCCCTTTCATATGCATCCCAAGACATATAAACCTGTATCACTTCTCTTTTGAATGTATCCCATTTCTCATCAATGCTATATATTGTATTGTTTTAAAATGCCAAATAAATCAGAATTTTTCCCTATGGGAATGGTGCGTCAAGAGTCGATACTCACCCCCGGTACGCGTAGGCAAATAAGGCACAAACAACAACGATGGCGTCGAGAATGTTCCACAGGTCCCGCATGTAGGAGCCCTTGTGGAAGACCAGGCCCATGTCCATGATCTTCAACACCATCTCAATCGTGAAGATCCCCGTGAAGAGGAAGTCAAAGTACTCCAGGACCTGGTCAAGGAAGATGGTGGTCAAGAAATGGTCAAGAGTGGGCAAGAGGTGGGCAAGATACTAAGAGTGAGATATCAATGATATACCTCATCGTAACGATCCTGGGGGGTGTTTCACCAAGCTGTTCGTAAGTTACGAATGACTTTACGAACGACTGGTAATCCCTTCTTGTGCTAAATGCAATACCACACTATGTTCATTGAGAATCTGATTTAGCACAAGAAGGGATCACTAGTCGTTCGTAAAGTCGCTTGTAACTTACGAACAGCTTGGTGAAACACCCCCCTGTTCCCTGATTGGCTGACAGTCATGTCATATATTCATCCATCCTGCTTTTGATTGATGCATAATGAGGAGAGTTCAAGGACCCATTGCATAACACTTACCATTAATGGTAACTCTGGCATGAATTGTAACTACCATGGTAGCATCACTCAATAGCCAATCAAATTCAAGGTTTCCTTAGAAGTTGTCATTGGCAGCAAAGTTACCATCAATGGTAGGTTTTATGCAACAGGGCCCTGCTCTGCAAAAGTCATTTTCAATAGTTAAAGGCTGAACACTGTTTATTTATTTCTCATCAGTTTTATTTTTGGAACAACAGACAAATATAAACCTGCTTTGCTGGTTGAAAATGGTGAAACTCTAGTCCCATGGTGATCTCATGCAATTATAACTCGGTTTGTGCTTTGTGATAATAGTAATGTTTGAGATCCCCTTGTGCCACAATAGGTTTAACCATGTCTGTCAGAGCAGTCTCTATTCGTACAATATGCCTAAGACACCAGTTACATACTCTGGATACCATGTGGCCGCATTCTTTCATGGTATTTGACCCATTTCGGACATGAAAAATAAAGGAAAGGAAAGAGAGAAAGGAAGAGACTACTTTGTGATTTCTTTCAGCCCATTCAGCTTAACTCACAATGTTCCGGATGTTTTGGATGTCGATGGGGTCTTCTGCAGCTAAGGCAATACTACTGAGGGCAATGACGACCATGATCATGGTGTCAAAGTAGCGCAGGTTCACTATGTAATGGCAGAAGCGACGAACACTGCAAAGTGAAGGGAGGAATGGACAGTGGCATTATGGTTATTAGTGATTGGTATTTTTCTTTGTCAACATCATCATTACTATCATTATTACTCTCATTTTTATCAAATTTTTATCACCATTATTTTTATTTTTATCACCATTAT
This sequence comes from Arbacia lixula, assembly GCA_963669155.1. Classification (NCBI taxonomy): domain Eukaryota; kingdom Metazoa; phylum Echinodermata; class Echinoidea; order Arbacioida; family Arbaciidae; genus Arbacia; species Arbacia lixula. The sequence goes on from OZ022588.1 coordinate 9,549,572, forward strand.
CACCAACGTCATTACCAACATCATCATCACCACTATCCCCAACATCAATCATCACCACCACCACCATCACCTCAATCATCACCACCACCACCATCACCTCAATCATCACCACCACCACCATCATCCTCATCACCACCACCACCACCACCATCATCCTCATTACCACCATCAGCATCATCACCATCACCAACATCACCATCACCTAAATCATCATCACAACCACAACCACAACCACCACCATTACCTCCATCATCACCACCACCACCATTATCCTCCTCACCATCACCTAACTCATCACCACAACCACAACCACCACCACCACCACCATCCTCATCATCACCGTCACCATCGCCAACATCACAATCACCATCACCTAAATCATCATCACAACCACAGCCACCACCATTATCATCCTCACCATCACCTAACTCATCACCACCACCACTACCACCACCATCATCACCACCACCACCACCACCACCACCATCATCCTCATCATCACCACCAACATCACCATCATCCTCATTGCCACCACCAACATCATCATCATCCTCATTGCCACCACCAACATCACCATCATCATCACCTGTACATCATCACCACCACCATCATCATCCTCACCACCACCACCGTCCTCATCCTCATCACCATAACAACACACGGTCATCATCCTGTACTCACGGGTTGGTTGTGCTGAATATAAAGAGGGAGCTATAGGGGACCATGGGCTTCGGGTGGAACCCCTCTTCATTTTCCTCGGCTTCTGATGTTCATGAAAAAGGACATAAAAAAGCATATCAAATTAGAAATAAATATGAAAATGATGTCAACATTAGAACAGCATGATATACCATGCAAATCTGATTAGGTTTATAAAAAACAAACTTTTACAGTCACATAGCATCTTGTCCCATTGTAATTGAGTAATGACTAAAATCCTTATTTTCAGTATAGAAAATAATTGCAGCTTTTACTGACACAAATTTATGCAAAATATCAAGATTTTAGACTTATATAACAGATAAAACACCATTAGTATTCATTACTATACAACATTTCTAAAATTCTTTATTACAATGTTCATTATAAACCAAGGACCCATGGTTCTCACAATTCAATCCCTGAAAAAACAAAACACTCAAACTTTTTATAAATTTATAGACAGTAAACAGTCCAAAACTTTGTTAGCCACCAATGCGATACACCATTTCGTTTGACTTGGCACAGTTGCCAGCTGGAATATGGAGAAAGAATACATGTTGCTTTTTCTCCAGTAACTCACATAGTAAAGAAAATATAAAAATAGACACATGGTGCACAAAATATCCATACCAATTTGAATGTTCATCTTATTAACTGAATAAGGAGCTGCCATGAAATACCAATTCATATCTTGTGAAATTATCCTGGTTTGATAGCAACATTTCAGACCAATTGATCATTATTAAGACTTCATGTACAAATAATTTACTTGTATCTGTAATCTCAGTACAACACATGAACAACAAGAATTTAAGCAATGTTTCCATGACTTATGTGGTATTTGATACCCTTGGTCAAACAAAGCACATTTATTCACGTATGACGATATTACTGTAGGTGCTATAACAGCAGTATTAAAAAAAAAATACCACATTTCATGAGACACATTGTTCACATTTTTATTTTAATACTTTTCTTCACTTATTTTTTCATCTGAATGTTTTTCTCTTAGAATGGAAATGAAGGATGCCTAGGGTGTTGATTATAGTCTGGTTCTTTCTTTAGCCCTTCCAGTACCAAGGCAAGCAATAACAGCTTCATATCAATAACATCTCAGTTTCTTGCCCATGGGACTAAGAGAGCTTAACACAGAATATGAGAATGGGCACCACTCGAGTGATAAAATCAATAAAAAACAATTTTTCTATTTGAATATCATTACATTGTTTCTACAGACATCTGCAAACATGTATGTGTGTTGCTTCAATGAATATTTGTCAAAGATTGTTTTTGTATTTAGTATTCTAATGGCAATCAATGAAAGTTGACTACTGGTGGCAATAGGATTGCATCTTTAATCATTTAAAGTCTTGTTCTTTGGAAAAATCAAGAAATAAAAGGATGTTTTGTGATCATCTTTTGTTCCTTTGTTTTTTGCTTGTTATTTATATCATTAATAAGCCTCTTCAAATCAATCTCCATTATCATATTTACATATATATCTCCATGACAGTACGATGGATAACGTTCTTTCACGAACTCTGCCCTTACTCTTAGATTTCTCTATCAAAATGCCATTTCCTGCGATATTGGTGATCAAGGAATGCCACAACTCCCTGGTTATGGATAATGTGTCATATCTGAGAAGAAAAAAGTGAGTGCCGCTGATGTCCCTGTGATGCAAGCTAGTACTGGGTCTGGGTCTAGTCCTGGTTCTATGGTGATGGTCTGTTCCTCTCCAATGAAATCACCACACACACCTCCTGTGCTTCCATGACTGGTCTGAACAAAGAGGGCGGCCTACATATTTCCATGTTTCCTGCAGTCTGACGATTATTGTGACGTGGAGTGCTGTTCTTGAAGTGGTCACTTCGGGACTTAAACATACGCTTCACCTATATATGTTGTCCAACTAATACAAGCTTGCTATACATTGTACATCTAAGAACAGTTTGAGGAAGGGTTAACTGCAAAAGTTGTACAGGAATGTAGTGACTTATAGCTCAAAACATTTGGTAACACATTTTAAAATATATAGATGGAGAAATGAATTTAAAAAAAAATCCATAACTACAACCTTATTATAGTCTTACTGGTGAATATTAGCCTACCAATATCACTCCTCAACCTATTTAAAATTCAGTTTAAAAATGAATCAATAAAGGAAGAAATATGTTTTCTCGAGAAATGTAACACTAATATGATTTTTTTTAAGAAACATGATTACTATTGTGACAAAAACTTGTGTCGATTTCACAATCTTACACAAAATACACACTAAAATATGAGGTAAGTTAAAAATTGCATTAGTGAATTGTTGTGTCATCAGGCACACTGTTTTAGCTCTTATTAGGGCATGTTAACTGTGAAATGAACATATCCAAATCAAAACATATGTTGCAATTGTGATATGTACTTGTACAAATTGATAACAACAATTACATACAGCACGTGTAACGAGAGGACATGTGGGTCACACCTAAAGACGGCGTTGATAACACGAATAAAACAACTTCAAACACAAAAAAGGTCATTGAAGACCAGACATATTACAACATACAGTGTTGATAACAGAAAAAAATGACATAAAACAGAAAAGGTCATTGTACAAGAACGTCAGACATTTTAATACATTGGAAACAGACAAAGAAAGATAGAAAGAGGACTAAGGACCTGTATCTTTTTCGTCGGAAGCGTTCTTGCGCAATCGGCACTCACAGCTACATTGACACACACATGGACACTCAAAGTTCTCGCAGGAAGGGCCGGGCCACGGGATGCCGTGAACGTTGAGGTGGTGGCAGACCTTGCGGAACCGACTCCTGGCTGTGGTCTTCTCACCGGGGTCTGGCGGGGGTGAGGCAAGGGGGGTGATTAGGTGGATAGAGAAGAGAGAGTGTGGTGGGGAGGGTGATTTGGTAGATTTAGCAGATAGAGAATGGGGGTAGGGGAGAGGGATGGTGAGGCAAAGGGGGCGATTCAGTAGATGGAGTAGATAGAGTGGGGGCGGGGAAGACAAGGGCAGTAAATATGTGGATGGAGTAGAGAGAGAGAGTGGGGGGTAGGGGAGGGGGAGGGGTGAGGCAAGGGGGTAGTTAGGTGGATGGAGTAGATAGAGAGGGGAGGTAGGGGAGGGGGAGGGGTGAGGCAAGGGGGTAGTTAGGTGGATGGAGCAGATAGAGAGGGGAGGTAGGAGAGAGGAGGTAGGAGAGGGGGAGGGGTGAGGCAAGGGGGTAGTTAGGTGGATGGAGCAGATAGAGAGGGGAGGTAGGAGAGAGAAGGTAGGAGAGGGGGAGGGGTGAGGCAAGGGGGGCGATTAAGTAGATGAAGCAGATAAGGCGGGGGGGGGGGGGGGGGGAAGCAAGGGGTGATTAGGCAGACAGAGCAGATAAGAGAGGGGAGGGATTATTAGGTAGATTTAGCAGACAGACGGAGAAGAGGAGGGGGAGGGGGAGGCAAGGGGGCAATTAGGTAGATCGAGTAGATAGAGAGGGGAGGGGGAGGAGGAGGCGAGAGGCAAGGGGGACGTTAGGTAGATAAAGCAGATGGAGAGAGATAGGGCAAGGTGGAGGGCGATTTGGTAGATGGAGCAGATAGAGAGACAGAGAGAGAGAGAGAGGGGGTGGGGAGGGAGAGGCAAGGTGTAATAAGGTAGATAGATGGCGCAGATAGCATGTGTCAGAGAACAAGAAGATGGGGGAGTGGCAAGGGGGGGGGGATAAGAAGGCAGAGAAAGGGAGAGACAGAAGAGAGGGGAGATGCGGCAAGGGAGGCGATTAGGTAAACAGAACACAGAAGAGAAATAAAAGGAGGTGGGGGGGGGGGGGGGTCAGAAATGAGGCAGGAGAAACCAGAAGGGACAAAGCAGAGAGGGTAATGAAGCTAGCTGGGGAGGGGATGTACTCAGAGAGACAGGTGCATAGGTACAGATAGGAGTAGTCCTGTAGACAAGCCATCTACTGTTTATGATAGGAAGGGAGGCATTGGATACACTACTCCCATGAATAACAGATGATTCTGTGTGTCTAACATGTTAAGTGGGAGCCAAGATCTGACCAGGAACTGGAGAGGTAAGGTTCATAGGGGGAAAAGGGGCTATTCTTTGAATGCAGACTTACGTTAAATGATCCCTGTCAGTTATTAACTATGTTGTTATAAGGATGATACGTCAACAAAAATGACACCCCTTCAATGCAACATTTAGCTGTTCCTTTAGAACTTCTTCCAAGTGAATCTAAATATGTATAATATGGGGTAAAATCCATGGAATGGATTCAAGAGCAAGGTATGGCAATAAGTTGATCAAGACAAAAGTTATTCCTCAAATTAAGGAAGTAATTGATACCTGGTAGATTTTAGAGGGAGATGACATGATTTGGGGTCGTTCTTTCATTAAATCAGAGAGATCGAAAGCACTCGCATTAACCCTCTATGTGCCTGACAAACTGCTGCTCTCAAATTTTTTTTTATGAGTTGCTGGTTTCAAAATGTGCCTGTGTTGTGAAAACACAGACAGTTACTACTTGGAAGAGACCACTGGAAGGGGGGGGGAGGTATTAATGTCAGGTATCAGCAGATCTTTGGATAGGTCTCTCAGGGCATATATATATATATATTTCTACCCATTATAAAATTGCCTTTGTGTTCAGACCTAGGTACAGCGTGAGAAACGTGACAGGGAATGATATGGGAGTGTTCCTACCAATGCACTAGTGAGAAAGAAACGTGAAAAGAAGTGATATGGGAGTGGTGATACCAATGCACTAGTGAGAAAGAAACGTGAAAAGAAGCGATATATATGTCTGAAGCAGAGGATATGCTACTCCATGCCATGGGGTGTGTGAATAAAAGATGCGCAGTCAGGGAAGCAGGGAAAAGAGAAACCCCACGAGCGATATACAGCTCCAACGCAGACGATGATGATGATGATGATGACGATGACGATGGTTAGATGCACCCTGAATCAGCCCGGTTGCTTGCGTGATGTTAGTAGCGCATGACAAAGCGGCCCCCATACGATCATGATTGCCCACTCCATGCTCTCACACCATATATGGTAAGACTGAGCTGATGATCACACTGATCATTCCCGTTAGTGCAACCAATCTCCTTTGCTCCTACTTTCTAGAACACAAACTTCCTTGTATGATGGATGGAGAGACATCTACAGTATACTACAGTGTGGAACAACACAAGAACACAAACACAGATACAAAGACACAAAAATAGCGACAATCTGTCACAAACAGAGCCCATGGAAAAGAACAATAACTATAAATCTTAAAAAAATTCAAACCACCCCTCTTTTATTGCAGCCCAACTTATTTCAACATGTTGCTTTCTATTGATTTGTCATGTTCTAGTATGAGTAACTCATTCGCTTTTGATGTGTATTACTCGTGCTAAAATGCACCAATGGTAGATATAAAGTTTAAAATGAATTTGAGTAGCTTGATACATGATTTTGTCTCCTTTAAGTAACCATTCTGAAAACAATCTACTTTTTAAATGGCTTCATTGAATTAATGACTGAATTGCCTATCCCTCCGTGGGTAACAGGCATGTGCACAGCAGACGCCTGTTGCTTCCGTTAATGTGCAGAGGCATTATGGGATTCCTGTTTCCTGATCATCATAGCGATTAATAAGACATGCAGATATTGCGTCTTGCTTTCGTACATTTCAGGGACTCGAAAAGACATCGGCATTGCAAGCATGGAAAGGAATACATACTTGATTATGCTTTTGATTTGTTTCATCTATTGCTCTATCGTGGGCAAATTACTGTTGTATTATCAAATTACAGTCGGTAAATGGCCCGTTACTTCATAAATTTGATAAACGCAACTTCAGTAGATAATCGGCCTTTCAATTGCTCCCGAATTTGCCAAATGTTTATTCCTGTGAGACCTGTTATTGTGTTTCCCCAATAGGTACATATTCTATACACACATCTTACTAGGACAAACACACGCTTCACACAGACGGTAGAATATGATTGAAACATAGAGCACAATGATTAGTAATTAATTATGAGATGAGTACACACATCATGCACACAACAAGCTCTTAAAAATCTTAATGCTTTTCGGTGAAATGTAACCAGTTAATACTCTGTTCAATATCGATGAATTCATGATTGTGAAGAAGAAGATTCGGGATATAATTGTACCACACAACACCACAAAAAGTACAGAGTTTACAAGCAATCTATAATCTACTTTCTGCACATCTGGGTACCTTATAACAAATGATGAATTGCAATAGTAAGATAGTGACTTTTTTTTTTAGAATTGAGTACAAAATATAAAATCACCACTGCATATCTACATGTACATGTACTAAAAGATATGGTAGAGAAGATAGATCTACACAAGCCTAAATGAATATCCACTGCAAATTACTATTTCTATTGCAACATCCTTTAATACTAATTTGAAGTGTCCATCTGCAATATCAAGTAGATGTTAATACAATGAGCAATACTTTTACATTTGTGAGTTAGGCAGCTACTGTTACCAGGGAAGCAATTTGTTTCTTTTATGTGTTAGTAACCTTTCATTCTACTATCATTATGTTTATTTGGTAACTTAACTGAACTACTTATGCATGGATAATCCAGAATGTTGCTGTGCTACCATGGTTACACTGCTCTTTTCAATAAAAAGTGAGCACATATTAACATAAGGTACCTCAACAAGTCAAATTACGTCAAATTACGTCTCTTGCGCATATTGTACATCTTAGACACTGTACAACACACGCACAGGATTGAATTTCACACACTAATAGACTCACGTAGACCCACCAATTAGTATGGACCTCAATGAAAATACACACGATGACTTTATAAAGATATATGCTTCAGAAATAACCCCATGTCACCACATGAATGATATAGAATAATGCTACATTTACATATACAGTATAAGATCATGGTCAGATCATTAACTGCAGGAAAAAAAAGATGACACCTCTCTAGAACAGTACACATGCGTCATTGAGAATTCAACTGCTTGACCCATTGAAAATGCATTCTCTCGCAGATAGGACTCGACACATATCCCACAGTCTTTCCACATCATGGTATTGAGCTCATGCAGTATTGGCTATTTAAAATACTATCAAAATTGGGTCACGCATTAAAAAGAAGCACAAAATTGATGAATTGTTCAATCCAGCTGGTCTTAAACCCATGATTTGAATAGCATTATTATTGGCTACTGATAATATTATTATTTAGTTTGCTTAAATGGATGGAGTTCAGCATTATTTGATTTATTTAATGACTGAATGAATAAATATGTCAATTGTTGATACATGATATCAAGTGTAATGGACAGAATTTGTTGAATATCAGACCCCTTTTGCTAGATAAACTGGTGTTCTAAGGCATTTGTAAGAAACAAAGACCATCAAGAGGTAAGTGAAAACTTTCTATAACCCCTTCTCTTCCAGACAAACTGCTTGTATATGGAATATGTGATCATTACTTCAGCTAAAATGAACATGTGGGACTAAGACGGACAATACCTACAGAGAATGCAGTCAAAGGGTCAGGCTGGCGAGTTAGTATACATCCACCGCACCAGGCATGATCTACATTGCATTATCATAAAGCCCATGGAAACCAAGGTGTGGGTGGAGTCTCTAGCTACCATGGCAACACACCACACATGTGTAGCTATTAACATGCTGGCCCCTTCTAACCGACTCTGCACAACCACACTAGTGACATAAGGCAGTCGATGCGTGAGACATTCGTTAGCATGGGATTCGGGGGGAATTTGTGCCACTTATAATGGTAGCTTCATCTTTAACACTGTAATAAGTATTGACACATATAATACATCTAAATGACAATAAATCCAAGATGTATGGCTAAATATATTACAAATATATCAAATAAACTACTAAATATAATGCCACCTTGTGTTTTTTTTTAAAAATAAACTAGTCATCACACATTTCATATCCCTTGTTTAAGAGTTTTGAACATCCTCAAATTGCTTTTTGTTGGTCGTTCATTGAAGTTCCAGATATATCAAAACATGTCCCGTACAAAATTTAAGCCAGTGGACTCAAAGAAAAATCTGAAATATATGGACTCTGAATGACAATTACACTGTTCTTTCCTCTCCATCTATTTGAAGATATGATAACAGTGATTGACAACACTTTGTGTGCTACATTTGTTCCACCTATAACCCACACGGCCATAAGTTTGAGTGATCTGGAATTGGTGCTTATTTTTTAAAGAACTTTCCACTCCTTATGAAATGTCTGCTTTTTCCCCAAATTTTGGTGATCTGTTTGTATAAATTGTCTACTTTTACCTAATTTGAATTATTATCAGAGGTGGTTTTCTGAAAGAAACGTAAAGTCTTGAACTTTCTTCAATAAGTCAGTTGGTATTATGAAAACAGACATAAATAAAATAAAACTGGGCCAATAGGCCAATCACAGCTATTGATCGTAGGGGATGTGAGTCGAAAATGGAGTCAAAACTTTTTTTTTTTCATATTTCAGAGTACCAGCCCATGGTTTTATTCCCTGTTAAGGCCAGCCAGGTACGGGTGTAGCCCTGAGCTGTGTGGTTCCGGACCACGCCCTAACCACGCCCAGACTTACCGTCTCCGCCCATGTCAGCGTTGTGGTCTCCGTTCATCCCCTTCCTGTCATTCATCTCATTCAGCTGGATGTTGGTGCCGTCCTCACTGCCCGAAACAAAGAAAACAAAAGAAGACAACTGTTAAGTACGTCTTCTTTTTCTTCTTATGTATTGCATTCCTAAAAGCTTTACTGTAACTAAGTGCACCAAATCATCCAACTTGATGCCTGGGTCGTAGGATTTGTTGTAGGTCACTAGAATCATATGCATGTGGTAACTTTGGAATGGTAAAAAACAGCCTCACATGCGCCTCATGTGTTAAACCAGGGTTTCACACAAACTTTTTTTTTTATAAAAGAGTCTGGACATCCGTTCTTTAGGGGTTTTGTGTACGGGCCCCTGTTTAATATTTTTAATGTTTAGGGTTTGGAGTTCTAATTTGGGCACCTATCAGTACTGAACACATGCTGATGGCAAACTGTGGTTAAACCATTCCAAAGTGAACCTGTGTACATCAATTATTGTAATTGACCATTGATGATAACTACTATGGCAACAGGTGCAATAATGAGAGCTCATAAGCTGTTGCCATAGTAGTGACCACCGATGGTAAGTTACAATAATTGAATACCGGCACTTTCCGGCACCTTCGGAACGCAGCTTACGCTATAAAAGATGCGCGCAGTGACGACTGTCCACATTGCCTGACGAAGACTAGCGGTAGTGGTCGAAACGTCGCAATCTCCAGTTTTACTTCTCTAGCGGAATTGAATACCTATCTGCCACATGGCCCTGATACTTGTTTTGCACAAGGGTGCATTTGTTATACACTAGGGCTGTTTTTTTCTTCGCAATGTGGGGGCTCTTTCTTTCTGGGCCCTGTTGCATAAAACTTCCCATTGATGGCAACTTTGCTTTCAATGGCAACTTCTATGGAAACCTTGAATTTGATTAGGCTGTCCAGCGATGTTACCACGGTAGTTACCATTGATGGCAGAGTTACCATTAAAGGGCATATACTGTACTGGGAAGGCAAAAAAGCCTTCAAAATGTAATTGTTAGCAATCTTCTTGCCAATGGTCTTAAATTCATGTATTGTCTATTTTAGAAGCTTGCTGAAATTTATTTGCTCTCAAATGATCTACATTTTGAGTAATGAGTGATTAAATCATAAATCCTCAAAATGTTCAGCCCAAACATTTTGAAGATTTAATCATTAATCATTAATTACTCCAAATATGGATCATTTGAGGGCAAATAAATTTCAGCAAGCTTCTAAAATGGCCAATACATGAATTTAAGATCATTGGCAAGATGATTGCTAACAATTATTACCTTTTGAAGACTTTTTTGCCTTCTCAGTACAGTATATGCCCTCTAATGGTAAGTTTTATGCAACGGGGCCCAGGTGTCTTACATGGGGAGGTGGTCCGGGCTGTGGGAGCCCCGGCGGCTGAGGTTGGGGGTCTGCTGCAGCTCCTGCAGCTCCCTCGCAGCCTGCTCCCGGTTCTCCTCGTCCTCCTCCTGGTCCAGCTTGGTCAGCTCCTGGGCATTGGCCAGGTTGTCCACGGCGATGGCAAGGAAGACATTCAGCAGCGTGTCTGGACGCGGCGGTCAAGCCTCCGGTCAAGGAATTTACTCTCATGCTACATGTTGATATATTTTCTTTATACTGCACAATCATACAAGTATTAATGTTCACTGGTTATGATATCTTTATGATTATGAAATTGTAAAGCACATGGAGAAATAATTTAGTTATGAACTAGCATTGCATTGCTTAGTCTATGTGTCCAGAATTAGTTGTCATAGCATTACTTAGTTAATGTATAACTTTAATGTAGTTAGACTTATATCAGAAAGCAGTGATTATAGTCTTTGTATCTAGGCTTCATTCTTATAGTGGTGATTAGTCTTATGTATCTAAACTTAGTTATCATTGCAGTGCTCTGTTAATGCGACTAGACCTGGATGAAACAACACTGCTTGGTCCATGTGTGCAGATGTTGCAATATCAGTGCTTAGTATAATGCATGTACACTGTAGACATTTTTGATACTGCATAGCTTTATAGTCTATGTAATCAGACTTAGTTCAGAAAGCAGTAATCATATTCCAGAGATTTTAGACTTATGTGTCATGGCAGTGCTTAATTTGCACGCAATATGTCCGTCGATGCATGCCAACGCACAAAAAAACTAGGCTATTAGCCCGGAGGCATGGTGAGCCAAATGGGCAAATGAGTGAAGAGGATACAGTTGCCAAATAGCACCAGAATGACAAAGTAGATGCTCGCCCACATTCCTCCAGGCACCCCGCCCTGGGACTTGATTCCCTGGTACATCACCACGTTCCAGTCCTCTCCTGTCAGGATCTGGCCAACGGAAGAAAAAGAAAGTACATATCAGTTTTGATATCAAAGTTACAAAAAAAAAATAGATGCATAAAATGAGAGAGGCACCTATTTCTGCACAAGATTAATCCATTTTTGCCAGTGAGTGATGTGCATTACCTTTGAAATGAATTTTAAAAGCCAAATAATGGCTATATTATCACTAAATCTTCAAATTGGCAATGCGCTGAATAGGTTGAAATCCCACTTTTGCTGTTTAAATTTGTTACTTTCCCTCAGAATTTGAAGTGTATGAAGGAATTCTTGATCGACATGCATGTCTAACCTGCTTGAGATAGAAAGATGATTTTAAATTAGCGGTGATGTCAGATCCACGCTTGCTTTGTGTAGCGTGAAAAGCGCAACAATTACTAGCTTATTACTGTATATGCATCTCTGACGTACTCACCTGGAATACTGTGATCAGGGCTATTGAGAATGTGTCAAAATTACTGGAAGGTTTGGCCTGTGATGCGTCGTAATTAAAGCTAGATGGAGGGGGAAAAATAAGCGCAACAGCATTTAATAAATGATAATGTCACTATGACAACACAATACAGTACACATACATGTACAAGCACATCATATTTTCATGATTCAAATTATTGCAAAAAACTTTATTCCTTATAAGTTTGACTGAATATACTATTTCTGCTATCAATGCAATTGATTTATAATTCTGCGATGTGTGCACAAGATGATCTGATTCTTGGCATTTGGTGATATTTATCACCTTTGTAATAATTCTTTAGAAGTACAATAAGCAGAAAATCATTATAAAATGTTCATATTGGCTTACAGCCTCGACAAATCACATTTGTTGGCAATACTGTTGCACATAATTGTATCTTCGGCAATTTTTTTCAAATCACAATAAAATGTATTTTCCGTTTAGGAGAATTTGTTGTTGTTGAGACTTCATGTTCTGGCTTTGGCCACTGACATAACATATTAGATTTCTTTGAAAATATATAAAGAAACTGGTATGACATATGATGATACCACTTGTCACATATAAAGAGGATATAATCCACATGTTCTCGTTATAAATTACATTACCTGAGCACTTTCACAAGAAAGACTATATGGTAAGACCGACTAATTATCTTCTCCTCAAAAACAGGTATTTCAAAGATGTCTATCCCAAAATAACAAAATGTTGCCAATCCTTTACATAAAAGTTCTCTTACTTCTAATGAACACACACTTTTTGGCTGAACTGCATTAATCTCGTTTTTTGTGTTTTAATTGTATTAGTTTATGTTCTTCCAGGTGACCTATTTGATTTTCTAATTGAAGAGAGTTCTCCCATTTTGTATTCATCAAACTACTCTTCAAATATATCTCTTTTCATTTACTTTTGAATAAATATCTCGATACTTATCTTGCAGTAATACACCCATACTCATACTTAAAAAATGTTGTGTGCCTTAACCTTAATAAAAATGTGTTTGTGCTTTTGTGGCAAAAAACATATATTTACTTTTGCACTTTAGAGTAGTAACTTCATAGTTAGATTGAGTCCCCACATGTAAATGTGACGTTACTTTTGAAAACTAATCCCTGAGATTATTTCTGAGGTGTTTTTTATGCACAGACAAGTTACATCAATGGTAAGTTTTATGCAACAGGGCCCTGCTCAGTGGATTTTCATGCATGACTTGTGCCAGAATGCCTCTACGGCACATACAGGACTGATGATGCTGCCCCAATTTTTGCCCATTTACACCCCAGAATCCTATTGAGAGCATAAGTTTAGTCTGGCAGGGTATTACATTCTGTGTATATGTGCAAGAAAATGTTATAGCACGCTTCATCAAATGTGCAGTTACGATAGTATGTAGTTTTCGGGAAATGAGGAAGTGATATTGAAGGCTCAAGGATCAAGCCACTGCTTTTGAGGGGCTCAAGACCCCATTTTCATTCATAAGTGTGCATAAGATTGGCATCCCCAAACAGCAATCACACAGCAAGGTGATCACACGTCTATCACCATGGCGACAAAACATGCTACCATGCAAAGATCGGCATGGCTACGGAACACACATTCAAGGCCAAAATGTGCAGTGTGCAAAAATACAACATGCAATGGCATGCCCATTCAGTCATAGATAGAGAAACATCATGCAAAGCAACATATCAAATTTTTTTTGAAACAACTGTCTTATCTTTCCCCTTCACTTTAATTGTATCGTCCTACCGTTTTTGCTCGCACAGATTTGATGACGTCTTACAACATCCTTCCACCCTAAGAACAACACAACCAGGTTCTATAATTTGTTGTGACTGCTAACTGTGCCATCAAGTTTTCATGTTGCACAGATTTCTAGTACCCTTCTGTCACTCTACGTTTCTTTCATTTCTGTTCAAGTTCATTTATTTGATCCATATAATGATCTACACATTGCTAAAATGTCTAAACAACGACAAAGACAAATAGTGTTCAAATAACCTCCTCAACTATTCAAGAAATTAATAGTCCATTAAAAAGGGGAATACAGTCCTCTTCTTGTAAAAAAAACCTCTCCTGTTTCCTGGTATACTGCAATTTACAGTATATATGAAGTTTTTTTCAAAACAAATTACTTTTGGTAATCTTGATATTTATACTGTAGACAATTCTATTTTAGAAAATTATTTTTCATTTGTAGATCTGAACTAGGTCACTAATTGAAGTTTGTTTTCCCTTCATTTGCTTCTTGGTGCGACACACTCCTAAAGACGAGCAAAGGGAGGCATTTAGCATAGGGCAAAGGAAGTTGAAATACCACCGGAGAACATTGCATTGTGGGATGTCTGGGCTGGACTGTGTAACAATGGTGGGGTGTAGGCTACATAGAAAACGACACTCATCTGGTGCTATTGCTTTCTACTAGGAATTATATAAGAGATGACAAGCTCCGTTTTATAAAAATTTGTAATATATTGGCCGATTCATTTGATTGGAATCATTCAAATATGGCTATTGATTATTTCCCAATTCATCAAAAAACATATCAAACTTCAATGATGCTGGTACACTGCACCAAGTAAACTTTCTATATGAATATATTTGTACATTTCATTCTTTAAATGCTTTTATTACATGCCATTATTACTACTCCAATGCTTTCACACATCACGCAAGGATCTAGTTACACACAGCATTGGCAAAAGACCTACTCTTCTAAGAATCACCTAAGTCACACAGGCCTATGACAGAGAAACATTTACGGTATGCATTTGAATGTGTATACTCGTTCTGCAATACTAATACACGAGGTGATATATCATGGGTTGAAGTATGTAGCATATACATTAACAACTATTGCAAATTTAGAAGAAAAGATACTAGGATTTCTAGCAAAAATTCTTGACAGTTTATTTGAAATGTCACATTGTTTTGCATATTTTGTATATTTAAATGAATGTTTTTCAAAAAAGTATCATTTTTCTAGTTTGTAAGCAGATCAGATTTCTTTCTCTACTAAAGGAGACTGCAACATTTAATTTAATTCTGTAATCATTGCTGCTTAATGAAAAGGTAGAACTTGAAGCGTACAGAGACCTTAACTATAGTAATATGCACTATTTGAAAAATGGTTATATCATTATGCTGTTTCTATGGGATTATCGACCATGGCAACATTCTTATAAATGAACACACATATTGATATTTTCACTAAGATCAGATATTGAAATTTCCTTTGTTCAGTTAGTGGCATGTCTTTCTCTCATGATAAACATTAACACAAACCAGAGAGTTTATCAAAAGACACTATGTTGTAAACTGTACGCTGCATTTGCTGTTTCAATGCAATGACGAACACTTGATTTTTGAACAAATCAGGAGACTCTCAAAGGATCATACTGACTATCAAATAGAGATGCATTTTCTACTAAGTACAAAAGCTATTCCAGTGAGTGTGGATGGAGGGGGATGGTGGATGGGAGAAGGAATGGTATGTTATTCATGTCATACGGTAGGGGTGGGGTGTGGTGGAAGATATGGCACTACGTGCACACTGGGGATTTCCCACTATATGAAAACATACCACATGATCATGGGTGCACAATCTATACACGAGTGGGGAAGGGGGGTCTAGACGATTTGAACATACTTCAAACTATATGGGTTAACACTAAATCAAATAGGATTAGAACTCATGTCACGACAAAAACCTGTCTTGAAATTACCTTCCACCGAATAGCTGCATTCCCAGGAGGGCGAAGATGAGAATGAAGAGGAAGAGGAGGAAGAGGAGGCTAACAATGGAACGCATACTACTTAACAGGGATATCACTAGATTCCGCAGGGAGGACCAGTATCTATGGGCAGAGACAATACAGACATGCAAAGGGGAGGACGGGATAGGGCGAGGGAGAGGGAGAGGAGGAGGGGAGGAGGGGAAGGGGGATGGAGAGGAGGGGTGGAGGATGGGGGGGATGGTGGAATAGGAATGGGGATGGAGAGGGGTGGGGATGGAGATGGGGTAGGGTGGCATAGGAGAGAGGGAGGAAGAGGGAGAGGGAGGGGAGGAAGAGGGAGAGGGAGAGGAAGAGCAAGAGGAGAGGGAGGGTGGGGCAGGGAGAGGAGGGGAGGGGGCATGGAGAGGGAGGGGAGGGGGAATGGAGAGGGATTAGGGTGGGAGAGGAAGGGAGAGGAAGGGAGAGGAAGGGGAAGGAAGGTTAAAGGGAGGGAGAAAAGGGCAGGAAGGAGATAATAGGAGATGGAGAGGGAGGGGAAAGGGTGGGACAAAAGAGAGGGAGGGGAAGAGGAGAGGAGAGGGAGAGGAGGGGTAGGGAAAGAGGGAAGTGCAGAAGAGGGGGAAGGGTGGGAGAGAAGGAGTAAGGTAACAGTTAAAGTGGGGAGTGATTTATGATGCATAGGAGGCATAGGAGAAGGAGAAAGAGTGAAAGGGGAGAGAGAAAGAAAGAGAGAGAGGGAGAGAGAGAAAAGGAGAGTGACAGAGAGAGAGAGAGAGAGAGAGAGAGAGAGAGAGAGAGAAAGGGAGAATACATATCAACAGAGTAGGCATAAACAAAGAGGAGATGTGACAGGAAAAAAGTTGAAAAGGGACACATGAAAAAAATAAGAATACAGGGTTGGGGTTGGGAAACGACAAAGCAATGAGGGGGGGGGGGGGGTTTCAGGACAACAGAGGGGAGGTAGAAGAATGACAATCGTAGATGAAAGTGTGTCAGATGGGCAAAGATGTTGGTTGTGGGGTAATGAAGGGACACGTGGGGTGTGGTGGTGGTGGGCAGGTCCATGGGTGTGGTAGGGGGGTACATGGGTGTGGTAGGGGGTACATGGGTGGTGGGGTGCAAACAAATGGCGGAATGGCGGTACACAGAACATACCAAACATGAGGACACATAAAGAGGGAGGTAGAACAAAGAGAGAGAGAGAGAAAGTGGAGAGAAACAAAACAAAACAAAAACAAAATGCATTCAAATTAGTGCTGGTGCAAGAGAGTCATTCAATAAAAAAAATTATATATCAGATATTTTTTGTTTCTGCACTGAAATATACGACTGAGAGAAAAAGTCCACTGGCTTTGCTGTAGAATGAAAACAGTTTAAAGATGACAAATCTGACTGACAAATTGAGTCAAACAACATTTTTTTTCTGTCAGAAGACAAACAAAGAGCGAGAGTGGTGATGTGCAATCTTGGCCCCAGATGACAGGATAGGGTGACGTAGAGACATGCACGAACGGCGCCCCCAACGGATGAAAGATGAAAGGCATGCACTCAGCTGGACGCAGCTAAGGCACCTGTCCAGGAGGAGAGAACACACAATGACAATTAGATGAGAACAGACACATTTATCTTTCCCTCCCCCCTGGAGGAACCCGTAACACACCCCAGACTCGGTATCCCAGGGGCACTACACCCCCCATGCAAAGGGGGGTAACTTCGCACCCCTGCAATCACCCTTTGGTAGAAGACAAGACAGGGACGTATACAACTCTGCGTGCAAACACAAATGGAGGTTAACCTTGTCTCCCTCGTTAGAGTCCCGAGATGACAATGTATAGAGGTGTGCATGCAGTGGATTGAAGTGGAAACGGACGAGACGGGGCGGGGGGGGGGGGGCAAAAGGAGGATAGGGGGAAAGGGCAGGCAGGGTTAGAGGGGCGCGCGGCTTTGGGGTTACTTACTCTCCGCCGAAGAACTCCATACCGAGCAAAGCAAAGATGACAAGGAACAAGAAGAGCAAGAAAACCAGACTGACAATAGACTGAATGCTATGGACCAGGGAGACCAATAGGTAGCGCAGGTTGGTCCAGTACCTGCGGGGGGAAAACACAACCAACGAGGGGGTAGTAACAGAAAGACGGCCACGGACGCTCAAGCCTCTGGACGAGAAACTGATCCCTTTTCTCCCTAACCCCCCCATAATCCCTCCCACCCCTTCCAAAGCAAGAACACTTTTCAGGGCTAATTGCTAATAAAGCTGATAACCTCTTATTTTGAGCAATTACATAATCCTGCAAAGTCCTAAACTTTCAAAGCAAAAAAAACCTGATGCACCTATCTGGGCATATACATAATATCCATAATAAGCTTTTGAGCTGATATTTCGAGCAATTACATAATCCTCCCCTTCCAAAGCAAAAAAATGTTGCACTCTTCTGGGGCAAGCTATATAATAAAGCTTTTGAGCTGATATTTTGTGCGGTCACATAATCTTACATAATCCTATCCTTCCAAAGCAAAAGACTGTCACACCTTTCTGGACTAATTCATAACAAAGCTTTTGAGCTGATATTTTGAGCAATTACATTATCCTGCATAATCCCCCCTTCCAAAGCAAGAAAACTGTCGCACCTGTCTGGGCCAATTTGTAATAAGCTTTTGAATTGATAGCACTACTGGGGGGTTAAGAGGTGGCATCATCCAATTGATGGGTCTGTATGTTCAAAATGATTTGAAAGGAAGGTTTAATATCATTTATATTACCCAAGGATAAGTATAGGATATGTAAAGTACCACTGGCATATATATCTCTGAACGATATTATTCATCAGCTGCACATTAGTGGATTCTCATTACTATTTAATCAGAGATGGCCCATTTATTTGATTTTAATAGCAAACTGCAGGGTGGATATACCATATGTTCTCTATATTTTTTTTTTAGATATCTGTTAGATTTATGTGCATATGAAATTCTTTTCTTTCGTTAACTAAATGACCTTATTAAATCAAGAATCTCAAAACCATATAGGTGAACATCATCTTGAATTTGGCATAATTAAATGTTATAAAGCCAACAGGACGAAAAAAAATAAAGCAGAAGTCTTGAGGTCCAGGCCAACAAAGGGTTATCAGGTATTTGGTTAGTTACACATACAATCAGAAAATAGCAGGCTGTTAAATACAATATAGCACACACACTCGCACACACACACTAATAAACATGTACAGTGACATACATACATACACACAAACAGATATCACCCCATTTGCATGTGCTTTTTCTACTGCAAGAATATTTGTTTGGGGGCATTACTACTGAAAATATTCAAAGAGAAAATCAATTCCAAGTAAAAGAGGGGATGGGGGTGGGGGTGGGGGTAAGTGGGGGGTCTCGGGTGGTAGTATGACAGAAACTTAAATCCAAACTGATAATCTGAAAGCTGATTTCAGCCACAGACTAAGTCAAAACTTAAGTTCATGTTCTGAATACCATCCTAGGGGATTTGCAAGCATGGGAGCTAACAACATTTATTCAGCTAGGGAGCAGGCTTGGGTTTTGATTTCACTCAGTCATCTTTAAAGTTACCCAGCATAAAAAAAGACACATTTCAATAGTCTATCTACACACATGAGGGAATTTATAAGGTATTCAGGATTTAAACCAACATATTTCTTTTCTTTCAGAAAGTCCCTCCAAAATTTGAAGTATTTTGGACCCCAGTAGGAACACACAACCAAAGAAAAGTAGAAACATGCCTCAATCATACAACAACACATTCATGTTTGTATTTAAGAGAAAAGCTTGTTTAGTACAGGAAAAATACTTTGTAAATAACAGATCATAATATAAGATAAAATCTGATAAATATATATATATGTTTATATCGGTGAGGCAGATTGCACCTAGCAGCAGAAAAAGAAAGAAAAGTTGGTGAGTATCAGTGACATGTGACTCATCCAGGCATATATCGGAGGAGTGAGGCATGTAATGAGACGGATTGATATCTTACAGGTCTGGTTGTATGGACCCGCATGGATAAATGACCTGTGACTCTGAGTTAGTGTCATGTAGCATTGGATGAGCATCTACAATCATCCACTCTGACTGCCTAGCCTTAGCTAACCAGACCCTAAGTCTATCATCACTCAAAATGTAGATAATTCCTTTCGAGACTTTGCAGTCGACAATCATGAGCGGAAAAGGAGGCGATAAACCAAAATGGAATGAATCTTGCAGACATTTTAGATATGAAAGTCTTCCCACTGCATGTTCTTTAATGCATTAATTTGTGTTTGTAAGGTGGAATTTGAGTATAGGGTCTGAAAGAGGAGTCTAGGCAGCGGCTGAGCTTCTGATCATATTTCATTGTCGCAGTGCGTTATGATCAGTCGCGAGCTCGCTGTGCATGCACGTATAAACTCAATGACAGGTATCCACTGTGGGGGAATGATTAAAATGGAGGGGCAAGGTCTTTCTACAGTGCACGCCAAGGTCATCGGAACACAACGACGCCGACAGAGCCAAGGTTACATGCCATGTTGCCCCTACTTCTCGATTGAGTGTTAATATAACACAGCATTACTCATTCATTATAGATGCAATATCTATACAAATTGAAGATAAAGAAGATATGTGGCCCTTTCTCAAATTCATCGACAAACAATACAAAAGTGCCCCCATTATGCCCATTAATTATACCTTGATGGTACCATCAATAGATAGTCTCATGTCAATTACAACACAGCACATTGCCTATGGGATTAAGAAAGTTAAATGTGCCTACCATGCATGTACAATATACATGTTGGTTCTTTCATGTCCATCAGTGATTTCAAAGAATCTGGCCTCAAACAAATTTTTGTATAAAAATCAGGCTTAATTCTTCCTGTGCCATCAAGTCTTGTCCATTAACTTGACTGTATGTCATGCTCATGCAGATAAACCCCCTTTGTTATTGGCACTTTGTTGCCGAAAGCGTGACTGGCAAATGTGTTAAATTCCAAGTCTCTAAACTAGTCTACCGCCTGGCGTAGAATCGTGCCCAAGGTCGCAATATTCCAGACGTTATCATTGGCAGTGCCGAGATGAATTAGGGATGAAGGCTTCACCAGTTCAATAAAGCTGGCTTACGAGCCGATCGAGCCTTCGTCGGGGGGAAGAGAGAGAGATGGGGAGCACAGGGTGCGAGAGCGGTTCCTCATCATGTCTGGTCACACCCTGTTGCAAGGTCAGGGGCACTTAATCAAACAAATAGGGTGCCTCTAGATGTCCCCTCAATTGTAAACGATCCCCTCTAAAATGCCCTTACTTTTGAAAAACCAATGTGAGCCAATGGATGATTAAAAGTATCTTCGTCTAACGGTGCCATAAAACTACTGGTCATAAGTCCACTGCGCGGGGCTCACACTGTAGAAATTCTACCACATGCAAAATGAAACGTGGCTTGATCAAAGGATTCCGCTCATTATTCATGACCTTAAATTTCACTTTGAACAAATTATGCAGAGTGCTGTGCGAAGTGGGCTTGACAACAGAGGAGATGTCTATTTTTGTTCGTGGCTTTAGTGCGTGTATCAGATATAAAGGTACGCTGTAGGCACAGAGGGATTAAGGGAGCTCCTCCGCCAAAGACAACCAGGGCCCCGTTGCATAAAGCTAACCATTAATGGTAGCTTTGCCATCGATGGTAACTTACCATGGTAACATTGCTCAACAGCCAATCAAATTAAAGGTTTCCATGGAAGTTGACATTGGTAGCAAAATTACCATCAATGGTAAGTTTTATGCAACAGGGCCCTGAACATTGGCATATTACACATGCATGCACAGCTGCCTGTAATAATCATACACATGTCAACAATATAAAAGTTTAGGAAAGCTGTGTTCTGAAGGAACTTATAATTGAGCCTCCGTTTTTTCCACCTGTAAAGGAAAAAAAAACGGGGGTTGAGGGGTTGGGTGATAAAAATGAGCACAGAGGTGTCAAGAATTTAGGGGCTGGATATTATGTAGCTCAGCGTCGCCGGAAATTGGTAGAGAAGGCTGATGTCTGGGAACTAGGTGTGCAAAAAAACATGGAGTTAGCATTTAATCAGCAGATTAAAATAAACAGTGATCTGAATTTGCATAACACACTGATATAGAACCGGGGGTATATGCATCATGCATTACTAGTACCTGGTTAAATCATCCAAGATACTAATCAACTAGTGGCATTGCCAGTAGACAAATTAACCATGATTTTTTTTCAATATGTTCCAACTGCACGTACAAGTGAATGTTTCTGCTAGTTATTGGTCTTGTCAAAAGCAATTTGCTTTATCAACCAACTAACTAGAAGAGTTTCCCAATGTTGACAAAACAAGGGAGAAATTCATAATCATGTATGTGTCAATGATGACATACCCAGCTCTATACAGTTTGAAATGTAATTGAAGATCAATGATAATGATCAACTAACAATTTGAAAAGCATGATTTATGTTTTACGACAAAAAATTCTTTCTGCCCAGAGAACCTCAGTAAGACATATCATGACTTGAGACATTCTGCACAACCATCTCAGTATCAAAATATGAAAGTCCCATTGAAATTACAGCACAGTTTATCACATATGGGACTGAAAGGGTTATAATAGCTTGCATAAACAGTCTAATAATGAAGAGATGATGGACAGAGAAAGTCAAACATGCCTCAGGTTATCAATTAACCCTTTGCGTACCAGATCAAATGCTGCTCTATGGGATTTCTGTGTATTACTGGTGAAAAATACACATGTGGAAGATAAAGAGTTAATGAATACCCACGGTGCTTTAATTCTTCATGCTCCATTAAGGCACTTCTGCAGTAATTATACACACTATTCCCAGAGGGCAGTATGGAGTCTGGGAGAGCAGTTTTTGATGGGGAGTAAAAAGCTAAACAAAGCCAAATGATAAACCACACTTGATGCAATGAATACATCAATACTATGTGGGTTTCAAATCGATCATAAAATAAAGAAAAATTATTTTGAATGTTGGTTCGCGCAGCAACCACTGCTTTGAAGAACAAGTTGCGTTTTTTACTTCTTTCATGTACCTCTTCAAGCCATGAATACTTTGAACAAGACCTTCCCTTGCCTTTAGGCAGGTATGTGTATGTGAGAAGGAGAGAACGGATGTAGTATCTCCGCAATGTAACTCCGCGTTCATGCGCTCTGAGTGATCTGAGGTACAGCGCTGTCGGCTGTCATTAGCATAATGAATAAAAGGAAGAAGAGCCCCCTTGCTTGTATCACGTGGTCCAGTTTAAAGGCTTCTCGACGCAGCCGAACGGATCTCTCATTCATTTTGCATGGGGAGATGGAGCAAGCAGAATAGGGAAGAGGAAGATGGATGGAGGGGGGGGGGGGGTGAAGAGAGAGTAACGTGAGTGGAGGAGGAAGAGGGAGAGGGGTAGAGAGAAAGGATGAGAAAGTGAGAGACAGAGATGAAGGGAGAAAAAGGGGGAAAGGGAGAGTGGGAAGGGAAGGAAAAGGAGAGCAAATGGTACAGAAAAAGAGGAAGCGTTAGAGAGAGACAGCAAGAGAGGGGGAGGGAGAGAGAAGGCTGGAGAGAGAGCGGGGGGGGGGGGGGGGGAAGATATAAGAGGAAGAGAGATAGAACAATTGGTTGAAGAGAGAGAGAGAGAGAGAGAGAGAGAGAGGGGAGGAAAAGATGGGGGAAGGATCAAAGAGTTTATAGAGAAAGAGAGTATGAGAAAGGGTACTTAAAGGAGAGAGGGAGAAACAGAGAGAGGAGATGATAAAGGAATTGATAATAAGCAGGAGGAAGAGACGGAGAGACAGAGAGAGGGGAAAGGGAGAAGGGATTGCCAGCGGAAATGCTTGGCCAGCCATGGCCCATCAAACATAGATGTGAACTGGGAGGGAGGGGAGCATTCTATGCCAAGCGCTTAGACTTCTTCACCAGCCTCTTAGACTTGGCAGATAAAATTAATTTTTGCTTTCAATGCAATTCAAGAGTCAAATATTTTCAAACACCCTTCAGCTCTGTTGTGCCATTTTGCTTTTCAAATCTAATGAACTGCATTGTAATGAATTAATCAACAGTTTATCAATAAAATCTGAGATAAGTGCTAGCTTTTACACAGCTGCAGTATATGTTTCCATCAATAATCACTCAGAAAAGAAATGGCAGAATATTACGCAAAAGACTCTTTTGTTGATTTATACCTTTGAATCAGGTCCGCATAATGGACGAATCAAATCAATAAATAAACTCTTCCTCTGCCTGTTCAAGTACTTCTCTGGGGATTTGTGTTGATCATTTGTTGATGACTGCTTCAATGCCGCACACAGGGTTAATATTGAGAACATCTGAGGAGCGAGAAACCTTTTTCTTTCCTTCTTTGGTTCTAGAGGGGCTCATCATGAATTATGCGGAACCCATGCACCGACCCCCTTTCATTTGAATCCACGCGGAGGATACGTTACTGGCCCCCCCTCCCAAATTTCCCTGAGGCGAGACATCGAGAACCTCTCACGTGCCTGCCTCAGGAAAGATCATTGGCTAATGCAGCATGATATGGCCCCTAAACTTAATAACTGAGAAGGGAGTAGAGGAGAGGAGGGTGGGGGGGGGGCATGGACAGAGGGTAGGGAAGGGGGTAGGCAGGCCCCCCTATCCTCTCCATCTCTCTTTCTTTCATACGAGATCGTCTTGTATACGTGCCTGGGCCAGCGCATTGGTTAATGTAGCATGATACCGCCGCTAAACCTAATAATTGACAACGAGGACAAGTGCATAGGGCGTTGGGATGGAAGGGAGGGAGGGAGGGGTTCTCTTCAGATCCCTGATAAACAGGTCAGGGGTGTATAAAGTGGACCTCTTCATAACAAGTGCAATAGACGATCTTCCTCTCTGCTAACTCGTGATCCCAAAGTGCAATGTTGACTTTCTCTGTCCATATTTTTGAATGCAAGCATGACATATCAAAAATTACAGTGATATCCTGCACTGGAATGCTAACCTTCATCTACATGTGATATTTAAATGGTTCAATATTGGTATTCAATACTGTGTTAAATCTCTCAAAACATGGCTATAAAATGCCACTTGTGTGGCAAAGGTAATCAAAGGTAAAGAACACAAGTTATCAATGAGAAGAAAACATCTTTTAAACAGAATTTATCTTCCCCAAAGAATGACCAAACATATGAAATATAAACATGGAAGGTAACACATAACAATATAAGACTACAATATTGAATGCTATGTATCAAAGGAATATTTCTTGGCTCTCTTGATTACAATAAAATACAATTATAGAATTATCTGAATGAATTTTGTTTGTTTGATTAGGAAGATCAATCAAATAAAGTTCCAAAATTGTTGCACGAATCTGATCTTCAATTGACCCAAAGATATTGGGGAAAGTATATGTTGCACACTGGTATAAAGAAAATAATCACTGATCAGAGTAGCTGGTCTGTTTTCCGGGTGCAGAAAAGTATCAACACGAAACGTGCTATATACTTAAGTTGGGAAGCCAATCTGATTGGCTGTTACAGGTGGTCATGTGACTTACCTTGTGACTTTGAATATCCTAAGGAGTCTTAGGGCGCGGAGTACACTAAGGCCAAACGACTCTCCTTTATACTTCGTCCAGATGACTTCAAACAAGCTCGCTAATATAACCTGTTTCAGAGATAACAAAAGAAAAAGCTCAATTCATGAAAGCTATTTCTTATAGTTAAGCTACTATCATTTCCCAAATATCAGAAGATCATATACTCTTTTCTCAATTTTATACAGAATAATGTCATGACAAATAACTTAATATTTAGCAGACAACCATCAAACAAAACATCTTCCAGATGAGAGCTCTACTGTATTTTCATCAATCAAAAACTTTGACAACAGATTGCATACATCACACATTTGTGCTGCCTGCTCGTTTGTCATTGGTCAATATATTTGCATTGCACAACAGAGTATTGTGACATTATTTAGACATCTCGCCACACAAACTAGTCGCCACTCATTATGCAAATTTATGGAAGAAAAAGTACTATTGACTCCTATGTCAAAACCAGGACTGTTTGCTCTATGTCACAACTGTCAACCAATCAGTAAACAGGATTATTAAGATGAGGTATATAACAGTTACTCTAACATGTTAATTGATAGTAATAGTGAAACTAAGAGAAAAGGCGGGGGGGGGGGGGGGTACTTACAAGGCAGTCGAATTTGTTGAAAGCAGATTGGAAGTAGACCCTGGGCCCCAAGCCATATAACTTAATGACCATTTCCATAATGAAGATACAAAGGAACACTATTTCTGCATAGTCTGTGAAGGGGGAAAAATGTCAGAGCAAAACAAATTGTCAGATTAACAATCATATAATCATGTATGTTATGGTTTGTTATGGTACAACAAGCATGGCAATGTTATAAAACGTTTATGCATTATCTGTAAGAAAGAGAAAAATAATATATCAAATATGTTTTGAAAGCAAAGAAGTAGAGAGATCATACTGTAGGATAGTGGGAGTAAATATTGCTTGAGCAGCCTTTAGATTAATGTGTACATGTACATAGTATGTTGATAACAGGTTTCTCGCAATCAGCTGAATACAGGAAGATATTGATATATTCAACCGCTCAGCTCATTGGCAGTTTCCAATTTAAAAATTTTTATCACCTTAATTTCACTTTGCAAAATCATTACAAAGGTGGAGAATATCACTATATGACAAACATTGATCCATCTTGAGTTTATATGCTCTTTCATTTGATGCATCATTTATCATTAGTAGTACTTGACATTCAAATTCAAAGCCTCAAACAAAAATTTGTCCTGGGTTTGCTTTGGTAATTAATGCAGTTGATGGATGGTACATGTACCAATATTGATTTATTCTGTGCAATGCATTGTCAGAAACAGTGCTTTAAGATTGCAATATTCATTCATAAGAATTCAGAAACACTGTTTTAAAATGCACCTTTTGGATCATTTTAAAACAGTGTTTAAAGACATTATTTGTTTCAAGTTATGAGTAGCATTTATAAGACTGGGTAAGTGATTTGATTTGAAACACTATATCTAGCCAGATAAAAATTTTATAAACACATCCTTTGAAAACGATATTGCACCGATATCCACAAGAGAGCTGGGCAACTTTTGCATAAAACTTACCATTGATGGAAACTTTGCTACCAATGGCAATGTCCACTAAACAAAACCTTGAATTTGATTGGCTGTCAATTTATGTAACCATGGAAGTCACCATTGATGGCACGGTTACCATTAATGGTTGGTTTTATGCAACGGGGCCTTGAAGAAGTGTACTCACATAAGAATACATCTAGCCATGCGGGTTGTTGATAATGCTCTATCGATACACAGATGGTGTTCAGGAATACAAGCAGGATGACCAGCCAATAGAATGCCTGCGTCTTGACCGCGTGACGAATCACAAAGCGTAACCTCTTCTCTGCTCGCCTCAGCCGCACAAATTTCTTCTTCCGCTTCTTCTTCTTTTTCTCTTTGGTTGGAGAGTTAGAGTTAGGAGGGTCGCCGTTAGCTTCTACTACTACAGTTTTAATTAATGCATTACATGTTAAAGTCAGGGGAAAATTCAAAAGCCAAGTAGGGTTTTATATACATATTTAAGTCAAAAGCATTCATGTTATTGCATTATACGTACAGGGATATAAGAGTAATAGGATTGTTTGGAATACCATTAAAAAGCAGTCATGTTATTGTATTATAGAACAAAGGGGGAAAGATAAAATAAGGAATAATCCAGCACTCAGAATAAAGATGAGACATTTATATCCATCAAAAGTGTATTACACAGAAATGTGAATAACATTTTTTTGAGGTTACGATAATAGTTAATTGTTATAAGATGTCAACCATAAAACAAAGCCATATAGGAATTATTATCAGGGTTAATATAAAATTGATATAGTGTGAGATTGAGATAAACAAGTATCAATTGAAAACAACAGAAGGCATGGAAGTGTGTCAAACGAGGTGCAAGTGTGTTAGTCCAGTCATATATCACAGTTCACATCAATGAATCCAAACAAATTTTTGCAAACCATCAACCACACATTTTGTAAATAGGGGCATGCGTTTTGATATTGATATTATTACCCATCATAACAATAGTTTTTGATTGCCCAATTCATAAAAAAGATAATCACCATTGCCACCAAGATAAACATCAGTACAGTTGGCAACATCAGTTAGTAATTAATCACCAAGATTTATTGCCATACCCAAGAAGACACCAGTTATAACAGTTGTTATTGTTTGCCCAATTTATAAAAAACACATAATCACATAATATATTAAACACATAATCAGCATTGCCATCAACATTACCCAAACCAAGAACACCCCACATTAGTTAGATTATCATTTCATTAGTGTGTAAACAGCAAAGTAAAATGTGCCCATAGGCCAAGTTAGTTCATTAAATATCATGTTAGAGGAATGTTGCATTACAACATTCCAAATTGGGAGAGAGAGAGGGAGTGGGAGAGAGAGAAGAGCAGATGAAATCGCAATTAATATCAAATCACTTTATAAATGAAACATGATTGAGATAACGATTACTGCATTTCTTTTGGATGACGCCTACCATGATAAGCATGGATCACTGTATGAGAGATAATGATTGCGGACATATTGTAACATACTTCAACCCTTTGTAAACCAGACAAAATGCTGCTCTATGGGACTTGTGTGTATTAATGGTTAGATAATCCACAAGTGGCACGTTATGAGTTAAAAAAGAACAAAGGCAGCATGACAAGGTGATATGCATTCACTCTCTCTGTGCCGGAAATAAAATATTTCTCTAATTAAGTAATGTGTATCACAGGTGCCAAATTGCTCAAACAGTGTGTAAAGACTTGCAAAAACGAAATCCAACAAGCAGTTTGTTTAAAGTTTACGACACTTTACAGATAGATGTTTTACATCAGAAAAACAAAAATATAAATGAAGTGTAATTGCTGGGACTGAATTTTGCAAGAACTCCATTGAGTAAAATGTGGCCTAATTGAGTTTGTGTGTATTACTGAACTATGAACTGTTTGTGTTATATTTACATCAATGTCATTGTATGAAATGTGTGTACATAAGTACATGCCTAGAATGTCACAGACATAAACATGTATATTGGCAATGAAATCTAACAGGGATTTAACTCTGTATGTGCCAACATTGCATATTTGGCACAAATAAAACACAAAAATCCAATAAAGCAGCAGTTTGCCTGTAACACAAAGGGTTAAAGATTTGTTGCCATTTGTCAGATTTTTCTCAATCTTGAACGACCCTGCCTTAATGAGCTCCTTTAACACAAACTCCTTATTACAGTTTTGCTTTCATTTAAAGAAAGTGCCAATTCAAGTCAGTGAAAAAGCCTGTACACTGTAACTGTAGTAGAACAATGGAATTATCTATCTACTCTTCATCAGCAAAAATCAAATTAAACAGACACAGCATCAATCTTGTGAAGACCACAGTGAAATGTATACTGTTTGATAAACATTTGTTGATATTCCGACCCAATGCTACACTCATAGCAAGCATGGTATGCCAACACAACGTCTCTTAATATCGTGAGCCTTATGTACTGTAGAATATGAACTGCATCCTTGAGTGTGATATTTACATGTATAGTAAACATTAGCATTTGGAATAAGCACAGATTTAAAACTATGCATACATCATACATGTACATCTTCAAGTTTGCTCTTTGTTCATAGAATTCAATTTTTTGAAAAATTCTACATCCTAGGTACAAATCGTGATTAAAAACTCACAATTCTGTACATGACTAGGACCACATTACACCACAAACAAGCATACATGTTCATCTGAACAAACTAGCAAGAAATTAATATGTGCAAAATGAGCGTTACTGTGAATTTTCAAAAGCAGCTACTGATGGTTAAGTAGAGGGATAATGAGGTAGTCACACTTGTTAAAGTAGATGGTAAGTAACAAAGTGAGTAAATGAAGTCTACAATTTAGCTCAAACTGAGATTGTTGCATAGTTGCCGAAAATTGGGAAATGAGTGTTTCATTTGCTAAGAAAGTACAATTTTGAAAAGAAATTCACTAGCTAAATAAGATATAAGCTCCAGAACCCTGAGGTCACACAAAAAATATTATCTGATGATGTTGGTCTCTTCTTCTTTGCATAAGCTGCAATATAGGTGTTACTTTATACAGTTTTATTAAGTAGTTTTGTTTATACACAGCCCACTTGCAAACTCATATATTTCTGGTGCATGTATCAGTTCAACCTTGCCTGTGCACTGTATGTCTTTATGATATTGGTTATGCTTAGAAGGCGATCGTGCCTACGGAAAACAGTGGAGCAATTTACAATCGTCGACTCATACTGAATTTCATCTCTTGTATTCTTGTGGATCGACCACTACCTATTCGTCCCTTGATAGTGGCTCATTTGATGCTTTTTCTTATTATCTGGTTAATTTGCATTTATATTAGTTAGGTCTTGGATTTGTAAAAAAACACCCCACAACCCCACCTGTATTTCTATCCAGGTCTGAACAAAGCAGTGTAAATTGTAGGCTTAAAATTTGCATTTCACAATGTCCACGTATGAGCAAGGTTACGCGTATTGAAGCTATAATCTTTACAGACAATTCAGAAAACGCATGTACGAGTACATGTACTGGTACGGTATAAAGCCTCCATGCATAACAATATCATCCAGACGCGTTTTTTTAGAATTAAGATATGCAGGTACCATTCTTATACAACCAGGGGTTAGATTTACATTAGTGTGATTGAGGAGCTGTGTAATAATGCGTGTTGATCACATAAATACGTGAGCCTTACATCTCATATGTCTTTTGTGCCCCATTGTTAACGTAATTCTGGGCGAGGATATGCAGTGGAGTAACAAGATACATGTACAGTTCATATACTGGTACCTTCCAAGTTCACTCGTTCACTGATATCCTATCCTAGTATAATGTGGTGCAATTTGCTCCACATGTGTTATTTCAAAACAAAGCAAGAATTGTTAGATCCTTCCAAACAGAAAGAAATTGAAGTTGGAATGTAAGGATATCCCCCACTATTGTGAGCATGTAAAGGTGGCAATTAGGTTGATTAAGTTGCCCACATGTAGGCATACGTTGTTCATTTTGGGTGGAAAATAAAATCACATGCCCTCTACAGTCCCTATTCTCTAATATATGTATTAGCAGTGTATGTTAGCAGAAAAGGCAAACCTTAAAATAGAAATCTATGTATGATGAGCAATCTCTCTCCAATCAATATGTAAAATAATCAGAACGGATACATTTATGCATTAAGTGCTCCCTGGAAACTAAGAATATAATTATTTTTTTTCACTAAGATGAGAATGATAACAATATTGATTGCCTTTTTTATAGGTCTTTTCCTTTTACAAGTACCACTCAAAGCAATAGATGATCCTGGCTTTAGCCTAGCTGCCATTGGCACTAAAATTGGCACTAAAAGCTTGTATAATCTACATGTGATTATAAAATAAATCTTGCCAGGTACCCAACCTGAGTTGGGAAAGTAGGGTACGAGCAATGCACCTTGTTCAAGGGTGTTCAGAAGACTCAGGATCTCTCTGCACAAGTCGAGAGCTCTAACTTTTCAATAGATCAATAATATTAAAGCTCTAACTTACTACTAGACCACACTTTTCAAATACCGACCTGTAAATGGAACCATGGACCCCCTTTTACCCCTTTATTCACGTTTCACCAAATGCCCCTTTTCTTCAAAGCTCCCCCCTCCACTCCAATTACATAATTTTTACCCACTGACCCCCCTCCCCCTCATACACACAAATGCTTATATAGTAGACAATTGCCCTATTTTCTTTGTCTTTATAGAGAGAATTCTGAACTCTAATTACATCGTCTCCATACCCACCAACAAACCCCCTCTTCACCCTGTCTCCTAATATTGCAGACATTCACCCGAACCTCTTGATGCCAATTACATAATCTCCACCTACCTATGCCCATCAAAAAGCACCTTTTCACCCCGTCTTTTAGCCCATTGCTCATGGTAAATTGTCTGGCTTTGTGAACCCCGATCCAAGTAGGATGGGAACATTTGCCATGGAACTTTAGTTGCCAAAGGAGGGTAGCTTAACTGCGCTCTATAATCAATTTGAAGGTTATGCGTGTCCTGTTGTCTATTGTCCTTACAGCATATCATCAGCACAATCAGCACAGTATCTGATTGGGGAAAGTCCAGCCCAATAATATGCAGGCTCATTAAAGAACAGGGGCCATATTCATGAAACCTTTTCTAAGCCTGGTTAGTTGCTTAAGTGCATTCAGCTGCATGCATTATTAGGAACTTACTAGGCTAGTAAACTTTCATGAATACGGCCCCAGGTTAAATATGATAAACAGTCAACCTGTTTTCTTTCTGCTCATGTAGAAGACTTAATGCAACACCTCAACGCCCTCAGCACCAAGCTAGGAAATGCACACTGACTTACTACACAAATCACGTACTTATGGAACGGACAGGTTAATATATTCTGGCCCCCCATCTCCCTCTTCCCCTTTTCATCAGACATACCCCATCCTATCCTATATTCATTACACAGTGCATCATGATTGACACATGGTGTGAACTCATGCATGCTTAATAGTGCAATGGCTTCCACCTTTCCAAGACAGGACTCTTAGCTCACACCTGCATAGAGAGTGGACCGCGATCACTGGGTATTAAAAACAGGGCAGCCCTTTTGCAGGTCAAAAAATATATTTTGTAAAAAAAAAAAATGTAAAGAAAAATAAAATACTACATAAGAACTTCCCTCCTAGTGATACAACTAGAAACTGACTTGACGCAGAATTATAGTGATCGCTAGATTTCGAGAAGGTTCTGGGCAGGTCGTATGTTTATGTACGTTTATTCACATCTTAGTTAGATTTTAAATAAACTTGTAAAATGCATAAAACATGAAAGAAAATTAACTCCAGTAAGAACTGGGGATATTGCAAAATAAAGCAGCCGGATCAGTTTGTTTGTTGGTAAATAGAAACAAATAAAAAAAAAATAAAGGCACTTTTTTGATGGGATGCAAGGCCTGTTGATTGAAAATATAATTGGAAGACCAAAAAAGAACATGACAGCATGCACAAGTGGATGGAGGCGGGTAATTTTTCTTCTCAAACCCCGCAAGGCACCGCATTATTCATTGGGAAGAATATTTCTGTGCGTCCTTCACCTCCCTGGTTTCTGCCTCATTTGCTAAATTGGCAACTTTGCCAGCGGTGACTTCCTCATCGGAGGATGAAGCCTCTGCTTCACAGCATGGCCTTCCTACTCCCCTCTTCCCCTGCCCCCCTTCCCTCCTCTGCTCCACCCCACTGCCTGTGGGACACACCCAGGGTCTGTGATGCTTACGACGGGAAGACCAATCATTGGGGGCTGCGAAGGGAGCCCACAGACCTTCTAAGGGCTGACATGTGTGGCTTGATCTCTTTTGTCTCAACCAAAAGACAGAGATTTGCGCTTTATTTCAATACCTACTCCCTTCTTTTTTCTTTAACATTATCACGTCAATAATCAAACAAGAAAAAAATCCTCACTCATCACTGTCATCCCCATAAAGACAGATTTGTGGTTTGTTTCACTCCATGTTTTGCTTCTTTCTTCCTTTATTGTTGTCACCTCAATAACAAACAAACTATGAGGGAAGACAAATCTTAAGTCTTCAGCTTTCCCTCTGTCCTGCCATTATCATTAGCTTTATAATGGTAACTGTACATCATAATTCCCAGATTTCTCTCTTCTCTTTTTGATGAAAAAAATGATAGCTGTATTCACATGTGCAGTGAAAATACACTGTGTCACAATTCTCTGTGTACCATGAATAATATATGCTTCTAGAAAATAAAAGACATATTGTTTAGTTATGATGGTGAGTGCATTATATATACTGGTGGTGCATGATTGTGCTTAAATGCAATAAAAGGGCTGGAGAAGAAATCAAAAAGTCTTGATTACTTGGCTGATTATTTGCTTTCTTTATCGAAAAGAAGATAAAAATGATAACTGTATGAATCAGATTCTTAAGATGAAACTTACTACAGCAGACAAGATATAGTGTGCATTGCTATGGCTACCACTAATGTCATTGTTTGTGATGTTCATGAAATCTGCAAAGCTTAGGAAATATTTGATAAATGTTTTGATAGCATTCACAGATCAAAACAGTTGATGTGTAGCTAATCACACAAGTGGGTATGTACATTACAATGATACAGATAAAATCATATTGTGCGTTATTCTTGACATGCGCACGTTGAAATAATAAGCATTAATCGAACTTGTTTTTGGTCATTAGGTTGAGGTCTCTTGATCAAAATATATTTTGGCCTCAGATCGTTTGTCTGATCTATAACTTTTCCAGAGACACGATGAAATGATTATTGCTAATTTCAAGACACATCAAGAATGATATCACTGTTATAAGACATGACATGTTTATTTGGTGAATTCTTCTTTGCAGACAGGGATTTGAATTCCTGCACATCGCATAGCTGGAGATGTAATCACCCTTCATCCAGATATTTGAACAATTCAATGTAAAGGCAATACCATGCCGCAATGAAATTTGCTCTTGACATGTGCAATAGACCACATATATGACAATACAGTGAAACCTGTCTATAGTGGCCACCAAAGGGAAACACAAATTGTGACCTTTATAGACAGGTGGCTGGTACAGACAGGTTCTTTAACACATGACCTCTCTCCGGGGGAAGTATTTTAGTGGCCACTATAGGCAGCTTGGCTGCTATAGACAGGTGGCCACTAAGACAGGTTTGACTGCATATACATGTGATCATGTGACTTGGTATTTGTAGTCACATTACTATTATTATCATTTCATCTGGCACTCTTAATGCCTGTTTGATACCATTTGGAGACTAAACAGCCTTCAGGGGTGAACCATGAGGGCGGTATCTCTCACCCATTTTCCAGTACATGCTTTCTGTCCACTCCACAGGGTTTTGACTCTGCTCTTACTCGAGAACTTATGCAACATTGGTCATATGACAACACGTCTTATATGAAGTCATGTGGTGTGCTATAAACAGTCACATAATGGTTTATAAATGATACGTAGACAGCAAAATAAACAATGTGATGTTATATATAAGTCATATGGTGCTCTATTTCTCACACGATCATACATGAAGGTTAGTAATGTGATGCGACATATCTGAGCATGTGATGCACGGTAAGTCAGTGGTTATATAAACATCACCATCGGTGTGTGTTTGTGAGAGTATACATGTAGGTGCCACATCCAACCCCTACCTAATATATTAGAGGTGTTCTATCAGTCACATGATCATACATCAGTCATGTGACACTACAAGGTAAGTAACGGGATCTTAAGTTAGCCAGGGGTTATATAGCCACCACCATGGGTGTGTGTGTGTGTGTGTGTGTGTGTGTGTGTGTGTCTGTGTCTGTTTATTTGCAAAAGTATGCATGAACACACAGGCACCTTGTGCATCCCTTACCTCCTACCTAGTCACATGATCTTACATTAGTCATGTGACACTATTAAGCTAGTAATGTGATCTTAGCATGTGAACTAAGGTTAGTCAGGGGTTATAAAGCCACCACCAAGGGTATATGTGTTTGTAAATGTATGTTTAAAAACGGATGGGATCCTAAATTACCTACTTCACATGTATGTTGTGAAAATCGTATATCTTCGTCACATGATCTTACATCAGTCATGTGACACTAAAAGTTAGTCATGTGATCAGGTATGTGGCGCTAAATCTTAGTCACATGAACTTAGATTAGTCATGTGACACTATAAGGTTAGTAATATGATCTGAGCATGTGAACCAAGGTTAGTCAGGGATTATATAGCCAGCACCATGGTTGTGTGTGTGTGTGACACTATACATGAACACACGGGTGCCTCATGCACCCCCTACCTAATGATCTTATATTAGTCATGTGACACGGCAAGGTTAGTAATGTGATCTGAGCATGTGAGCCAAGGTTAAATCCGGGGTTATATATGCCAGCACCATGGTTGTGTGTGTGACACTATGCATGAACACACGGGTGCCTCGTGCACCCCCTACCTAGGCCATAATTAGGAACTAAATCTGCACCTGTGGGCTTCCCGTTACTGAGATCGTCCGGTGTCATTGCCGCAACGCGACGTCGGTCTGATTGCAAGAAGGCCACAGGTGACACACAGAGGAAAAACCAAGACGTAGAAACCAAGACATATAATATATATAGCAGTACAAACATTGCCCAAACTAAAGTCAACATTTAGCTCTGTCACACTCTTGTAGAGCATGCACAATTACAGGAATCATGCATACATTAAACAGTGGACTGCTATGTTAGAACATATAAATACTATATTTCATTCCCTTGATAAGTTTCTTTGGAGATTGATCAAATACTGAATTATTCAATATCATTGAAAAAAAAAAATCAAAGAAGAGTTGCATAAATTGTCATGTAAAATGCCTGACAATTCAAATACAGATATGTTAATGAAAGAAGTAAATGTTTATTCAATATCTTTAATCGTCTCCTGCTCTTTATTTCATATTGTAAGAGTAGTACACTGTAGTTACGATAACAGTTTTGTTTTGGATAGAAATACTAATATCGCACCAAAGAAATCAGCTCCAGTGAAATTGAAGTTCGTAACAAGTGATTTTTACAGTAACACATTTGCAATTACTAATCTATCAAAACAAACAAATCAATTAATATTCAAAACCATTCCAAATGCTGGTTTAATTTTTAGACTTTTGCAATTTGCAATGCGCAAAGTTAGATGCACGCAAATTGTGCTTCATTAATCAAACTCCACAAAGGATTGTTATTATAGCATACCCATGCATTCCTTATCTCTTCAACAAGATCATTACATGACAGACACATGATATGCTTCAGAGTCCCCCACTTTAGTTAAACGTTTGCCTGAAAACCGAGCTGACATTACTCACACCTGAATGACATGAAGGAAGAAGATTAGATGCAAAAGGACATCTCTGTTTCATAACCCTGCATTACACAATGACCTTCGCACTTTAATGACAGATGGATGTTCCCCCCCACAATCCACATCCTTGACTCTTTCTGTGTAAATTGTGTCTCAATTATCAGACAAATTTGTGTATTTTTGCAACCTGTGGGCACAACTCACTTTTTGAAAAATTCTTTGGAAATCTTTGTAAAGCTCAGTGAATCTGGAATGTCCAGCACTAGTTTGATATTATAGTTACTGAAACCTGTATATAAAGACCAGCAAAGTTGAGACTAGGAAAGCTGTCTTCATAAGCAGGTGGTCTTTATGTACAGGATACTTTGAAAACACCTGGTAATGAGGAACAATTTTTAAAGGCAACAAATTTGTGTTATCGATGAAATAGGCGACGGGTGTGATTGCCGAAGCAGGTTTCACTGCGATAAACAGATTTTCAGATATAGAGGGTTTTCGATTGAGATGGCACATTGGAGTTTTCACACAGGAAGAGTCAAGATGTAGAAACTTGTCGGAAAAAAAGGGAAATGGTAGAAGGGCACTCCCGCTGTCAGAGGGTACGTTCACACGATAGAGGTTTGCCGCTCCTGCTTGCAATAATGGCGATCTTATAAGGCTGTTCACACGCACAGCTTCTCCAGTATCGCAATGCAGTGGACTGTCTTCATGTGTGAACTGTGCTACGTTTTTATCGCTTTGCAGTGACGGGTTTAACGCCAGTAATAACGCTGCATGTGACCGGTATCCAACCTCAGCTTGCCAAGTAAATCGATCTCTAAGCCCATATGGGCGTCGTTAGCCAATTAGCACATCCGATTGAACAACAGCAGAAATTTACTTCAGCTTGTAATCGTCCAACTTGATCAATGCATTTCCT
The DNA here is from genome assembly GCA_963669155.1 of Arbacia lixula. Lineage (NCBI taxonomy): Eukaryota > Metazoa > Echinodermata > Echinoidea > Arbacioida > Arbaciidae > Arbacia > Arbacia lixula. Next base: position 9,587,431 of record OZ022588.1, read on the forward strand.
GTTACCCATCAGGCACGAAAGGACTACATCTTAGTTGCATTTATTAAGCTTTTATCAATAACGTCCAGAGAAAAGTTAATAAAATCACTCGACAAGCGGAAGTTGCATTCTAGAAACATAAAGAGTTAAAACCTGACGCTCGTTAAAATACAATTGGGACATTACATTTTCATGCCTGATAATATATAACTGGACTACAGGAAGTAGAGATTAAGGATTAGGGATTAAGTACACAAATGCTATTGTGTTGTTTTTGTCAGACTTTGTGCTGATTGGCAAACTAAGCTCACCAACAATGTTGTACAATCATACCAATTTCCGGTCTAGCGCGTTAGTTTATGAGACCGGCAATGGGTGATTGTAAACAAAATGCAGATGTCGCAAGGTGGTGCATTATGGGAGGGCTTTTCCCTTATATGTGATATGGAGATTTTGGATCACATAAGGGGCTCGGGAAAGGTGATGAACGCCAGCACCAGCACTAGCAACAACCAGCTTTCGTGTGGACGTACCTCTTCTAGCACTCAAACCCATACCCATGTAACCCTCTCCTGGAAAATGAAACATCGACCGACTGACCCAACGACCGACCCACCCAGACAACCCTCGGGACGGACAGAGCAGGCTATAGAGGGCGCTCTTACCTTCGATGGCTTCTCTCTCTTCGTCAGACATGGACTTGTCGTTGAGCATCACCTCCTCCGCCTTGCAGATCCACTCCAGGTAGCCGTTCAGCTCCTTGTCTATCTGTTGCTGGCGACGCAGCTTCAGGAACTCCCGCCGGTTCTCCACTCGTTCTCTCTCCTTTGCAAATTCTCTGCGGACAACATTTTTGTTGCAGATAATATGTCAAATTCAACATATATTCAACAGTATAATTACCAGTACATGAACCTGTAACATATCTTCAACAATATACATGTATTCAACAAAATAAGTATCAGTACGTATACATGTATATCTTCCACAACCTACGTGTATTCAACATGATAATTATATATCTTTACAACATATATTCCATAACATATGTATATGTTGATTATATATTCAACAGGAAAATCATGTGTGTATGCAACATATATTCCATAACATATGTATCCAACACATATTCAAAGCGATAATCATGTGTGTATCGATCACATATTCTATAACACACTGTATGTTTATATATCTATCAAACATTTATCCAACACGAGAATTATATGTCTATTCTACATATATCACTCATGAAACGCTGTACACTGTACGCTTGTTGTATTTCCTTTGTAACTTCTCATTGCTGAGACAGAGCATACATTCTACATGTACCTTATGCATCTAAATAGCATTCTCTGTCTGGGCCCCAAGCTCATTATTCCACAATCAATTAGCCGGCACAGCGCAATTTATATTGAAATATATATACTGGTACATATATCCTGAAGTTAAATTACATCTATTACCTGCAGTAACATAAATCTAGCAATGTGGTTCTCAATATCAATGATATAACATTTGTATTATTGCCCAATGTTGCATTTATCAAAATGCAGCAACCCATTATGCTGACTACAGTGAAGGTCATATTGGAATATACATGTACATACCGTACAGGTATCTTGAAATTTAATTATGTCTATGGCACCTTGATACAGTGTAAAGAAACCTCAATCTAGCGGCCGGGTTTTTAGTATAAATCACGTAGCATTTGTATTCTTGCCCAATGTTGTATTTCTTTTCATGCAGCAACCCATTTATGTTAGGTCCCTATGCATCTTTATCATTAACCTCCTACTGGATGCAAGCTACATTGCATGACCCATTTTTGGAATGTGCAATAAAGCAGATGAGCATAATCTATTTATCATTGAGACACGTCTCCCAATGCGTCTAAAACCTCATCTCCCAATTCCACTTTCCTCTGCATGCACTCTGTGTCTATCAATTCAATCTAATTCAAAATGGCCGTTGAGTGGCGAAATGTCCCCTTTTAATTCCGACAGTACATAATTGCATGTGTGCCGAATGCGAGTGCACAGCACACTCTGGATGCACTTTGTAGCGTTTTGCTAGTACCCCGTAACAGGGCCCCCTCACAGTTAGGATGAAGACAGCTTCCGACCGAGCAGCAGCGCATGGGGAAAATAAACACAAGCCGACATGGGGATTACGGTAGGCCGCGGGCTGTCTCGGCTCAGCGTTAATAAGTCTGGAACTTCTCAGCCATTTGCTTTTGTGTCTGTATGCAACTGCAACCTACATCTACTGCACCTTCAACACACCTTCACCAAACTGCAAATGCTGGTGAGAGTGCATATATAGCATATCATTATGCTAAATGTGTATTAAAAAGGTGGCTTTGCAACCCTATGATTCAATTGATGAACAATCTATAATGATTTTGTGCTCAATTTCTCCCAGTACATGTATGTTTGTACATTATGAAACTTGAAGGTCCTTGATATGCAGAAGATGGCCCTTATAACATGTACATCTACAGCATGCATGTGCATGCAAGAAACATTGGGAATAACACTTCTTAAGGCACTGAAGAGGAATGATTTATGAAGGATGAACATTAAGGGTATAGCAGTAGATTTAACCATTTGTTAGATTAAACCTAGATTAAACCTAGGTTAACCCTGGGTTTCTTCCTATGAAATGAGTTTGACAATGAAATAATGAACTTTGGTCATGTACTGTCCAAATATAATAATAGTGTTCTTGCCAGCTACATGTGTATCCGGCTAGATAGGAATAATTTATGAAGGATAAACAATAGGGTAAGCCAGAGATTTAACCCTTTGTGTTCCCTACATTAAACCTAGGTTAACCTTGGACTTCTTCCTATGAAATGAGTTTGACAATCAAATAATGAGCATTGGTCATTAAATACAAACACGAAGTGTCCAAGTATAATGGTACTGTTCTTGCCAGCTACATACATGTACACGTATGTGTATCCGGCTTGATACGAGAGGTTCTCATATCGAGTGGGGAGATTGTGCACATCGTGCCAGACTGGACTCCAAGAACGAGGTTGATATAAACATGTAGTATCCAAAAATAATAAACCTGTTCTTGCCAGTTACGTGAATGCCGTTAGATGTGTTTTCACTGATGAGGATCTCATATGGGGGGTGGGGGGGGGGGGGGGGTGGGGGTAGGAGATGGTGCACATTAGGCCAGACTTACCCGCTGAGGACTCCAAGAACGAGGTTGAGCATGAAGAACGAGCCCAGAATGATGAGTGGAATGAAGTAGAGCCAGACGAACATCGGCCCCTCAGAGTCGTTGCACTGATGGTGGGAGGCATCGCACAGAAACGAGACGTTTTGAAGACATGAATGAATGAATGAAATCACACGATGGTATTGAATTGCACGGTATATGAATGCACGGATGTTTGCAAACTATACTTGGCCTCCGTGTAGCCTGTAACAATGACCTAAATGAGCTGAATCTGTGGAATTAAAATATGACTCAAAATGACCTCCTTGTAACCTGCAACTGTGACCTAAATGAACTTCATCTTCTAAATTACATGTTTGATTTAAACTTAACCCTCTTCCCAGAATTCCAAAAATACTGACTCAAAATGGTCTCCTTGAAGCCTGCAAGTTCTGTGGACCAGAAAATGAACTTAACCTGTGGAATGAAATGTTTGATCGGAACTGTGTCTTCTTTTCAAAATCTCCCCCAAATACTGACTCCAAATGGTCTCCTTGTAGCCAGCAACTGAGGACCACAAAAATGAACTTAATTTGTGGAATAAATGTTTGATTTGAACTGTGCCTTCTTTCTAGAATCCCCCCCCCCTCAGTACATTACATAGAGCATTGCTTATCTCAATGGAACTTTTATACAGATACCCTATCAGTTAACTAAAAACATCCCTGTTTTTCTGTTTTTCTTAAAAATAAATACTTAAATTGACTTATTACACTTTTGTTTCTCCTTCTTGAAAACTACAAGGCGAGCATGATGCCTAGCCTTAAGTCCAGGCTGTTAGATGTTTTAAATCTAAAGTTTACCATTTATATTCGACCTCGTACTGAATTGACTTTATTCTCCCATTCGAGTGAATGGAGAACCAATGAGAGATTAGTCGACTGCAGCAGACCTTTTTATTGTTGAGCTTAGATTAAAAACACCCAACAGCCTGTATTAGGCTAAATGTCATCTGATCGAAAATTATGCATTGATATTCATGCAATTTTACATGTAAACAATTCCATAAAACTGACATAATGCATGTATCAACATTCACAACTGCATTTTCAGTTGAGTTTAGATTAAAAACAGCCAGTATAAGGCTAAATGTCATCTGATGGAAAATTATGCATTTATATTCATACAATTTTACATGTAAACAATTCCACAAAACTGACATAATGCATGTATCAACATTCACAACTGCATTTTCAGTTGTACCCATTAAAGTAACTGTAGTTACACATGGCAAGCACTTGACTGTAAATATGCAGGGTACCAGTGCCCCAGTTTCATATCATTATGTGTGGCTCGCGCATTTTTTAAATGTCTGCTTTACTAAACATGTTGACTCATGAATAAACTCATTCCCATACTTTTTCACATGCAGCCCCTGCTTCCCAGACACTTAGGGTTAACATTTCTTTCCACAGTGGTCAAAGAAGCTTTGAATCTTGAAATTGTATGCCGATTAAAATATTGCTACCATAAAAATAAATTTGGTGGTGGTGATTCATTCCAGGGCTGGATTTTTGGAGGTCATGAGCAAATCATTTTTATTAGACTGGTCTCCAATCCTCTGATTGTTACTAGTATTAATAAAAATCAAGTAATGTAACATTTCAGAATACTGTACTGAAAATCTCAACACGATTTGGTGCAAAATCATCCACCCAAAACATACTTATTTAATGACAGTCAGAATCTTCATGATATAGGAATACCATCTCCTTGTCTGACAACCTGGTAAGTGTATGTGCAAACATATAAAATGACCTCCAACATATCATTCAACCAAGGGAGATATTTTAACAAGTTTCTCCTGAGAGGTATTTAACAAACTCAGAACCATGAGAACAAACAAATTATAAGTGAACAGGTTTTTACTGGCTTGGTACTAAGAGGGTTAACCATTTTGTTGTTTAAACATGAGCAGTTGGTAAAAGATTTGTGCAGAACAGAGCCCCTTGGATGTGGACAAAATTGATTCCAAATACTGAGCAAGTGTTGCAGAATTTGGCATAGCGTTACTATAGTTACAGTTATAGTTATTTTGATATGCATATCAGGTGTATAACACGCACAACACCATCCTATGTAAAGAAGGGATCAGCGCAATGCGAGACTCCCCGAAAATGTAAACAAACGGTGAATCGACCTCTGTGATAGTTTAAGTAGCGCTGTGGAATTCCCTCCTTGGTCCGTCGCATACGGCGGTGACCCGGTCAGGGAAAGGTTTCACTGCTCCCTCGCCCAGACTCGAGTCGAGCGGCTGACATTTTCAACCGGCTCCCCTCACTGTTGGAGTTGGCACGTCGGCTGCAAAACACATCACTTACCATACCCTCCCTCTCTCCCATCGCTACTCGCCGTACCAATGTTTGCTCTCTCTTCTTCATCCATTCTGCGAGACAGCTCGCAAATACTTCTCTCCATCTCTCTCTCTCTCTCACACACACACACACACACACACACACGCATTTATAGATACGTGTACACACACACACACATTGATACGACCAGTGCATGGCAAGGCAGACAATGGAAGCACAAGTAATTTTGTGACCCATTTCTCCCGAGCTCACACACAGAGTGACATTGAATAGAAGGCTGAGAGAAAGCCAAGCTGACCACCATCAGACAGAGCTGATCTCAGGTTGACAACCACTAGATACCTGAGCGTTGCGCTCGTTTAAAGCATTTGTACATAAACTGTTAGTGTCACTTCATATTCTAAAAGCACAATGCATGATCGTTCCCTTTTCATAAAAAAAAAGTTTAAAAATCTCTCCTTAATCCCTTCATCCTGTTTCAAGAACAGTTCCCAGAATTTTCACCTCTACTTCTATAAAAAAAAAAACCCTGCACAAATCACACTTTAACAAAAACACCCATTAGGTAACATTTCAAGAAAATACTCAACCATTTCCTATTATTTTTAATTCCGAGTACACTGTCACAAAAAACCCCACTTTTTTCATTTGGCAAATGTACTATTTCTGCAAACACACTTCAAACCCCCTTTTTTTTGCAAAATTGGGAACGGGAATCTGGAATCAGGAATGATCACGATCATGTCAATGTTAAGTGACATCACTGAGATACACTCCAGCTCAAAGGAATTGGCATAGGGAAAGGGAAAGGGAAGAAAGGGAAGGAGCCGCAGATTAAAACCGCGGTATATTTTGTCCAGTTCAGCATGAAACACGATGCTTTAGCCTAAAAAGCATCACGTTTCACGCTGAACTAGACAAAATATACCGTGGTTTAAAACTGCGGCTCCTTCCCTTTCTTCCCTTTCCCTTTTCCAATGCCAATTCCTTTGAGCTGTAGTGTACACAAAATTTGCTGCAATGTCATACATGTACATGTAGGAACATGTTTCTAACTTCACATCCAAGGAGCTCCACATTCATTGCAGTTTTATAATTGGTACTACTCTTGCGACAGGTAAATGGTTGCGGTTTCCCATGGAAATTACAACCATTGTAAAATCACAGTAAATACAGAAATATGTTGCACAACTTTTCAAGTTCACAGACTACACCAGCTCACATATACCTCAACCCTCTCTTTGCTATTGGCATTGAGACATGTAGTATATCAATGTAGTTTTCAGGGCATGATAGTGAAACCATTATGTATTCAGCAATACATGATTGCATCACACACTTCCCAGCCCTGCAATAAAGGTGGAGAGAAGGCGGCAACGAGGAGGAAACGTCGAAAGGTAACTTACATAGTACATGATGTCTGTCCAGCCCTCCATGGTGATACATTGAAACACAGTCAACATGGCGAACAGCATATTGTCAAAGTTCGTAATTCCATAATTTGGTCCCTCCCAGTATCTCGTGCAGATCTGTCCTTCGGGACACTGTCTGTTGCCACACACTTCAGGTTCCTCCTCTGCTAGTATCCCTGTTGAATCTGCACCACCCAACGTTGTGGTAGGCAACATTTGTTGGCAGCACGTTGAAAGCAACATTTGTAGATACAGCATGGTAGGCAACATTTGCAGATATCGCATGGAAGGCAATATTTGTCGACGAGGCACGGCAGGCAACATTTATAGATAGCGTGTGGCAGGCAATATTTATAGATAAAACATGGTGGGCAATATTTGTAGATAACACATGGTAGGCGATATTTGTATACAGCACATGGTAGGCAACAATTGTGGACGATGTGTGGGAGGCAATATTTGTAGACAATGCGTGGTAGGCAACATTTGTAGTTGGCCACATTTTTAGAAAATATGTGGTCGGCGATATTTGTAGACAATGCATGGTAGATGACATTTGTAGACAATTGCGTGGTAGGCATCATTTGCGGAGAGCACATGGTAGGAAATATTTGTAGACAGCGCATGGCAAGTAAAAAGTAGACGGCAACATGTTGTAGGGAGGCAACGCAGTATATGAAGGAGGTGATATACCAGAGGAGAGCATCAGGTTGCACGTAGCATCGAGGAAACGGCAGAATGATGTTGGTGGAGAACCAGTTGTATCCGTGTTGCATGAGAAGGGCACGATAGTGTAGACAAAAGAGAGGAAGATAGATTGTTAGTGGTTGCTTAAAACTACATCATCATTAGGTTTGCTTACTTGATTTTAAGTAAAAATTTGCATCTTAGTAGTACATGACGCTTTTCTCTTTTAACAGCAATTATGTCAAAACATGTTGTGTTTCTTCACATAATTTAAATTTACCTTCAGATATAATTTGAGAATCCAATTTTAGGAAGAATGATCAGAGTCACATCAGGTCTTTCCTTGAAATCACAATATCTGAAGGAGCAGATCACAGATGTAATGCTTGATTACATGTTGATTCGAGTCATGTACACAAACCACCACGAGGAAGACATTTTCCATGAACAATTGATGGATTTGTTGCTTATTTAAACCTTCAGCTGCACATGCTCTGTCTGTACCATGCAATTTCCAAATCTCTTCTAAACTTACATCTTCCAATCATGAGTGCCTCATCACTCTTTATCAACTGACATTTAATATAGTCAACAAATACAAATCATGTAAAACCCTCATGTGATCCATGTACTGGAAGGACCGTACATTTGCATGGCACATTTTCACATTTTGCTGGCTCATGACCAATCAACAAACTGAAGACACTTGTCAAACTCTCTCCTTATGACACTTTATTGGGCATATCAATTTTGGACTTGATTTATAATCGTTGCTCAACATAAACAAGACTTATCCACTTTGACATTTCATTTCACGATGCAATGGTTAATTATTCTCAATTGAGCAACTACTATGCCTTTTGGTATTATGATATTTATGGTATTACAACATGAAATCTTGACTTCATATTTATCAGTATGAAAATAGGTTAGAGAGCATTGTGGAAAAAAATGTGCTTACTCGTCGTTGTGCCTGGTTCAACATAGAAACATGTGTTGTGGAATTTGCCCATGAAGAACTCCATGCCAGTGATGGCAAAGATGATGATGACAAACAAGATGAGGAGGGTGATTTGGAGCAGGGGCGCCATAGCTCGTATGATGGACTTCAACACAACTTGTAAACCTAGGGAAGGAAGACATCAGGAAGGAAAATGTTACATTTCTGTGTCTTCCGTTTAAAGGCACGGGTAGCTGTAGCCTGGATTATGGGTTATAATCATGGCGGGACTGTACTGCTGTCATCCTTGTGTGATTTCAACACATTTTATCATTTTGAGATATTCTTTCTGGGCATCATGAAATTAAGAAAAAATGGGACCCATGAACTATGAAGATTACATGTCCCAGAGCCTTTACCACTTCAACCCCATAGGCCTACCTTTCATATGGACATGACAGCGCAACACACTAGATAAACACTCTGTTCTCACGCACTGCACAATACAGCAAACTCTGAAGTTTCATGTCATATTTCTTGTAAACACCGTGGAAATAAAATTCTGCAACATTTAGAGTAATATGACAACCGATTCAGATTTGCAAGCGCTAAAAATATTAATATCTCTCCTCGCGTTCCTCTCTGTGGGCTTTCCTTCACACTAAATCACTAACACCTGACTGGAAGCACGCTGTGTTTTCAATTTCACAACTCTAAATCATGAAATTGCTGGTAAGCTTCAGCAGTTTTATTTTGTTTTGTTTTTGATCCACAGCTTTTGACATTTCAGTGATTCTTTTTCACGAGTGCTTATTTGATTGAAACATTAAAGCTATTCAACCCAGAATGACACCATAACCTATCACTACATCTGTGTTGTAACACCGATGCGCGTATTACAGTGACAATTTCGAAAATGAATACTAATATTGCTTTGATTAAGATAAAAAAAGGAAAGAGGTAATAGAGAATAAGAGAGACGTATGAGTGTATGAAAGAAAAAGAAAGAGGCAGACAGAGAAAGAGAGAGATATAGAGAGAGAAAGGCGGGGAGTACAAGAGTTGGAGAAAGAACAAGGCATTAGCAATATTGTGTCTCGCCCACTTGCGAAAATAACCAGAAATATCGCGATCTCCGTTGCTACGCAAAAGAATTGTATCCCTGACCTCAAATGACCTTTGACCTTATCCTGTGACCTCCAACGGTAACATAACATGAAGGTACCCCCAGTGCATCTATGACCCAAGTTATGTCGTAATCCAAGCAACCTATGTGAAGTTATTTGTCAAAAGAGAGTCTTGCAGGTAAACTTTAACGTATGACCTCAAATGACCTTTGACCTTATCCTGTGACCTCCAACGACACCATAACATGGCGGTACCCCCAGTGCATCTATGACCCAAGTTAGGTTGTAATCCAAGCAACCTATGTGAAGTTATTTGTCAAAAGAGAGTCTTGCAGGTAAACTTTAACGTATGACCTCAAATGACCTTTGACCTTATCCTGTGACCTCCAACGGTACCATAACATGAAGGTACCCCCAGTGCATCTATGACCCAAGTTAGGTTGTAATCCAAGCAACCTATGTGAAGTTATTTGTCAAAAGAGAGTCTTGCAGGTAAACTTTAACGTATGACCTCAAATGACCTTTGACCTTATCCTGTGACCTCCAACGGCACCATAACATGAAGGTACCCCCAGTGCATCTATGACCCAAGTTAGGTTGTAATCCAAGCAACCTATGTGAAGTTATTTGTCAAAAGAGAGTCTTGCAGGTAAACTTTAACGTATGACCTCAAATGACCTTTGACCTTATCCTGTGACCTCCAACGGTACCATAACATGAAGGTACCCCCAGTGCATCTATGACCCAAGTTAGGTTGTAATCCAAGCAACCCATGTGAAGTTATTTGTCAAAAGAGAGTCTTGCAGGTAAACTTTAACATTTGTGACGGACGACGGACGACGGACGACGGACGACGGACGGACGACGGACAACGGACGGACGACGGACGGACGACGGACGGACGACGGACGGACGCCATTTGGATCCCTTAGTCTCGCCTTCACCTCCGGTGGGCGAGACAAAAAGAGAAAAGATCGACAGGGAGACATAGACAGACAGACAGACAGACAGACGGAAGGAAAAATAAGTAGAGAGGGCGAGGGAAAGTAAGAAAATAGATAGTTGTAAAACTGCACAAGTAATCACAGCTGTCTACATTTAAGTCTTACCATTACTTGACTTGGTATATTAGTACAATGTTGTACGAAAACTACTTCCTCAAGTTTATGGTACCAACATTACAACATAACAAGATCACACCATTTTAGTTTGTTGTTAGTTTATCAAAATATTCATCTAGCCCTGTTACTGCTGCCACATCAAGTTTGAAGATACAGCTCCAATTGCATCAGTTTTAGCCCTTCTTTTAAAACATGAGAGCAACATAATTTTAGAAAGAGGTTAAGGATATAATTTGATCCATTCCATACATTTTCATGTACTTTCTGAAGAATGTCCAAAGAAGATTGACATCTCTTACATTAGTCTTTTTCAGGATAAATTAGTTGAAATAATCCATGAGACAGTTATATTGAACTTGATTTGAATACATTCAATGTAATGTTTTTGTGATAATTATTATTACGATAGGAACAATAAAATCCCCATGACAGAGGAATCGGACAATTTAATGATCTGACAGCAAACGAAGGCAGTTAACCCATTCGGGATTAAGGTACCAAAAATAAGTGGTATGGAACTTTGAAATGATTTAAATATGAAACCAATCACAAAGTCTTCAAAAAGGCAACACAGGTTTGACCTTGTAAACAACATTTGTTGATATAATAATAATGTGCAATTGAACATACATTCAATGTTAACATAAAAAAAAATGATTTAAACCAAAATAGCATCTTGAAATCCAATTAGTGATTTAATCACGTAAGCCTCTAATTCCTATCAGAAACAAACTGTATTTCAATTGATATGAACCACTAAGAAGTTGATACTGAGGGTGTTTAAGAGTTACTAAATTAGAAAAATAAGTTACCACTAATCTATGTAAAATTATCCACTAAAAACGAATTTCATATTCGTTTGCCGCAATAAAGTCTTGGTTTGACGAAAATTTGAAAAACGCGCACGCCTCCAGTGACGTCAGAGAAGTAAAAATTCCATAAATGCCAACGGCATGAATAAAATATTTTATTTACGCCGGTCAAACAATACGTTACCAGTGGGAACCCCAAAGCTTGTCCGAGGTTTGTCCAAGTAGCAACAACTAATAGATTCAAAGTGCATTCCATCCATTCAATCTGAATGACAAGATACGGGTGAAGGCAATAACGTGTTACTACGCAGTTAGGGGGAAAGTTGTGAATACATTACGAAAATGGTCTATTGTTGACTTCCGTACAATCTATGGAATTGTGACTTCTCATACGTCACTGAAGGCGTGCATTTTTTTTCAAATTTTCTTTAAAATGAGACTTTATTGCCGCAAACAAATGTGAAATTCGTTTTTAGTGGATAATTTTACATAGATTAATGGGAACTTATTTTTCTAATTTAGTAACCCTTCAAGGTGTTAGAAAACTTACTTGGGATACCAGACACTAGTTTGAGGGGTCGTAGGACCCTGACAGCCCTGAGAGTCCGCAGGTCAAAGGGACTGCCCTGCGTGGCGTTCTTGGCTTCTACCACTGACACCGTACTGCAGAGGACAACGACACAACGCACAACAATATATCACCAATATATCCACACAGGTTTACATCACAATGGAGAAAGGTACTGCATCATCATGACAAAAAAACAAACATATGGGCCCGTTGCAGAAAACTTACCATCAATGGTAACTCTGACATTATGGTAACACCGCTTGACATCCAATCAACTTCAAGTTTTCCATAGGAGTTGCCATTGGTAGCAAAGTTAACATCAATGGTAAGTCTTACGCAACATTGCCATGCACTTGTGAAGGCCGGCCACAGCAGACGACATGATCCGATCAGTCGTACAACTCTGCGACTGGCTGAGTCATGGGATTTGTACAGGTAGGTCCACATTCCCAGTTGTAGACTTTTACAAAATTTTGCAAAATCTATGCAAAATCATGTCGTCTGTGGTGGCCTTAAAGGGGAATCAAAATGGTTCTGATGATTTCATCTCATAAATCACTTGGTTTCTCCAGACAATAACGTTAAACCATACTTACATTCCAGTGTTAGAATATCAAACTTGTTGTTACGACACATTGTCAAGAATTGTATTTTAAGGAGATGGAGGCATGTGGGGATTTGACTTAATAGCACCTTTTGTGAATATAGTGGATGTTTGCACATCATTGATATCAAAATAGAGTTGTATTATGCTACATATCATATGTACAGTACACAGCATTGTAAACTTCCATTGAAATTTTCAGTGGGGTGAAAATAAAACTGACATACATAAAATCATTCAATAAGTACAACAAAAGACAAGTTCACATGACAACGTTCTGTAAAATAATCATACCAAGATAAGACAAATTGAACTGTTAAGTAAATATAAAGAAAGTCATATATTATTTTTAGCACAAATAAATATGTACGTGCACTGAACAGGAAATGAATTCTAAATCTTTAGAAAGTTTTAGGAAGAGCTAGATTTTGCTTGGAAAGCTCCAATTTAAAGAAACCACACATAAATGTATAAATTTGTTTGCAGGTCCTAAACGTGGATTTCAATGTTAAAATGATAATACTGGCATATTTCTTTTCATTATCAATTGTAAAATCCTATCAGCATTTATTTTCATTATCAGAACATGCAATTATCATCATAAATGCACAGGCTAATGCATTAATTCTTTCTAAATGTAACAACCATTTTCATTTAATTATGACTTCAGGAATACAAGGCACTAGTGAAAATTCATGTGAATCACATTTTGATTTCCATTTTTTTATATAATGTGTGGATGGTGAGAAATAAACTTCACACCTACCCTGTGGGGTTAATTATTACTTTAAAACATGAAAAAAATGTCATATATTTAACAAAGTGAACATTACATGGCAATACTGGAACTAGGTTAGAACTGTTAAACTAATTATTATTATTTCAGTGGAGAAGGCGAGGTATGTCCTGTCACATGACAATCTCAAAACTGCCGGTGAATCCCAAAAAGAGGGGTACAGTATAACCCCCTCTGCTGCCAAACTAAGTCTGGCTGTAGTAGACTAACTATTATCAATTCCTTCTCCAGCTTACCCAAACAGGGAGAATGAACGAGTGACTAGTCTTGCGAGTAGTTAGACTCTATTTATTTCCAGTTTGAATGAGAAAAGTCCAAAGGCCTGCATGGAAGCTAAGATCAAACTAGACTAAAAATCAGTCTCTGTAGGACGTTGGATCCACTGAGATTGCATCTGGCTCCTCAGGGGTATGTCCAAAAATGTAATTTTGATTAAAGAATGCCCCGAATGAGACGGTTATACCTGTCTAAGATAAAACGATCCTTTCATTGACGTCACTGGTAGTTTTGAGATGATTCGATTCCCATTGTGTGCCATATAAACTGTTGCCTTGTGGGAACTGTGTGTATTACAGTTATGAATAAATTTACAAGTGGTACACAAATAGTTAATTAATGAATGAGGTCAGGGGTTTGCACTTGACCATCCGGTCTGAGGACGTGTTCTACTCACTGGGGACGTTAGAGACTAATTTTAGGGGTCTCAGAACCCGAATTGACTTAAGAGCCGGCTGGTCAAGAGAAGGTGTAAATACACTCGGTATGCTATCATGGTCAGCATGAATATTAGGGAATATCAAAAAGGAAAAAAAAAGAGGGAAAATGTAATGTGAAGGAATCATAATAACATGCAAAATAACACTATACAATGGCTGAGTATAGTACTTAGAAATCATAGTAGAAAATATCACAGAAAAAATACAACTTGCAAAAAATATTATTTTTAGAGCAAAGAAATAACGATTATTTTACAGTAATTCTGGCAAAGTTTATACCAGACCATCTGTACTGAATTGCTAGTTCGTCAATACAAGGATTGCACGCTTACGGGCCGTAGCATACATACCGTTAATGCTAGCCCGCTGGACCCCGCATGAATATTACGAACTGCTCGCTACAGTACATGCACAAATTCAACACAAACACGTTTTCAAAACATTGCTTTTTCCTACCATTCTGGTATTCAACCGACCCCAATAGGTGGAATCGATCTCCGTGATGTTTTCAGAGTTTTTGATGAATTTGTTATAGAAAGATGATTCATGATTAACTTCTATTTAAGAAATCGAACACACGAACATTTCTAAAACCAGACGACAAGATCTATGGTGGCGGTGGAAGAAATTTACCTATGGAACGCCGTGCGCAAAGAAGGGAGCATATTTATGGGTAGCTAAAGAAGTCTATCGTTACATCCCCTGTTGAGGTTTTTAATTTAAAACACATTTGAGAGGCACATACCCGGTGACGACTACTATAAAGTCCATAATGTTCCAGCCATTCCGGAGATACGAGTCCTCGTGAAGTATAAATCCCAGGGCGGTGATTTTGATGGCTGCCTCCAGGCAGAAGATGGCGAGGAAGTATATCTCCGTCTCTTCCTATAGGTGGACGGAGGAGAGAAAAACACGTGATCAAACTACTAGTATTGAAAGCTACAAGATATGGAGAACAATTGTGCCAACAATTATATTTTATTTGTTAAATGTAAATCTTCTCAAAAGAAAATTTGGTGATGTGAAATGCATACATAAACTATTAGACCAACAGGACCTAGAGAAATTAATAAATGAGTAAAGAAATACTAAGACTGATTAATACTTGTAGATGCATGTGGTCATAGGCCCATGCAGGCCTGTTAAAATCATGGGTAAATTCCTGTTACAGAAGTAGCATGATTCTTTTGAATATCAAGTGAAAAATACTTTCTTTCTTCAAATAGAGGGATACCAATGGTAATTACAAAGTATTTGGATAACCCACATATTTCTTAAAAGAAAACAGTACAGCGCCGGTTTGTTACAGTAGGACAAAAAAAAAACGTACTTAACTATGTTTAAATTTAAATTCATGGATGAAATTGAAAACAAAGCAAAACATGCCGACAACGGCAAATAAAAAGCAATTACAATGAACACGAATGTAGTAACATACATTTGCGTTTGACAAGATATTGGCTACAAGATACCGCCCCGTCCCCTCTGACCCCCCCCCCCCCCGCGCGCACACACACACACACATACACACACACACACACATACACACAGACATACCGGCCCGCACGTATATATATATATTTTTTTATTTTTTTATTTTTTTTTTACACCGTTGCCTAGCCATTTTGCCATAAATTGTAATGAATCATGCTGGAGCCAGAGTCTACGCGGCCGATCTTCTGCCGTAATGTGGAAATGAACTGCGTGTGCATGTATACTGCGCTGCTGTGTCGGACGGCGAGTGTGCATGTGTAATGCCAAGACTTTTATGTCCTATGTTTCGGTGCTCACAGGAAAATGGACCAACATTAGATGGCTTTTGGCCAGAAACCTATACGACATCTCCAAAATCAAATTCGTCCGTCACACCGATGCTCTAAAGCACCATCTTCAAGACTTAATAGTCAGCCTATATTACTATGATACCCGTCCGGTTTATCAGGGAAATAGATTGCATGTATATGGATGTCATCATCCTGAAATTCTAGAAAGGAGAGTGTTTAATGCACCGTCCTCGAGCCAGCCAGAATCGTGATTAATGCTCATAATTTTACCCGCACCAGACAATATTGGAGCGGCCCGTGGTATATGCCCTAGAGGGATATACCATATCTGGGGTTTCCCTCTGCGTTTCGCACGGCTCGATAATTTATCTTGATGATGATGATAATGAGACCCTCGGGCCTACCTTGTTACTATGGAAACTCCATTCAGGGTTATTGATATTATTTTCCTTATATACATTGGAATTAGTTTATAATATGAGCCAGATCATGTATCCAGATACAACCCCCCAAATAATTATAAAGATAATTATAAACATAATTATACGCGTCTGGGATAAAGAAATATTATGGTAGCGTTACCATGGATACCTGTGATCAAAATGTGCGATAGGCCTACACGTTGAACTCACATAAAGACATACACTTATGCATGGTCTGTACGTACAATATAGTAAATTATTATAGCGGCAGGCCAACGCTCTATACAGTACATACACACAATTAATTCCAGCCTTTCTGTGACATATCATTTTCGATAAATATAAAGCGTTTATCATTTCCCAGTACTCTCCGATGCAGCGATAAGTTCTTCAGTATAAAATATCATAAATATCACGTTCATTTCGTCACGCTGTTTCTTAAACAAATGGAATGCAAGCGACCTATGTAGAACGTGATGTATTTCAGAAATACATGTAGGTCAAAAACAATAACTGTATGATATGATACAGATCATGCATTTTTCGTTGTATATCATCTTTATTTTCATAACCGTTATTCAAGGTTGAGTTCGACAGTCCATAATAATGACAATATTATTTCGATAGCAATTGATCGTTTTTATTGCCAAAGGTTTGTGACTCTAAACAATGACCTCGCTGTCTTACTGGCATTTGACGTATAGCTTGTCTGTTGTCAAATGCTCAATATTATTGAAGATATAAACATTTTAATCATCATGTTATCACCATGGTCATGGGTGGTGATTAAGGTCCTGAGGTTCGTACCGTATGAAGATGAATATGATGGTGGAGTGTATCAGTGTGTCTTTGTGGACACTTTCTCTCTATTTTAGTCATATCCCTTCCTGTTGCACGTTGCAGTGTATGTGTGGTTCTGTATAATTATGAACTTTATATCTTAGACTCTGTTTAAAGTTATTTGTTTATGATATGGTAATGTAAAACGACCCGCTCATAAGCGGACCGCTTTCTTAGGGATCCTGACAATGACAGTGTACAGACATTCAACAGCAACAGTGCCAACATCCCAATTAAAACAATAAACTTTTACAGACAGACAAACAGACACTTAAAACCAGCAATAAAGAACGTTAGACAGACAGTCATAGTCACATTAGAAAATAAAAGACTACGTAAACAGACAATTTGAACAACATCATAAGAACCCCAGTATGTACATCATCAACCACAGACAGACAGTCAAAGTAGAAATTCAGGAGTACACATTGCATAGAACCGATAATCAGCAACATCAGCATCATCAAAACCACAAGACAGAAATCATCCCTAGGCAGACAACCACATACAGACATAAAGACACACAGACACACAGACATACAAACATGAACATACCAGCGCCAGTGATCTGGGTGTCTTGTTCTTCTGGGGCAGGTGGGTGTCGAGGGAAGACATACAGACATACAGCCACACATCCATACATACAGACACACAGACACACAGACATACAAACATGAACATACCAGCGCCAGTGATCTGGGTGTCTTGTTCTTCTGGGGCAGGTGGGTATCGAGGACAGACATACAGACACACAGCCACACATCCATACATACAGACAGACGGACAGACGGACAGACAAGCATACATACAGAGACGGACGTACCAGCGCCAGGGACCTGGGTGTCTTGTCTTCCTTGGGCAGGTGGGTATCGAGGGAAGACATACAGACATACAGCCACACATCCATACATACAGACAGACGGACAGACAAACATACATACAGAGACGGACGTACCAGCACCAGGGACCTTGGTGTCTTGTCCTTCTTGGGCAGGTGGGTGTCGAGGACAGACATACAGACATACAGACACACAACTACACATACAGGCAGACGGACAGACAAACATACAAACATGAACGTACCAGCGGCAAAGGACCTAGACCTAGGTGTCTTGTCCTTCTTGTGCAGGTGCGTGTCGAGGACAGACATACATACATACATACATACAGCCATACATCCATACATACAGACAGACGGACAGACAAACATACAAATATGAACGTACCAGCGCCAGGGACCTAGGTGTCTTGTCCTTCTTGGGCAGGTGGGTGTCGAGGACAGACATACATACATACAGCCATACAGACAGGCAGATAGACGGACAGACAGACATACATACAGACGGACAGACAGACAAACATACAAATATGAACGTACCAGCGCCAGGGACCTAGGTGTCTTGTCCTTCTTGGGCAGGTGGGTGTCGAGGGCCAGCACCACGCAGTTGGCTATGATGGTGGCCAGGATGAAGTACTCGAATGGAGTGAGGGGAAACAGTCAAGGAAAAGCACATCGCTTTCAACTCGGTTATGATAGTAAAAGTCATGATAATGATAATAAAAATAATAATGATGATGATAATACTACAACTAGTAACGATGATAATAACTCCATATTTATGTAGCACTTTATAATCTAGTAGATTCTCTAGGCGCTTAATATCAAATTAAAAAAATCTTACAGAAACTACAAAAATCAATAAATTACGTTGGTCATTATACATGTATTTATATAAAAGGACAATATATATGATCACAAATCTACTAGAGTATCGGTATGTTAATTTAAAAATGACGGTATGGTATGGTATGATATCTGTTCAAATATAATCAACAATAGCAGGCTGAAGACTGAATTACTGTGGATTACAGTGCAACAATTAAACAAAAATAATTTTATGTTTGTGAGGAAATAGTTAAATACATTGATAGGGAAATGGAAGCGAGATGATCGTATACATTGTCCGCCTTTTCATCAAACATTTCATGGTATCAACAGTAAATCATAGAGTAATCAGAAGTTCATTTGGTATTATCTTTCCTTATTTTGTTAAATGTAAGTAGTCGTAGTGGTACTATTACTACTACTACTACTACTACTACTACTTCTACTACTACTAGTAGTAGTAGTAGTAATAGTAGTAGTAGTAGCAGTAGTAATGTAATAATATTGATGATAGTACTACTACTACGATCATGTATGTAGTATTAATGGTAAATATCAGTTGTAGTAGTAGTAGTGGTGGTGGTGGTAGTATTTTGTGTGGTAGTAATAGTAGTAGTAGTAGCAGCAGCAGTGGGATAATACTATTAGAAAGATTGTTTACCAAAAGTGCAAAATTATAGCCCTGCGGGGAAAATTAATTGCATCTATGTAATAAAAAAATAACTACACATTTTATATAAATTGCATTAACTTTACAGGGTGTAACACATGGGTATACATACCTGTCAATTAAATTACATTATTGACAGTTAAAAAGAATGCTCTAACCTCACTCAATCAATTGCAGTTATCATCTATTTAAATAAATATGTAACCGCCATTGAGGTTCATCGAAAGTAAGTTTTATCTAAGTACAATGGCATAACTCCCGTCGGTCGCCGTCACTCTTTCACTTGGCCGACAAGATATAACCAAATAACGCGCAGATGGTTTGGCAGCAATCATAATACACAAACGAGATGCACGGCCAGTGTTTAGACAACGCCTTGGCCCCGTTGCCGCAGCGCAAGGATGGGTAAGTGAGCGCGATAAGATTACATCGTTGTGATTATAAATCAGCTCTCGTGATGACAGCAGGCGAATTAGAAGCTCGTCGACGACCAGAGCGCAAAGGGCGGGGAATAAATAAAACGAGAGGCGGGAAGTAAAAAAAAAAAATGAAGACGAGGCGCATCGTATAAATCACCCCATCGTAGCAGGCCACCGAGAAGACTTATTTATGGCGGCGAATCTCGCGCGCGAAAAATGGCCGGGGGCCGGCATCCGCACATCTTCATAAGGGCGGATTACATTTGATATAGAGTCGTCCGTCAATGTGTAGGAGATGACAGGGGTAATTTCTTTTACAAATCATGACGTCTTAAGGCACCTGGGGATCTGCAGTCTTTTTTTTTTATCTTGTCTTGCCTTTTCTCGTGGCGCCTGACATGCTGCGGGTGGAGACACAATAGACATTATAGAAGTTACTTATTATTTATCGCAACAAATGTAGCAGGGTCTCCTTGCTCACGCGAGCCCACGGGCATGGCAGGGAGACCTCGTACACATGTTGACCTGTTGATGTAACGCAGTAGCCGATGCTGGATTGTTAAGGTTATTTGTGTGTGTGTGTGTGTGTGTGTGTGTGTGTGTGTGTGTGTGTGTGTGTGTAGCCGAGAGAGTATTACATTTGGAGAAACGTTGTAATGCGTGAAGCAGCGTAAAAATTTCCAGGAAAAGTGGACGGTAACAGACGAATTTCATCGATGCTAGAAATATATATGTCGAGGTGAGAATATGTGAACTCTTTATGCGCCCTGAGCGTATCTTTTCAACATCAATGCACACAAAACCAAGCATTTTGTCTGAAACAGAAAAGGTCAATGTAAGGCTACACTTAGTAAATTATTTTTGCTTGCCGTGAAATTGGTGTCTGATGAAGAAGTGCGAAGATACTTTCCAAAGACAAACCTGAAAAGGTATAGCACACTATCACATTGTGGAAAATAAGATGCCATTAACAAAATATCTACTACTTATAATAAGCGTAGGTGTTTTTTCTTAATTATTATTAATCTAAATCAGCGCAATATAAACCAAGCACTGCGGCATTAGATGTGGACATTAATATTCCGAAAAAAACGTAGCCATCGGAAATCGTTTTTTTTTCTAATGATGTTATACATGTAATGTGTTTGATCATACTTGGTTATGTGCATATATTGATGGATGGCTGCTCAAACTGTAATGGATGCTAGCAATTATTTTGGAATTAATAGACGAATTCCGAAAACCATTTCCCACCTTTACCTTAACTCGGAAAACATCACCGCCTACGAGATAAGGCATCCATCAGATACGTTGTGAATAGCCTATAATGATGTGGAACTTGAATATGATGCCAATTACAATATATTTACTACTTAAAATACGCGTAGGTGTGTTTTATTATTATTGGGTCAAATAAGCAACATGCAAAACATGCTCTTCGGAAAATCCCGTCGTCAACTGAAATCGCCTTTTTAACGATTCTATAACGTGTTAAATCCTACTTGGTTATATGCATATGCTGAGGAATGGTTCCGCAAATTGTAATTGATGATAGCGATTATTTTGGATGAATACCCGAAAATGTGTTTTACATTTACTTGAACTCGGAAGACATGTCGCCCACGAGGTAGGGCATCCATTAGATACGTCGTGAAAGTATGAATAAAATAAAGGGAGAGAGAGAGGCGAGAAGAAAGGAATTAAAGAGAGAGAGAGAGAGAGAGAGAGAGAGGGGAGAGAGAGAATACAGCGTGAAAAAGAACGATGAGAGATAGGATAGTAGAAGAACGGAAAAGAAATAGAGTGTTTGAAGAGAGACAATGTGAAAATGATAAAGAAAGAGAAGGGAAGGAACGACTGAAAGAGAGAATGGAAGAGAGAGACATATATAACCTATAGATATAAAGCGAAAGAGATGGACAGAAAGAATGTGAGAAAGAGGAAGACTGAAAACTACAAAAGGAGAAGTGAAAGTGAGTAAGTGAGGAATAAGGCGGAGTGGCACAGAAAGAGATAGCTAGGTATCGTGAGTAAAAAACAGAAAATTATATCAAGAGAGAGTGTGATCGAGAGATTGGGGTGGGGAAGGGGGGAAGGGCTGGGGGCTGGTTGGCATCAGTAATAAATTGCTCATAATACACTATTACAATATCACAGGTTGTAGACTACACAGCTGAAATTCGTATTGTTATACAAAGTGTCACGGCTCATTTTCTCAAGTTAACATATACTTTGTAAAAAAATTACAGAATAATATCAAAGGAATCATGCAATATATTACCGGCATGGTGCTATCTATATACAAACGTGATGTTACCGTTTGGTCACAACATATGTGTTAATCTGGTTACTATGCCAACCATACTTATTACTTTTTCAAGCTGGGGCAGCAATTTACAAAGAGGCATGCTTCTTATATAAACAGCACATTCCGCTAAAAAAAAAAAACGGTCCGCGAGTGAAGACTAGCGCTGGCAGGCTCGTTCACTATGTTTCCTACACAAATAGACTTAGGCTCCGCATGTCCCCTCACTCAAGAAATTATCATCAGACTAAACTAACATCGCGTCTGCGCGGATCAGGCTGAGAGATTAGACACAGTTACATTACGTAAAAGACGGGGGACGAGGATATATCTTCTCCATCAGTGGTGAGTGTATGTATGTGTATGTCCTTTATTGCAAAGAGGCTCCTCCGATCCATCGAACGTAATCAACTTTGCCATTGTGTGTGTGTGTGTGTGTGTGTGTGTGTGCGCGTGCGTGTCTCCCACCCTTACATTTCGCATCGCCATTTGCGCCACACCCAAACATTAGTCCTGCCAGTATGTCGCTATAGAGGAATGTGACAACTATTTTGATCTTGGTCAAAATAATACCTAGATTTAATTCCTACATGATGAATATAGGTATATTAGTTTAAGGAGAGAAGGCTTGCATTCCTCACATAGAGAAGGATCAGTAAACTAAAGCATATTAACCCTTGATATGTCAGACATAATGTTGTACGTGAATTGTTTAATAAAGCAACCAAGAAGTATATGAATATGTTCAATTCGAAAGTCAGTCAACCAAAGCACAATACCTTTTGTGTACGAGACACACTGATGTTCTATATAGGCCAACACAAGTCCTTTCATTCGACACTAACGGGCATTGCATGTAGAGGGATGCCAACACGATTGAATCCCTTTAAAACGGCTTGATTGGTATCTACATGTAATGGGAAGTCCAACACGATTGACCCCCTTTAAATCGGCTCGATTGGTGTCGACATGTAGAGGGAGGCCAACACGATTGAATCCCTTTAAAACGGCTCGATTGGTCTCTACATGTAATGGGGAGTCCAACACGACTGACTCCCTTTAAATCGGCTTGTTTGGGCACTGCATGTAATGGGAAGTCAACACGACTGACTCCCTTTAAATCGGCTTGATTGGGCACTGCATGTAGAGGGGGAGCAATCAGAAACCATCTTGATAAGCTATCAAACCTCCCACCATCACAGCGGGCGGGCATGGTTTTAATGAATTACACATGTAAGGCAAGTTACTCTACATTGCCGTGGGCAGGAAGATAATGCCATTATTCCAATCACAGGGCTCTATATACGAAACCTTCATAATATTCAGGTCTAGATTGAAAAAAAAAAATAAGTATCCATTCTAGTTTGGAAAAAATGAGATTAAATCGCAAGTGTATAATCTTTTCGACATTACAGAAAGACAAGGAGAAACAAGTATAGCCTACGCCGATTTCACGTCAAACTTTACTTTTGAGAAAAAATTCCAAGCGGGGTCTGAATCCAGCACTAATTCTGATATGATTTGGTGAATACACGTTCAGAAACCGGTATAACTAAAAACATGGATCACAGCCCTCAAACTGGGTAAGTGTATAAATTTGAATCAACAACCGATAAAAGCTAGAAGCAATATAAGCGAACAACAAACGCACACATGCGGATAATACAGTAGAGAAAAACACCCAAACGCAGCAAGAATAACAATAAGCTCTCATCAGATATATCTCACTTTTTTCTTTCTCGGAATCTGATATCCCACCGGCTTTTCTTTCCCTTTCGCATTCTTCACCCTTCTACATCCATCATATATCGTCGCCTAAACAGGAGGGGAGTATAGCTGCCCTGTGCGTTATCGGCGTTAGATGTGAACTGAGAGCATTGCTAATTTACTTGGCCTGGGTAAATTTCACCAAGGGGCGACATAGCGGACTCAGAGATTAAAGGAGGAGATAAGGGCGACGCCAAGCTAGGCCCGCGGCTTGACGTACATCAATTAAAACGGATTTGATCCTATCGGGGAGGTTGATAGAGTCTTCAGTGATTGAATACATCTCTTCTTGCTGATATTCAGTTTCACTTTTATATGTCCACCCACAATCCTCTCATGTTGTATACGAAAATTGAGGATGCACACTGGAGTTTTGCATCGTATCGCATTTGGCATTCTTGTTTTTATCCTTCAATCCAATGTTGGAGCTTTATATCAAGTTTACGCACATTTTGTTTTCAAATTCGTGATAGTTGGTTCACTGTATCACCTTCTATCATAAAACTGCTATCCATAATGCGTGTGTTTGATCGGTGAATTGGAATATATACCTTAACAGCGCATGGAGGGTTGAGAAAACCACTTTTTTTTTTTTTTATCAATTTTGGTTTATATCTTCCAAAGATGTAGAGAAGATAAACACATCTGCAATCAAACATACACAAATACACAACTAACTACAACCTTTCCATGCACTGAAGTGAGACAGTAAAACGCATAGTTATGCGTGAAGTTACACACACTTGTTAACAGAAACACACATCCACATACACACACGCGCGCACATAATTTACACAACCAATCCACAGGCAGTGTGAACGTTCAAGTAAGAACACAAATAATAATCCTATTACGAAATGTAATAAATGCATACGAATTTCACAATTTGACAGCGCTTAACTGTTTTTTCCGCTATCAATTTCAAGGTTTAAAATTCATGCATGCCAGAGCCCATCTGTTGCGGTAAGCGAGGTTTTATATGACCTTGTCCACAGACGTCACAAAGAAGAAGAAAAAACAATAATATCCAGGCACAGTGGAGCGAACCCGCCACCTATATTTATTAGAATCCGCCATGTTGGGTCACGTGGTACACGCGGTGCTCAGCTAAAATGACGCAGGCGAGCTGTTTTGGGCTTGTGATTATGAACTCAGTGTTGTAGATTAGATGGGAGATGGAAAGCCATATCTGTGTTGTGAATAATGGAAGCCATATCATAAACACAATATGCGCAGATAACCATGAAATAAATGTAAATATTTAGTGATTGTGTCCAAACAATAACCCTTTTTTTAACGGAATGGCTCCATTTTAGTCGAAAAATCTTGCCTGTATAAAAGTACCAATATATTACATCACTCGACGTTTATATGTACATTAAATCTGCGTCTTATCCCAAAATCTAAAACCACATTTCTAAAAGATTGTGCTTTTTTACAGCAACCAACGTATGTGATAAACTACCCATTCGGATGCAAATGTCAACAACATTGGGAAATCAAAAACGTTCACTCCACCCCGTCAGCAATAAAATTCGACTGGCATAATGATATCTTTTCCAACAACGTTTTCTTATTCTTCTTCTTATCGTTATGTGTTGTGATTAACGTCATATTTTGTACTAGCTTTGTTTTACGGAAAGATGTACATTTTGATTGCTCAAATAACTTGTTAATAACTGCACATTGTATTGGGTTTTGATCTGGGAATACATACTTATATTGATTTTTATAGCTACCCTTTTGTTTCACGCAGTGTTATTTTGAAAATAAGGCCTCTGGAAAACAATTGTCTGAGTTTTGATTGAAAGTGAGAACAATAGTACACGACAGTCTCATTTTGAAACTGAGTGATTGCTGTTTACTGTATACTTCTTCTATACCATCTTGCTTCACGGAGCACAAATTAAACACCTTCTAGATAATGGCACTCCAGCTTCTTATCTTTTCAATGGAAAATGAAACTTGAACCAACATAGGCATATGCCTTATCATAAACAATAACATCCGACATAAGCCTACGCATGATAAATGAAACATCAGATCTTGCTCGACGCTTGAAGAATGCTATGGTATAATCAGCCTTGCACTTGCAAGTTTGTCTCTTATATACCATGCATCGGATTCACTAGTATCTTAACGCTCTCTGTACCATACACTGATATTCTCTTGTGAATTCTAACACTATTTGTTGCGTGTGGGACTAGGGGGCTTAAAACAATAGGGGCGCGGCGCTTCCGCCACCTTTGACTCGCGCTGTGGCGGCAGGGGTAGAGAGTGTGACACACTCACACAGCGATCTTCACACGCGGGCATGACCACAGAGACACAGAGCAATTTTGGATAGTACACTTCAATTTGATAAGACCCCTACAAAAAATATCTTGCCTGTTCGTTCCGAGGTTTCCAGGGATGGAGCGGTGGGCGAGGAGGAGGAAAGATGAGAGAAGACGCGATGAAGGAGTAAAAAAAGAGACAGAAAGATACACAGAGAGAGAGAGTGTGCGGGAAGTGAGGGTGTGGGTGTTGGAGAACAATAAGAATGTGACAAAATGAAATTTAACAAAGATAAAGAATAAAAGATTCTAGATATTGGGCTTAAGAGCGATTAAAGAAGAGACAGGGAGATGGGAAGAGAGAGAGAGAGAGAGAGAGAGAGAGAGAGAGGGGGGGGGGAGGGAGAGAGAGAGAGGTGGGGGGGGGGGGTGAAGAAAGAGTGGGGGAAGGGATGGGGTGATGGTGTAATAAGAACGTGACGAAATTAAATTTGATAAAGAGAAAGAGAGATTCTACATATTTGGCTTAAGAGCGATTAAAGGAATGGGGGAAGGAGCGGGAGAGAGGGAGAGGGAGAGTGAAAGGGAAGAGAGGGAGAAGGAAGGGTAGGGGGGGGGGGTGGGGGGGGAATAGTGACAATCATGCAGGCCGGGTATAGAACCACGAGCTAGAGACTGGATTTTACGCATTAGAGTGTGAATGTTGTTACCCAGTGCAATTAACGTGCTCAGTGTGCTGTGAACTACGGAATTGCAGTGTAAGCGCGGGCATGGGAAAGTAGAAGAGAGAGAGAGAGAGAGAAGTGGAGAGCGAGAGAGAGAGAGAGAGAGAGAGAGAGGGAGAGAGAGATGAGAAAATACGAGGGGCCCTACACAGGGTTCAGCAGGATGTACGCGTATGAATGCGATGTGCTCATACGTGTTCTTAAGTAGTCCTTTGCAATTGTATAAAAACAGGAAGTGCTATAAAGGACGGACCGAAGTAAAGTTTAGGCAGAATAGCCAGAGGGTGAGAGACAGAGAGAGAGAGACAGAGAGACAGAGAGACAGAGAGAGTGAGACAGAGAGACAGAGAGAGAGAGGGGGGGGGGAAGGACAAGGGAAGTAGACAATTTCAAAAAATCTCGATATCATATTAATCACTAATTTCCAATACAAGTGCATCTTTTGTGTCCTTATAATTTCATTCTATTCATTGCATCCATTTTAAAATCATACATTCACGGTCACAATCACAATCACACCTCTATAAGGCATGACGACTGATCTCCGAGGCATAAACATTTCAATTGGTTTCATCAGATTTATAGCACGCTAGAGCTGCTGTAAAATAAATTATGACAGTACGATGCCAATTTAATCTGGGGAAAATATGCAAATGTAGAAATGTGTTTGAATCGTGAAGGCGTAATGTGCCTTTTTCTAAATTTAAACAGTAGTATCTGATGTAGTAAGCTGTGCCGTGGTGCACTGCAATATTCGGTGAATGAATGCAAATGCACGATTTATCTCTGATCAAGTTTCGTCGCCTGAGTGTGGTCTACATATTCACGTCCGGGTACACAATGCTGTAACGTTATCGAGTTACAGACAGGTGCCACATCTTCTCAATCGCGCAATGCACCAAGCGATAGGGCGGTGGTCATATTTCAGCCTCGAGCTATTGTACCAGTCTCTCGATACGGGCTTTGGAGCTTACTTTTGTGTTTTTGCGATACGTGTACGATGACGAGGTAAGGGAGTTGGAATACAAGCATTACATTACAGTAGAACAGAAAAGAGAGACCTACGAGATGAAAACACCAGGAACATTGACAAAACAACAACATGCATCCAAATGAATAAATTATCGTCGGCAACAGACAAAATGAATTCATATTTAGATCTCATACATTTAAGTTTAGAGCAATCTCAATGTTTGAATACACACACACACACACACACAGTCATTATGAATGATGCGTCGTGTGTATACGTCTTTTGCAAAGGAAAGGAAGAGATTATCTTATTATTCGAATAAAAAGGGCACAGAAAGCGCTCAGGAAATGCTCCAAACAATTCTCATTTTCATATAGGCCTAATGTAGCCATTTACTTGATTTAAATGATTCCAAAACGTCATAGAAATGCCAAAGTACATGTTTTTATTCATTTATAGGCATTCCATATGTCAATTCCTTGATATATGATACTTAAATATATACACGCGAATCGATTACAGTAAGCCGACATTCGCTAAACAGAATGATCAGAGCAGGTTAGCAAGAAAGACGCCGATACTGCGTGTGAAATGTACATGCCAGGCCCAAGCGAAGGTACAGCATACATGCCTATTCCCTCGCCCGCTGCCCCTGAAGCTGTAGGGTGCGATATAGGATACCAAGCCAGCCACTCAAGTCGTACATAATAGAGCTAGCCCACTTAAGCATCCAATGTTAATAATTCAAGATGAGTAACGCCAAAATGGCGGTTTTGCGCGGGAACCATGGCTTCGGTTTCAATTTCAGAATGCATGGGCAATGGCTCGTTTGCATTGAGTTTGGCAGCAAGCGGGCGAAGGGGAGGTCGGTATTCAGGTAGACGGGGGAAAGAGAGAAAGAGAGAGAGAGAGAGAGAGAGATACACAGTGAGAGAGAAAGAGATATGGTGTCAGAGAGAGCAGTACAAAGCACATGTACACATGTAAATATATATCTATATACAACAGGAGAGAGAGAGAGAGAGAGAGAGAGAGAGAGGTACAAAACATATGAAGATATATTATCTATATATTACTGAAGAATAAGAAAGAAAGAAAGAAAGAAAGAAAGAGAGAGAGAGAGAGAGAGGAGGGGATTATTCAGCAGGTACTTCCAGGTTGAATGAGCAAAACCACATTATAGAGCGGCGGGGTTAAAAGTGAGAGAGAAAGGGAGAGACATAGGGAGATACAGTATTGTAAAACGGATGCTAGAAGTTTGGGTATGTTGAGTGAAATCACATGGTGGAACGACGAAAAGAGAAAATATGTCGACATAGTATAAGGCTGAAATAGCGGAAAAAAGCGAGATAGAAACACAAGGGGGGGAGGGGGGGGGAACACAGGGTAAGATTGTTTAGCACTAGGTGCTACAGTGTTGGAGGTGACAGGTGGAAAACCACATTAAGGGACAACGGAATATTGCATGAATGTGAGTGACACATAGACATACGGAGAAGGAAAGGGCGAGAGAGAGAGAAAGAGAGAGAGAGAGAGAAATGCAACCAGAGTTGCAGAGTATAAAGCCTCATATGATATTCAATGGAAAGAAAAAGATAGGGAAAGAGAAAGAGAAGATCGCGGAGGACAGAGACAGAGTGCTCTTCCCTGGATAGATGGCGAATGATGTATTATTGATATAAACCGATACTCATAGGCTTACTCTTACTGCATAGCAAAAATAAAGATCACATTCTACTTTCTCTCTCTCTAACTCGTGTCTAGATTTCCTCCACCCACAATAGGCTCAAGACGAAGCAATCCTCGGATTGCCAAACATCTAGATCAAAACGGAAGGCACACTCTCGTAAACAAAATACGACATTCAGAGAGACACATGCTGGGGTCTTTAAGGAATGACAACATAATTCATAAAGAATGAAGTTGAATTTTGAGATCAATAAATCCTTAAAATATCTCTCTGTCAGTAAATGAAGTCGATATTGAAAGCCATGGAAGCTTTTGAATAGACTTTGCATGCATTTTGGCCTTTGGAAGATTTGATAAGAGTAGACATTTTATTGTATTTTATATTAAGTTCAAAAGCAGGCAGACTAAATACAAATCAAAATCACGAGGGATGCCTACAGTACCAGCACAAAGAGCCAAATATGTTTATCATTACTATTTCTCATCGACGCCATTCAACATTGTTCAGTTACATTGCTAGGGCAACAGGAGAGTACGTAGCAAGCAAAATATATTATCATTTTAATATCAAACCCGATTCGAGGAAGATGAGGACTCAAAGTCAAAAGGTGAGATGGGTGTGTCGTTATGTACGTCACTGGTCACAGGATCCTTTCAAGAGGCCGTTTTTCACGACATGGCTATCTAATCACGAGCTATTAACAAAAGTGATAAATCAAGAAAAATAATCTTATAACCTAAATTAATGCAGAAATAGAAGGTCATTAAAACCCCACATGTATTGTGTACACAACGAGGGATATAACACACAGATATATAAGAAAATAAGATATAAGTCCATTATAGAAATAAAAAGAGAAGGAAATGGCAGAAAATAATAAATATCACGCATATCTAATAAAATAATTCTTTTGGCCTAGCTCAGCAATTCATTGTCAGTAAAAAAGCGATTAGACACAGTAAAGATATAAAAACAGGAAGGTCTGGATAAGATGTCATGAATATCATAGAACATGTGTGTGCGTGTGGGTGTGTGTGTGTGGGGGTGCAATAAAGGGAGCATTTGCTACCATATATCAGGGGAAAAGGATGATAGCTCTAACTATATCGGCAAATGTAACCTGCAGTCTGAAAATAGTTGTATGTACCCTGGCAAATATCATGCATCCATTGATGTTTGGTTCTCTTCACGTAAATTCCCCGTCGACAAATCCTAGCACCCACCCCACCCCCTGCCAATCCACCCTCTTCTTCCCCGCCCCCTTCCACCCCACAGTCGCCTCGAACAGGTGTCGAGAGCCACCCTCACATACTCCCATCAGACGGGAGCGTGATTCCAAGAAAATGGCTGTCTCGCTCGCTTCCTCGCAAATGAATCATGCTATGTAATCAAATCGTAAAGGTGCGCAGACGCCATGGCAGCTCTGCTATCAGGGTGAGAAATTGTGAGGAATATACAAGATACATTTTTCGTGTATATGGAATATATTGCTACAGCCGGCGATGGGAGTGATATCACCATCTATCATGCTCTTTTAAAGTCTTAATGCGCCATTAGGGCGTTTTTTCACAAAATACACACAACTTCCAAGGAGCAGTATTGTATATATCACACAAAGTGTTAATAAGTTGATAGCATGTCTGAATGGTTTGGCTGTTTGCATCATCGAAAATGCCGTTTCATGAAAAGAGAAATGCATACTGTCAACATGCTTGGAGATATAAACATTTTGATTTGAAATGAGTGCTTTTCCCGACGGTAATACAGGATATTGAGTTTTGAGTGTGAAGTGGGGTGGTGAAGGAGTGGGAAAGGACCTACTATTCAATACAATAAAGGTGTTTGCCTCAACAATATACAAAGATTTTGTAATGTGCAATAGAGTAGAGCTTGGCATGATGAGAACACACGACTGACATGGACGATACATGCTTGTCATTGTAAACCCTTGTCGCGACGCCATCTCATTTTGTCTGTGACGTCGGTGGCAGGAACCCGCCAGTACAGTATAAAGCAGGGGCTCCAGCCGCCATGATAACGTCATGTCGCAAGGCAGCCAGCCTCTGCGCTCCCCGTCAGTTCTCCCTGACCTTCCCAACCGATAAGCCTCGGCCCGCTGAAGTGGAAGCCGCGTTGGGGCGCCAAAAAAGGAGAACTTTTATTCCCTGCATATTCGCCCGAACCAACACACCGTGTTTAGTACACCACACGTCCATTCTGGTTTCACTCTTTGATGCATTTTTGCATAAATAATACACACAAAAAAGTGCACCAGTTAATCGGGCACATGAATATTATGATTTATCGCATAGTTCTTCACTATCTGCCTTTTCAGCTTCGACCCACTTGTCTGAACCGTGTTAATAACAGTATTTCAACTTAAAAGTACTTATAGTTCGTTTGGCGGGAGTGACAGTATTCTACTCGCTTTGTCATGTATTATGAGGATATTTAAGGATGTTTGCGTACAATATAGTTTTAGATTACCACATATGTGACTGTGACTGTGACATTTAATCTGCATGTCGCATTACATCCCGGTGGACGTGACGCAATCACCTATGAATCGTATTGTCAGGAACAATTTGCCAGTCACAATGGCAGTCCCGGTTGTGGCAAGTTGAAAATATACTTAAGTGTCTTAATATCATAATTATGATACATGGAGAAGAATATTTTCAAAATTAAAATATGCGGTAGAGTGATACTAGTAGCAGTTTTGTAATAGACACTTCTGATGTAGGAGTTTTAGCTGAAAAAACAGCGAGTGCAAAAATATTCACGAAGCTGTCTTAACAGCGTGATCATTATATACTGTATAAGGTTGCTAAAATACATCAATAAAATCCAATCGACACGCTTGTAGGATTCCACGTTACGTAACATGTCCCCTTACGATATTCGGATAAACCATATGGCTTCAAGAACATGCATGAACATAATAGGTGTTCCGATGATAAAGACGAGAGTAAACCGCGTGTGAAAAAATTAATTCAGTAATGCTATCATCTTGCTATCATGTAAGCAGACAGGTAAAAAGTAGGGCATGTACTCATGACTTTTCTAAACTTTATGACTTATTCATTGCGCAAATTATAGTCCCTAATGGGTGGATTGAATTTGTGTTCTTAACTCATTTGTTATGCATGACAAGTTAAAAAAAAAACATCCTTATTTATCATTATGTTTGAATCCGTGTCGGTGTCTACGTATTTGCGTGGGTAGAAATTGGATGGTTTCGGCCACATGTATACGCCTTGATGCTTAATTATATTCTAACAATGATATGTAGTACATGTGGATAAACTTGAAATTGAAGCGAATATAGAATGAATAATTGATTATTGATATAATGTAAGAAAAAAAACACGTTTAGACTTTATGAAATAATTTGTTTTGGCGATTATCAACAACAAAATTTCTTCATTGTCAGCAGCGCAATACAGCAGCTCAATAAAGGGTCTCATCCGTGTCAATACGATCTATTGTAAAGTGATAGTCCCTCATGGCTATTAATATGGCTGGCGACAATAGCTTCAAGCAAATGGGTTGCGTTTGATGCCAAATTGTCAGCAAAGATTTAGTCCTGAGTGGCTGCCTTTAATGCCCTATGCATATTCATCAAGTAGAAAGGACGGATAGACGGGACATAGAGTGTGAGAGGAGTGTGAGAGGGGAGAGAGTGGGTGGGAAGAAGAGAGAGAGCAGGGAGAGAGAGGGGAAGAGAGAGAGAGAGATGGCGGAGAGAGAGAGAAGGAGAGAGAGAAAAAAAAAGGGGGGGGGGGAGAGAGATGGGGCGATGGAACGAAATGGCGACATCGTGAGACGTGGAAGGTACAGGCGAGAGTGAAAGTGAGATAAGGATATATAGAGGGGAGAAGGAGATCAGGGGGGCATTTCATCAAAGGAGTTGTCGGATATTTTATCAGACAAGTTTGCTCTCGGCCAATAAGATGCAAGCATTTCAGTAGCTTATAACAGTTTGTCGGATAAAACGTCCGACAAGTCCTTTGATGAAATGCCCCCCAGGAGGGCTGGGCGGGGGGGGGGGGGGGGGGGGGGGTGGTTGGCGTGCAAGTGAAGGTGGAGAGAGAGAGAGACACGGAGAATATAAACAAAAGGCATGGAGCAATGCAAAGCATGGAACTGAGCAATACAAGCAGTACGTGGAAATTGGAAGGAGATGGAAAAAGTGGAAAAGCCTGTCACAAATGGCACATGAGGGAGAGAGTTAGATAGATAACTATACATGAATATATATAAATATACATAGAGAGGAACAGAGAGCGAGAAGGGGTGTACAGCAAATGAGAAACAGGAACAGAGTAACATTCAGCGTCTGAACATACACGGTCTTCCTTCAATCTCCAAGACGGGGGCGGGACGTGATGAAAGGTACACGAGGCCGATATGCGCGCATGTCACGTGACCCAACCTGAATTGATGACCGTTTTAAGGTAGAGGAATTACACGTCGGGCCTCATTTCATTTGAATGGGTCTTTCCGTATACAGAGGCAATCTTCCTTACATCCAATATCAAGATATATACCCGCCCGTCGCGCTACCGTGCATACAAGAGGGTCACTTAAAATCTCTACCGGCGCATCTCTTAAGTTCAGGATGTGGGGTCTGCATATCCATGGGGCAGGGACCATAACTATTTTTTGGCAATGACGCAATCAAACCGCCACATGAACCGACCAAGAACGAAGGAAAAAACAACGAAAGGGAAAGGGAAATAAAGGAATCGACCATGTTGCGAATTGAGAATGACAACAAAGATAATTTGAGTGGAGTCTCGATGTATATAAACACATGACATAATGGTAATCCATGTGATTTACGGGTATTATTTATGTATACACATGTGGCACACAAATATGTCATACATTATCATAAAGTGCGTTGACATTCCTAAAACATTTACAGCTATCTATTTGCGAGCGCACGAACGTATTATCAATAAAAATATCTCGCAAAGTAATATCGAGTAATCAACCGCTGAATACATGATATTTCTGTCTACAAGTATAAACAGATTTTAATTAGGATGTCTTCAGCACATATCAAAGGAAAATTCCCGTTTTCACCACAGATGGCCACGTAGAACCCTGAAAGAAACATGGGGAGGGGGGGGGGGGGGCTCGGTGTCGTTTTCACGACGTTGTTCATATTTGTCCCTTTCCTTGCATTTCACTTTCTCATTGTTTATATCATGCATTGCGCAATGACTGCCGAATAAAAAATGCAGAAAATAACAGCTGTAAATTACACCGATCAAGGTAAAATGATAACAGTACTTCTCGTACACGTATTATACTACGCACTGTTCATGTCATGGTTCCATAGCACAGGTGTAATCTATATTACCCTGTCATTTGCATAAAGAATGAAAACAGGCATGTTGGATTTTTGATATCGATTAGTAGCCTACACAAGCGCATACACACCATGCACGGCAAGCCGTATTGATTTATTTGTACACACGCAAATATAAATTATGTGGGTAAAGGTTGTATGTGTGTGTGTGAGTGTGTGTGTGTGTGTGTGTGTGTACGCTTCGGTTATTTTTGTGATTGAATTTGGTAACCCGCAGAATCCCGTGTTCCTCCATGCAAAAAACACAGCTCTAATCCATTAAAACAAAGCCCAACAAAATAACAACAGGCAAGGGCGGAAATCGCTCCCCGAAGGTGGAGGGGGGGGGGGGGGGGGTCGATTTTTTTTGGGGTTGTTTTCCATACTTTTTTTTTTATCCCGCCTAGTCTCTGATAGTGCTCTCGGTTGGGGAGGGGAAGGACCGTAAAAAGTGGGGGTCATTACATATTGTTTGTGTACAGGACTGGAAATGGTGTGTGTGGGGGGGGGGGCATTTCATATTTCAGGGGTACAAGTCGGAAAATAGTGGGGGACATTTGATATTGAGTCCCCCCTCTTCGAATTGGGGGGGGGGGGGGTGGACAGGACCCCCAGTCCCTCCCCCCCCCCCCCCCCCCCTCCCGAGATTTCCGCCCATGACAACAGGGCTTCGAACATTGGCTGTAATACAATGAGCGGTGTGTTATAAAATGAGCGGGTACATTATAAATATTTCCCAACGCGACGTATTACATTATGCTCGTTTCTTGAAATTAACCCTAATGCCTTGTTGTGACATTATACGTGGGGGAAACTGCGATTGTGCGTACCCGCGTACCAGCGGAAATATGATACGTTGAATGCCAAGTGCCCGTAACTAACGAGATACCTTGCGAGCACTCTCCCGCCACATTACATATGTCACATGCATAGCGGGGTGAATATGACCCAGCAGTAGTGAGGCAAATGCATACTCCAATGCCGTGTATTGCCTCGTTGTGCATGTACTCGTGTTGCGAGTAACGTTTCTCGTGATAAAATTTGCGTATATTCTGTCGTATAATTACGCTAGAAATATAACACTTAAACTGATATTAGCACTGGGAAATACTCGCAATGGAAAATGACCAGAACACTTAAAATATACAAACGTGTAGAAACTGTTTATGCTTCATTATGATAACGTTAAACACGGAGGGTTTAGTTTAAATGCATTGTAATGTTCTCACTTGTTAATTCTAAGATTCGATTATTATTAGTTTTTCTTCTACTTGTGCCTCAATATTCACATTCCTTTTTTCTGTCTTCTTACGACTGTATATACTTCCTAAAGTTGGACCTTCATATCCTGAGCGAAATGTAGAGTTGGAGGGAATTAAGATCATCTCAAAATCCAATAAAAATTTTACTACAGCAGTTATTATTCTTCGCAAAGGAACCTCTTAAAGGAAGTAATTTTAGAGTAATAAGACGTTCGTTGACGTTTTGGGGATTATATCATATATAAACTATAATGATCTAGTTTAAAATACCAAAAAAATGAGACATGGTAATATAAAAGACTATCAGTTTGAGATTTTTACGAGGAATGTTTTGCCTTCCGCTGGCTGAATGAGAATTAACATAGTTGTTTTAATGGGATACATGAGACAAAAGTCTAATAATATACACGAACTATGGTAAGCATAGGCCCACCCTACAATTATTATTATGTATTTACTATTTTGTATTTATTTTTGCAACCCTACATGCAGTTACTCTCTAAAATGTAATATAATGTAAATGTAATCATATCCGTAATTAGTACATCACGTACTGCAATATATTACAGGATCACAACTATATTCAAACGAAAATGATAATTGGAAATTACGTTGAATTCCATAAAAGAAGACAAATCATGGAAAGATATTGGCACAACTTTAAGGGAAAAATCAGACGGTCATACTTTAAGGGAGTCGTGGATCTTTAAAAAGGTAGATTACTAGCACTGATATCTGATCAACAACCTTCATGGCCGAGCAAATCCCTAGTTCCGCAATGGCATACTGTACGTTACATATAACGTTGATTGAATTTCTTATACTGTACGTCATGTTCGTCGTTCTTGTATAACACCTGTAAATTAAACAATTATCAGAGCATCATTTATCTCCCATGAAATTACAGAGCAAAATTGCATTGCTAGTGATTATTGTTTTCAAATTCAATTAACCTCTTTATAATAAGATAACTGCTTTTTCTTAAACGGTTCCCAATGTGTTTTTCTAATGATCTTGCTTATATTCAATTCAACTTATTCGTGTTATTATCAGAGTTTCGTTCTCATTGAATAAACTAGACCACTGAGATGTTTTTTTTTTAATGTTCTTAATGATTCCACGGTGAGGGTGTACTAATAAATACTATTAAGAAAAAGTTTTTATTAATGTATTAACACCATGAGGTGTTTTTCTTTGAGGACATTTGATGAACTGGAATGAAGGGAAAAGGAAAGACAGCACAAGAGGAGAGATGGATTTTTTTTATAACACTTACACAAAAAAATGTTGTAGGTTTAGTTGAAGCTACATGAGATGAAACGGAAAAAAGGAGAGAATTTGAGGTAATCACAACGTCTAGTTATCACCATCATCATTTCCTACACGCAGCGTTACAGAGCGTTGCAGTGGTCTGAAAACATAGTCAGTTTTGAAACAAATGGAAATGACCCGCATTCAAAACAGTGATTTAACTTAGACGGCATACTTAACGTAGACTAACTTTATGTGGTGCAAAATAAATCAAGTGATGTTGTCACATTATAATTTATTGTCATCAAAGAATCACAACAGTGAGTGATTTCAGTCATTTGCTGAAATTATTTTGTATGAACGATAGTAATTCCGAGGTCAATATCAAGCATATTGCATAAAAAAATCATGTTTCATGTTGTTTGATGTGGCATTACATGAAGTTAGTTCAGGGCCCAGTTGCATAACACTTACTGTCGATTGTTACTCAGCTAGAAATGGTAATTTATATGGAAACCTTGAATTACAATGGCTGTCAAGCGATGTCACCATGGTAGTTACCATAAATGGCAGAGTTACCATTAACGGGAAGTTTTATGCAATAAGACTCAGGTTTAGTGCACCATTTGCGTTAAACCTCTGTTTACATTAAAGGTCGAAGTCTTCAACATCGTGATCGTAGACATGTAAAGGATATAGCCACTCCGTGAGCCATTTGGCACATTTGCGGATGAAGTTCTCCTCGCTGAAGATGAAGAGGGACCGGTTACTCGTTAGGACAGAGACGATGAACCCCGCGGGGGACTTGGTCTTCTTCTGCGAGACCTCGGGTGATGGGGGCGGGGGCTCCCGGGCGGGCCCCCCACCGAAGCTGATCTCCAGTCCATCCGAGTAGGGCGTAGCCCCCGTCGTGAGTGCTGCCATTCTGCGTAGGAGAAGAAGATGATGGAAAAAGACACGAATGAGGCCAGGAGCTTGTGGTACTCTCACGATATGATTTACTTTAAAACAAAGTGGAACACGAAAAGCGACAATAAGATACTATAAGATCACTCTGTTGGTAGGTGTATGTATGTATGTGTGTGTATGTATGCCTGTGTTTGTATGAGTGCATGCGAACTGAGCTAAATTTGTTTAATTATGTACAGGATAAGGTGCATAGTGTTGACCTTTGACTAAAGGAAGAAAGTACAACACTTAATTTTATTTTTGTAAACGAGCAAAATGTGTATGTTATTAACTTTCGTATCAATGCAACTCCATATCATGTGAGATCGAATATCTCACAGCAAGATCAATATTTCCTTTTCACATTTTGCCTTTACATAGTGAATGTGGAGTTATATTCTCAAAATATCAATAACTCAAACTTTAGTCACTTGGCACACGCTACCTTTTGAAAAAGTATGGCCAAGTATTACAAATACAAATTCAATCACGCACCGACAACGTGTGCACCCCTCCATATGTAAAAACACAAGGAATAACGCGTGACACAAATGTTACTCACTTTTATCGATTCAAAATGTGTGGCAAATATCATCGCCATATGTACAGAAAGGTTTCCATAGAGAATCATACGTATCTAATATCTCCTTTACTCAATTTGAACTTTCGTTACATTTCGGTACACGATAATGATGAGATATGACGAGCATTTGGATAACGTTCATGTCATTCCTTACCAAATGCAAACAGGAGAAGACACATGTTTTCTTAACTGCATGTCAAACACGTTCAAACCGTTTGAACATGTTTGGCATGCAGTTAACACGTTAAGACAACAAAAGTGACAATCAGTTTTAAGATTATGAAGCATTAGTGACCCTGTGAGTGCAATTGTGACATGTTTCCATTCTAATGCATACAAATCATACAGACTGGCTGCTCATCTTGCACAGCGAGTGTCGATTGTCAAGATATCACAAATCTCGGACAGCTTTCACATGGGACATGGTGCAACATGATTATTCATACTTAGATTGAGTAACATTTATTTTCTGAGAAACGGAAAGAACGGTGAGGAGGCGAAAATGAGCGCCCACGGGAGCGTTTCTCCGATCTGACTACATGGGGTAAACGCGACCGGAACAACCGACTCCATACGCGGCTCCGTATAATGCACGTCCGTGAATGAAATTCGCAATTAGCTATGAATCATTTCTGAGGCACGGCAGGATAATTGCTCCGCGTTGTGTGATGTGCCATCTTTCCGCGAGTCGTACAGACATCGGGAGGCGAGATTTGGTGGTTGTCTTGTCAAGTAGAGTCCGGCAAAGACCGGGATTAAGGGTTGGAGAGGGTGGATTAACTAAATGCTAATCCGAGCACGAAGTCCGGAAGTGGTATGTGTTGACCGCGTTTATGGAGATCATCTACCAGTGTTAAATCACTTTCACGCATGAGGAGGCTTTCCTTCACGACGAATCATGCTTGGATAAAGACCAACGCGTAAAGCTGGCCTTATTTCCGAAAACGTTAACACCTTTTTCTTTAACTGTATCACTAGCAATACCCAAAATACACTAAAGCTGAAAGCCGCCATTTATGCAATCTTTAACTCACTGTTTGCCAGACTCCATACTGACCTATGGGAATGGTGTGCATATACGAGTGCACAAATGCCTGAATGGGGCGCATAAAGAGTTAATGCTGTCATCCACGCTCATGTCGATAAACATCAATTACAATTTTGTACATCATCGAGAGAACGTCTTCATTATACACAGGTAAATGCACATTTCCCCTGTCTCCTCCACTGCGCGATATCTGTGCCTTTGTCTATGCTTTGATTCTCGAGGGTATGTAAATGCACTCATTATAGATGAGTACATCACGTCTAATTCTGGTTTCCCTGAGGAGGGTTGGAAAATAGCACAATCAAAGTTTGAAGTACACATATAAGTCATGTTATATTATTACGCAATTACATCATCATCTTCACGAAGCGATTAGCATAATCAAAAGACCGCGACAAAGCTAGACGTGTCATTGTTTGCTGGTTTCCTGTGTCTGTTAGTTCTCCTCAAGAGGACTTTTTATTGAAGATGACAAAGAACAAATAAAATATTAGATATCAACAAACTTCAATTTTCGATATTTTATCGTGCTTTTTAGCATTTATTTACCTTATCATGTCAGGATTCAATGGTCACCTACCATATTGTGTTTATTTTAGGATGTAGAATGGAATAGCAAATTAATCCCAGCCAGCAGATGTTAAGACTCGTCAAACTTCATGTATGATTGCATCACTGAAATTAAGACTATAAAAGCATACGGTTTGTCACACACACTGATTTGTGTTTGGGCTGTGAAATATACACATATGACGTAATGATTCATGAATGGATGAATATGGAATATAACGATATATCAGGCAGACGTTATGTTTTTGAAAACAGACAACACTTAATATTTGGATATGAGTGCAATCGTCAGAGTAGATGTTACGATCGTATTGTTTCAACACAATATTCATTAATAACGATGTTCGTTTTGAAAGGAAACGTTGATAAATCACTGAGCTCTAATTTCAGATACCCCTTCACCGTGATATATTGACAAAAGGGTGATATTTATTCGAGGCATTTACAATATATAAGCTCCAAACTATAAACTACATTTTAGTCACATGTTGCCATTGAAGTTAAAACGATACAGTTTTCCGCGCTCCCAATCAAACCTGGGGTACCGAACAAAGACAGGCATAAAAAAGACAAAAACGGAAGAGCCTTGTGGTTGCATGCCAGTGCATGGCATAATGGAGAAAAGGTAAATAAGTCGAGCTCTGAAGCGATTCGAGCAAACAACAAGTAAATAAAAAAGATCACGCGAAGAGAAAGATATATAGTATACATACAACTTACACATACACGTACACACACATATACATACACACATTTGATACACGGACTATTTTCAACCTACGTTTTTTTATCGTATCATAAACATATTGTCATATTCGCATATTGTTTCAGATGATTAGAGAAATAACTATTGCGATGACGATGCTTTTATACGCAGGGAGTGATAGCAACAGATCTTCAGAAGAAATATGAACTGTCAGCAATAAAGAATATTTGCAATACGTCTCGAATACGCATACTACAGAATACCAATTTGAAATCGATATATTCGTATTTGCACACGAAATACATTTTATTATCTTGATTCCATAAAAAGTACCATCCAGTAGAATACAAATAGTGCGTATCTTTGTTCTTTTTTAGACGTATATCAATCATGTATGAATATGCTTTGCCATGGATGTATAATGTAAATGTCCAGACATGTCATTAAGTTAAATTAACATAAACACTATGTATAACGGCATCGTACGCGATCATCATAACACCAAGTTCTTAAGAGAAAAAGGTAATCGGGTGACAACTAATGCATAAAGATTGATTATTTGTATAAAGTGGAAGATTGTCGGTGGTGGATCGTGGTAGGGTGGGGACCCTAACGTCACCTATGTGTGAGCACTCTAAACTACAAGCAATTCGCGGTGTTGTGATGGTGCGAGTAGCATGCAGTGGTGTCTCTGGGTGGCGCCGCGGTTGTAGTTGGTCGTCACGATCTAGTATAATCAGAAAATGCTCTGTTTCTCCGCGTTACACTCCACCTATAATGACCCTAATATTCACCGATAAATGTGTAGGGATATTAAGAGGTAATACGGCTTCTACCGAGATGGTGATAATTACATTTACTGAAGGAGATTAGATCGAGAAGCTGTTTACTTACGCGTCGACTGCACGTTTCTAAAATGTAGAGCCGGGGTTGCTTATTGCTGGGCGTAAATCCATTCCGCTATGATACAATTGACAAAACAATCCATACGACGACGACGAAAAAACAAACAAATACATAAGGGTTATACTCCAAGAATGTGTTACTCCATAAGAATGGTTCCAGTTTGGTTTGTGTCGTCTCCCCTGCTAGTCCTAAAGGTGGGTGAAGCCGACTAGCATTGACATCATGATCCGATATTGCCAGGATACTGGTGTATACCAGACGACACTTCGGGAGCGAGTGCTGTGTGGTATTGCGGGCTCCAATTCTGTGACACAAACTAAAGGGATGCAGCTTGGCAAGCTCTCGCGCTCTCTCTCTCTCTCCCTCTCTCTGTCGATCTTTCCCACTTTCCCGATCTATCTCTGTGTCGCGGGGGCCCCATGCATGCATACATACTCGCATTGAGCGCCGCTTCAGCAAAAGCTGCTTCCAATACGTCATGCATATTCATAAACGTGTTTCAAGCGGGGCGCGCTCGCTGTGTGCTGGCGGCCTGGTGATTAAAGACGCAGCGTGTGCTGTATGCAGCTCAGAAGCACACATACACACATGCTACCATATACTCCACACCACGCAAAAACACACACACACACACACACACACACACACACACGGACACACACATTGATACACACAGGGATTTCGCTATCGCAGTGCGATGGCAATGCCAGGCGTTTAGATCATTTGTTTTAGTCGCATGTTAGTTAACCTTTAATAGTTGCCTGCAGTCTGCGGACC
The DNA here is from genome assembly GCA_963669155.1 of Arbacia lixula. NCBI lineage: Eukaryota > Metazoa > Echinodermata > Echinoidea > Arbacioida > Arbaciidae > Arbacia > Arbacia lixula. The sequence continues at coordinate 9,630,689 of OZ022588.1, forward strand.
CTCCACATGTCAGCCATGACTCTCACTCAATATGCAAATCGAACGTCGGGAAGAACTCCGTGGTGAGCAGATCAGCATGGACGAGTTTCACTCTCACTCGCATACAATGTAGTCGCGTTGTGTGCAGATATATACCCCAGAAATGTTACGCTAATTACAAACACCAAGGTGAATACCTCTATCGTGTTGTGTGAGAGTCACATGCATCTCAACCAACCACTCCTACAGGCCGTCCATATTAGTATTTCATACTACATTCGTGATGATATATGTCCCGCAAATGTAAACCTAAATCGTGGAATATGTTCATCGTGTATACTTTGACAGCACATATGCTCTAATCATATACGGTTAGCTTGATAATATAATGTATAATCGAAAATGTATGTGTATAATGATTGCAATTTTGAAGTGGTAATTATGTTATATCACACATGATTAATGTAGACGTTGGTAACATTGTAAAGCCCCTGTGGAGTTTCATAGAAAATATCAAGCGCTATAAATTTGTATAACATTTTTATCACTATTATTACATCTTACTGAAGGTAGTAGTGCGTGGAATTCAAATCCATCTACGAATGTAAGACGAGCAATGATTAACACAAAGTTTTGTTGATTATTTCATGATTAAGCATCGAAAACACCCTATGCTACAAACTACATTTCAACTTTATTTGTTTTCGTGTCGAAGTGTTTTTCAATTAAGTTTCTTATCGAAGCGTGGGACGCCGCTTCAAAGTGATTAATTCTCCATATAAATGACATGACAATTTTTCTAGCTCACTCCCACAACATTCATGGATTTCGTCCTTTCGTACGAAATTATTTTGAGCCATTCGGGGAAAAGAGGTAAACCAAGTGAAAGCAATTATTATTGCTGTCAATCTAACTTTACTGACTCATCTGTATTGCGCTTTGGAAGAGAAAGACAGTACTAATGAGAGAAAGACGATGATGTCTACATATATTTTTATAGGCCTACATATCTGTGTGAGCACGTCATTATAATGCTGAACAATGTAGTTATGATATATTTAAACCGAGCACTGTATTTAAAAATACAATTTCTATCTGAACAAACATGCATACAGGCACACATAAACATACACACACGTATACACACAATGTATATGCATATATACATGTATATATATATATATATATATATATATATATGTGATTTATAGAACGCATCTCTCCCTCTTTCGCTCTCTATATACTGTATATATATGTTATGTACACACATCACGATAACACACTGGCCACATTTTAAACCAAATTACACTGGATATTACAGATATATGCCTATTACGAATGAGTAAATCCATTGAATTATAAGGCTGGCTGTAACAAGAAAAATGTTCTATCTGTCATATGTATTACTACTAGTGTATTCAGACCGTATATCTCACTGAATAAGAAGCAATAACACATGGCCTGGGACAATGACGACAATATTCTCACTATAGCTCAGAGTAACTTTACACTTTGTAGCTGCGAATTCAAATGTATGTGCAATTCCATCGTGTTGAAGAAAATATAGCATACATTGGTATGAAATACTTGTAAACGTGTAAATACACATCACACAACATTATTTGTACGTAACTAAACAATTCTTAGGAATTCATAGCGTATTGTGTGTGTGTGTGTGTGTGTGTGTGTGTGTGTGTGTTTTTGGGGGGTAAGAATTCCATTAATGTTATCAAAGTAGGTTAGCGTCATTATAAAAGAGGTGAGGGAGAAGAGGGTGGGGGAGGGAAGATAGAGAGAGAGAGAGAGAGAGAGAGAGAGCGGGGGTAAGACTGCCTTCAACCCGATTTCTACATTAAATATTGTACTTCGAGTGAGTCATGCGTCTATTCATTATAAATGGTATTCCGAGCGAAATTGAGATATGGCTGGGACAGATGAAGAAGTCGCGGCGATGTTTATAGGTTCGGCTGTACATATGTATCGCAATGTTAAACGGTATCGTGGCAGTGCGACCGATACCATTTAAAGCCATTTTGTGCTTGTTTTGCATAAACACTGCAACGTTTGAATGAATGTCTTCTTACTGTAAATCAATTCAATTTCAAATTCAGCATATAAAAATAAAGTGAACAATTTTCATAAGCAATGGATTTAAGGTATCACCAGAAAGCCGGTGGCGTGTACAGTAGGATGATCGTCAATAATGGATTCAATGCACATTATAAAACAGTTAATAATGAATGAGAGAAAGTTGAATCGATAGCATTGAGGTTATCAGCTTAGGCCTACTGACAAAACAAGAACTAAAATTTACTTTGAAAAGTGTATGTAAGTAGTACCAATATTCAATGAGTTATGATAGACCATGAACTGTGCCTGTTTGCACAACCGCGATACATACATCCAATAAGCCAGTTCGTAGTTGTAATCTGCCCATGAGGAGGTTATTGCTGGTAGAAAACGACCTCAGGTCAATGGCACGACTCACAGATTGAAATGGATATTCATTAGAAAGTAGACCACATTTCAACTTATTATGCAGCTTATGGCAACAGCTATTCAGCTCTGAGAAAGTGGAGAAAGAACACTCTACCATGTGCACCTGCTTCGACTTTGTTTGGCCCGGGCACACTCTAGCAATGTCTTTACAATCATGATCCAACAATGCTTCATGAACAAATCCCAGTCTGTAGTCTAGTAGTATTCCTTCAGTGGATTATCCGACCATGATGTAACTACGTACTGGTCTATAAAGGCAATATATTAGCTGGCACACAAAGGGTTAAAAAGACTGTCGGGTTATTCTTTCGAAAGAGCTCTAAACAGAGCTGCTCATAGTCCTCCAATGTTACACATTGCAGGGGAGGTCCTTATTTTTACAGCCTACGATCTAAGAATCACATCCAAATAGCGACACCTCTGCTCTATTTCTTTGGTGGTGGGGGTAGGGAGGAAGGGGGGTAATTTGGGATTTTGCACCCGCAGCGCCACATACCTGTAGACGGACGGGTGCAGATTTGTATTGACTAGTCGCCATATTACAGATTACAAGCACGTGTCTGGGTGGGGACCGTCGTAATGTGACAAAGACGGCTTTCCCTGAGGGCCATAGAACGTCATCATGCACTCTGCCATTGCGCTGACGTATACCAGAGTGGTACATCTCCACATCTCCGGGTGCGTGGTATAGCAAGCAAAGCGCGCGGCGCCACGGCGAACAAACGGGCGCCCTTATAGCATGTCTACCGTAGATGTGAGATTCTACCACTCTCGGGTGATAACAGGTTTCCGCACACTGCAAATCCTTGGTGAATAAATCAACCTATTCAGTTGGTGATCTGATATCTGGAATATGTGACAATTACGCCATGATTCGTATCACGCTCAAGCAACGAGCTCTCATTTGAACATGATGACATGATCAGATGTATCATACAGTTACGATAATAACATGTTAAAGCAAAACCTCCGCAAATAATAGCATTCGATGCATGGTGCATGTATGTATATGTGTGTGTATGTGTGTGGATTAATAGGAGAGAGATGTATATCAGGGGAGAGATGTATACAAAAAGGGGGTGTGTTGGGGTTTGCGTGGGGGAACGAACGAACACGAGCGATACATACTGATAAGGAGAGAATGCGTCAATCAAAATCTTGCTCATGACAGGGTGTACATGGTAATCTGACTTCTTCTGCATGTTGGCTTATTCGGTCGAGTCAACTCATGCATCGATTGGATACAGACGGCTGAAAATGCCATCCAAACAAATAGCAATTTAAACACATTACGAAAATCTATCTAGGTATTTGCAAACACAGCACTATTAAAATACAATTAACAACAACTATGCACTGTTATAAATTTGTCGAAACGTGCAGTAAGAGTATTTTAAATGAAAAAAAAAAACTATTTCTATCATAATACGTTTCGTTTAACGTTGTATCCACATTTGAAACAAATCATACATCGTCCTGAAACTTACGTTTGAGCTTACAATAGACACTGATAACAATAAAAAAAATCGATATGATTTGACGCATTGTGGATATGAAACATATCTGTGGTGCTCATAGGGTCATAGTATCTGGCCGGTGGATAGTTGTTCAAAGGCTATAAAGCGCCCAATGTTTGATCCTGATTACAACAGGTGGAAATGGATGGAGTGGCTGTCAATAGTCCGGGCACATTCAATAAAGAACACTTTGCATTCATTCCAGACGAGCAGGTGGAATTTGGCCGAAGGTTGATTATAAGCCACAGATCTAGATTGAACGAGGGATAAATTAAAGTGCGCGAGCTACGGTTCCAGATGACGAGACTGACGCACAAACCTACTCAATTCTCATAAACTATTCAGGTTCGCTGCCATGGTAAAATGCAAATCCTCAGTCTTTTCAAGTGGGACAATCCACGTAATGTTTGTTGGTATAAAAAGAGCTCATTACATCGACGGAACAATGAAAGACTTTGCGATGTATGAAAAAACAATATCAGAAGCATATTGGTTATGCACTTTTATGCTTTCGCGGTACATTCACGCTGTGTAACGAAAGAGAATATTTCATCATTCTACAGCAGCAAAATAATGAACTTTAGCTTCTAGTAGTGATCATTGATTGTTTACACGTTTCAAGCAGGATTTAGGTGTAACCTCAATCTAAACCCAATCTGAAATTACTCACGATATCAGTGAAGTAAATATAACATGGAAATTTCAAAATTCATGGGACATGGGTTTATATTGACCGTCTATATTTTTGGACAGACCGTGTAAACATGAAGTCAAATTCTTTGACGATGTTTTTACCGACAAAATAGTTTTGATTGCACAATCTAAACGACTAAATTGGATCAATACGGTTTTATTGTGTTGTCATATTTTGTGAAAAGAAAGGACTGTATGATTACATGGCTAACCCAATATCTAGGAGGCAAATTACAACATAGTTATCCTTCATTTTTAAGTTCGTCACTGATGACTTTTATATTTCACAGACTGGGCCTTAGCACTTTTTTCTGACAGGAAAATGGATTTGTATGTATTAGTTGGGCAAGATTACATCAGGGGCCCCCTATAATGGGTTGATGATGTATCTGGGGTTCATGCAATGTCTGATATCTTTGGATTCTGTCTGTTTAAGTGACACACTACCTTTAATGGACATGCTTTCACAATGATCAGCGACGAATCATACGTTCAATTGAAATATGTACATGTGTATTTTGGCGTGATAGCCATCCCCTTCTTCCCTGGCTAAAAACACCACCGAATGAATATCGAGGATGTGACCTCGCCTTCCTCTCAACTTCTAACCTTCATTCATGCACGACTGCCAAAAGCTTTCTTGTTAGGATAAGAGAGCTTTTAAAGCACCTCGACGCTACGTCCGATTGCTAAAATCCATTCGTAGGTTTACTAATGAACACGCTGTAGCATGGGCGGTTAGAAGTCTTTATGCGCCATTGATGTATGTGTGCATAAGTGCTACACACAGAACCCATGGAGCAGTGGTTTGTATGGCACACAAAGTGTTAACAGAACACATGGCACTTTCAAACAACCCCTCGTCCATTGGTACATGGTTCAGTAGTTGACATTGTAAGGAGGTCAACACAAATTGCAATCCTCTTATACCATTCATTTCTTATTTACTATAGCTTCTGTCCTCCGAGCAAAATATTGAGTTCAGAGTATTAACTCCTTGTATCCCACCTGTGATTTTTTTTTTCTCACAAGTAATCAACACGAATCACAAAGACCTGCAGCTGATCTGGCACTTGAAGGGTTATACGATAAACCAGTGATACAAGAATAGCTCATATTGTGAGAAAAGACCCAAATGATATGCAAGATATGGAAGGTGTTAGCCTATGTCAGTGCCGGGTCCTGTAGATAGAACTTTGTATTTGTGAAAGAGGGTAACCATGGTAACGGGACTATGTGAAACATCTGAAACGTTATCTCTAGGACAAATCTGGAGAACAAGTTCTGACTGGCCAAGTGCCACAACAATGAAGACGATAGAAACCTATGCTTAATACGTTTGCAGGTGACAACTGTGCAACTTGACGATCCGATTTAAAAAAAAAGTAGACGTACTATTCAATAAAGACCAGTAAGAAAATATCCCCCATGCATAGAATTATATCACCAAAGACATAAGTGTACAATGATGCATTTAATGTTAATGACGCTAGAGATATTAGTGTCCTAAGTGGCAGCCATGATAATTAGATTGATCCAAATCAGCAGAATGAGCACTATGTGAAGCCAATGAAGTAGGAGTGACAGTTCTCGTCAAACATTGAAACAGGTGACGAAGATATCACCGATCAATAAACAGTGCGACAATGTTATAATCGTGCATAATCGAGATACCGCAGCTTGTAAAACATAGGTTGAAGCGTCGATTTATATTCCACAGTATATGATAAAGAAATGTACTAAGATAGCGCATAGAATGCTGACTACCTCATACCAATTGCTCTCTAAATCGATTGCTAATTCGTTTGCTTATCATACTCCCCGTATCAAATTGCTAATTAGGTATCCAATTAGACTTGCTGCCTCAACCGGTAAACGCTAATGATTCATTCCCCAAAATACAGTGACATACATGTAAAGGAGTTCAGACAACTTTTCAAACTTAATCCTAAACATAATATTCACATCTGGTATGCAATTGTGAGCGCCGATACTAAAATGCAGTGTATTCGAAATAGTCGTTATATCTCAACAGGTAATATCACAGCTGTTCGATTTTAGAGGGGATAGTATTTTTTATAGAGGGTATAGTAACTGTAAAATGTTAAGTTAAAAATTCACTGATAATGCTTTATTTTTTAGTATGACAAAATTACGCATTATAAAAATAATGAGTTAACTTAGCAAATCAGATAGAATCAGTGGGGAAAATGATTGTTTCGACCTTGATATTCAATTGTTGCTGGCGTTGTGGAAAAGACGCGGGTGGAGGAGTGGGAGAGCCAGCGGTAAAACCCTCTCATCTTCCTCATTAATATTTTCCAGTCAACGAATTAAATATTTTGTATTTTTCCAAGGGGCGCACTTTACCTGAAATCATCTACACACAGGCCGTCCCACGCATACATTTCAACACATACATACATGTACCATCACGGTCATAAACACATATATATACGCAATCACTCACACACATATATACAAATCCACACACACACACACACACAAACACACACATACACACACAAACACACACACACACACACACACACACTCTCTCTCTCTCTTAAACATATGAGCCTCGTACATTTTAACAGTACTCGAGCCTTCAAAATGGCCACAATCTTCCATTCAGATAACACTTAACCGTTCTGTCTGGCACACATGCATACTGAACACAAGTCATCGTGTGATGCTACATTAACGATCATTAGAAGCGTAACAATAGAGCAATATTTGCAGATATGACTTGGTAACCATTATATCAAGTAGCGACATCAAGACAACCTAAAAAGACATTCAACTATTCGCAAAACATTTTTGACAAGGATGCAAACATGCAGTGGGTGGGATGAATAATATCGTTCGCTGTTTCTGTCTGCTGACACCAACTGAATGATTACAACATGGGTGCATTTTCTTCCGGTTCTACAGCGCCAACGCCAACGCTATATCCAAGAAATATACGTTTGGATTTTACTCAGCGTTTTAACAGGAAAGGCCCTCGCAAGCACAGACGATAGAACCACGTGATATACACGGGCAACACCTGCATTTCTTAATGGTACATTAGTTCATTTGTGATTAGATAACCGCGCGCATCTATCTCAAATGAACATTTTCCAAACATTCTTGACCCTGATGAAGATCCGTTAATCTCATCGAAACGTCAAGCAAACCTCAAACAAAATAATACTCTGCTCTTCAGTTTATATTTTAAGTAATTGCTCACCTCGTTCTCCAAGTAGCTTATTTTTAGAGCTATTCCGAACGCGTGAATTCCATAATAATGTTCAGGATACAGATGGTGAACCGTCATTCACCATAATGTTCCCCAATACATCTTACACAGTTTGATATCTACGTGGACGAGAAAGGAAAACTTTATAACTTGGTGGCCCGAGCCAACCAGAACTTCCTTTTAATTCAGGAACTGGTTCTCGTCTTTCCTTCTACTTTTTTTCATCATAAGTCATCCTGAGAAGATGTAATCCATTCAGACAGGTCGATGTTACTGTTTAATCTCTGTCATAAATCAGAGAAACGAACGTGATGAGTCGAACGTGATCTCCTGATGTAAAATGTAATTCTCCCCCTTTACATCTTGGTACACTTTCCCCTTCTTTATTAAACACCCCAATACCCTGAACTCTGTCCTTTGAATTGTCAACGAATACTTCTGTTCCCCTGTCACTGTCATATTCATTGCTCTCAAGCCTTTTATAGATGAGCAAATATGATTCGTCTAACCCTCCCACGTGATACACCAACCCGTCTCCTATCGATCAATAATACAACCCATTGTAATAAATGCAAGCGAATAAAACATGTAAGCAGTCAAAAGTTGTCATTCTATTTCATATTCTTTTTCGTCCGTTTCGCGTTTGTTCGTCAGTGTCAATATTTTCCCTGACCCATTTATACTGTTTATTGATTGGACAGCGGAGAGACAGAAGGGAGTTTAATTAGGTCGAAACACAGCAAGGGGTTGGTTGTACAGTAAAGAGTGATACGCACTAACAGTATGAACAGGTACGGGTTGAGCACGACAATGCTGAAAATAAACCGTCTTCTAATCATTGTCTATTGCTGCATTAAGTTATATACTGTATACACAATTGCAGCCATATGCTATCGGCAAGACCGGTTTGTATGAATGTGGGTCTGTCTACATATGCATGTTTGTGTCTTAAAACCGTAATCGGCACGTTATACATATATACGTAAATGTAGGCGTACATACGTGTGTACATTATATGCTTGTTAGTTAGTTGCTTGACTCAAAGAGAAGGAAATATACGAGGACAAGCTTCCATAACACGAAACTGTATGACATGGGACTACACACACGATTATGATCATTGCCATACCTGTGGGAGAGCACATCACAATGGGGCCTCTAAGGGGCCCGGCTCTCCGAGGTGTGAGTTAATTTAAAAATACACTCAATGGAAACCGACATGTATATATACAAGTCAATCAAACAGATTATGGGATTATACCGCCACGGGTGGCGGGGTGGCTTCTTTCCGGAGTATTTTATACCGAGATGTCCTCTGAGTTATCGCATGCGTTGGGCTGGGAAAGCGCACGATATTACGGAAGCATCCATCAATTCAAAGCAACATATTACTGGATATAAGGAAAGAGTGAATATTTTCCTTTCAACAAACTTAATTCTCAACGGACACATGAGTGAAACAGTTTTAGATTGCCACAATTTGTGACTGTGACTGCGACTGCTCTGTTCTTAACAATTTGGTGCATACGTGATTGTGTGACGTCCAGCTGGATGTTACCATTGGATTCTATGTCACAGTCATGGCAAATTAAAACTCGAGTATTCAAAGTTTACAGGGAAACAAATGCACACACAGGCTACTCCACTGTCCCATCCCTGGCCTCGGGGTGGGAAATCTGTGTTATCCCGTATTGATTTTCTTGGGCTGACGTTTTCCTTTTCCTTGTAGTACGTGTTAGGTAGGACGTGTGTGTCCATACGCCCTATAATTAATCGTGATTAAGGTATATGTCATGACATATGACTCACTCATATGTTTATTCTTTTCCATGTTGTCTGCTCTATTCATGTAGTGTATCGCTGCTGTAACTCATACAATAATATGTAAAGCATACATTGTTAACATAAAGCTTTATTTGTTAACGGCTATCACAGCCGACATGATTTGGCCACAATTCTGCAGTCGTGTAATATTCGTCAATAAATTTTGGATTATTACCCAGGAGTTCTGTTCTGGAGAAGCACTAACGTTATAAGTACTCATACGATGGGGGTAAAGAGTTATCAGGCTCTAAAGTAGTAGAATACCCACAGGAACATGTTGAATTCATGTTCGCCATTATGCGAACATATCTCGATTCCATTCCCTTGGAAAAGAAGCAGAGGATACGGCTGCAGTCTAAACTAATGGCGCGCTGGAGCTCCCCTGGGTTTCAGGGACGCGAGCTCAAAATGGCGGGTGGAAAAAAGGCCAAGGGTTGGCGCCAAGCGAGGGAAAGAACTCGTGAATATTTCATTGAGCTTGTCTTACTTAACACCCCGCAGAAACAAAGTAGATGGGACCGAGCTGAACATTTCGCCCGTGCATTCGAAGGCGGCGTCACTCTCCCCTCCACTCCGTCTCCACATTCCGCACACACGGTGTATGGGAGTACTTCAGAATGGAATGGCCATAGCGTGCATAATCAAGTGGGGGAGTGAAAGAGGTTTGTAGTGTACTCCACATCTCCGCATCGCTAGACGTAATTTGATGCAAGTATAAGGCAGGAGACCTGTAGACCTGAAGATGTTCATTTGAATACGGTATCCTCACCCACCGTAAATACCACATGAAGTCAAGCCTGCCTAGAAAGACTACTGTCTTCGAATAGAGACCACCTGTAAGAACATCTCCACTTGGATCCATACAGGGCAGTTTGCATGTGCTTGCACCTGTCTATGAAGACGGATGTACATCTCCATTAGTATCGATTACATTCAGAGCTTAATCCGACCAATTTACAGTAAGGGATTTTACACATGATCTATAGATGTACAACCTCCATGATAAACAGGTTTAGTTGAGAAATTGACATACCTTTATAACAAAAATTCAGTAAGAGATTTTACACATGATCTATAGATGTACAAACTTCATGATAAACACAATAAGTTGCGAAATTTACATACCTTTATCAAAGATTCGGTTCTAATAAAGACCGTTAAAGATCAAGCTCATTATGCACCCTTATCCCGTATCAGCTGTAACTACATTGTGCTAGCTCTTATGGCTCATTTAATGGCATCTTTAGGAGTATTATGATGCATTTATACGATTGCATGTATCCCGTAAGTCCACAAAACCATGCTTTTGACAAAGATGCAACGGCATATAAAACCATATCTACACCAAATCTCCGTGATGCGCGTATTGTTTCGCAAGTATTGAAGTCTTACGAAGACGTCTTTATTCATTAAAATCATTCCTAAATACGACCATACAAATGTTGCATGTCTACTTGTGAAAGCAGCCGTAAAACATATGGAAGTTGCTAAGGAGGGGAAACAATTACATGTGAAGTTTGCATAAAAAAAAAAGAAGTATTGTTCAAGATGGTTTGTGTCAAGAATTCAATTTAAGCCAAGGCTTTGTTCGTCTTTGAGCGCTAGCTCTGATTGAACCTAGCTATGCATATGACACTCACTGCATTCAAAATAGCTTATCTGTCGAAAAAGACATGGCAAAGCCGCTTGAGGTACCAATAATGTTGGATAAATCATTCACGAGCTCCTCTGAATAAGGGTTTTATTTCAATCGCCTCTTTGGTGGGCGTATAAGGATATCGACCGGAGGTTCTAACATCGCGTGGTATGAAAATTGAAATTGCTTTTGACAAAATGAGATTGCCCTTTTTTCTATCTTCAGGGGCTGCTGGTAATCGGTGTTTAGAAATATAAGTATGCACAGCTATAACAGTAACCATTGAAATCATAATCGTACTCTTGTACTTACCAAGACAAGGGACGCTAACCTGCTAACAATCTAAACAAAAAATAACCATTGAACATTCTTGTTCATAATTTTTACTGTATTACTTTGTAATATATGGCAAAGGTAGATTGGCTCTATGATGTGCCATCTTAGGCTAATTTGAATTATTTTTAAATGTGATTAGTCTGATCTTAATATCATAGCTTTAATGTTATCCTTTCAAGGAAAATTATGTTAAATTATTGAGACTTCATACGTAAATCACTTGTACAAACTATTGGATACTGAGGTACGATCTATGGTGTGAAACTCTTACATTTGCCATTTCATTTCTCTATGGCGAGTTAGCCAAATGCATACAGTTATAGTCATGGTAGTAAAGAATGCTTCTCATACAGCCATGCTACGCTAAATATAATCAACATCATACTCACGACAGTCATGGAACGATGGATGGACAGTTACCCGTAATTATCATCGTTACGCATTCTTAAGTGGCCAGCGATATTTGTTACGAGCTCACGCTGTGATAATATGCTTACAACTATTTTGAAATTAGCTGTCCTTGACTAATGGGCGTCGTATTGACATTAACGATAATTTGCCGTGTAAACAATTGTTATCTCATCTCAGGTTTAGAAAACACTTACACAACCGGAAGTCCTAAGAATGTCGGGCCAGGACTACATGAAGCTTTTGCCGGGTTTGATTTGTCCCGGGGATTTGTCATGAATATTTTGGAGCTGCTTTGTGTCTCCATGTTGAAAGGGAGAATGACAAGCAAATTGAATGTCTATAAGTCGTTACATTATGAGAGAGCCATAATAACACGAAGCTCTCGTTAAAATTTTATCACGAACCAGTTTAAACGATTCCGAGTCCCTGTCTTTGAATATATGACGACTAATAAGCAGGCAGTGTATAGTCTGAACTATCATCTACTGCGTGAATATATAGATAAAAAGAACGAGATAAGCATTGTATAGAAACGGATGCTGAAAATGTATAATCTCTATCGGAGCAAGGAGCGGCGAAACATACATAGGTCTGTGTAAACAATTGAAATCTCATTTCAGGTTTAGAAAACACTTACACAATCGGAAGTCCTAAGAATGTCGGGCCAGGACTACATGAAGCTTTTGCCGGGTTTGATTTGTCCCATGGATTTGTCATGAATATTTTGGAGCTGCTTTGTGTCTCCATATTGAAAGGGAGAACGGCAGGCAAATTGAATGTCTAAAAGTCGTGACATTATGAGAGAGCCATAATACCACGAAGCTCTCGTTAAAATCTTATCACGAACCAGTTTAGACGATTCCATGTCACTGTCTTTGAATAAATGACGACTAATAAAAAACAGTTTATAGTCTGAACTGTCATCTACTGCGTGAATATATAGATAAAAAGAACGAGATAAGCATTGGAAAGAAACGGATGCTGAAAATGTATAATCTCTATCGGAGCAAGGAGCGGCGAAACATACATAGGTCCGTTAGCTTTCCATTTGAGTTCCTTACAGTTGACGGGTCTCTTGTTCACGACAAAAGAATAAAACTGAAGATGAAATCACACTGGACACGGAAAAAGGTTTTGTTTCACAGGGCGTATAATGGTTAAAAAGCTCCGACTTACTCAGATGCAGTTAAAGAAATGGAAAGATCAACCCATGAATTCATTCAAGAAAATCATGCTTTAGCAACCAGTAACATCATTTATGAGTAAACTTTATGTGAGCCACGCGTACACTTTTTTTTTCTTCAAATATGCTCTATGAAAAAACACTTTAAAAAGTAGCATCTTCTAAGGTACAATTTGAGAATGTTTTAAAGCAACATCGGTTTTCACCAGTTTTCCGAAAGAGAAAGATGTTCCACATGCGTATCTTGTCTGAATTCATATAAAAGGTAGCATCATTAATAACTCATTTCACTCATAACCGTTGCATGACTAAATGGATATCAAGAAGTAGAAAAGGTACTTATATTCCTCTCTGTTAAAATGACAGCACATAACAGTGACAACGTTGTCAAGTGCGTTATTTTTTGCACTTAACTTCTAACGGTCCTATCTTCCTTATTACTCGTCCGATTCCTTTCGAACTTTCACTGATTCACTCAAAAGACAATTACCCATTAGTAGCGACATGCGGACCCTTCGCTGAAGACATCATGGTGAGAACAATGTGCTGGTGTCAATTAAGTTTTCCTGAAACCATGTATAGTCCGTGCTGAGGCATAGGAAGGGGGTCCATTCATTCGTTAGACCATTCATGCATTCATTTGTAAAGACAGTCATCAAATTGTGGAAGCGCTCAACTTTAGTCGCCGGTTGATGTGGTCCCTACTTTCAATGTCAATGACACCATCAACTTGATAAAAATCACCTGGGAAAAGCATTGTTGTAACGGGAATCTAGATTGACTACGTCAGTCAAGTAGGCTTCTCTTATGGCGGATGTATAAGAAGGGTCCGATTTTTTTTTCGTAGCACGTGACTTTAAGACTTTGAACGCCACCATTATGTCTCCGATACCATAGGCTTAACACTTTAAGCCCTACTGTACCAAACAAAATGCCACTCTACAAACCATGTCCTTTAATGCTGAACACAACGACACATGGTCACATTAACCTGGCTGGGCAGAGGTCGTTTGTTTGCGTGCCTGTTATACGCGCAGACTTGGAATGTTGTAGGATCAGCTAAAGCCTGGTGACTTTCGACCCTTTCGGCTTGATGTGACTACGTGATCTTAGTGCATTATAGGCCTATCGTTTTGAGAAAATGCAATAACCCATCGGTCATTTCATTGGATCTTGACGTTGCGTAATCAGTGAAGAAAATGCCACTCTTGTTCAGCACTAATGAAACCAATTTGGAAGCTTAATTAGCTTTCGTTGATTGGTATTATAGCAATGAGGGCGAAATTGCTCTCGCGCGCGTGCACTTTAACAAATCCGCCGGAAGCTGGCCATAATACGCACAGACAACACTATCGATTTTAGGGCGTGTGGCCGTAATTTACATGCATACGCGCGGCTTTGTTAGTCTGCGCGCGGGGTGTGGGAAAACACAAAGGTTTATGCCCATACGACAGGTGCATTGCAACCAGCTATTAACCATGCAGAAAAAGTATCCGTTTTACGAGGACATGTAATGATTGATAATCCTTTTAAAGAGCCCTAGATCTGATTAGGTAAATTTGCAGTAATACGGGTTACTCCAGCCCTGGAAGCATGTTTGTCGGAACGATGTTCGATCTTTCTTCACAAAGAGTTGTATCATGGCGACCTTCAGTCTGACATTTACCTTCCTTTTTGTTAACATACTGTATTTGGCAATGTGTATAGGTGGTTAAAAACGGAACTGGTAACTAAATGTAAAATATATGTTAAATATATGTATTTTTTTTTACAATGCACGGAACATACTTCTGTATGATAGTTAAATGATAATCCCCATTCTCACATTATTTTGCATAAATTCAAATAAAGTATCTTATTGCCATTTCTTTGATATTATTACGTCCCTCACTGTCCACATATCAATTCAAGACGCTAAGATGATTATGTGCTAGCCAGTCTCTGCGGCCTCCATTCTCTCCCCTTCACTCTCCCCAAGCTCATCGTCTGTGTATTTCCCTTCACTTCCTCGCTCCCCCCCTTTCCCAATCATGGTCCCATCTCCACACAACTCAGCCTAATTACCCATTAGTTCATGTCCATTTGCATTAACCCTTGCAGTACAAATCCAAGAAAACATCATTGAGTTATTACACATTCTAATCACCTACGGTATTGAGAAGGTTAAAGCAAGGATGTTTAAGCATCCTTGGTTAAAGCCATTGATTTGCCTGTATCATAGTCTCTTTCAGTCTGTATCACCCATTCGAACTCTACCGATCTGTTTCCTATTCCCCCTTTCCGTTATTCTCTAATACTCCCCCCAATACTGCCACTCCCAGAAACAAATTTCGAACCCTGAAAGTGCCCCTTTCATAATGATTAATATGAGTCACGATTCACACCCTCCCCTCCCCCTATCTCCATTCCCCATCTATCTCCCTCTGCCTCCATATCGAGTCCACAATGTCTCTCTTTATAAAAGCCAGTTATGCGTTAGTCACGTTGTTCCCTCCCCCACCCCCAATATTTATTACCCCCCCCCCTTCCCTCAACCCATAATTCTTTCCTCCCTCATAACTCCCTTTATTATCTCTACCTCTTTCTCTCTCTCTCTCTCTCTCTCTCGCTCTCTTACTGCGCTTGCTCCTATTTCTCTCCCCTTTTTCACATTATCACGCTCTTTCATATTCATGTGCCCTCACCCCCTTCCACCGTCTCGTCAGATCTCGACCCCCTCCTGAACGGTGCCCCTCTGTAAAAAAAAAAAAAAAGCCACTGGGTGTTAGTCAATCGCTATGATTGGGCTCCAGCTAGGGGGGCACTCGCCCAGAACGTTCGCTGCCATCATCGCTAAGGTCTCCCGCTTGTCACATGCATGGCTATGGTCGTAATTACAACCACATAAATTAATCGATTTTGCTCATTTTCATGGCGGCAGCTGTGGGAGAGGGAGAGGTAGTATGTGAGAGGGAGAGAGGACTGAGGGGAGGGGGAGATATCACAATAATAGGGAAAGAGAGAATGGGTGAGGCAAGGAGAAGGAGGGGGGGGGGGTAGGAGGAGGGAAACGGATAGTTAGAGGGAATAGATGTCAGGGAGGGATTGAAAGAGGAAAGGGTGGGGGGGGGGCGGCAAAAGGATATCTACAATTTTCATCAGTGAAAAAGAAATGAAGATGGAAAATAACTAAGAAAAGATAAATACAAAGATAAACAACGCTCCCTCTACCCCTGAAGAAGAGCGTTTCGCTACAGTTAGTCCAGTGCTTAAATGAACTGAACTGAACCCCCAGAGGGAGGGATAGGGAGAAAGATAGAAATACTCATAAAATTATGCACAGATAGGTACATAGATAGATACATAGATAAAAAGATAGATAGATAGATAGAGCACAATTAAAAACGAGTAAGGAGTAGGAGAGGGGGGGGGGGGATGAGCGCCACTGTCGAGGGGCGAGATAAGACCAGGGGTGAAGTGAACGAGGAGACGGCGAGGAGAGAGAGAAGGTGTGAAGGTGAATCCTTGGTGAAGTGTTGAGCCGTTTGGGATGGCTCTCAATAATTCACGTCGGAGGCGGAGAGAGAGAGAGAGAGAGAGGGAGCAAGAGAGAGAGAGAGAGAGAGAGAGAGAGAGACAGAGATCAAGAGAGAGAAAGAGACATATATATATATATATGTATATATATATATAGAGAGAGAGAGAGAGAGAGAGAGAGAGAGAGGGGTAGAGAGAGAGAGAGAGAGAGAGCAAGAGAGAGAGAGAGAGAGAGAGAGAGAGAGACATAAAGAAATAGAGAGAGAATGGGATAGACACAGAGAATAAGAGACAGGGAGAAAGAGAGAGCGCGAGAAAGAGAGAGAGAGAGAGAGAGAGAGAGAGAGGGAGAAGGAGAGGGAGAGAGGAAAGAGGGGCGGGGCGAAAATAAGGAACGAGGGAGCACATGGAGGAGGAAACTTAGATGGATAGACATATGTATAGAGAGAGATTTGTCTGATTGTTGAACCACATGGTTATATGGGTTCAAACCAGGTCGGTGGTGAGCTATATTTCCGTTCGCTGTAACAGAATTTTTAAATTATTGACGTGTTCTTCGTAAAAATATGACAGCTTTAAAACAAATGAGTATCATCAATTAAAAAAATAATTTTAATTCCACACAGTTGCATATTAAGTGCATTGACATTTTTTACTGAATAATTGTACATTATACACATGATACAGCTGTATTTGTTTTCCATTCTGTCTAAATAAACACGTTTAGATTCATTTGTCAAGATTAGCGATTAATGTTCAATTAGATATCAACTGCACATCAAACAAACGCGCACGCGCGCACACACACACACACACACACACACACACACACATCCATAACTTGACACTCACAGGCACACACATCTCATATAAAAGCACTTTGATTTATTCATCACCATTTCCCACTCCATTACATGTATTGGTGAAATACACAACACTTTGCTCTAAAACCACCCTTCAAATATAGGAGGAAAGCTCACGAAATATGGAAATCTGTCATTTATGGAAAGTGATGATAATCACTCTCTTCAGCACCCCCCCCCCCCCCCCCCCGAGATACGCGGAACAAATATTCTCCTTGTATCTGGCTGTTGTATACACATACACGAGTCTCGTTTATGGAGCAGAGTTCCTATGCAGTGACATGTTGTCTTGGCAGTGGTGTGAAATTGTGATTAGTCGTTTCGATGATGATCGTTCATTTGCTAATGACACGCTGGGCCGTACAATGACATGTATCGCGTGACCTACGGCTCACCTCTTGTTCAGCTCTGACACATCCGAATATGAAAATAACAGTTGTCATGTCAAATGGCGACACACGGCTAAGCAAGCACTTTGCATAGCTGGTAAAAGTAATGTAAGGGTATTAATGTAGGTCGTTTTCATTTTTTCTCTTTTATATATGGATGGAAAGTGCCACCACAGACGTTACGACTTTGCCACGATGCTGCAGTCGTAATGGACTACGACTGGAAATTTGACGTTCTTTACAGTACAAATCCTATGACCGACTCCTGCGATGCAGCCAGTCGCAGAGGCATAAGTCTGATCGGATCGTGTCATGTGTGGTGGCCTTAGGTTATATCGTTATAATGAATATAATACTGTAGAAATATTCATTATTGCATGGCGTCGGGTTATTTTGGAGAAGACAGAGAGCAAGAGCAGAAATCTGAAAGTGATTTCGTTGTGGGATTACTACCAGCTGTTTTACCGTTTACCAGCCGGAGAATAAAATCTCTCTTGAAAATAAAATGAAGCAGGAGGAGGGCTCAAAGAGATATCAATGAGGACGAACGATGATCAAGAAGGTGGGGAAAAAAGAAACAAATAAGGGCGGGGGGGGGGGGGGGGAGGAGGAGAAGATTGAGAATGAGAAGAAGGATAAGAAGAAGTGGAGAAGGGAAAAATAGGGAGAATGAGGAGGACAAGAACGAGAACATGAAGAAGAAGAGTATGGAAAGCTAGAAGTAGAAGGAGACAACGTAAAATGAACAACGGGAAAGGAGAAACTAAAATTTATTTAAGAATGCATTATGAGCAAAATGGGAAAGAAAAGTAAACAAATGCCAGCTCAAAGTTTCACCAGTGCACCGCGCCAATCAGAGCTTGCTTAAAATAGCGACGCACGTGGCTAAGGTAATTAGTGCCTTATCTGATGGGACTACATAACTTGCTCAGTGCAAAATCAAAACATCGTCAAATTCCCTTCGAGTACAATTTTTCAATCTCCATTGTTGAATCATTACGCTCGATTGCTCGGCTGTATTCAAAAGCGTTCCCTAGATACGAGAAATGACGAATCCAGCAGCGTCACCATTTTGGTCCCCAATTAAAGCATTATGGACCTTACAGCAGGGTTGGATGATTTCTCGGATGAAAAGTAATTTCTTTCAACCAGAAGGTATTTATTTCTCCAAGGGCCTGTGTACGTAAAAGCCCAATTTCTTCGGGGAGTAGGCATTGTATGTTTTTTCCCCTTTCGAAACGTCGAGTTATATATCTGTGGGCGGTTATTGTTCTAACCAAGATTAACATCGCAGGTCAAGAGATATAGGATTCTTACCTTATATATCTTAGACTAAGATACCGAAGCCATTTCCGGGGAAAAGATAGTAGTTTTGATAAACAATACGCATGGTAAAGAAAATACTATACTATAAATACTATAAATACTATACTATAAAGGGGTCTCCTAATTAAGGCCTATTGGTGGAGGTGTGCGTCATTTATTATACACATTAATTTGCCATTTGCAACTTATGATAATTACATTGAACTTGAAATTGTACCACACTTCAAAATGTAGTTGGGAGATTTTAACCTACGGCATTTTGATTTCTTGTAGCCTGTTCGAGCCTCGCAACCACTATATCTCCTCATTGTTCCGCAAGGATTTGTTTCCAACGAATAATGAGGGTGGAATTGAAAGATGAATCTGACCTGACGAATTAGCAGTCTTTGTACTCGATGTTAACACAAATTTTTTGACACGTTTAAAAACAAAATTACAGCTTAAATCAAGCTGAAGTTGACACATTATCAGTTCGAAGGACGTCATTTTTTCGAAGCAGGTTTCGTGACATTTCATCAATTATTATTAATATAATGGACCTTGGAATATTTAATGAGATTTTCACTTTTGGACGTTTGTGTTTATCAGATAATTCATTCAGAACACAAGAATGGTCATTGTTCATGTGGCCTTGTTTTCATAACAATGACCATTGTGTATCACACCTGTTAATTCCACTATCAACTTCCATCACAATGTCATTAATAATGCATTATGCTCCTGGCAGAAAATAAGTTGTTGGTTGTCACGTGTGATGCACAATGTTCATTGTTGTGCTCTAAGTAGATTATGTGATACACGCAATTATCTAAATCCAATTTTGTCTAAATGTGAAAATCTCATTAAATATTCACTGGATTACCACAAAAAGAGTGATTGATGAAATGTCACAAAACCTGCTTCTAAAAAAATAACATCCCTTGACCTTATCGATGTCCATTCCACCGTGATTCGAATCATAATTTATTTTTCATTGTTATTCACAAGTGTTAATTTTAAAACACCTTAAAGATGTAACTACGGGTGTGCGATATTTTCCATGGCGTTTTCCCCAAATATTGATATATTTATTATGCACTCCGTGAGATCTGGTACTTCATTCATACAGAGATGTATTAATTGGACTTCTACGGACGAACAGGTGATCTCCGTGTAGTACAGAAGAGCGCACTGACGCAAGAACGTGGGAAGAGCTTTAAATTATGCATGGAAGACGGCGATGGCTACGAATTTGAAGAAAAAAATCCCAGCAAGAATTGTTGGATAATGATATAAATTTGTATCTAGATACAATGATTACCACTAGTTATCGTTGTGGATGCGTGTAGACGTCAGCCTGTGACGCAAGCACAAAGACTTCTGACCAATAAATAAGACGTTAACATCAACCTTATTGTAGTACATCGCATAATGGAATGCACCTTGTGGTACGCTCTTCTCGGAATATATGAAATGATTACCAAGACTTTCGAGAGGATCATCTAAGTGTCCTCAATAATCCAGCAGGTTTGATAAACTACAGAATAATAGCTACATTTGCATTGACGATCTCTTTTGGAAATTCCCAGATTTTCCCCTAAAGTCTACACACACGCACGTTGATGATCACCATTCGTTTGTTCTTTCCATCTCTCTCTCTCTCTCTGCACCTCTCTCTTCGGTTGCCCTTTCCCGCTACTTGTTCCCCTCCTCACCCCCCCCCTCTCTCTCCTCTCCATCTCCTCTTACAACCATATCGATGCATTCGTTTTCTTATTCTATGTTGTTTGCTCTCTCTTTCTCTCTCTCTCTCTCTCTCTCTCTCTCTCTCTCTTTGCTTTCACCCTTCTCCAGACTATCGATTTACCCCCTTCCACCTCCTCTTTTTTTTACGCTACACACCTGTTCCACCTTATTCCCCCAGCCTTTCTGTCTATCTCCCTCCCTCTTCCTCTATTCCAGTCTCAATCTTCTTCGTATGTATATATGTGTGTCTGTTTCTACCCACCTCTCACCCCACACCGTACCTCTGCTCGCCTGTCTCTTTCTCTATTTCCCCACTCACACCCCCCACCCATTTCTCCCTCATCAGCGGCGTACTCACCCGATTCTCTACAATATGACGACGGTAGCTCTACCCAGAATACCGTTCATCTTCATGAGCCGTATGACAGTGGTATGATGTATGATCCAACTTAGCTTCCCAGCACATGATTATCACTAACTTCAATCCATCAACAAAGTCCAAGAAATGTTCTCTCTGTCTCTCTGTCTCTCTACCCTTCCGGCGCAAAAGATCACCTCCAGATAAAACACACAATGCCACTAGATCGTGTATTGTCAGTATATTAATGACCCTTGTCCCTTTTTGTCGGTGTAGTGGAAAGTTGTTTATAGATGTAACGCCCGAGAGTGGGTACAAGCCTTGGCGAGGGATAACGATTCGAAGGCTGCAGTGCGATCCGCCAGCTAATAATGGTGTCCGCAAATGCATAATGCTGGCGCGCACGCCACGGATTGACGAGTTATCTACAGAGAGGGGTTTGTAGTCTCATCCAAGTCGCTACGTGCAATCAACGTCAGAGATCAACGCTTATTAGAAAAAAAAACAATACTGGCATTGGGTGATTGCGTTATTCTAACAAAATTAAACATGCTCATAATTGAAGCCAGTGAAATGAAACCCCTTGTCTGCAGTGTCTCATATAAATTTCCTTACCCTTTTTTCCTGCCAGAGGAATTTTTTTTATAACAATTTAGGCAAACATTGTAAATGGTGTACCACATATATTGTGAAATTGTACTATAGATATTGTACAGTTGAATTACATCTACGCGGAAAGCGTATTGTTAATGTAAAAAGTGTTGTGAAGAAGAAAATCGAAGTGGTGACGTCAATTAATCAAACCTCAAACTGAAATTCAAATCCAAATTCAAAGAGGAACTTCAATAACATTTTGTCACTTACTAACCGTATTATTATGAGTGTGTGGTACACAGTAACGGTTCAAAATAACAAAACAAAAAGCTCTTTAAAAAGGCCAATTTATGTTCATTATATAATTTATGAGGGAAACAGCCTCGAGTGATTCATCTCAAACGACAGAAACCAGCAACTCTTAAATGACTTGTTATCTTATCACGTTATAGTATTTCTTGCTGGTGGAATAAAATGCACTGACCCTTACCATGACAAAAGTCCAATCCAGTCCAGTCTAATCCTAGGGATTTGGGGGATATTTTGTTTTGTTTAAAAAGAAACCGTAGGCATACACTCAGTAGTAAGGAAAGCGTGTGCAATATTGTAAATCAATGAATGGAAATGACTTTTTGGACTCCTCCACAGACTCAGCATTATCTTTATCATTACCATTTTTGCACTATTTCATTTTTTGATTTCATGTATATTCAACATGCTATATTATTATATGCTATGAGTTGTGAAAAATAATAAAGTACAAAGTAGCAATGACTTATTTTTCATTCCTTTACAAGATGGAGCAGGCTGTTCTTACGAGTGAGAATAAGACATACCTGTATTGTATTTTTCTCTCTCTCTTTAATTTGCTTTGAAGCGCCTTGAGCATCTGGTTAAGATGGAAAGTGCGCTATATAAATTTTATGTATTATTATTACAAAGCTAAAGTTTCTTTTCTAATTGCCGTCAAGTTTACTTTTTGAATGTCTTCGAATGTATAAAAGTGAAAGTCAAGTTTCTACATAGGACTAGCCAATGAATATATTTTTAAAATCACAAGCTTGTTTTCGCCCGAATGGTATTTCATGAGAACGTTCAGAATTCGATGATAACTGTAAACGGAGAAAAGCAGGAAAACAACCGACCAACCAAACGTACCTGTTTAAGGTATAAAGCAATTACACATACGGGTGCAACTTGGTGCGGAAAAAAAAAACTTTTTGGCGAACTAATAAACATTAGATTGCGCAACTGGCTACTGTGAAACCGTAAGAAGTTACATCATATTTAAGTTCATGAGGGCTAGGGACCATGTGTATTTTAAATCTCCGGGCGCCCATATTCTTGCACCCTCCTTCTCCTTCTCCTCCTCCATCTCCTTCTTTTTCTCCTCCTTCTTCTTCTTCTCATTCTTCTTTTTCTTTTTCTTTTTCTTTTTCTTCTTCTTCTTCTTCTTTTTCTTCTTCTTCTCCTTCTTCTTTTTTTTCTTCTTCTTCTTCTTTTTCTTCTTCTTCTTCTTCTTCTTCTTCTTCTTCTTCTTCTTCTTCTTCATCTTCTCATTCTTCATCTTCTTCTTCATCATCATCATCATCATCTTCTTCTTCATCATCATCATCATCTTCTTCTTCTTCATCTTCTCGTTCTTCATCTTTATCTTCTTCTTCTTCATCATCATCATCATCATCATCATCATCATAATCATCTTGTTCTTCTTCTTTTTTTTTCTTCTTTTTCTTTTTCATCTTCTCCTTCTTCATCTTCATCATCTTTTTTTTTCTTCTTCTTCTTCTTCTTCTTCTTCTTCTTCTTCTTCTTCTCCTCCTTCCTCTTCTCCTTCTTCTTCTCCTTCTGCCTCTACTTCTAAGGGCACCCTGATAATAAACTCTATGTGTGCCACATGTGCCCTTTTGTCACAATTAATACACACAAATCCCATAGAGTATCAGTCCGTCTGACACACAAATGGTTAAGCATTTACGATTTGCGAACGCTTGTATAACGAACATACACACAGATACATAAGTAGTACAGCAATTTGGACCCCAAATAGTACGTAAAGTAACAAAAACACAAATGGGGTACTGCCATGCGACTCCCGCTAGCAATTTGTATCATAAACTGCACTTACTGTTGGTTGAACTTTCTGTTAAAGGTTATCACGTTTTACAAGCCGTCAGCTTTCTGGTGTTACCTTCATTTCATTGTCAATTATGTGTTTATATGATGGATAACGAATTGATATAATAATCAACAGATGTACATGTTAAGTTAAGCTTGATAAAGCACTCGCAGTTGGATGAGCTTATTGAAAGACAAGCATTTCAATTACTTTTTATTCTTTTATTTCATTTCAAGATTATATATGGAAGGTGTAGTGTCTGAATATAGCATCATTTGGTTACCTTAAAGATACCATACATTGTGCGCTGAATGTACAGCAAGATTGCACGACTATGATGAGGTGAATAAATATGCACATCTCAAGTATGCAACACGATATGGATTGACTATTAAGAATTCATTTGTAAGCCTCTCTTAGGCTGTAAGGCAAGACACCACAATGGCGACGAGGTAAATCAGTTCGTATTTTACGGAAATGTGAACTTTGTAAGCTCCAGTTCATTTTCTGCTCGCAATAAATAGCATTTTCAGCATGGCTTCGCAGCTTGCGGGCATGCCGAACATCGCGTGTTTCGACCCCACGTCGGACCCCACATCGCTGCTGGTGCGATGGGAACGGTGGCTGCGCAGATTCGAAGGGGCTATGGTCGGGTTCGGCATAACCGACAGCAGACGCAAGAAGGCCCTTTTGCTCCATTATGGCGGAGAAGCACTACAGGACATTTTTGAAACACTGGAAGTTGAGACACAAAGCGAGCAACAGAGTTCAGAAACACCCCCAAGCCAAAGTGAACTAGATGAACGTGAGTACGTAGCAGCTAAGCATGCCCTTACAAAATATTTCACCCCTAAGAAAAATGTTGTGTATGAGACAATCGTGTTCAGGCGCACAACACAACAGTCAGAAGAGACAATTGATCAGTATTGCACAAGGTTAAGGCAGCTTGCCTTGAAGTGTGAGTTCAGTGACATGGAGCGTGAGCTAAAAACTCAAATTATTGAAGGGTGCCAGTCAAAACAGCTACGCCGAAAAGCCCTTGAAAAGGACATGAAGCTCGCAGAGTTACTTGAACTGGCACGATCACTGTCACTTTCTGCAGCCCGTGCCATTGATGTTGAGAAAGGTGATGCAACACCACCCCACGTCAATAGAGTAGACAATAAACCACCCCGCAGGCAGTATCATGGCCAAGGGCATGGGTACACACCCAAGCCGAGTCAGCAGCGACAGCAGTCAACTTACAGTAAAGCCAAGCAGTGTTTTTACTGTGGAGGAGACCTCCCACATCCTTCAAATAGGTGCCCAGCCAGAGGAAAAACTTGCAAGAGCTGTGGGAAAATGGATCACTTTGCAAAAGTTTGCAGATCATCAGGAAGCCGGAGCAAACCTTTTCAGGCTTTTGCAAGAAAGTCACCGGGCAAACAGGCAAAGTCCGGACACGTTCGTGAGGTAACAACATCTAATGAGGCTGATGACGACGCAAAGCAAAGTGATGATGACGATCAGGACTACACTTTCACAATCAAGCAAATGAATGGCAAATGTCCTCGCGTAACTGTCAAACTGCAAGAAACTGACATCAACATGCTGATTGACACAGGATCATCCGTTAACATCATCAGTCATGAGCATTATCAGCAGCTGACACAGCGTCCCGCTCTCACTCAAAACAAGGACACTCGCATTTTCGCATTCAATAGCAAAACTCCCCTCGAAGTCTATGGAACATTTGAGACCGCACTGACATTCAAGAACAGTCATGCAAACGCAAAGTTCTATGTCGTCAAAGGAGATTGCGACACCCTCCTTAGCTTTGACACAGCCTCGCAGCTACACATTGTAGAAATTACGTATGCCGTAATGTCAGGGAGTGACATCATCACGCAATATGCAGACCTGTTCCAAGGACTAGGCAAGATGAAAGGCGTGAAATGTACTCTTCATGTGGACAATGCCGTTAAGCCGGTGGTTCAGCCCCACAGACGAATCCCCTTTCATGTTCGCAAACAAACAGAACAGGAATTACAGCGGCTTCTCGACTTGGACATAATTGAACCTGTCGGTGATGAGCCAACGCCTTGGGTGTCCCCCATCCAAGTTGTGAAGAAGCCCAAGAGCCCTAACCAGATTCGCATTTGTGTTGATATGAGGGCGCCCAACAAAGCGATCAAGAGAGAACGCCATTTGACCCCTACAATAGACGAGATCATCGCCAAGGTCAATGGCTCAACGCACTTCGCCAAATTGGACTTGAATGCTGGATACCACCAGATAGAATTAGCGGAGGAGTCGCGCTACCTCACTGTTTTCTCCACACATATCGGCCTTTACAGGTACAAAAGGCTGAATTTCGGTGTCAACGCAGCGGCTGAGGTCTTCCAAAGGCTGGTCCAAACCACTCTCAGCGGCCTTGACGGAGTGCTGAATATCAGCGACGATATCTTAGTATTTGGCCGATCGCAAGACGAGTTGAGCGTCAGGCTGGAGCAATGTCTGACAAGGCTACGAGAAAACAACCTCACACTGAATAGGGAGAAATGCGAGTTTAACAAGCAGAAGGTGGAGTTCTTCGGGCATGTACTGAGTGCAAATGGTGTGTCTCCAGACCCGAAGAAAATTCAAGCCATCATGGACGCAGCAGCCCCTACCAACGTGCATGAAGTGAGGAGCCTGCTTGGGCTCATTAACTATTGTGGCAGGTTCATACCAGACCTAGCTACACTATCTGCTCCCCTTCGCAACCTCATCAGGGACAAAGTTGAATGGCAATGGACCCCTGCACATGACAAGGCCGTACGCGAAATCAAACATCGCTTAGCAGCAGGATGCACAAACGCGTACTATGACCCTGGGAAAGCGACACAACTGCTCGTTGATGCAAGCCCGGTCGGCGTAGGAGCCGTACTCGCCCAGGAAGACAAGGATGGAAAGCTATCCGTAGTCGCACTCGCTAGCAGATCATTGACACCGGTTGAGCAAAGATACTCCCAAATCGAACGAGAAGCGCTATCGATCACGTGGGGTATTCAACACTTCCATCTATATTTGTATGGAAACAGCTTTGAAGTGATCACAGATCACAAGCCTCTTGTCAGCATATTCAACAATCCACACAGCAAGCCCCCCTCAAGGATCGAAAGATGGCTTCTCAAGCTACAGGAATACGACTTCAATGTGAGCTATCGCGCAGGAAAGTCAAATCCTGCAGATTATCTTTCGCGTCACCCGCTCGCAACTTCTGGTCCCACTAGCCGCGAAGAGAAAATCGCAGAACAGCACATCAATTTTGTCGGTGTGAACGCGGTCCCCAAATCCATGACCATGAGCGAAATTCAGGTCGCCACAAAACAAGATGCTACATTGAATTTGTGTATGGAAGCAATCAGATCGCAAAAGTGGAAAACAGCATTAGATAATGCACCATCGACAGATATCGCGAAGTCCCTGCAGAGTTTGTACAATGTTCGCGATGAGCTCACAATCATGCCCACCGAAGATCTCGTATTACGCGGCAATTGTATCGTCATACCGAAATCGCTGAGCGAGCGCGTGATCAGCATAGCTCATGAAGGGCACCAAGGAGTGGTGAAAACAAAACAATTGCTGAGAGAAAAAGTGTGGTTCCCTGGAATTGATCAAATGGTTGAAAAAAAAATTCAGCAGTGCATACCATGCCAGGCTACCACAACAGGGCCAAGCCCTCGTAGCCCACTAGAAATGTCTACTTTGCCCATTGGGCCATGGAAGGAAGTGAGCGTTGATTTCGCGGACCTACCTTCTGGAGACCATCTTCTTGTTGTAATCGACGATTATAGCAGATACCCCGTTGTTGAAGTTGTGACCTCCACATCGTCGAAAGCTACAATTCCGCAGCTTGACAAAGTTTTTGCGCTATTTGGAGTTCCCGAGATCGTGAGAACGGATAATGGCCCGCCATTTAATAGCGAGGAATTCAAGCAATTTGCAGCGTATCTCGGTTTCAAGCATCGGAAAATCACCCCACGGTGGCCACGCGCAAATGGAGAAGCGGAGCGATTCATGCGTACGTTGAAAAAGGTTCTACGCACAGCACACGCTGAGAACAAGTCTTGGAGACAAGAATTGCACCGGTTCCTCCGAAATTATCGGGCTACACCGCATTCGACAACCGCATTACCCCCCGCGACAATCATCTTCGCGAGACCAATGCGCACACGCTTGCCCGAAATTTCACAACAGCAGGATGATGCAAAGCTACGCAATCGCGACAAAGCGAAAAAGGAAACCATGAAAGCTGATGCAGAACGTCACATGTCTTTCAGACGCATTCCCTTGCGTATAGGAGACAAAGTTCTCGTCAGGCGGGAAGGATATGTTGGTAAAACATCAACACCGTATGAATTGGACCCCCTCATAGTCACTGATGTAAAAGGGTCCATGGTAACAGCTACTCGCGGATCACAACGCATCACGCGTAACATGTCGTTCTTCAAAGCGATTAACGCGAATCTGCCATATGACCCACTTGACGTAGAAACTGAAGAGGAGTACATAGAAATACCAAGTGCCCCTGAAAATCCAACAGAAAATCATGAACAAAGACATGAAAATCTGAATGGACAAGAGGCAAAGCGGTATCCGTCCCGTACACGGACCCGGCCAACATATTTGAAAGATTATGTGACCAACGTTCATGTTCAGAATTAGAAAAAGAACATGAAAGTAATGAAACACTTAAGAAAACCACTCACTACCAAAGTTATAGTTAAGGAAACTGAAAATGAGTCACAAACATTAAGTGACAATTTTAAAAAAGTGTTTATTTTCTTTGGATGCATTGCTAACATGAAGGGAGAGATATACATTTTAAAAAATTAATGTCTGATGATCATTCTGATGCATAATGCTTCATTAAACATATCTTTTAATCTGCTCTTGTGTATTGCAAGAAAATGTCAAAGAACCTTATGTTTCTATTTTCTATCTTTCACACACACACAAATGAAAGTACAAAAGCATTTCAGTAAGAGTATTGCTACTTTCATAGAATAATGGTTTATATGGTTTAATGAGTAATCATTATAGTTACAATTCATTCTGCCCAGTCTGAGTGCATTAATTATGCCAAGTATATCATCTTTTATCTCACTATTTACTTACTGCTATGTTCACCAAAGAAACAGTCTGCATAATTTACACTCAAGTATTTGGTTTATTATTAACACACATGTAATTCTGTGTTTTTGTGAGCAAATGTCAAGAGTAGAATTGCATTTTAATACTCACTGCATTTTGTATACATGTGATATAATTGTGTGTCAACCTAACAAAGTTAAATGCATGGGATGCATGTTAAGAACTTAACTAGGTGATGTATTGAGAAGAGAATATCATACATGTTTGCAGGCTTTTATGGCATTTGATGCTCACATCCCCAGCATACCACACATTGTAACATCATTGAATATTAGACATGAATGTTTAAATAATGTTTTGTGCACATGCCTGCCATTTACTATGCATATGTATACTATGTGTTCATTTAGAGTTTCCTAATTATGTCAGAGTCAAGCACAGCATTAAAGACATGCTATAGTATATAGATAGATAGACTTTCTCAAAAAAGAAGCCAAAGAATGGCATTAGTTCGAATGGAACAGAAAGCATGCATGTGATTTGTCTGGCCCTAAAAAGTGTTTTGAGTTGCCAAAAAAAGCAAACTGTGTTAATGCATTATTCATTATATAGCTTCCTCCAGGTGATAGCTTAATGAAAAGGAAAAAGTGTTGTTTCTACTACAGTTTATGGTGTTCTAATACTGCATACAGTTTTATTCTATGCATATATGCTTAGCTTAATGCTTCATACATTTTCTGACACATAACAGAAGCACAAGGGTACAAGAGTTTTAGGAGTACATAATCGCATCGTTTATTCATGTTCAATATATCAGATGCCAGAAATGTGAAATGTAAACTATACAAGCATTGTATTCTACAAGATATGTTTCCTTTCAAATAACATGGGGAGGGATGTAGTGTCTGAATATAGCATCATTTGGTTACCTTAAAGATACCATACATTGTGCGCTGAATGTACAGCAAGATTGCACGACTATGATGAGGTGAATAAATATGCACATCTCAAGTATGCAACACGATATGGATTGACTATTAAGAATTCATTTGTAAGCCTCTCTTAGGCTGTAAGGCAAGACACCACAGAAGGATGATGTGCTTGTACAGTACAATCCAGAGATACAGAGAGCTTTGGAACCGCGGGAGAAGTGTTATTATGTGGTCATCTTCGATATATACGTGTGCCCATATAATCATGTGTTTACTCTTTATCTGCTTTCTCACACCCTCGGAATATCCCGAGTATGCAGATGACCATGTCCGCTTGAACTCTAGCCATGGACCAGAGCGGTCTCCCGCTGATTTGGCTATTTTGTCCCTTCCTCCCTCCTTTCGCCTCCCCTTCTCCGTTTTCACACCCTCCTCTTCGCCCCTCCACCTCCACCACTCAATCCATGCTTAATGTAATGCACCTCATGCCCACACACTGTTGTCCCAATTTTCTCCTGATCTTAGATTTTTCTTCCAGATCCTGCTTGCTTCTTCTTTTCTGCTTATAGATCTCACCCTTACCCCCTCCTTATTCCACTCCAGAAATCTTCCACTTTCTCCGCTTAACAAATCTTTTCTTCTCCATTCTTCCCTTTTTTTTAATTTCGCACTTTTCCAGTTCCCCACCTCTTGTTTTTTTTTCCACACCCTCTTATTTCCCGCCTTTCTCCCCAACCCTCCCCTCTCTTTTCCAACCACTCCCTTAATTTTTCTATTTTATTTTATTTTCCTATCATGTTTTTCTTCTTCTTTTCACTGCTTCTCCTTCTAGTTCACTGCCTCCTTCTTTTCCAGATTTTCTTCTCTCGTGTCCTCTGACCTGAAAAGTCCAATGAATACAAGTCATTTTTCCTCCCTCTTTCCCTTCCTCTTTCCATCTTTGCACTCCCCATCTCTCTTTCCCTACGTTTTTCCTCCTTCACCCCCCTTTTCTCCCTCTTGCTTTCTCTCTATTTCGTCCCTCTTCCTCCCTCTTGTCATTCGTTTTTCCTCCCCGTGTCCCTCCCCTTTCCCTCCCCTAAACCTCACGCATGATTATCGATCACTTCCCTGGCCAAGCGGCTATTTTTAAAGCGAGAGGCGAGTGAAAGGTCGTGTGTAAGACATGGTGCGCATTGCCTCTCCAAAATGATGCAAGTAATGTCGTCTGAGGAAAGGCAATTCCTTAATATCGGGTTTACGTGGCTTATCATTTTGTCATCATATCACACATAATGAAATAATACGTTTTGCAGTTTAAGAAAAGAGCTAGAAACACATCGCAGTCCATTTTAATTTCAACATGCACACGGTGGATGGATACTATGAATAATCTAATTCAATGCAATCTCCGTAAACACTATTTTCATACACCTTATAAAGAAGGAAATGCATTTTAAGCGAAAGTGGGTTTTGCAGGTTGTAATGAATTTCGTGGATTTAGGAATGGAATTAGAGTACCCATATTTTCCGGTCCATGCAGTAAGTTTCCAGGAGTGGCTTCGAAGCTGTGTGTGCTTTTACGTGTTCAGTTGGCAATTTGTAACAATTTCTTGAGCGTGCGTGTGTGTATACACATACACACATTATACGAATAATAATACGCTGGAGGATTATGTGTGTGTGTGTATTAACGCACGCACATATACACACACATACATCTACATAAAGATACACACAGTCATATAAAATATACACATCATACACACACTAAGTATTGACTAATCCAATATTTCTCATCAGCAAGCTTTCGTGGTGTTTTGTTTTATTCTAATACTACTGTCACTACTAATGCTACTTCCACTACTGCTCTAGTTGAGATCTAATTATGTTAACACATTAATAACGACGGAATGGTTCCAATGATGGACTAATTTCTACAAGTATGCGCGCACTGATGAGAGTTGGAGAGTTCCCCAACTGGTAGCTCTTCTTGGGACGCGGGCTGTATCGGCGGGGGGCTGCGACAGGGAGAGCGGGAGCTCCCCAGAAGCCCGCCAAATGTCAAGAGTGCGACGACAGGCTAATGAGATGCGAAGAGCAAAGAGAGTTTGCTAATTCCCACCGAACACTAACTGCTGCATGGTGAGTGAGTGCCAGCGAAATGCACAAGAGGAGAGGGGGGGGGGGGGACAAGAGAGGGAGAAGACAGAGAGGGAGACAGAGAGAGAGAGAGAAAGAGAGAGAGAGAGGGAGATGGGGGAGGGGGGATAAGAAAGGGAGATGAGATAGAGAGAGAGAGAGAGAGAGAAAGAGAGATGGAAGAGGTGGAGGGGGAATAAGAAAGGGAAAAGGGATGGAGAGAGAGAGAGAGAGAGAGAGAGAAAGAGAGGGAGAGAGGGGAGAGAAATAGAGAAAGAGAGAGAGAGAGAGAGAGAGAGAGGGGGGGGGGAGAGTGGTGGTTGGGGGGGGGGGGGGGTGAGAGAGAGTGAGAGAGAGAGAACGAAGACGTGACAAAAGCCGATGAGTGGAATAAGGAAATGAGGAGGATTATAGAAGATAAAGGAAAAAGATAAAAACTGGATAAGAGTGAAAGAGTGAAAGTATGAATAATACAGAGAATGAAAGAGCGTGAAACGTAGAAGGGACGTAAAAGATATATGAACATTTAGATGTCAAATGCGTAACAGGATAGATTGAGGTCGAGAATGAGAGATTGCTTAAAAATTGATTCTAAGAAAAGAAGATGGAAGGGTAAATGCAGTTGTGGTGGTTTGGAGAGGACGTATGAAGGGAAGACGTCGTAGTAGTGGTAGTTGGAGGAGGAAGAATACGGAGGAGGACTCGTAGCGGATGGCAATGAAGAAAATAAAAGGAAGACGGGTAAAACGAAGGGAGAAGAATAAGACGACGACGAGGAGGAGAAAGAGCAAGGACGCCAAAGAAGGAAAAGTAACGAAGAAGAAGAAGAAAGAAGGAGAATGAGGATGGAGAAGAGGAAGAGGAAGAGGTAGAAAAAGAAGAAAAAGAAGAAGAAGAAGAAGGAGTAGACGAAGGACAAAGAGGAGCAGGAGCAGGAGCAGGAGGAGTAGGAGCAGGAGCAGGAGGAGCAGAAGGAGCAAGAAGAGCAGAAACAGGAGGAGCAGGAGGAGGAGCAGGAGAAAGTGAAGAAAAGGGGAAGGAATTTAGTAATTGAAAAATGGGACTGTTTTCAATTAAGAGGAGGTATAGGTCGGGCGGAGGGATGTGATTATTTTGGCCGGAGTCCTAATTAGTCTCGACCGGCTCGTAAAATATTCTTCTCTCAGAATGATATATGACCATTTAGGCGCACTCTTCAATGAACTCAGCTCGTTGAGTTCCTATAGGATTGCCCATTTATCCTCATTAAAATGTGCTCAAGTTTAGTTGTAAAAGAAGATTGATGGAACATCACGTGACCTCAATTATATTGCAGTGGAAGCTACAACATTGTAACAACAAAAACGTAGCGATCACATTGGCATTGCAACACATCTGGCGTTTCAGATATAGGGTGGTAAATTATCGGATGTTAATCACTTCCATATTTAGTGTAAGTACTTGCTTCAAAGATGTTGCGAAAATATTCATCAATAAAACAAGGATTATGTTACTGATGCATTTAGGAAACTCTTCTTTGATACCATAATGACGTTGTCGCAATTATTATCATCTTTATAATGTGTGTGCCACCTGTAAATCTTTCACTTTTAATACACAATAATCGCATTGAGAATAAATGTGTCTGGCAAGATAATCTTAGATGATGATAATTCAGACCCCTTCTGCATCTCCCGGCCCCCTAAGGAACGGCGCCTCGCTCGCCAGCATTTCACCGCGCCCATATACACAATACACACACGAGCTTTATGCGATGTTTAGCACGCAGGGTCGGTGTGGAGTGGAGTGCGCATGACAGCAGGGGGAATATGTGCGCGAAAACGGGGCCTCGCTCCGTGTATTGACTCTGGTTGAGTAGTTGACTACATTTACTCATGTCATCTTGAATCGGCGTCCATACATTCGTGTAGAGCAAGGAGCGCAGGGGGGGATCGCGCATGCGCACTTGTGATGCATCTCATTCCGGTTTCCAAGTCACGTTAAAGGGCGATTAGACCCTGCCAATAGATTCATTTTGAATAGCATCACGAATATAGATTGGCAAATGATTGAGAAAATTAGACATGTTATCAGAAAGCTGTTATGATTAAAACTTCTCGCTTGAATCTCGCATTACCGATTCGACTTGTAAGAAGTCCAAAGACGTTGTTTGTGCTACGCTCTATTATGCGCTGTGCACAAGGCCGTTAAGGTCGGGCAACATTACATAATAGACATCTTGTTTATTACGCACAATAATGATAGTAGGTCACATACAAACTCCCTTAAAAAATGTTTTTTACAAAAAAACCCAAGTAAAACAGGATTTCCTAATCTTCCCGTCTTACAAATTTGCATGACACATGCTACGACAGTGTTGCACTATTGCAGTTTGTCTACCGAGGTGGAAGTTAAGAGGGCATGTAATGTTGCCTCTTCGAATGTGACGGTTTAATGATTACTTGATCAGAAAACGGTATGTGAGAAGAGAGCATCTCCAATTAAAATAATGATACATGACAGGATATGCAAGACTCTCAAAGACACCGTCATACCGGTAACATATCAAAAGTACGTTCAGCAAATTCTACACAAAATTGACAAATTGACGGTTGACCTACTTCGGCCGATCCTAGCTACGGATATTTCAAAGTGCTGGTCATACAACCAGATGAGATTAGCTAGGGCGTGTGAATGGGTTAATCCCGTATATCTCACGGGATTATCTTGCGCAAAAACTGGATAACTGGCCTCCAGCCACTATGCACGGCAATGAGTGCGATTAATACGGAACTAATTGAAGGTTATTTGATTCGGTCGTGATAAATTATCTTGCACTCCCGCCGGCTGCATATTCATCCAAGGTTTCTTGCTCCTGAGAGAGACAGTGTTCACGTATGCTTTTGATTAGGCATCCCCAATGATGTCATGTGTAAAATTGTGAGGGGGAAACAGCGCGTGGTCTCGTGTTAACTCTTCCTGAGGCAGATAAAACATTCTCTATTGAATCTTTGTGCAATAATGGTGACAAAATTTACAGATGGCACATACAGAGTTAAAGTATAATCTCATTTGTTGCAGACGATTTGAACCAACTCTATTTGATTTGAGACCAGCATAGCAAAAGTCAAAATTCCAACGTGACAAAGTATTCAAGGACAACCAAATTTCATTTAATGTCTGCATGAATAAAAAGCGTGTCGTAATCATAAATGGCCATGAAACCAACTCGGAAGGTTATTGCCAATGTAAGGTGGTAGAAAGTGACTAACACATTGTATCATAGCCCCTTTTTTTTGCATTTTTATTCATTTTTGGTCCATTAATGTTCAAGAAATTATGCAATCAAGTACTGATTGACGCAGGTAAGCCAACTTGGAAGGTTATTGCCAATGTGAAATGGTGAAAAGTGACTAACACCATGTATAATAGCCCTTTATTTGTATCTTTATTCATTTTTGTTCCATTAATGTTCAATGATATCCACAATAAAGTGATTGACACACGTATTTATTACTAGTACAGCTTACTCTCGATATAACGAGGTCGTCGGGACCAGGGCTTTTTCCTCGTTATAACGAAACCTCGTTGTATCCAAACAGGATAAAAAACAATAAAATACATTGAAATATGTGTGCTTGTGTGTTCTTTGTGTTTTCCTATGTTTTTATATCTATAGCCGTCTTGGAAACATGCGTTATGAAACCGAAAAGGGGGATTGGAAACGTGCGTTTTCAAACTGAAAAGGGGATTTGTTTTTGCTCAACACGGCATGCGACCTTGATATATTCTTGCTGTTTTAATAGCTAGTTGCATTAAATGAATATAGACCATTCCCAATAAGATGGGTATTATTTTGCAGTCAATAAACTGGTCAAAATAAGTTGGCATCGTAATCTTCTAGACAATAAAACATGCGGTTTAGTTGTTTGGACAAACAAGAGAACGGCGGCGCAACAGGCAGCACGGCCGGGAAATGAGGGGAAGGTTATTTAGATAAGATCGTCTCGCTCGTCTGATATGCTTGCGACGACGTAGCAACACCTATATGATCGGCACTTTCTTTGTGGGTCATTCCAAAATTATTACGAGGGGGTTTCATGTAGTAGATTAACGCTGCCACTACATACTTAAATTTCATTTTGTATCGTAATTAGGATTTCCAGCAGCATTCTAATTTAAAGAAGAATATTTCATTATCTCTTTAATTCTTTCATTGTCATATTTTAGTGTGTGAAATATACTTCACCTGTCCGAGATCACATTTGTTTTTGTGAAGAAACCCAATCAATCGCTGCTCATCACAGACACACCCCCAATTCAGCACGCGCCGTATATCATTGATTGCCGTGATGGGATCGGACTTGCAAACCATGTGCTTTCAATGTACGCCCGCACGCTGTGCGAAGGAGCACTTTATGTACAGTGTATCAGAAAATGTGCACATGCTCGCGTTGCGTGGACGTGTGGACGCGTGGATGTGCCGTTCTCATGTGTTTTCAATCTTTTGAGAAGATTGCTTTCAACTAGCTAGCCCTCGATTTTCCTTCCTCGTTGTAACGGAACGCAATTGTTATGTTTTTCTTTGTCTTGGGGTCAACAGAATAAGCTCGCTATAACGAAATCTCGTTATATCCGTGCTCGTTGTAAGCGACGTGGTGCACCATAGGTTTGCATGTAGAGACTTTTGGGACCGAGAGATTTCTCTCGTTATAACGAAACCTCGTTATATCCGTGCTCGTTGTATCGAGAGTAAGCTGTATATTCTTAGTTGATGTATTGGAAATCAAGCATTAAATATCAAATATATATCAAATTATGTAATGATGTTGCCGATTTAAAAAGTGGAGGTTTTCTTCACACTATGTGACTGTGAATATGAGGCTGCAGGTTCATGTCTCGCCTGCTTTTCAAATAGATATTTGATTCACACTGCTGCTCTTCACCCATGAGTATTTGCTGGGTACCTGAACGAGTATGCGAATGAGCTTGTACGGGGCAAGGACCGATCTACAGGAAGTAAAGATGATGCACATGATTGTATGTGCAAATGAGCGATTATGTTTCCTGTGACTATATTTCTATAGTGCTATAGCTGTGACATAACCCCGAATACCTTTGTACATACTCAATGATTATAATCATTATTACTGTGATAATGCTCGTAATTGTAATCATATTTCATTCTAACAACACTTCAAATCATACCTATCGATTTGTGCACATAATTTCATAACATTTCGCGCGAATGTGCTTTCGTTTTACCCATTTTTTTTTTTATCAAATATGAGAGTATAGCTCAAGCCTGACCTCAACCCTAATTTTAATCCAACCTTAACCCTAGGCCTAACATTTGTATTGCAGTTTAATACCACATAAAACATAAGTCACTTTCATCTCACTACACCGCACATAAAAATGGGCATTACAGCGCCAGCAGGTACGTGTATTAATGAATACGATATACATTCAGGCCTGATGCATGTATCATATCAGGCATACAGTGGTGTATCCAGTAAAAGATTCTGACATTGGAAACACCGCAATGGTGTCGGGATACCATTCCATTTCTCGGCCGCAACGTTTTCTGTAACTTATCTTCTCGCCCGCATATCTCAGCATAATCACCATTTATGACATTACATTCGTCTCGTTGGAGTTCTGACTGAACGCTGTGTGGTAAATAATCACGCAAATGTAGCGCTTTGGCGGTTGTCATGGAAACGAGATCAAGCACCGTCGCGCGAGCAGCGAGAAACTTAAAGGTCGTGAACTTAAGCCTTAAAGAGATCGTTTCACAAAACATATATTTCAAGCTCCAAAATAATTTTAATTTTGATATTCACTTCTTACACCTTTTTCGATCGATATGAATTTTAATTCAATAAGCAGTGTTATTTACCGCGTTCTGTTTCAACACCTCAGATCGGCGTAACAGTGTCATCACATTTAATTATCAGTATGTATCTCATGTTATGTTTCATATTTCGCATTTTGTAGCCCCCCCCCCCTCCACCCCCTCAGTGGACTGCTTGTTAGTGTTTGTGTTGTATAAGGCAATGATTACTTAAATTAATGCACAATAATTTCTCGAGAAAACAACTGTGGCCAATAATCAACCTTACACCCCGCACCTGGTTGCGGGGGAAAAACTAACTCCGCTTCAAGTTACAATAAATTACTGTAACTACAGTCGTGTACAATTAGCCCAAAGCTGCTCTCCAACCTTCGGCGGGCATGGTCTGCCAAGTGACGGGACGGGCCCGCTATGGGTAGACTGGTTTCCCCATCACCACTCCATTCAGCCCCTCGCATTGCATGGGTGACTGATTGATCGGACATCTTCGGCAAGATGGAATGTCAGGGACAACTGCGCGCGCTTTCAGCACCGGCAGCTTACATCTATTAATGGACAAGGCCTGTCATCACGCTCTGCTCCCGACTTATATCACATCTCGGCGATGTATGTATGAGCCCGAGATATAACCTGTGCTTCCAATGTTCTCTACTACTAGGATATAGGTATTATGCGTGTTAGTGGCTTGTGTGTCTTCATATATCCCACAGAAGCGAGAGAGTGAAGTAATTAGGGATACGGATGATAGAATGATGATGATGATGATGATGATGATCATCATCATCATCATCATGATAGTGGTGCCTGTTTCTATGATAACTACTATTGTTACCATAGTTAAAATAGATTGAGAGAGTGAAAGAAATGGATGATACGGATGATGCCGGTGATGATAATGGTGATAATCGACATCATCATGATGGTGGCGCTTATTTATTTAAGATTGTGTATATTGTGATTATTGTTGTTACTATGGTTACCATGAAGCAAGTGAGTGAAATAAAAGGGGGATACGGTTGATGATGACGATGACGACGATGATTATGGTACTCATTGTTTCTATTATATTTATTATTGTTACCATGGTTTTTAGCCATGGCTCACGATGTCTTTCTAACATTCATTGACATGAAATTGTGCATTCTGATCAGGCATCATCTGATATTCAAATTTCAGCGCTGGGTTTTCCAAGTACCAATTCATTATGAGGGAGTAAACAGAAAAGGATTTCTGAAATTGATGCAATTATACAAGAAATATAGAATTAGATGCCGTGATTTGACCATAAAGAATGTATGCCTAAACTCATCTAGCTAAACAATTTTATTCGGGACCGTCATTTATTTTGCGTGGTCACGATATTGCAGAGTTTAAAGAAATAGGTAACAGACGGATCACATGACTCTGTTGTAAACTGACTTCGACAAACGCTCTGTCGGGCAATATTTGTCCATTATACAATGTTACGAAAGTTGTCCATAATATGATGCATATTCAAACAACTTCCTTATTGTATATTTAGGAAACATTATCTGCAGTGGGGTTATCAAAATTCATCTGCATGAAATAGTAGTATCCGTTCGATTATCACAAAGGCTATATGGTATAGCAACGAAAACAGATATTAAGGTTACAGCATCTACAATGGGGTCATCTCAACATTTTACAAGAAAATACAAAACACATTTCAACTCTTTTCATTCCGTTCATAATGTTAAAAACGTTAAAAAAAAAAAAGAGAACTCATCTGCCGAGGTTAAGCGCCTGCAAACGGGTTATCACATTAATTGGCATAAAGAAAGACCAAACACGCTGAGATGCGGCGGTAGGCCAGTCGCTTCACATGGACCGGTGATCGTCACTCAGCGCACTGTAATCTGCAGGTGGAGGGACTACCCCGCCACGCCAGACATGTTGAATTGATCACGTGACCAGCACGCATTAGCCAATGAGCGGTCTTAGGCGTGTAAAGCGTATATAAGCGTTGTGGCGCCACGCGTGTGTCCCGTGGATGTAGGGGTGTGAGGGAAGTTGATAAAGAGTAAAGGGCAAGCAATTCTTTTGCTTTTGATTTCAGTGGGTAATCTTGTATATTTCTTGCATTTTGCAACCACGATATTGAAGTATCAGTGACAGGGATAAGTAATGGCAAGAGAGAATTACATAACACGCAATTATTAAATATGCAATAATGTTGTTATTGTGTATGGAGAGAAGAAGGAAACTGTGAGACTTGCTTGGTTGGTGTCTGAGTGGCAACTGCCTTTATTCTGATATATTACACACATATATACACAGCATTGGTGGTGGTCATGTTATGTAACAGTCTGGGGTGAGAATGCTAGGGGAGACAGAGAGAGAAGGTGCAGGGGCAATGTAAACAAACATATCAGATGGGGGGAAGTAGTGGCTAATCCTTGGCCGTGGGAATGAGAGTAGATGGGAACAGCTATGAACATCTGGTTCATTGTACAGTACTGGTTTACAAACACAATATCCCTCCCTTTCTTATAAAAAGAACATATTGATAAATTAAACTGTAACAGCATAACTTGAGCTATCTACTTGAACTATGTCTGAGATACTTCTACCGACTATTCAGACACACATTGATTTATCACTCTAATTCTATACAGGTGTATGTACAAAATGAATGTCTTTGCAACTTCAAATTATTCTCACTTGGAATGTAAAACACGCTTGTTAACATGAAGACATTATGGGGGTATACTGAAATAAACTCGATCGGTCAGCACGATCGCATGGAAAGAACAGTTAACATTTTGAACATACCTGACTTGTCTTGAACATGTACATGTGTTTGTACAACACTGAATTCTTAAAATATGAAGACAAGTATATAAGCACTTTCAATTTCCAAAGTGTTTCAGAGTAACAAAATTCGGCCCTCAGTTATCTATCTTAAGAGTACACTGTTACACCCTATTTTCCCTTTCTTCTCATTTCAACAGAACTAGTAAATATATAAACATCCTTTGAACTTTAAACTAACCTTGGATCCAACTAATTCCATCTTGGCATGGTGAGAATTATTAACATACTGAATATATCTTTGTATTGACTTGTATCGAACCTGTAACAAGTAACCATCAGTATCAACTTTCAATTGGCTAGACATTACATGTACAAAAAACAAAGTTTGAGCTTAGGCTATAAACCGTCTCTTTTTATCCTGAATTCCTCTCTATTTCGTTATAAGAGAAAACAAATGAATTAGCTTGATCCTTTCAAAATGAACGAACATTTGGACTGTTCCACATACATGTAATCATTTCTATGGGTGATAAACTTAACATTCTTTCAACTTAAAACTAACCTCAGATTGTTCCAATTAAATCTACTTTGATATTCCTAAACCCAAATTCTTCATGAGTTCATCGAGTTGTACGATCCTCAAGGCATATCATCGGATCGACATTTACATTGGTTAAGAGTTAATCTATAGAGTATACATGGCATATCATCTCTTCTTCTTGCAAATGAGTGAATAATTATGACTGAAATATTGTGCAATGCAAACCATAACATTTAAATCACAGGAATTATGACATCGAAATCGAAACATGAGATACAGTTCAGTGCAGAATTGTCCTTTCGAGTCTGCGTTCATATCAAAGTTATATAAGTCCAATGCGTTAAAGTTCCAGTTGATATTGAGTGTCGCATTGTAGAGTTGAGTCAATGTTCAAGTTCCTTTTGCACATAGAATTATTATCATGCTTATTGTCCATAACAGGAGTCAAGTATTCTCGTGACGCGTGATCACGTGCTATGGCAGAATATCGTAGATTATCAGGATCGATCGAGTGTTCGTGTGTTTGTACGCGTCATCGCGGTCTTCGCTGTCTTCGTTTTGCTATTGTTCTCACTGTCGTCGTCGTGAAGTTATCGCTGTTGTATCTCCATTCTCGCTGTCATAGTCATTCTTTCGTCGTGGAGTCCTCGCTGTCGCCTATTGGTTCTCGCTTTCGTCGTTAAGTCATCGGCGTCGCTATGGTCACGCGTTGTCATCATGGTCATCACGGTTCTCGTTGTCGCGTCTCGGTTCTCGCTTTCGTCGTGAAGTCATCGCTGCCACGGAGTCGTCATCGTGGTTGTTTTAGTTCTCGTTGTCGCAGGCGTACGTTGTTTAGCCAGGCTGTGGCTCAAACATACCGGACGGTCTGTACGGGCTCAAGTGTGGCCGCGTACATTGTCGACGGGCTCACGCAGGACATCTTGTCGCTGGTTGCCGGACATCTTCGCTGCAGGTACCCAGCTGTCGCGTAGCTTCAGGTCCTCAGCTCATCAGCCGCAGCTCAGGGCTGGAATCGTCGTCGGCGTCGTCAGAGTTCTAGTTTACAGCTCGTGTACTTGGAACTCCTCTGCCAGGGTTGTCATCGTCAATGTCGTCCTCACTGTCTCTCCGGCCTCTTCCAGAGTCGTGGTACGGGCTTACGTGGCCGTACGTCATCGCTGCAGGCACCCAGCTGTCAAGTAGCTGCAGGTCCGCCTCAGCTCATCAGCCGCTGCTCGAGGGCTGGAAACGTCATGAGCGTTGCTGGAGTTGTCAACAGCTCTGTGTAGCTGGATCTCCTCGGCTGCATGGAATCGTCATCATCAAGGGAGTCGT
The DNA here is from genome assembly GCA_963669155.1 of Arbacia lixula. NCBI lineage: Eukaryota > Metazoa > Echinodermata > Echinoidea > Arbacioida > Arbaciidae > Arbacia > Arbacia lixula. Next base: position 9,673,538 of record OZ022588.1, read on the forward strand.
CGTTGCACTCATTGTCGTACTCGTACGTCGTCGAAGGCACCTCAGTGTCGTGGTACAGTGGGTCCTTAGTTCGCAGCCGCATGCAGTGGGCTGGAGAAAATGTTGTGGCTCGTGTTGCCGTGTAGAAATCATCGTCTCTGCTGCTTCTTTCTTACAGTCTCTTTTGTTGTCTTAATCTGTTGTCTGTGTCGAATTCCTTCTCCTCCTCCTTTTCTTTCGTCGGCGCAGCCCAGCGCGGGCCCGCCGCGCACGGAAGGTCCTACATTCGACCGCTTATATCCTCGTCGCCATTATTGTGTATCGAGAGAAGAAGGAAACTGGAGGACTTGCTTGGTTGGTGTCTGAGTGGCAACTGCCTTTATTCTGATATATTACACACATATATACACAGCATTGGTGGTGGTCATGTTATGTAACAGTCTGGGGTGAGAATGCTAGGGGAGACAGAGAGAGAAGGTGCAGGGGCAATGTAAACAAACATATCAGATGGGGGGAAGTAGTGGCTAATCCTTGGCCGTGGGAATGAGAGTAGATGGGAACAGCTATGAACATCTGGTTCATTGTACAGTACTGGTTTACAAACACAATAGTTGTGACATGAGCTCGCATAATGTCCATTGCAGTCCTTTTATTGTAGAGGCATAGATGCACTCAGACACACGCCACCCCCTCTCCTCACCCCACCTCATCGACATACACAAAAGCGCGCGCGCACACACACGCACACACACACACACGCACACACACACACACACACACACACACACACATACAACTGGTAACTATGGAAATACGTTTCCCAAGCTTCATAGTGTGTGGCATGATACTTCAAAGTTCAATCTAATGGCTAGTCTCAGAAACACAGAGGTAAACGTCAATATTTTGTTTTGTATACGGCTTCAAACATGTTAGTCCTATTTCATAATTCATTTGGTAAGATACATTAACGGCAGCATCCAACCATTCCTATATTAACAGACAGACAGCCAACCGTGAAATTAAGCTTGTGAACCACATTCATAGGGCGCAATATATCCGTACATAACATGAATATTCGCCCCATCTCTCTCTACCACTCTACTCCCCCCCCCCTCTCTCTCTCCCTCCCTCTCTCTCTCTCTCCCTCTCTGTCTCTCTCTCTGTCTCTATCTGTCTCTCTCTCTGTCTCTATCTGTCTCTCTGTCTCTCTCTGTCTCTCTCTCTCTCCCCTCTCTCTCTCTCTCTCTCTCTCTCCCTCCCTCCCCCTCTCTCTCTCCCTCTCTACTACTCCCTCTCTCTCTCTTATTCTCCCTTTTTCATGACCTCTTCTATATGCTTATGTCTCTGAATTATTCAAGCCCTCGGAGGTTTTCCAGAGTTCGCTCCTGTACGGTTCACATAGCTACCATCTATCTGCTGCGAAATACATGAGGCCGCTTTCACAAAATCCGATACATTTATTATATTTCTACTTTGAGAGTGACTTGTTACACTTGTTCACGACATCAATCCACTACAATGTGTTCTAGAATGCCTAGACACTTTCATACAGTTTTATGACAATCATCACACAAAATTGCATTACAATACTGATAATGAAAACAACAATTCAACAACCATGTTTTGCCACAACAATTATTATGTTGTTATAAATCATAGTCGCTATATGAAATTTAAATCACATAGTCACTCAAGAAGTTTCAATTGAGCATTGACCTAAGTTAAACATTTGATCTTTACAGAAATATAGAAGGAAGCCTAAGAATGTAAATGAAATTATGTAGTATGTAGTATGAAGTATGATCACTAGTTACAGATATGAAAGAGTTACTATTATCCGAATATCACTTATCAGTCTACTCTCACCATGGACACATAAAGAACACATGTAAAGAAAATGTATATGTTCATGTCCCAAACAAAGCGCTGGTACGGAGTCCTGGTACTGGTGCGGGTATATCCCAGTGGAATGGGCGCCCGATGACGGCATGCGGAGAGAGGTGACTCGCGCTGTAGTCACGGGGGCCCGGGCCGAGATAGGGGGCGATAATCTCGCCCAAACCGGCTCATCCAAGCAGGTTACTATCGCTTCTTTCCTTCTTCTCTTCACATCTAGTCTTTAATTACGTTTAGCCGGGCCCATGCTGAATAATTTATTCCCGCTTGTCTTTCCCGCCTTGTTGGAGATTCATGGAATATTTACATGGAATGGGTGGATCACTGGGTGGGCTTTACTGCCAGAAATCTATGCATATTATATTGTTCTATCATATTACACACTAGTATAAACACACGGGCGGCCACACGCCATCTCATCACCCTACACGCGCTCAATACCTTCCGCTGTAGTAACTCCTGACATGCCATAATGTGTATGTTGTCACCAGTAATACACGCAGACCATACAGAGCGGTAGTTTATCTAGCACTGAGAAGGTTAACAAGTGTGTATCCATGTGGGCCGTGTTGTAGCATTGTGCGAGACGTACCATTGACCACGGGTTGAAACGCATAAAATCTCTATCAGGAAAACATTCGCATAATCATAATGCATCCGCTTTATCCATCTTCTTGATAGATGTGACATTCAGATAACTATATCGGCCCAGTCTATGAATAATCGATCTCACTTTCAGATATGATGTAAGTACATTCATGAGCACATCATTACTTGCTATAAAAAGAATGGCAACTGATCTTAGCTTAGTCTAAGTTTTTATGTTATGAATAGTAATTTAAGAACACCCCCACCACGGAAGTATTTAATCTTAGCGAGTATCAAAAGGAGCAACGACCTGAGTGCAGAATATATTTAAAGCACACAGCACTCATAAACAGGATGCTAGAAGAAGCATTAAAGAACTAGAGTACTTGTTTTCAGATCTACAGTTCAGAATTAATATATCTGGAAACATACCATCTAATATGAAAGTAAACGAAATCCCAAACCCACTATATAGGCATTGAATGTGATATCTGATTTATGCCAGTACTCAAAGTTAAAGTTGTTGAAGTAAAAGAAGTAGAAGTAGAAGAATAGTAGTAGTAGAAGTGATAGTAGTAGTAGTAGTAGTAGTAGTAGTAGTAGTAGTAGTAGTAGTACTTAGTAGTAGTAGTAGTAGTATTAGTAGTAGTAGAAGTGATAGTAGTAGTAGTAGTAGTAGTAGTAGTAGTAGTAGTAGTAGTAGTAGTAGTAGTACAAGTAGTAGTATTACTGGTACCAGTATACATTTAGAAGCAGTAGTAGTAGTAGTAGTGGAAGTAGTAGTAGTACTGGTAGCAGTATACATTTAGAAGTAGTGATAGTTGTAGTAGTAGTAGTAGTAGTAGTAGTAGTAGTAGTAATGGTAATAGTCATAGCAGTATTTAAGGAGAAGGGGACGAAAAGAGAAGAAAACGAAGACGAAGGAGAGAGAGAAACTGTAGAGAAACAGCACAATTAGTCGGTGTAGTAATTGTACTAGTGTGATCCACATTCTTGGTTTATGAGTACAAGTGAACATAACGATTTGTTATACAACACAACAATTTTTATTGTTCACAGTTGCATATTTTCCCGTTGAGTACAAGTGAACATAACGATTTGTTATACAACACAACAATTTTTTATTGTTCACAGTTGCATATTTTCCCGTTGATTTCGCGTGCAATGTGGACCTCCCTCCCACTCTGACATTCGTCACTTTCATTTTCCATTAACATACTGAGGCAGCTACCCGCATATCTGTCACCCAGCTACATTGTTGTAAATTCATTTTCATTTGAAGTAAAGTACCATCACCAATGAAATAAAACGAACACATCCATCTACCTTGCAATATATCATCTGTCACTCTTCAGTGCTTGTTTCTACAGAACTCGCCCACTACGTTAGATATGTAAACAAATACACTAGATATATGTGTGTGTTTTCACGAGGAAACGAGGTGAATTAAATATTTTTTTTCTATCCGCACATATATATTACACACTTAATCTTTCATGTGCCATACAGAATGTCACTCTATATGAACTGCGTACATTACCTATGTCAAAATGACCTGTGTCACTTAAAGAGGTAAATGTGTGAAATTAAGATTAATTGAAGCAATCTGCGCGATTTTTTTCGGCTGGTGGAAACTGTGCCGAGCGAGAGCGTAAGTATAAAGAGTCGGAAAATTTACATCCACCTTAAAAATAAATAACAGTTTGTGATGCTTAAATTGAAATAATCACTGTCTACTGACGGATAACTCCATTAATTTAATGTTGGAAATAGAAGGAAAAGGAAAGGAGACTTAAGAAAAACAGAAACATGTACATAGTGTGTATATTGGTATTAGAGTAGTCTTCTTCCGACAGATTGGGGTTGGTGTCACAATATGTGTATCGTACCGCCTACTGCCATGTAAATCTACAACTGAAACAATAAAACTAACGCCTGACAACAGGTGCCTTGAATATTTGTGTTGATGACATCCGGTAAACGATATGCTATGAATAAAGCCCATATAAATCTATTTACATCCTGCCCATGAAAAACAGTGATTAGGACGATGCTGAACCCCCCCCCCCCCCCCACAATGAATGTCCGTGTCAAAAGAATAATTGTGTTACCATGGTTAGTCGGACCCGATAACAGCTTTTGCCGTTTTATAAAGTAAAATACAGTTAGTCTGCTTTCTTGGATGTGTCTCAACATAGAAACTCCTCCTATTTGAGAATTCCATTCGAAGTTCAGTAGTGATTCGTTTTCAATTTACATGACAAATGATGATGATTATTATTAAGCATATGTTTCAAAATAACAACGTTTTCAGTGAACATGGTTAGATAAGGACGTAAATGTTCTGTAAAAAAAAGATGAAATAGCCTTTCGTATCATCAAAATATACAAATATATCTTGATTTTTTTTCTCGACGAGAACCGGTTTCATTTTGATTGAGATGGACGCGTGGACGCATTGGGGACATAATGATAATGTACAATCCATTTAGCTGTACATGTTTAATTACGACATGTATAAAACCAGTATAATATGCTTTAAAGGTCAGTGATTACGGTTGACTGTTATTATGGCAGACAACCATAACCTTGCAGCTTAATTAGCTCTTACTTCGAGACAGACCTTGATACATCTAAGGACGACTGGGCCTTTAGGCTAGGCACTTGAACCTCGAAACCTCGGTGGCATCGTGGTCAGGAGGAGAGCATTTCAAGATTCTTGACCGCATTTATTTGAACTTATTGTGATCTACATTAATGACATCTCTACCGTGTTTGTTCTACCAAAAATGCACGATATGACGCAACAAGAGTTAACATAACATACTAGAAAGGACTGTAATAAGGACTGTGAAAGGACAAGTAATATGGCCTTTTCTTCAGGCGCATGTGGACAACGTTCATAAAATCACATACATACACACATTTAAACACATACACACACCTATACTCATAGAGTTCATAAATATTACTTGTATAAACATATTCAAAGAACGCAAATAAACAATAATAACATGTGAGATTCGAATACATATACTTCATATAGATGTCACCTGTTAATTACATGTTCAGACATTCACGAAACAGGTTGACCATTGTGTGGTGAAATCTGTTGCTTTTTACCTTCAAATTTGGGGTACAAGGAAATAGCGTAAACATACCAATATATCTCTCTCTGGATACACACATTGTCTGGGAAAGTGTAAATAATAATAGAAAACAACAATGCTGATCTATTGAGATAATCCGATTTTAAAATATACATCACAGCGCTGGAACAAAAGTGTGGGATGATACATGTAAATTTCTTCATCACAGACGGTATAAAAAAGAAATGACGTCTGTTTAGGCCGTGAATTTAATTTGCAAATGGCGCTACAATGCCCATTTTTTCATCACCACTTAATAATGAAGCACGCATTCTTTATTGATTTCATTTACATTGTACATTGAGATGACATGGTCGGGATTTCGGGTGGATAAGCAGGTAGTCCACCACTACCATGGCGGTCCCAAGGACAACCACGCAGCTTGCCCCCCCCCCCCCTCCCATCCCTTATCTTACCCGCACATAACAACACAACGCGACATACACACACACACTCACATACACACACGCACACACACACACACACACACACACACACACAAACATACTCACACACACACACGCCGTTCATAGCGTTTACACATTCAGACTGGAGATGCACCTGCAGACATTTCAAGACACACACACACACACGCATACACACACGACATATCTGTACGCAAAGTATGCGCAACTTATACCTGCATGTATAACACGCAACGCACCTAGAGTAATGCGCATGCAATACGCATATACAGACACACACACATACACACACACACGGAGCATTGCTTGCTGTCGTATGCAAATCGTGCCAGCGGTGCGTTGCAAATGGTAGAGTCATCATGCATTGAAAACAGCGAAAGCATAATGCATTGACTGCTCAATGATAGATCAGGTTCTCTCTCCGTCTGCCCCCCCCCCCCCTCTTTCTATCTCTCTCTCTCTCTATTATCTCTTGGCGCTCCTCTCTCTGGTAGTTTGACCTATGACGTCATAATATTCTACGCATGCGCAGGGTATTAAGCCCTTACCCCCCACTCTATCCCACCCACTGCTAAGTCTACATCTACCGCTGCTAGCTAGTACGTGCCCTTTTCGTTGTCAAAACAGCATACATCAAGCGCCTTACGCTTACAATCCTTCAGTCCATCCCCACCAACTCCATCAACAACTGTCAAATCAGTGGTTCCCAGTACCATTGTGAGGGATAGCATTAGAGGGTGGTTTGGTTAGGTGTTTTGGGGTGAGAGAAGTAAAAATATGGGACGTTGTAGACTTACTCGTGTTCACGCCTCTGCTTCTGTTTTCGCGATAGTTTTTCCTCGTCAGTCTGCGATTTCTTCCATTGCTCGGCAGCCAGCGCTGCGTCCTTGGCGCTCACCTCCAGGCCGTATCGGCGGCTGAGGTAGATCTGCGGCTCCGAGTCGTCGTTGTCCTCGACCGCCTGCTCCTCCTGCTTGAGAAAGTTGTCGGGGTCGAGGTTGAGTGTCTCGGCCGAGATCGTGCTCGGACGTCGTGTGGGCGAGGGCGACGCGGAGCGAGAGGTGGGGGTGAACGCATCAGACGGAACAGCCAGGTCGCCACCGCCACTGACTGACAGAGCGGTGGCGTTGCTGGCGCGCTTCCGCGGTGTTCGGCGGAGATGCACCTTCCCCAACATGGCACTGCGCGCACCGATGGCTCCCACCGGCACAGCTGTAAGGGGGGACACCAAAGCAAATCATAATAAAAAACAAGACATCAACACAGACAAAATAAGCGAGGAAAACAAACACGAAAGACTTTTCTAAATAATAATTGAGGGATGGGGTGGGACGAGGGGATGGGGGGGGGGGGGGGGTACTTTTTATGAGGAGCCCACGTACACGCAACATTCTACAACACTTTATGGGCATAAAATACTGCTCTAGGGAACTATTTTACCTCATTTGGGATATACAAATGGTCACATAACCATTGTCCTTTTGGCAAAGAAGACACAATACACACTTGACCTGGAAAGTTGTAGCCAATCGGGAAGGATTATCTAAAATGTGACATCCATTTACGCACCCACACCATATCCTACCCTTCAATCATGCAATACGCCCCCCCTGCCCAACATACATACATCCTACAAACTCCCTTCACATACAAATACACACCCACCCCCATACACTCAGAAAATTACAAAATCACCGCTTGCAGCTCTTAATTTCACGTAAGCTGAACTGGCCTTTTAAATGATGCGGTTTCCTTGGTAACCACCACACCTTGACTCCACTCCCCCCAGCGCGTCGTTCGGGGAGAAAATGCCGGATTACGATTGAGTTTACATCGATTATTTCAGTGTTAGACAAACACGGGTGGTAGGGTGAAGATTGCTTGTGAAATAATGCAGGCCAGGCGCACTGGATGTGAACACAGGGTCAAGTTTGCTTGTGATATAGCGCTGGGCACTGGCGCATTGGACGCAAACACGGGCGATAGGGTCAAGTTCGATTGTGGTCTAGCGCAAGCCAGGCGCATCTGATGCTGATTCACACATTTTGCTTTTTAATATTTGAAACGTAAATAGAGTGAAATGTATTTGCAGATGATGTGAAGAATACAGTTTGTTTTACTTCGGTGTTCATGCGCGTATGTCAATATGTGCGTGTGTGTGGAAATGTATGCATTGTTCTCCCCCTCTCTGTATGTGGCTGTATGTATGTATTTGTGTATAATAAAAGGATGGTCACACACACGATAAATAAAACTATTTCAATAAATGTGTTCTCTCCTATAGTCTATAATCTATATACTATAAACTATAATCTTGACAAAACTCATCTGCTCATGTGTGCGATATAAAATGTCAAATCTTCACAAATAAAAGTCAAGTACATTCAAAGTGAATAACCTTGTATAGCTCACCCAACAGATTGTTTCAGAATTTTGAGAAGCAAATGATTTATGTGAGAAAATTCCTTTTTGTCCACATGTTTTTTTTTTTTTTTTACAATGATTTGTTTGGAATCCTGCAGTTTACAGAAAAGCTCTGAAATAATTTTCATAAATTAATGAGGCCTAAATTTCAACTTCACGGAGGCGATTCCTTGAGTTCTGATGTATTATGCTAGTTGGATAAGAGGATGAATCAACTTAGTTTTTTCTTTAAGCTTGCGGAGTTGCAATTAATCTGCAGAGAGCTGTCGTTTCACTTATAATTTCACCCCCGTCTCATTTTTGTCTGATTGCAACTTCTTCGCCATTCTCTTTCATTCCAAACACCGCGACGTACCATGAGAATTATTCCGGCTTAGTTCTGCCTGACCCTTTTAAAATTCTAGTAATACATCTTTTACTCATCCTGTACCGGACAGAATGCTATCTTGTGGGACCTGTGTGCGTTATTGGTGACAAAATGCACACGTAGTGCGTTAGGAGTTAATCGGAAAGAGAGCGCTCACACATGAGAACTCACGCGTAGGCAACATTCATTCTTCGCTGAAGGGTTAAATCTAAATGACAATTATCTGTCGCATCAAGAATGCAGCGGAAATGCTGGTAAGCCGGTAAATTAGATACAGCAACACTCCGGCGTCAACCATTACCCAATCTCGTCCCCCCCCCCTCTCTCTCTCTCTCTCTCTCTCTCTCTCTCTCTCTCTCTCTCTCTCTCTCTCTCACGTCTCACCCAATACGAGCTTCTTGCATAGTCTCAGAGCGCGGTGGGGATGGGGGAGAGAGATAGATGATAACTCGCAGCATTCTCATGCGGGCATGCATGTGCTATTCACCTCGGTATGCCAAATTGCCTGAAGAAGAAAATGCAATTTCCTCTGAAAGGTAATTTCCTCCTCGCAAAACAACATATGATTTGGTCTATTCACACCTTGCTAAGGAGCTACTCAGTTTGATCTATCCGTATTAAAGCGCTTGCTAATATAATACTACCGTCATCATTGGGAATTTTTGTGTAATATGTACGTATTATTTGTTGGATGATAATAAGTAGCAAATACTCAAACCGACTGGGTGGCTTTTCGAAACAATCTGTCCATCTACCTACCTATCTATCTATCTATCTATCTATCTATCTATCTATCTACTTATCTATCTATCTATCTCTCTATCTACCTACCTATCTCTCTACCTACCTATCTATCTATCTATCTATCTATATTTCTTCCTTTCGATATGTATGCATGTATGTATGTATGTGTGAATATACATATGTATGTATGTGTGTATGTATGTATGTATGTATGTATGTATCTATCTATATCTATCTATCTATCTATCTATTTCTTCCTTTCTATGTATGTATGCATGTATGTATCTATCTATCTATCTATCGATCAATCTATCTAAGTGCCTTCTCATGTGACAGAGCCGATCACGGAGCGCCACACCCCCTCAGAAACAAACCGAACAATACTCCAAGAAAAATACAAACGACTGAAAACAAGGTACTAATCTCCAAAAGGGGTTCATATATCCATTCAATGCAGAGCCTGATCATATTCAATGTGTCTGTTTGTGTTATGCTCCTAATTCCTTTCACATAAGTCTTGTAACATGAAGCTCTAAACTTCGTAAGAGTATTTGCTTAAATTATTACATGACACCAAGATGACAATGTTTCTCCTTCTCCTTATGTCAGTACTTGTAAGAGAAGTGTCATCAAATATTTGATGGAAGGTAATATACAATACACGTGCAGTTTCGGGTCAATAATTACATTATTTAAAATCAATGTGCTGCCTTACATTTTTTTTTATTAATCGTCGAATCTGATATTTTCGATATTAAATGCATACAGCTATTGAACCATTTTGTAAATATATTTGTATCAACATTTTGATATAACTCGATGAGCGCCTGTTGATTCAATAATCAATCTGTGTATAAGTTCATGGAGATACGATATATCTCCCCATCTCTATTACACATTCACGCACGCACACCAGCATATCTCCACACATTATTTTACACATACTTATTCAGATACACACACTTTCTCTCAAATATACTATATATAGATCAAGAACGTAAACAAAAAAGGCAAATGTCGTTGAAGAGCAAGAAAGCCCTAATAACAAGTTATTTTGAGTAAAATCAGAGCACTAAGAAAAGTCGGATTAACAAACAATTTGGTTTAGGATGGGATTACAGTTTCAAAAAAATCACAACTTGCTTTAAATTCTGTCCCATTTTGCTCCCACTTATAATAATAATAATAATAATAATGGTTATTTATCTGCGCTATACACAAGAAGTATCACAGCGCTTACAATCAGATATAAAATATAAATATATACATTAAATTGCATCAACCATTGGAGTTCTCAACTGTGCCAGATGAGGCCTGGTGGCCTCTTGCTTGCTGCTTCGTTCACCAACAATTTAAGGGACAAGCCCGGTCAGCACATTATTCACAGAAGCTCTAGTATAGCACGTGAGGCCACCAGGCCCCAGATGGGTTAGCCAAGTCAAACCAAATAGTGATAGCAAAAATCATCAAAACAAATACACATTAAATAAATGAAAATATAAAACTAGATATTTGGAAAAAGATATGACTTGAGTTGTCGTTTGAAAGATGATATGGTCGGTGTTGTTCGGATGGAAGAGGGGAGTGTATTCCAAACTCTAGATCCAGCTATACTAAAACGTTTTTCTGCTATGGAGAGGTTTGTTCTCGGAATAACAAGTTTGGTGGTATCATTTAGGGAACGTAGATTACGAGCAGGTGTGTAATGAGCAATTGTGTTTACAAGATATGAAGGACCAGTACTGTTAATTAATTTATAAATGTACAGACAAAGTTTGAACTTGACACGTTGAGAAAAAGGGAGCCAATGGAGTTCCCCAATCAAAGGAGACGTATGTATATTGCGACCAACTGAAAACACTAAACGTGCGGCACGATTCTGAACACTCCGAAGTTTTTTTCTGATTTTTAACACAAAGAACTGAAAAGAGACTGTTACAATAGTCAAGTCGAGAAAGTACAAGTGCCCTAACTGCATGATGGCAAGTTTTTTCATTGATAAATCTTCTAATGCGCCACAGATTCTTAAGATGGAAATTACAGGTACGTACAGTATTACTGACGTGAGATGAGAGTGTAAAGCACGAGTCAATACATATGCCAAGATTCTTAACTTTAGAGGATAGTGCAATTTCATTATCACATACATTGAGTTTTACGTTGGATAGATTTTCATTGAATTGGTTTTTCCGACATAGTATAATGAATTCAGTTTTAGAAACATTTAGTTTGAGGAAATTTGAAGTCAACCACGTGTTTATCTCAGCAATACATAACGAAATTCTTTCTAACACTTCTTGCATACTTGATGGTGAACGAGGATCAAACGCATCATATAGTTGAATATCATCGGCATAGATAAGATAGAAAAGATTGTGCTTACGAATTATAGTTGACACAGGAGTGATATAAACATTGAAGAGTATAGGGCCCATAACAGACCCTTGGGGGACACCGTATTCGCAAGTCCAAGGAGCTGAAACTTGCTCTGATATTTTAACACGAGATGTCCAGCCAGTGAGATATGAGTGCAACCATTGTAGAGCAACATTTGACACCTTAAAATTTGATTCAAGTCGTTTTACCAAGATCTTGTGGTCAACCGTGTCAAAGGCTGCACTCAGATCCAGAAGCACAAGAAAAACCGCCTTTCGTTGGTCGAAATAAGATAATGTGTCATTTTGAAGCTTTAGAAGAGCAGTTTCAGTACTAAAATTCATTCGATAGGCTGATTGCATAGGATCATATAAGTTGTTAGTGGTGAGGTATTCAACCAATTGAGACGCTGCAGCTTTCTCAATAACTTTATCAAGGTTTCATTTATCAATGAGTAAAAAAATAAATAAAACTCATCGCTTCAGATGCCCGTCGTTTTTCATGGGGACCACATTGCTCCCCCCGAAACACACACACACACTGTGATGTCTACCTCCATAATTTACATGTTTAACTCTTAACTTGCCGGGGGTAAAACCCCTCTGTGCCGGAGGTTTTCTCGAATACAGTTTGGTCGCAAATTTGCGACAGCGGCACGTTACCCCTTAGTTGCAAAAATGCGACAGCGGCAGGTTTTCTTGCACTAGTTTACGCACTACATCCGTTTAAAGTCATCCTGACAGCCATGATCGTAATAAAAACCAGTAGGAGAAAAGAGGGGACGGGATTGGGGGGGGGGGGGGGGGGGAGGGGGGGGGGGAGGGGGGGGGGGGGGTATCCGAAGTGGATAATGAGCTGCATGCGAGAAGGTGGAAGATGTTCTCAAGATAGCACGGAGAAGCGGGCATTCAGAGCAAATGGAGATAGCGCGCGCAGTTTGCACCAAGCAGTATCACCTATACCATATACGTGCCGAATGATGGCGCTGCTCCGAGTTAGCACGCGTCGCTGTGCAGCGTCGGCTATGTGAAATTAGTTGGTAGGTGTACGTGTAATTACACGATAGTTGACGGTTTAGCAGAGAATGGCTCCTGAAGAGTACAATAAGATGAAAAGGCAACATCTCGAGTAGTTCCATTGCTACATAGAAGTGTATCAAACACAGTCAATAGAACAAGTTCAAAGGTTAACAAGATCAAGTCTTCCGCCATTAACGTATGTAGCAAGAATCCACCTAAGATTCACCCCAAACAGTCCAGGCAGCTTGAAGAGTACAATGATATCCTCAAGCTAACAGAAGAAGCTAAGAAGACCCAAAACATGGATACACCATCGAAAATTCAGGAGCTAAAAGGAGAGCGCCTATTAGGGCGTTCAATCTCAATTTAATCTCACAACTATAATGCACTGCTACTACAGTACTATTACTCGTAGCATTAACACTTCTATACATATCATAAGTTCATATCAAATCTTTGATGCCGTCAAAGTAATAGCAAAATAAAATGACCTTTAATAGTAATAGTAGTACTAGTTGCAGCAAAGTAGTAACAGTGGTAGTAGTAGTAGTAGTAGTAGTAGTAGTAGTAGTAGTAGTAGTAGTAGTAGTAGTAGTAGAAGTAGTGGTGGTAGTAGTAGTAGTAGTAGTAGTAGTAGTAGTAGTAGTAGTAGGAGTAGTAGTAGTACTAGTAGTGGTGGTGGTAGTAGTAGTAGTAGTAGGAGTAGTAGTACTAGTAGTGGTGGTAGTAGTAGTAGTAGTAGTAGTAGTAGTAGTATTAGTAGTAGTACTAGTAGTAGTAGTAGTAGTAGTAGTAGTAGTAGTAGTAGTAGTAGTAGTAGTAGTAGTAGGAGTAGTAGTACTAGTAGTGGTGGTGGTAGTAGTAGTAGGAGTAGTAGTACTAGTAGTGGTGGTAGTAGTAGTAATAGTAGTAGTAGTAGTAGTAGTAGTAGTAGTAGTAGTAGTAGTAGTAGTAGTAGGAGTAGTAGTACTAGTAGTGGTAGTGGTAGTAGTAGTAGTAGTAGTAGGAGTAGTAGTACTAGTAGTGGTGGTAGTAGTAGTAATAGTAGTTGTAGTAGTAGTAGTAGTAGTAGTAGTAGTAGAAGTAGTAGTAGTAGTAGTAGTAGTAGTGGTAGTAGTAGTAGTAGTAGTAGTAGTAGTAGTAGTAGTAGTAGTAGTAGTAGTAGTAGTAGTAGTAGTAGTAGTAGTAGTACACAATGAACGTTCTCCATAGCAACTTGGCAAAAACTACAAAAACGATGAAGAAATGTCTCACGCGTATCGGTGTCATCGCCCTTGTCGTTGGACTTAGACTCGTCACTCGACCACCACTGACCGAACCCTGCATACCAACCATCCTGCAACAGGCTATGACAGACATCGACATCGGTAGATGCGTCACATGTCAACCACGCCATCGGTGTGTTTAATCTACAACTAAAACTATGCAATATTCGTGCTCTCTGAAACGAAGAATGTGTGCAAGAGATCATGACTTGTGTCAAGGACTGGGCGGAGCTGGTGCAATGACCCGAGAAGAAGAAGAGTAAGGGGGGGGGGGGGGGTGCCGATGAGGACACTCACTCATGCACCGTTTGTACTTGGAAACACCGAAGGTAGATAGTTACCATTCCTTTTCATATTTACAACAGAAACCATGCTAAAAAGTCTACACTTGGGAAAGATTCTAGTAGCAGCATGAAAGCAAACTTGCTTTAAAAAAATCATCCTGCCGTGTTGCCGGTATACAGTGCTCCAAAACAAATGCTCACCTCTCGTGACCATTTCATTGAGGTTGATTATGGGAAACTTCTGCAAAAAGAGGCATGGTTAAACAATATCACCGATTACAGTTATAATATTATGATACATCCTGTAGATTGGGTCGGGTCAGGAACGGGGTCAAACCTCGGCTAGAAGACCCGCTGAGCAAACATTGATCAGGCGCATGGTGCCTACTCCTCTCTCTTTCTCTCTCTCTCTCTCTCTCTCTCTCTCTCTCTCTCTCTCTCTCTCTCTCTCTCCCCTCTTCCCTAGCTGTCATCATTAGTTGTTTGTAAACTATTTTTTCACTCACTCATCATCTACATCTCTTTTTCTCCCTAACATGTCTCCATCTCCCCCCCCCCCTCTCTCCTCTCCCTCTCACTTTCTCTTCCGTCTCTCCTTTCTATTTGTCGCTCACACAATTTCTCTGCATGGCTCCTTCACTCGTCTCCCTCACCCTTTACTGGCTCCCATTTCCCTTCTTGTGTTTTTCTTTATCTTTCTATTCATCCCCATGTCCTAGTTTAGTCCTCCTTTGAAGTATCATACCCTTATTTCTTCCTTCTTTTGAAAATTTTCATTCTTCCACTTCTTCCGTACAGACATTTCATACCAGCATGTTTTTTTGTTTTTGTTGAACTATCGTTTGACATGTCAAAAGAACAAGTTACGTATTTTCTCACAGGTAAGAATATGTTACCATAGTTTTGAACGGTCAACTCTTTTCGAATACATGTATGCATTGCAAACCCTCGAAACCACGTCAGTCAAGTTCTTTCCCGCTGGAAAAAGAGACCGTCGCCCTCTCGCGTCGTATCCGTGACTATTTTCATCATGAATTACCATTCCAAACTACCGTACTCAATCACTCCATTTGTTTTTATTTTTTCACAAAGATATGGATTGAGTTAAAAATATCGGGTACCAAATCAATAAATGGTGGTGTTTTTATTTATGAATGGCGTTTCTGTCTCAACTAGTTGTCTTTCCCCATCTACCCTAGTCATGCTAGTATTAGTACATGGATAAATGCATGTAAAAGATGTAATAGTAGAAGCAGCCTAGTAGTAATCGAAAAAGAAGTAGAAGTAATAATAGTAATAGTAGCAGCAGCAGCAACAGCAGCAGTAGTAGTAGTAGTTGTTGTTGTTGTTGTAGGAGGAGGGGAGAAGGAGTAGTTGTAGTAATGAAAGCAGTCGTTGTGGTAGTTATAGTGGAAGTAGTAACGTAGTCGCAGTTGTAGTAGTAGGAAAATAGTATAGAAATGGTAGGAGTAGTAGTAGTAGTAGTAGAAGTAGTAGTAGTAGTAGTAGTAGTAGTAGTAGTAGTAGTAGTAGTAGTAGTAGTAGTAGTAGCAGTAGTACTAGTAGAAGTAGAAGTAGTAGCAGTAGTAGTAGTAGTCGTAGCAGTACTTCGTGTAGTGTAGGCCTAACATACGTACATGTTTGAACTGCTTCAACGCTATAGTAGTATAAATCGTGGACGAAGGTGAACATGAGAAAAGAGAGGAAAAATACGAAAAAGAGGAAATTTAACCCAAATGAGCTTTGAGGACAGGGTAAAAGTCACGAAACTCTGCATGGATTAGTCGTATATCCTAACGAAAACATGTATTAAATCTCACAGTCATAGCTTCATGAACACTTTCAGGAAAAGTGATAAACTATCCTTGTTGACGTTTGGAACGTAACGACAAGAGTTACATTCGTATACTGTATTGCAGCAGCCAGCGGCGCGGCAATCGCATTGCACGCACGCACTGATCGCACGTGCGGACAGTTCGGAGCGGAGAGCCGCAATGTGTGCTGACTGCGGTCTAAGTCTCTAGGGTACAGGAACCGCAGAGGTTTTGGATGATCCGTCCAAAACCTACTCGAACTCTAAAGATCAATATAATTCCGCTCAAAGTCTATTTCGGGCTTTTTTATGATGCGAGGGAGGGTCTTATACAGTATTTCTTTCGATTTACCGTGTTTTTTACCATTTTATTTTGACCTGCCCCGTCTTTACGATGTCAAAAAGCTCGCATACCATCCATCATCATTATCAAGATGAAACGACCATATTCTATCGTTGACATTCATGCAAGACATGCTCCGTCACCTCGACAAAGAACAAATATATCATGTTGCGATAAAAATGATAAGATATAGAAACACCCGCTGGCCCTGACTATTCCAGACCGCCCGGCCTTCTCTCGCCCTCTACTTCGCGACAGCTTTCTCTGTGATATTATATCATATGAATATGGAACAAACGCGTGCTCGCGTCCTCGTTTCCCCAACGAACCGCGTATTTCATGACGCGTTGGGCTTGTTTATTTGTAGGGTAATTACCGCGTTTCGGCGATAGCTCACTGATACTTGTCCACTGTGTGCGTGCGCACGCAGCCCGTGTGTGGGTACATATGTCCCCAGGGCTAGAAAATATGATATAAGAACGCCAACAATTATTATGATAACCACCCACGCTACAAGTGGATGACATACAGTATTCGTAGTAGATTGCTTGCGCTTCCTTACGGTACACGTGACTAACGTGCAGGTATGATTACCAAACCTACCGCGTCGTTTTCACAGCTTTATGAGAAAACGGGAAAACTGGTTGGTATTTGTATATCGTATTATTAGCAACCAAATACCCTTATCAAGCACGTCACAGGGTGGATATTATTATGCAGGATTTGCTCACTTGTGGCTTTTAGGAACATCGCTACTGTCTTCCCACATTTTTGATCTATTCAGTCAAATTCGTTTGAAAAGTGATGTCAGCGCTTTAAAAGGGTCGACTGAAGACCTTGTTATGGTTAACTGAAAATGGAGACTTTCCTCGCTCATCTACCCTCCCTCCTTCATTCCTCCTCCCCATCCCTCCCCCTCTCTCTCGCTCCCTCGTCTCTCCCGATGTCTACATCTCCCCTATCGCTTTCAGAAAAAGCGTATATTTCTCTTTAATGAGAATTATGAGGTCATTCCCGTTTCTCATATTTTCAAACTGCAATCTTCATCTCAATACATGCACAGACATGAGACCCGTGTAAAGTTTGAAGTAATAAAGGTATCCTTTCATCTAAATCTTTCTTGCATTGGTAGTGTTGTCTATATCATTAAGATGAGCACGACTAGGTTTATGATAGAGATTATACAAATGAATAGTGAGGGACAATATAAATACATTCTTGTATGTGACTATTTCAATAAGTAAGGAACTGAGCTGCATTATTTGTACACAAGGCCTCCAGGCCAAAATAGTGCATGCCCACTGATGGGGCTTCCCTATTTAACAGATACTAAATGACTAAATGATGTTAATTTGGGTTAAATGGCACATTGCAAATTCACTTTGCAATGTCAGACTAGGGAATAGTTTGACAAGTTAAAATTGTTTCAAGAAATATCAGTTGCATTTCATTATATGCGGATACGTAATGTGTAAGATATCACAATGAATGATATGAATTATAAAACATACATTGTACAACGTGCATTTGGATGTATTATACAAGCAACATATCAAGGTCCTATTGCATAAAACTTACTATTGATTATAAGTTTGCTATCAGTGGCATCTTCTATGGAAACCTTGAATTTGATAGGCTGTCTATCGATGTTTTTTAGGCATTTAAAAATGACATGTTATGTATCAGCCCAACGTATGTATCATCCGTGATGTCACGCATGGCCTTTATGCTACAATGAAAGCTATGCTAAGTTTTTCAGAACTCAGACTTCATGCGTTCGGCTACAGGTTTTAGGATAGGAACCTCAGTTCGAGACATTTTTTAAAGACCGGTTTGCAATTCACTTCAAAGTTCCTAATTCAAACCTTTACATGTACATAGAAGAGGTGGGGGCGGCGGGCGAATGGATTGGACGAAGTCAAGGCAGTGCAATGCCACAACGAGAGGAAAGGGTAAAGAGGCTAAGAAGAAATGGGAAAGAGGGAGAGAAGAGGGAAGGATGGAGGATAGAAAGAGAGAGATGGGAAGGAAGATTTCATTACTCCAATTCACCTCTTCGCACCAGGTACAATTGCATTATTGTGAAAGCATAGAGAAAAGTACATTACGCAGTCCCAAAGCACGATTCATGCGTTCATAACACCCTAACCTCGACAGACAGCTCGTAAGTAAACACAAATCTAGTTGACTCTTCTCCCAAATACTTGCTACACTATTATGCGATCAGATGACGTAATTTAATTCACTAACATGAAGCAAATAGCTCCGGGCCAGTCAGTTGAACGTTTGATGCATTATTCGTTGAAGCGAATTGAACTTAATTGCATTGTACTAAATGCGATGTTGTACACAGACGTCGTACGTCAATACACTACGCATACACACTCGTATACGCCACACGCGGTATCGGATATGTGACCACGTGATCCAAAGAGGCGCCACGAGGACCGCGGCGCTGTGCAGCGTATGTATACACAGCGGTAGAGGACAGGCGCGCGATAAGCCGCTCTAATGTTCAGCCAGCGCTGCCACCAAGTTACATAAACAGTATCAATAATTAATCTTCATCTCAGAGCCCATACCGGCAGGATAAGTTAACAATCAGGGAGATTGACCCAGCGACTTGTAAACATTCACGCTTCTGACCCAATTCACGTGGAACGTCTAAACACAATATGCATTCTGCAATGCATGTAGTGAAAGAGCGGGTAGGAAAACGTTTAAAGGGACTGAATGCTCCCAATCATGTACATACGCAGTACACTTGTACACACTGGCATCATGTACCTCCCCATGCCTAGACGGAAATGAATCTGTTCCTGTTTGAAATAGTCGTCACGACTATTTCATATCATCATTCATAATATATGTATATACCATATGAACAAATGTTCATCACATTAACCAATCTTGAATTCGAATGAATCAACGCCATTACTAATTATTTCATGAACCGTTCTTAAACCTTATCTTCTTCAAAAAAGCTTTCCAAGTTATTTAGGATTATGCGTTATCTGTCGTTATTTTTTGCTAAGTAACTGTTTATTCGAGCACTTGAATGAAACGATGTCGTGGTCACTGATGTATGCTCAGCTTTTGCATTTTTACCAGACATTTGTTTCGTGATAGTACAAAGTACACATCACCAGTAAACACAATACAACCGACTAAACATATTCGCGCTCTCTATGCTTGACCCTCAAAATGCCCGCAGAGCCACTAGCAATTGACCAGTAAGGAGGGTTTCATCTTTCGCATGAATCGAGGATTAAGGTGAGGGGTAGGGTTGGAGGGGAGGGGGAAGCCGCTGCGCCCCTACATGTTTAAAAACTACCCTTTGGTACCACCCACCACAAATATGAGCCTTTGAATTATCATTTCTTATACCATTTCTAAACAATGATAACAAAAGTGTATCAGATTGTATAATAGCCTTCTCCTCTCACTCTTGCATCACGCTCACAAACTTTGAATCTGAAGCACGTCAAATAAGCTACATCTGGGCTCTACGTTACAGAGAAGGGGGAGGGGGGGGTTACGTTTACACGTTCTATTGGGATTTTATATATCGTAGGTATTTCGCACGGTGTGTATTTTTTTACTTGTAAGTTTTGTTTGGTATATCGTTATACATTTTTATACACTGGTTTATGTGATTTGTTTGATACCAGGGCTTATTTGAAGAACAATCCTCGAGACTGAAAATACAACCCCGTTTAAAAAGAACGTGAAATAGATAAAAGTAAAGATGATCATAATAATACATTTAAGATAATATATTTCTGCTCAAGATAAACCTATTTTTGTCTCTGTGATATGTATCACCACTTTAATACTTTTCGAATGCGATATAGACTTGGAGTGATCATTACATCGTTAAATTGGCATCTGTATAATCACAAATCGTCTCGTTTAAATATGCACAACTCTCGAATTATGATAATTTGTCATCTTCTCTTTTATCACAGAATTGTCATGGAAATGTCATAAGTACTTTGCCATTTATATAGCCAAGTAATTGCAAAAGCATAGATGCACGCACAGTATGATCATGATGGTAGCGCTATGCTACCGTTCGTACGTAGCAGTCGTTTTTTTTTTTTAACTCTTTGTGTGCTGGAGAAGCATACCCTGTGTGGGATGTGTGTGCATTCATGGTGAAAAAATACACACCAGCACATGGCAAGTTAAAGCGTTCAATCCTCTCTTTTTGTAATAGCCTTCTGATCCACTAATATATATATATGATTCTTGGAATTGTCCTTTCATACCCTGGATTGGCATTGCTTCCGAGAAAGCAAGGAAGATACACCGCCATAATGACCGTTACCATGGTGATATATTTTCCGAATACCGAAATGAAACACTCCCTCTAGAGAATTGCAACAATAATATCTTACAATGTGATTTGCATTTTTCCGCCTCCACGGTCTCATTTAAAAAAATATTGGAGAGGACCACCGAATGAAGTCTTGTCTTCAAGGCAGAAATGGAGGTGAAATTCGACTTGTCAAATGAGATAACAGAGAAAGAGAGACCGCGGCCGATGAGATGAGATTAGACGAGATGAGCAAATCGGAAAGGAAATCATACGCCGCGGACTGACATCAACCCTGCCTCATGAACGAGCGGGTATCTAGGCCTGAAGGGGGACGATTATTGCTAGAATGTTATAAATAGAAGAGGGTACGTCAATACTACACACGCTCTTCAGAGCAGCAGCTCAAATTAAAAGTCGATTAGAGCAGTGAGAGAAAGGGGGGAGATGCTATTATCGCGGGGGCGCGCGTGCTTGTCCCAAACCTTGGATAGTGCGAAGGGGGATTGTGTTTGTTAACATTGACCACTCTTCCATCTTTAATCCCCCATTGCAGCGGATTCGCTATAGACATACGTGCGCACCAAGCTATAAAACTCACTGCGCACACATGACGTTAAAGGGCTCGGCATGCACGGACGGGGTGGGAATAAATCTGTTACATGGCAGTGGGGAAAGGCTCTTAAACTACACCTTGTAACTGAAACGTGATTTGCTCAGCAGTATCTTTGACATGGCCGATGAAAAGATTTGCTGCCACATCAAGCCAGACAAAAGTCGTGACATTATTGTAACCGTACCGTACCATGACACGATTGGCCCTGATTTCAGTTCAAAGTCTTGCGGCAGAGAAATATACACATTATCTTAGCCCCCACCCCCGACCCTCAATATTGCCCATTTCCACTGGACAATGATAATCTACTTCCACGTAGTCATAATTATACAGTAACTGTTATCAGCATGTTCATTTCCATGGTAACGATTGATACAGCATATCCGGGTTACATCACTTTAATTCGAAGACAGGGTAATCCTTTTGCATGTAATTTTTGGGTAAAAACCACGGAAAAAAAGAAGAAAATAGTGTGTACAAAATTTCTTCCCAATAACAGAACTGGAAACTGAATCTGAGCGGATTCATATTGATTGTTTAATTACGAGTAGGTTTTTGGAAGGGTTGTTCAATTCCTCGCGATTCCTATAGCCTACAGGCCGGACCGAAGACAGGAGACTACAATACCGCATATCATGGCTTTGCGCAACGCATAGTAATGCGATGAGGCAAGTGGGGCACCGTTGACCGAAACACGGAACGTTACGTTATGTGAATATAGAACATGATCGCTCATTTCAACCATAAACCGAAAGAGTTTTTCACTTTTCCTGTAAAGGTACGTGAAGCTATGAAATGACAGTGAGACATCATTCACGTTATTGTTTGAGTATACTGCTGATTCCTGCCGAGTATTTTTTTTTATGACCTTCCTGTCTTTAAGTATACAAAACCTGTTTGTGTTATAAACAATTCCATGCATCTCTGCAATCACTTTATGAGCCCATCGCTAATGATAATCCCACATCCTCCCCCCCCCTTACCAGGTGGGTCGAGGGATCAACTCTGGATTGCGGCTTATTGGAGCGGGCACCCATTAATGTCGCTCCGTCGCCCGCGTTACGCGCACCCTCTGCCCAGATTCCCTGCGCTACGGATTACGCGCATGATCGCGATCTCAAGACCAGTCTTCGAAACAGATTATGATTGACATCATTGATGGAGGAGTTGGGAATTAAAAAAGGAGGACGTAGTGTTACTTCATCTGCTTAAAGGACGTCAAAGGAATGTAGGGAAGAGAAGCTTCTCTGGTGTATGCTTCTCTTCGAAGTGAATGTGCGAGAAATAATGCGTGGGAGAGAGAGAGAGAGAGAGAGAGAGAGAGAGAGAGAGAGAAAGGTGAGACATGACAAGCTAAAGGTGAAGTAAGACAGGCAAGAAAGGATGAGATAGATATAGAGAGAAAATGAGATGAAGAGAAAGAGAGAGAGAGAGAGAGAGAGAGAGATAGAGAGAGAAAGAGAGAGAGAGAGAGAGAGAAAGAGAGAGAGAGAAACAGAGAATGGTGAGACATGGAAAAAGAGAACATGATAAAGAGAGATGAAGTGAGTGAGACAATAGATGTTGAGATAAATAAAGGAAAGAGTGAGAGATAAAGAGAGAAAGGGAGACTGTATTTTTGGTAGCTGGGCGTTAGATGGAATAAGATACGTCTATGTATGTGTGTGTGTGTGTGGGGGGGGGGGGTGCGGGGTGGGATGAGGGGGGGGGGGATATACCAGCCTTCGCTCCCCCTGATGGAGAGTGTGAATCAATGAGGAGAGACAGGGTGAAGAGGACGATTTTGATTGGACGGAAACGTGGTTGACATGGAAGTCACGATCACGGATCGAACGTAGCCACAGGCCATCGAGGTCGAGAGGGTCTTAGCTGGTCTTATCACGACCACGACGGTATCAAATACCCAAACGGTCAGCTCTCATCCACGGCTGCAGACAGGGTAGCCGTGCATGGCCTCATCTTTCGACCTTTGTATAAACCACGACGACGTTTTCCATTTCGAAACAAAACAGACATTTACAGGCGTCTACCAATTCACAGGTGTAGACACATCCTGTATTTCCACAGTCTGGGGAATAAGGTGTGGGGGGGGGGGGGTATTCTTCAGTCCCACTTAGATATGTTTTCTCAAAAACATTTAGTTGTTTTAGCACAATATCGAATCTATGTCCGCAGTGCTTCAATCACCTCTAAATATATTTCCTAAAAAATCAGTAAATTTAACATAATATCATAAGTATAATGTGTAAACAAATATCGATGTGGAAAGCTGCACACCAAGGACAAGAATTATTGTTACTACAAATAAATGAACGGTAGCTCAAAACTCGAATGAGCATAGAAATACTTAATGATCATGAGAAATCTTGCGGAATCTATGAGCTTCCGAGGTGAAGTGGAGGGCGTGGGGTTCTATTTTTTTAAAAAAATCTAATCCGTGTTCATCTTTATCTGCCTTCAACGCAGTGTATGTGAAATACTTGTAAACAGAATTCATAATCTTACGTAACGTCACGTCTGGGCACTTCAGTTTGATATTTTTTTTTCTAAATCATGGTTTACTTCAAAAATTGATACCTTTATATTGCTCTCTCCGGCAATATTGGATTTTGATAAGAAGGTATTTGGGAAGCAAACACTCGAAAGATTGGCTCACGGAGCTTTAAAATGTTTACTGAGCTCTTAACACAAGACAACTGCGAATGTGCTATCGCAGAACATGTCAATGGCAAAAATCTATTGATAAATCTCAGAGCGAAAGGAAAAGCAAGACACATACACAATATGGAGTAATACATTTTTATAAAATTGACTTAAAAAAAACCACACGATTGCATGGATACTTTTGAATGTTAATCAAACATGACTTGGAGTGGAGTAATGTATGAAATTTTTGCAAAGAGCTTGGCTCTATAGGACATGCTTAAGGGGTAAGCCCTTGTATTTTCCAATGTAGATTATACGTAGATTTCATTTTACAACTAAAACAATTTTATTTCTTTCGCATACCTTCTCTCTCATCATGATATTTCACTCTACCTTTCTCAATAGTATAATCCCACAACATTCTTTCCTCTCATCTCCACTCACTCTCCCGTATCTCCTTCTATCGTTTTACTTTCTCTTTCCTTCTCTACCAGCCTTTCTCAGCAACATGATCCCACCTCTTGTCATTCTCTGTTCACCTCTCTCTCTCTCTCTCTCTCTCTCTCTCTCTCTCTCTCTCTCTCTCTCACTCTTCATTCTCTTTCCTTCTGTTGACTTTCTTGTTTCATCTCCACCATCATGATATCTCACTCTTCCTTTCTCAACAATATTATCTCATCTCTTATACTCTCTTCCCCCTCTGTCTCTGTCTCTGTCTCTATCCCCCCTCTCTCTATCTATCCTCGTTCCTTCTGTTGTTTTCCCGTCTTGCTCCTTCTTTCTCCTGGTGATACGCCACTCTTCCTTTCTCAGCAGTATAATCCCACCTCCTCCCATTCTCTCTTCTCCGTTCCACTCTTTCATCTCTCCGTCTCTCGCCTTTTCAATCTGCCGGTCGCGGCTATCATGGCCAGGCCGTGGAGCTCGGGCC
Source organism: Arbacia lixula (assembly GCA_963669155.1). Lineage (NCBI taxonomy): Eukaryota > Metazoa > Echinodermata > Echinoidea > Arbacioida > Arbaciidae > Arbacia > Arbacia lixula. The sequence continues at coordinate 9,698,721 of OZ022588.1, forward strand.
AGCTCCCACCATCCGACAGACGTACCGAATTTCAACCACTTCCTACATTTCCTTGAATCGATTCCAAGGCTGAGGGTATAGCTAGAATCTATTTATCTTGGTGTCTGCCGGGCTGGAGCGAGCAAACCCCTTGAATCACGCACGCGGACCGCTAGCCAGGTAGCCACACCAGGGACAAGCCAGCCGCAACGCCCCGAGTGAGAACATTCGTTCCGTTAACGACTGAAGTCAGAAGTCGATGTGTTTCCACATTTGTGATATTTCCTCTTTATTTTCTTTCTCCCAAGTGCCAAACCTAGCTGTGTAATGGTCACACGCTGTACCACGTTCTATAACAAGCCCGTTCACAATGTCATGAATATGCCACTAAATCGTAATCATCAGGGTGTTGGGAGGGCGGTTGAAATCATCATTTCATTTCAGTAAAAGCTCACGGCAAATGGACTACTACCCCCTATAGATGGTTATAGATTGCTTGTGTAAATTAACATTTTATTAATCGACTTTGTTATTGCATTGTAAGTACAGATGTAAACATGGCTTATAGCAAAGAGCAAACATCTTAACCACATCATAATTTGCTCTTATATAGGGGAACTATGCGAATAAAACTACGGCGTATAATATTCGATAAAGTATGCTTTCATATTTTGATCAACGGATACAATCTAAAAGGATATTAATGCTAGAAACAGGTCTTAAATGGACTCATTAAGAGCACAGTGAGCGTGACAAATGGTAGATTTGGGGCATCTTCCGGGATTATTTTCCAGGTCTTGATGAGAACTAATGAGCCAAAAAGCACGTCCAGGAAATGGTTGAAAGTGATCATTTACTTTTTAACGAGATCTCCCGGAGTGCAAATGACTCGTTCAAAATCGAAACAGCGGCACATAATTTATGCAGGTCATATAATTTCACGATGATTTTAACACGTTTAGCGTCGTGTCATTAGCCGCATGAAAGTAAAGGTGAAACAGTCAAAGCGGGAATTTTCACAAAACAATAGGAATATTGTAAGGGTACATAGTATTTCAGATAGAATGATGATCATTACACCAAGATCACCAATAACTAATATATCACCATAGATAGCGATATTAGGGAATGTAAGGAGGGAGAGCTTTAATAAGCCATTTTCGTAGTGTATTCACAAGTTTCCCCCTAACTGTCTGGTGATGCGTTATGACATTCACCTGTATTTCGTGATTCAGTTTCAATGGATGGAATGCACCCTGAATTTATTATCTGTTGCTATTATTGTTGCTCGGACAAATCTCAGACAAACTTTGAGGTGACCATAAGTAAGGTAGTCTTTGAACGACGTGAAAACAATTTACATACATAACGAAAAATGTCTATTAATGCATCATTCCTGCACCCTCCTGTGGACATGAAACTTGTATTGGTCTACCGTTTTTCGTACTCCGTCCCTTCCAACATCTCCATGCCCTTTATCCTGTGTGTCTCCCCTCTCACCCCTGTCTCCCCACCTCTTCTTTCCGCTGCCGTTCCTGCTTCCCATCTTATCATTGGATGCTCATCCTTTCTTGATAAGCCGAGTATTCTTCCTGCTAACAGTCTTTGAAGTCATTGCTTCATCTGGTCGTTTCCCAAATGTCCTTATACCGACCAATTTGCTGGTTCCCTCGTCACAACTTTCATCCCTCTGCACCCCTCTTCCCTCTCTTTGTCTGTCTCTGTCCCCCTTCTCTCCCTTCCTCTCTTCCTCTCATTGCATAACATAATAACATCTCCATCTCCCTTTTACCCCTCCCTCTCTCTCTCTCTCTCTCTCTCTCTCTCTCTCTCTCACCATCTCTCTCTCTCACTCCATATCTCTCTCTCTCCATCTCTCTGTCTGTCTGTCTCTTTCTATCTCTCTATATATCTATCTCTGTCTGTCTGTCTGTCTCTCTCTCTCTCTCTCTCTCTCTCTGCATCTCTCTCTCTCTCTCTCTCTCTCTGAATTACCCCACTATCTGTCCCTCTCTAGCTCCCCTCTCTGTCTCTTCCTCTCTCTTGTATGACCTCTCTCCATCTCATTATCACTGTCCCGGCCCATCCCTAGCCCGTCCCTCTCCTCTCCTCTCCAAGCAATTCGTCATGCAGGTCACAAACATTGCGCACATTGGTCATTAATATCTGACCATTAACACGAACCCATCCCCAGCGTGAATCAAATCTACGCCGAAGAGGAAGCGAAGGAGTGTCACGAGTGGGGGCTAGGAAACCCCGTTCCCACTGCCTCCTATTAACTCTTTCCCTGCCAGACTCATACAGCCCTGAAGAAATATTCTGTACTACCACGGCAAAATTGCCTCAATGGCGCATAAAGAGTTCATGTCATATCCACTGTTCATTTTATAACTTCACCAAGAATAGGTTTCAAGATACACTCGAGATCGAGAATCCAAAACCGATTTCGGCTACCACATATTAATATAATCTCCCCAAGATTATTCCCCAATAACCAGACAACCTGGGATTTCACCTGGAACAAATCTTACAGGAACAGAGATAATCCTATAAATTGTGCCTTAAAAAGCTTAGGGGGGATTAACACGAAGAGCTGTAACAGCTTAATAACTGAAACATCGTATGACCAATGTGTTCAACCCCCTGACGCCATTATCGCGGAGCCAGTCATGCCAGTGGGAACGTCCCCCTTTTCACGGAACAGCATCGCGACAGCGAGGGGGACCTAGTTTGGTTACGTGATTGCACGTAACCGCCCTTAAAATGCTCCAATTAAACGACTCGAGGGATTTTAGCGCGACGAAGCTCAGCCCCACTCATTAACCCTCTCAGTGTCAAACAGACACAGTCCCATGTCAATTACAACGCAGCTTATTACATGTGGGACTGAGAGTGTTAACAGTGTTCTTTTTCTCCCTCACGTGCGTATTACAGAGGTAATTTAATTTACAGAGTCACGCAGGATTAGAATGCTACTTGAACTATACAATCAAAGATAAACAAGAAAGAAAGAATAAAAGGTAACACTGCTTAATTAGGGCACCGTGATTTAGATTTAATGTCTCCATCGGATTTGTAATCATTCCTAATGATAAAAGCTTATGCAAATCAAATTGTGAGTACGAGGCACGTTTCAAACAGGGGAATGATAAACGTATTTATACCTCGATGGCTACTATTCAAGAAGAACATTTAAGAACACGAGTTGGGAGCTTGTAATATGTTATGGCCAATGTATTTATACATATACATGTATAACTATCACACATTTCAGTAGCTACAAAAGAGGAACGTTTGGAGCAAGTACAAGTATTCCTATGACAATGTATAAGGAATGTGTGCATGATATGTTCTTGTATCCAGCGACCAGGGCTCTAATATTTTAACATCCCACCTAATTCAAACTCCGGACCGTGAAATGTGAAAGACCCTATGCACCATAAAAAATGTACATACGTGTCTATATTATGGAGATTTACATTAATTAATCCATACAAAATAGAGTATGCTTGCTTACATCACCATCATTAACGTTCGGTGCCGCCAGTGCTTTACTATATTTACCTCTTACCTCTTCTTCTCCTTCCTCTCCCCTCTCTGTTTTTCTGTTTCTGTTTTTGTTTATCGGTCTGTCTGCCTCTCTCTCTTTGCCTCTCTGCCTCTCTCTCTCTCTCTCTCTCTCTCTCTCTCTCTCTCTCTCTCTCACACACACACACACACACACACTCTCTCTGCTCTCTCTCTCACTATCTTTTTTTCTCTCCCTCTGCCTCTCTCTCATTCTCTCTCACACACACTCTCTCTCTCTGCCTTTCTCTCATTCTCTCTCATACACACTCCCCTTGCCCCGCTCTCTCTCTCTCTCTCTCTCTCTCTCTCTCTCTCTCTCTCTCTCTCTCTCTCTCTCTCTCATACTCTCTAACACACACTCTCTCCATCTCCCCTCACCCTACCTCTCTCTGTCTCCATGTATATCGCCTCTGTCGCTTCCCCTTTCTTCCCCATTCTTGATCAGAGGTCAACAGGATGTAATTATACCATTAGGGGTAGCTGAAATTAGACAGGGTAATGCCGACACGAAATAATTTCCCTATGATACAAGCTCAGTCCTATACCTTCAAAACCTCCGTGACATCTGTCTGATTTAAAACCTTACTCCTGGTTCAGACGATGGACATCACTCGTCTGGTGATATGAACTAGAGCATCAATAATGCGTGTCCAGGATGTACATTTACCATGGCAACCATTTGAAAAACTGTTCCCTGAAGAGATGTTTTGTTATGAATGGGGTTTGTACAATGATTCATTGTGTAGTCCTAAATATAACTTTTAAAATGTACTTATCATTTAGGAAATAACTCGCAGAAAATGGAGGGGGTATACTTGATTGAACGCGGTTCCACATTTGCATCATTGTAATTAGTCAATGCTGAGTGGGTAGTCCTAAAAAGAACGGCGGAGTTCTATTTCTAAACTATTTTTGGAATTTCCACAGAGAGAAGGGAGAGGAAGAAGGATTCATATTGAAGAATGGGATGCTGTTTCAATTGTTTCGTACAGGTTGACCAATGTATAGGTCTGTGATTGAAATTTTAGCCACCCATTAATTTCATGTCAGTTCGTGTTATTCTCCTCCTGCTTTCAGTCTGCAACCTATTTCTTTGATCTTTCCACTTTTAACCAAACCGATTTGCTCTGGGGTGTCCTTCTCCATGAAGGTCATCTAAAGTTCTCTCACGCCCGAACAGTGATGACTTACTAATTACTTACTAAGTATCAATGAACCGGGTCGGCGACAATAGCTAGTCAAAGCATGACCAACCATGACTCTCATGACACCGGGGAACATACTGTCCGGAACGTTGATATTAGTCCGAATAAACGCAAATTACGGAACTAAATCATGACCCACTTGTACCACTTCTGCAAACTTATATTGGACAAAACAGAGCCAAAATATGAATATTGTTTATTGGTAAACTCGCCTTTCTGCCTTGCAGACCTATCAACAAATTACTGATGTTAATAATGCTTTGGATAAGTAATCAAGACTACGTAATACCCCAAGATCCCAGGTAGAGAACATCTAAGGAAGGAATCCTTACATACGTAGGAGCCTTTAGCGAGCAAGACAATATGTTACTCGATGCGATTTGTGCGTATTATGTGTTAAAATACACAAATGGCACCAAAAACAACAACAACATTATTTATCACCTCATAAGGCAATTGGAGTGTGACACTTTTTTTTCTTTCTTTCTATCTCTTTCTCGTTCGATCTCTCAAAATAATCCTATATATAACGTAATTCGTTTAAATGTTTTTCACGCCTTGAAGCATCGGCTTATTATAAAAACCCTCCTGTTAGTTTTCCCTTCATGTCGTACAATATATGATATGTATTTTAGGCTTTCATTCCGTCAAACTTTGGCTTAATATGAATAGCTCGTTATTTGTGTTTCATTCATTTTTGTTACATTAATGTTCTACAATATCAGCACTAAGTACAAAAAGACACATGCATCTACAATTTTATTATCAATTAATGTTTTGGAAATCAAATGGAAAATAAGCAATTCAAATCAAATCTAATAATAAGCGTTGGCCTTTAAGACTAGCTGGCAGGATTAAAGTGCTTCTGCGGGTCGCTGACGGCTTGGTGCAAGGCTGGGCAGGCGGCGGCTCGGTGCAGTGAGCAGGCGATGGGGCGTGAGTAGAGGGCTGGGACTCAACAGCAAGTCGATACACGGGCAAGGGCCAAGATTAAAGGGGGACACCCGTTGTAGCGTGCTATTATCATGTAACATAGGTTTGACAGGGATTTCTTTAGTAAACGTGCTTTTTTTTCTTTTAAATTGATATATGAAAACAAATGGCAAATTCAACACAGCAGCTGGATTTCCCTCAAGGGAGTACCCGCCATTGCAGAGTGCGACTAGGCTATTATGCAACGTAGGCTAGATCGGGACTTCTTTAGTGTAGGTATTTAAAAAAAAATCATATAAAAACGATAATATACTAAATGACAAATTCAACACAACGACTGGATTTGCTAACTCAAGGGGGTACCCGCCATTGTAGAGATGTATTCTATCTGCAATGTGAGCGAGATTTTGACCTCTATATTGTAAAATTTTCCGCATGAGAACAGTATACAACACGATGGTATACTAAATAACAAATTTAATATCCATAGGTCATAGGACATAGGACATAGGTCTGCATTAGGCTTAGTTATTTTTTTGAGGGGTCCTGTGAAAATATATAATTTAAGGAATACAAATAAAAAGAAAAGTAGCTTAAATACATAAAAAACACTCTAAATCTAAACTACACTTAAGGCCCGGTCACACCGCCCGAACTTTGTTGGAGCGTTCCTTGAACGGTAGGGAGAGATGGCCGAATTTCGACAAAGCTCGTCACCGCGCCCAATATTGGGAAAAAATACAGTACACACGGCATTAAAGAAGTAGGTGAATATTTGCATTTTAATTTACTAGCCAGTATGCAACAGCCGAAAATATGTATTCAATTTTACACGAGCTTTTCTCATCAAAACTATTTCATGAGGATGCAATATCCTTCATGTACATAATTATATACGTGATAAGTCTCTTCGTCCCACAGGCAAAACTTGTGTTTTAATGGACATGTGACCAGCATTGTTTGGTGCTGAGACAAAAAGAACAACTTAATGTCTAAACTACCATAAAATGTAACCTTGTCTATTCATCCATATTTCATGTTAAGACGTTGTGGCCTGAGAAAGTTTTTTTTTTGTCCAGTCAGACCTTGTCTTTAAGAGAAAGCAGTGCATTACCTGAATCCTTGCATCGTAACCGGGTATATGTATATGTATATATGTATATATATATATATATATTAAGTGAACATAATATATATGTATGTGTATTGGTTGAACTGAATATATATGCAGATATATTAACTGAACTGAATATATATGTATGTATATAAACTGAGCTGAATATATATGTGTATATATATGAACTGAATTGAATATATACATTAACGTAACTACCATATAATGCAACATTGTATACTCATCCGTATTTTAGGTTACGACGTTGTGGTTTGAGGTTTACTATAGCTTGTTTGTCTAGTGAAACCTGGCCTTTAAGAGAAATCAGTGCAATGCATTAATCCTTGCATCGTACCTGGGCATATGTATGAGGTTGCATCTGCTTTATTGCACAGCGTGCTACGGGGCCGGGGTATGACCGCCTCGAACTCATAACATGTGCCTGGTCATACGGCTGACAACACCGTGTACAGCCTCCAGCTTGATGTACTAGTAAGAGTCAATGAACTTCAGTCACACCTAACCGCCATCTTAGCGCCATTTTCTATACACCCTCACCCCTTTTTTTATTCGGTGACACGCTAACACGTTGTAATTGTCATGGCAACATGTACTTAGCCGTGTTGAGGCATTCTTTCAGAGGAATATGTATTGTACACTTTGGAAAAGATTTGATTTTTTTTATGAGCAATATGATGTAGACGCATTACGTGAGAACGGTTGAAATACCAAGCTCAGCTTCCAGTATTATCACATCAGCTTTACGGTGATATAAGTTACATGTAATAGAATCATATATTTTCATCAGAAATTGGATATCAGCAATCATGATATATCATTCTGTTCTCAATCGAACGACATCACTATGGACGGTAATCTTTTATAAAGCGAACGTAATAACTTCATAACATGTAATTTTAGATGTTCAACGCACGCGGTAAAACACGAATGTACTTCGTCGTGCACACTGGTTTTCACCGTATTGTCTGTCACTCTCTCTCAACTCTCGACACCGAAAGTCATGTACCGTTGTTGGAATTACTTTTGTTCTGCACAAAAGGCGTTTTGTCTCGCCTGTCCTTTACATCAACGCCTTAGCATGTAATCCCCGCCCACGAAATCTCATCTTACACAATATCAACCCATTGAATGCCTCACAATACGCTGCCCTATGGTAATTATATGTTTATGAACACAACTGCATATCTTATGTTGATCTTCATTTTTTCCCGTATAACCTAGATAAACTGAACAGCAAAACAATGTTTGATCTCATATTTGAATTAAATCGTAAGCGATGTCAAAAACATGTCATTGTTTAGCATGAGTCAGCTTCCTGTTCATGAATATTTCATGGGTTATCGTACTGAGCTATCATGCGTATCGTTTATGTCTTTTATCTTTATGTCCCAAATAAGCTGTTGCTCTATGGGTATCACGTGTATTAATTATGCACAAATGCAATGCTGGCTCACAAAATATCAATAACCTTGGTATTCTGATTTGGACTAATACACTTTTCAAATCATACAAAATATTTGTGTTGTTTTTGCATGTATTGCTAAGCATGTCAATGGGTTTAATGTCATCCGTTATACTGTGTCTGCCGAGAACAATACAGCTCGATGAGTAAGATGTAGAAAAACAATGTTACATATAAATCAACAAGATGTGTTTTCAGAGCCTTCCTGAGTACATTAACTGAACTGTTTAATTGTACGTACATATTATACACACTAACATATGCAAACACACGCACATATAATTAGATATACATATACCTACACTAACACACCAAAACTAATAACACAAAAACCCTCTCTCTCTCTCTCTCTCCCACACACACACACACACACACACACACACAACTCACGTACTTATATACACGCACGAGTACCTCTCACCCACCTCACCCAATCAAATTCGCTTGGCAAGTCGCGTTGTCATAACGAAATGAGGTCCCCCAGACGAAGGAAAATTACTCATAAATCTTGTTTGCATTTTATGATCTGTTTGAACTGAGCAAATTACATCTTCCCTGAGACACTTGTGTTTGTAATAACGTAAGCTATATCAACTTGACACTCAATCTCTCGATGACCGAGGAGGCGTATTCTGGCCCCAGCAGTCTAGAGTCATAAATCTTTAGATGTCCCACATTTGAAAGCCTGGTCACAAACTCTTATTACAAGTTGAATAAAAACAGTTACATACATGACATGTGTGAACAATGGTAGGGTCTTAACCATTAACCCTGAACACACCGCTGGTTACTTATGTCACCATTAATACACGCAAATCACATAGAGCAGCATCTTATCTGGCACACAAATGGTTAATATCGACTCTGGTGTACGCTCTCCAATGTCAACTTGGAGTGAGAGGGGAGGGGGGGGGGGTGGCGACAACGATCACGGATTTATGTATTATTTGAATGGAACTGATTTAATAATATTAAAAAAACCCAGCAAAGTGTATGTGTTTGTGTGTGTATGTGTATGTATGTGTGTATGTGTATGTGTGTGTGTGTGTGTGTGTGTGTGTGTGTGTGTGTGTGTGTGTGTGTGTGTGTGTTTGTGTGTGCGGGGGGGGGGGGAGGAGGGAGATTCAGATTGACTGACATGTACGTGTAATTACATGTTGTTGTATGCGATGTATGAATGTGTCAATATTCTCAAGGGTTTGACCTTCAATACTAGACAACTCCCGATCCGTTTGTTTGATATTAAAGGAAAAAATTCACCCTGAAGTTAAATTGGTTTTGATTACAGCTGAAATATTAAAGCAACATATCAGTGAAGGGTTGACAAATATTCGTCTAAGAACAAGAAAGCTTGATTTTTGTTTGAAAGTTTTTGGTGACGTCATTTGCGAGCTGCTCTCTTATATGTTGAGTGCTCTGTGATTCCATAAATTGCCTCCTTCTGTTTTTTGATGAGGGAATAATCCAAGTTTATCTATGTTAAAAAACATGTCCAATAATACATAAAATGCAAAGGTAGTATGGTATACATATATTTGAGAAAATGGAAATTTTAAAAGAAAGTAGTGCACAGCTTAAATGTGAGTAGTTCGCAAGTAACGTCACAAAATTGAGAATTTGAATGTTTATAAAATCTGTTATCATTTGACGGGTTTTTGCCAAAATTTTGTTAATTTATTTCAAAACCAACTATTTTACTTCAGGGTGAACTGTCCCTTTAATATCTACAAAAATGAAGATGATGGTAATGGTTCCATGTGCCGTTGCCCGGCCTCCCTGGCGCCGAAATCCATCAAGAACAGAATGGCAACCAAGAACAGGCAAGCGAAGAAGGCGTCGACAAAAGAGAAGTTGGAGAGAGACGAAATATCATCATACACAAACACAACAACATGGAACAGAATAGCACCAAATAGAAGTCAATGGAAACTGATTGGGGAGGGCTTCACCCAACAATGGTTGAACAATGCCTGATGATGATGATGATGATGATGATAGTGATGATCAATAAAACAAAGCGTCTTTTCGGCAAAATGAGGTTGACGCAGAATTCGTAACATTGATTTGTGTAAGCAAGCACTGTTAGCAAATTGACTTGCCACCCCCCTCTCACAACACCTCAGAATATGGTTCAGAATACGTTTGGAAATGGTAACTGATAAGAACAAGATCAACAATCGAATACATCGACGATGTCGAATATGATTGTCCCACTGATCATGTACAGTAGTCTAAACCTTTTAACATTTTTGGCATCAAGTGTTGAATAGAATACGTACATGTATATATCATGTAACGAATATTTGTCATTACAATTGTAATGACATTCAAACCACATAGAGTGTATTATGTCAATTTTAAAGTGTGTTCAATTATTATTTCTTAGAACTGCTGAATCGTTTCGAATCGATTCATGATTGTATTGCGGGAGGAAGAGGCCATAGTTTGATAAATCATTGTGTTTATTCAAAGAGGGCTCCTTTCCAAAAGGTTCAAACTCCATTTCCCTTTATAATGGAGTTATCAACATCGGTACATTAAGCAGCAGTAGATGTTTTTTTTTTTGATGTGAGAGTGTAAGATTAATTACACGAGCGAGACTACAATATTTCACATTCGAATGGTAGATTCCTGCCTTTAACAGAGTCAGATAAACTCTTAGTTTAGCACAGGTGCATATTTACACAAGTTATACACATCATCCAAAGGACATCAGTTCATCTGGCACACCACCCGGTAAGAAACATGTTTTCCTCGAAAGTTTCCAAAGTGGACTTAGCACCTTTTTGCCGGAAACTCTTCGATACACAAGCGTATGATTGTGATCGCCTGGCTGACGGTGATACATCCAGTCACTGATACCTGGGCCTTCGAGCCAAACCAACCGACACCTCTACCTCGGGGCGCGCATGATTTAATGTTATAAGTGGGCCAAGTACAACATGAGAGGGAAACTTAATTTTGCGTAACCGAAACCCGCGTTCTCTTGCTCCGGCATGCACTATGTAGCCGCTGTTTAACCCGTTCCCTGCTAGGCGTGTCTGCTCAGTTGGATCTGCGTGTGCTACGAGTACAAAACTGGCTCAATGGCACGTAAAGATTTAAAAAATGGTGCTATCCCGTGCTCAGCAAGCAACCATTCCATTCCGCATTCCCCACAAAAATATATTCTATTGTTTTTATTCTAACCATTTGCGCATTAAAAGGAAATAATTAATTTCGTTCACGTGACATATGACAATAAAATGGTAAACACTTCATAGAATGGAAGTCATATTTGTTTGTTTCGAACAGAGAATGGAAAACTACAAAGAACATGAAAGAGAATTGTATGATTATAGAATCGAAAAACATATCGCGAACAGCAATATTCAAACATACGATATCGGTGACCGTGGGAAAATGGGTATGGGACCTACATGTGTCTTCTCTCCAGTCACGAAGGAGTAGCGCATGTGTTAGAGATAGGGAGAGAGAGAGAGAGAGAGAGAGAGAGGTATGTGTGTGTGTATGTGTGTATGTGTGTGTATGTGTGTGTGTGTCTGTGTGTGTATGTGTGTGTATGTGTGTGTGTGTCTGTGTGTGTATGTGTGTGTATGTGTGTGTGTGTGTGTGTGTGTGTGTGCAGGGGATTATGTACCAATTATTTCCAGAACGTTAACCATTTGAATCTTAACGTCATTTATGGCTTTTTTTATTTTGTTACTGTTAGGATGTTTTTCTCGTCTGTTCATTTCACGATTATACGAAGGGCAAAGAATTACTGAAAGATGCAGAAGAAAAGAGGAAAGAGAAAATCCGGAAAATCGTAGAGGGAAACCTGGCATCCGCATTCTTCGCGTGAGATATGGCAAACAATTGTCATTTTTCGAACGAGGAAATAGTTGCCATAGAAACATGACGCATCAAGATTCCGCGCGACGACATTATTTCGACAAGGACTATTCCAGAGGTTTTACGACATATGGTATTACAGTCGTTCTGCTGTCGTGACTTTCACAAAGTTTAAAGGGATAGTCGACCCCAAAGGTAAGTTGGTTTCAATAAAAGCAGAAATATGAAAAAACATATTGATGAAGTTTTGACGAATATCTGTCAAAGGATAAGAAAGTTATGATCTTTTTATATTTCAATTTCCATCTCACAAGCCATCGGCTTACTGGTGATACCTTATACTCATTGTTCATGAAAGTTGTTTATTCTTGTTTGTTAAATTGAATAAAGAATTGAATTGAATTTAAAAAATGTGACGTCACGCGTGACGTGCATGCTCTCTCATATGTTGAGTGCTGCATGATTCCATATATAGTTCTTTTCCTGTTTTTGATGAAGGAATATTTTTTGATAGAAGTTTGTGTGTCAAAATGTGTTTCCAGCGATGTATCAAATGCACAGGTAAAATAATGCATAACCTTTTGAGAAAATGGACATTTTCCACAAAAAAATATATATATATGTGAGAGCACCTCGCACATGACGTCACAAAATCAAAGCTTTCTTATCCTTTGACGGATTTCCACCAAACCTTCACTGATATGTTTCTATCATGTTTCTGCTTTTATTGAAACCAACTTAATGTCAACTTAAAGTCAAGAGGTAACAGTGAATGTGCGTGGCGTGCACCAGTGTCTGCTTGTGGGTAGGAATCATTGCATGCACGTCATGTTTATCATGACGTACAATACAAATACAGCAATATAAATACTTAAAGTGAGTGGGTAGCAGCCAGGAATGACGCAGCCTTATCAATAGCTGACCCCAAAGCATGATATTTAAAATTTAGACAAATACAATCCTAAACAACCCACTCTACAGACAACTTAAAATAGAAAAGACCTTATCTCATAAAATTAGTATATAAAATGAATATAACATAGAGTACTTTTACACGAAAGGGGAAGGACGAATGTTTGTACTGAACCTTTTCTCTACACTTTTTGTCCTCCCACAGGCATACAGTTCTTGAGCAACGCTCCTGTATGATTGTCAGTAATCTCTACTTATCTACCCACGAAGCTAGCTATTATCTATCACTCTATTTATCTGATATCGTAAAACGTGTATGGATCTATTTTAATCTACTTAAGTTTGTTTGCGGTCCATGTGTACCTAGTCTACCATGGTATATCCTACTTACTTCTACCAATCTAAAGCAATGTTAAACATCCCCCTGAGTTTTTGTTTTTTACAGCCATGATTCATTCTAGAAATAATAGAACTACTAGATCATTACACATAGCATCTCGTTATCGCTTCAAAATAATGAACAACAAAACAAGAAAAAGAAATCATTGACTAAAGCAATCAAAATAGTAAAAAAAGTTTTCTTTACCGTTCTTTTTTGACTTGTTTGCTTAATCGTATCTTGCCCGTTTTCTCACGTCGTGAATCCTTCTTACATATCTCCTCAGTATTCACCCTCCTTCTGTCTCTCCATCCTTCATCCTTTACCTATACATCACTCCTTCTCTATCTCTTTATCCTCCCACCCCTGCTCCATACTTTGTTCCTTCCTCCTCCTCCTCCTCCTCCTCCTCCTCCTTCGTCTCTTCCTCTTTCCTCCTCCTCCTCCTCCTCCTCCTCCTCCTCCTCCTCCCCCTCCTCCTCCCCCTCCTCCTCCCCCTCCTCCTCCTCCGTCTCCTCCTCCGTCTCCTCCTCCGTCTCCTCCTCCCCCCTCCTCCTTCTCCTTCGGGTCTTTGTATCATTAGTGGCAGCGTTTGTCTTCGATACCGAGTCCCCTAGACCCTTTCATTGACATCAGCGTAAACTCACACCACTGTTTAACCAACGATTCGCGACTGGCGAGCTTTCACCCCAGAATAACTCGCAGCCTCGGTCCAAGACGCCGCACCCGGGACCGCTATACCCATTCAATGACATCAGACTAAACTCACACCATAGTTTAACTCTTTCTGTTCCATGTATGCATTTTGTCACAAGTAATGCACAGAAATGATACAATGCCCAAAGAGCAGCATTTTTTCATGCACAGGAAGGATTAAACCTTGCTGGACCTTGAAAACCTCATTAGCTTACATATCTTCATGCCGATGGTAATGAGAGAGATACCCAACGATTCGCAACCAGCGAGCTTTCACCCCAGAATAACTCATAGCCTCGCCCCAAGAAGTCGGACCACGCTTTAAAAAAACCCCGATTCCTTAACCATGTTAACACTCCAAACGACGCGGGTTTTTTCTGCCATAAAATTAACGCAAGAGTTCAACGCCTTGTCATCTCCTCTCCTCATCCAGGGTAGAGTGAGGTAGTGCGATCTCAGATGGCCTTAATCATTATTAATTACCTCTTTCAGCCTCGTGACGCATGTCGTGTGCATTCTTCTGTCACCCCCCCCCTCCCGCCGCCCATACCTCCCTCTTCTACAAACTCCATCTGCCTCTTCCCGTACGATAATACCATCTGAAACTTTCCTCTTCTTTCCCCTTTCACGCACTGATGTACCCCTCGTGGTTTTTCGAATGAGGATTCAGGATTTACGCGGCGTTAGAAAACTGTACGCAGAACCTTTCCTTCACCATGAGGTTTCTAGTGTAAGTCGCGGTGAATATGATCGGTGTTGGGTGTTCATATTGCATAGGGGAAGGTCTGGTATAGACGTAAATGCAAAATATTGAAGATTTATTTCAAAACTACCTACAAGGTTTTGACATTTTGCACCATGTTATCATGTCATGATCAAACACCTACATCACTTATGTCACCTACTTATATGTACATACATCAAACAGAAAACAAGATTATTTTGCTCTAGTGTCGATGCGGATTCATTGCATGTTTAGCTACTTGCTCCTTTAACTAGACCGGGTAATGACTGTTGGGTAATGCAAAGTAGCTAATAAATTGTACGAGCTTTCATCTTGACAGAAGAATGTTTGGCTGGATTTGAGGCTAGAATCGATCGAGTAACTGCTTCTACGTATGTGCAGCCGGAGATTTAATGACTTAAGAAAATTTCTCACCCGCGAACACCTGCCTCTTTACGTGTCAATAGCATGAATAGGAGGAGGGATGAGGGGGAGGGAGAGCGAGAAGGAGAAGGAGAGAGTTGAGAAGGAGAGGAAGAGAGAGGGAGCGAGAGGAAGAGAGAGAAAGAGGGAGAGGGAGAAGGAGAGGGAGAGGGAGAGGGAGAGGAAGAAAGAGAGAGGGGGGGGGGAAGGGAGAGGGAGAGAGGGAGAAGGAGTGGGAGAAGAAGAGAGATGGAGAAGGAGAGGAAGAGAGAGAGAGAGAGAGTAAGGGAGAAAGAGAGAAAGTGAGAGTGTGTGTGTGTGGGGGGGGGGGGTAAGTAAAGGTCATATTGTATTCTACATCATTATGAAAATGTGTGAATGTGTTCTCGAAAAGGTCTCTTGTGAATTTGTGATTAGAGAGGAGAAAAAGAGAGAAAAGGCAATCGAATCGAAGAGAGGCCATGGTAAGCACGTTGAGAAGGAATCAAATTGTATTACAAGTATTTGTGTATTGAGAAAGAAGGAGAGAGAGAGAGAGAGAGAGAGAGAGAGAGCGAGAGAGAGGGAGAGCGCGCGAGAGAGGGAGTGCGTGTGTGTGTGTGTGTGTGAGAGAGAGAGAGAGAGAGAGAGAAAAGAGAGAGAATATAGATACATGTATATAGATACAAAACGAGGACGTGATTATGTGTTCCACACTGAGGCCTGGTGTTGCCTTTACAATTTTACTCCACTCTTAAAGGTCTATAAGAAAGCGAACACAATGATAATTCTCCATATTTCTCGTTAACAAGAGATTTAATTGATATCTTATCACATCCGTCGTCTGCAACTACGTCGACTCGAGCCAAGCAGCCGACAGTGATTATAATGCCATCAGACGGTCGAGCTGGAGACCGTGAAATTTGAGATCAGGTGCGAATGTAAAATCGTTCACAGACTCACGTCACGACGCGTTAGACTGTCTCTCCATAAACTATGCTCAAATCTCGACACCAAAAGTATAGCGCTGCGTGTCACTGCACACGCTGCAAGTGAGGTAGGAGAACAAGCTCTATGATAATACACAGTGGCGGAGACAGGCGGGGCGCAAAGGGTGGGCCGCCCCTCTAACTTGGGGGGAATCATACACTGAACATACATGGAAATACAACATTATTCAAGAACAGTTTTAGTTTGCGCCCCCTATATTTTCAAAGTTGCCGTCTGCGTCCCCTTGTTTTCTAGATCCTGGATCAGCGACGGATACACACGCATACAAACACACACACACACACACACACACACACACACACACACACACACACACACACACACACACACACACACATACACATGCACATACAGGCCTTCCAATAGAGAATCTATCTAATAAAACATATCCATGCTTAGATTTTACACGCTCACGTATCTGCATGAATATTATGGACTGACTTTAAATGGGGAAAACATCAAATTGAATCGAGAATTCGGGGGGAAAGGGGAAGTGATCTTACGTAGATATGAAGGGGGTTGTTAGTTGACTGTACTTTACTTATATGAAAGGGACTACGAAAATCTATGGCAACATATAGAAGTAATGAATAATATTCAAAAAAGGAATAGGAGAAAGAGAAACAGAAACAGAAGAGGGAGACAAAGAAGGAGAAGGAGACGGAGAAGGAGAAGGAATAAGAGAAGGAGAAAGAGAAAAAGAAAGAGAAGGAGAAGGAGAAAAAGAAGGAGAAAAAGAAGGAGAAGGAGACGGAGAAGGAGAAAGAGAAAGAGAAAGAGAAAGAAAAGGAGGAAGACAGAACAAATGATGCAGCCGGACACGGGGAAAAATAAGGAGGAGGAAAAGAAGAATGAAAAGATGAGGGAAAAAGAGGAGAAGAGGATAAAAAGAAGAAGAAAGACAAGATAATAAGACGCAAATGGAGACGAGGAAGGAGATGGAGAACAGATTGTCTTTAAACCATCACCAAAGGCAACCAGTACATCTATCATTTACTCGAAAAAATAAAAAAAACAGTGTCACAGGTAACAATCAATTTTGTCAGTAATATCAATACTATTTGAGAGCACTAGAGCCATGTAGACCTACTATACGTGTAATCGGGTATCATTTTACTTTTAAAAATCCACACAATATTTAATATACCTCGTTGCTTGTTCATAACGTGAAACACATATTAAATTAGCACATATTGGCTTATAAATAGTGGTAACCATGCGATTTATCCTATTCAATTGACGCAAATTCGCCGATGGTAAGTGCTTTGATTGGGCTGTTGGAGACAGCGTTAGGGATCGATGTTCTACCGCGCGCACAAGTACAAATTTCGTTACAAAACGGTCACGTAGTTTCACCTGGGACTCTAAAGCCTGTAAAGTAGAATATTAAGCGCTGCGGTAATTTGAATATCAAACCAAATTTGTTCGGTAAGCTGTCTAATTTTCCTAAATATTTGTAATAGTTCCAACATAATCAGTAGATTGCTATCAAATATTAGGTAAGTGTGTGTGTGTACGTTTATGTTAAAGTGCCTACGCGTATGTATGTATATATATATATATATATATATATATATACACGAATGCGTGTATGTATGTATAATGTAAGTGTGTGTGTGTGTGTGTGTGTGCGTGTGTGTGCGTGTGTATGTATGTACATATGATGAACATATCATTAAGGATAGGAAAGGAATATTGAAGAAGATTGGATCGTATTATGAAAACTTATACTCATTGAGTGAAGCAATTGTTAATGGAAATTCCTTTTTCCTTAAAGACATTCCTGAATTAAGTAAAGAAAATCATGATATTTGTGAAGGTAGAATAAGTATGCATGAATGTTTAAGTGTTTTAAAAGAAATGAAATTGAATAAATCTCCTGGAAACGATGGATTTACGGTAGAATTTTATTATACGTTTTGGAATTTATTGGGGGGACTGTTGGTAGATGTTTTAAATGAATCATATGATAGGGGTACATTGACAACCTCACAAAGGCAAGGTGTAATAACATTATTAGAAAAGGAGGGTAAAAATCCATTATATGTCAAAAATTTTAGACCAATTACACTTTTAAATGTGGATTACAAAATATTGTCAAAGGTTTTAGCAAAAAGATTAAAAAGCGTCCTAAATAAGACTATCCATAGTGATCAAGTTGGTTACGTCAAAGATAGAAATATTGGAGAAGGAGTTAGATTAATAGATGATATTTTATACCAATCTTCTTTTAAAAATATTGGATATTTGATTACCGTTGATTTCGAAAAGGCTTTCGATTCTATTTCACATGATTTTCTTTTTGAGATCCTAAAGCTATTCGGATTTGGTCAATCATTTTGTTGTTGGATCCGTGTTTTATACTCTGATATCACTAGCTGTGTTATGAATGGGGGTTTTTCTACTGGTTATTTTAATATAAAACGAGGAGTAAGACAGGGGGACCCCCTCTCCCCATATCTCTTTTTGCTCTGTATAGAAACACTTGCCTTGGCAATAAGGAAAGACATAAATGTGGAAGGAATTCAATTTGAAAACCATGAAATTAAACAAATTCTATATGCTGATGATATATCACTCTTTGTTAAAAATACATACTCTTTAGAACGTCTTCAATATCTTTTTGAAGAATTCGAGAAAATTAGTGGTCTAAAGATTAATAAAGAAAAAACTAACATTTTGTGGATGGGTAGGGATAATGATAGACCTCAGAGACTATTATTTGGGGACTTTGTTCAGCAAATCAAAATTTTAGGTGTTTACTTTTCTCTAAATGTCATAATAAAAGAGGACTTAAATTTCAAAGAAATACTTAGTAAAATAAAAAAACTTTTGGGATGGTGGAAACAAAGGGATCTCACACTTATGGGAAAAATACATTTGTTAAAAACATATGCATTATCAAAATTAAACTATGTCTCGTCACTTATAGTTGTTCCTCAGTGGTTGTTTGCTGAGGTAGAAAAGATTACCTTTGAATTTTTGTGGTCAGGAAATGATCGAATAAAGAGAAATATAATGTACCAGGATTACTCACAAGGAGGTTTGAAAATGATGAATTTTAAGTTGTTTGTAAAGTCCCAACGATTGATGTGGCTTAAACGATTATTGTATGGAGAACGGGATGTAGGATGGAAGTTATATTTTGATTTTTGTTTTCAGTCTGTAGGGGGGAGATTTTTGTTTCTATGTGACTTTGACATTTCCAAATTAAATTTGAAAATACCCAAATTTTATTCAGAAATGATGAAGGCTTGGCAAGATTTGAGGAAATATAGATATTCTGGAGAGGAGGTAAATCCTATCATTTTTAATAATAAAAATATTTGTGTAAGAGGTAAAACCATTTTTGATAATGATCTTTTTAAAAAAGGAATATACAGCTTTAATCAAATTTTTGATAATGGACACATGAAGCCAGTTACCTACTTTCAAAATCTTGGTATTACTGCAAATCAACTTCTCCAAATTATAGAAATCGTTCACGCTATACCAACAAGTTGGAAATGTTTTACTGGTGCAATTAAGTTTAAAGAAATAGATCTTGTAGATTTTGGGATAAGTATGAATATTGGTAAGCAGGAAGTAGTTTTTGAGGTAATTAAATCAAAAAGAATTTATAACTTGTTTATTACCGGTTTGCAAGAATCATATCAATTAACTCTCAAAGACGGTCACAGTGACTTTAATTTTACTGATGTAGAAATTTGTAATTTTTTTGAATATATCAGGAGTACAACTCTTATAAGGAAACAAAGGGAATTTCAGTTTATGCTTTTACATGGAGCAATATATACAAAGGAACATTTGAAGAGATTTGGGTTTGTGGAGGACAATTATTGCTCTTTTGGTTGTACAGAAAAAGAAACATACTTTCATTTATTTATGGATTGTAGGGAAGTTAAACCTCTATGGCAATTTTGTATCGATTATTTTTGTTTAGATGAATTAAGAAATATGGGTTGGAGGGATATTTTTGTGGGACTACCCGGAAATACAAATAGATATAAATGTATTAATTCTGTCATTTTGTTCATAAAATATGCAATTTTTAAATCCAAATCTCAAGGCCGGGTACCTTCATTCACCAAAATACAGAAATATATTATGAGTTGTATAGAGGAAGAAAGTCTCTTGGCAACGAAGTCGGGCAAGTTTAGTTTACATGTACAGAAATGGGATGAATTGAAGGTGAATAGGGAATTGAATGTGAACAGGTATGATGTGTCTAGTGTGATGTGAGTGTTAAGCCTTGTGTGAATGTTGGTGTTGGGGGAGGGGGGGGGGTGTGCAAATTCTGTACTTTTTCTTTCTACTTTATTTTAGTTAGTTTTCAGTATACTAGTAAAAAAAATATTAGGTATTTCATTCCATTATGTGCTTCAGTTTGTTTGGTGAATTACTTTTTTTTCCTTTGTACACTTTTTGTAATACGAAATGAGGAAATTGTACACTTTGTTTGTAATTATTTACCTGTACCATGCAATTGATTATGGATGAAATCCTGAATAAAAACATGTTTGGAAAAAAAAATATTAGTAAACTTTTTTTTTTTTTTTTTTCAGGTATTTCATTCCATTATGTGCTTCAGTTTGTTTGGTAAATGATTTTTATATATATTTTGTAACACAAAAATGAAGAAATTGTACATTTTGCTTGTAATTATCTACCTGGACTATGTATGTAATTATATCATGTAATTGATTATGGATGAAATCCTGAATAAAAAAATGTTGAAAAAAAAAAAAAAAAAAAAAGAAAAAAAAAAAAAAAAAAAATGTATATGTATTCACTGGTTAGACTAGAGGGCAGCACACGTTCGCGTGCGCATGCGATGCAGACGACCAGCTGTTTCCACAGCTTATTTACGTAATACGGTTAGCGCGCGCCACAGTCGTCACTTAAAATGAACCAATTTTCTTATGTTGCCCTTTTTGTGTGATGTGTTGTATTAAAGACTCTTTATATTACGCTTTCCAGTGCGAAATGTAGACATTTCAATCACATTCTCTACTCTAGAGGTTGGATGAAATAAAGACCTCCATTTAAGGCCCTGTATCAAGTTGGGTGCACTCCTAAAGTGTACATGTGCAGGTATTAATATGATAAGCTGCGCGTGAACGGCAGAGGCCAGCTTTGGGCTTTGCGGGTATTAGGGGTGAAATCAGTCATAAGTGGTGCGTTAAGGCTTCCGCGTGTGATTGTTAATCAGAAAGACGGCTTGCACATTTCCTATGCATATATCATGTCTTATGGCTTGCAGTTTTAATAAATCTTTTCAAGCCAGTGTTGGGCTTAAGTGCTAATATTACACATGCAGCGCATAGTGCAGATTTAGCAGGTAAACTAAAGCCTAAAGGACCTATGTCGTTTTTACGAGGCATTGTGACGGTAGGCTGGTTCTACAGACCCTTTAACCGCTTACATACCACGCATCCTTTCCCGATGTTGGCACCAGCGCATCGCCCGGAGCCTCGTGTTGAATGTGATCGAATCATGCCAAAGCATCTCGCGATTTGATACTTGAAGCTGGCGTGTGTCGAGAGCTGCCAGTAGGGGACGTACAGACATACACACGCGCACGCATATACACATACACATACACACAAATACATACACGTAGGCCTACGCAGATACACACTCTTACATACGCCCACACGCCTAGCGCAAAGAAACATACTTATAAACATACATACGCGAATACACATACACCTATACACACGCACTCACAAACGCACATATATACATTTACACATACACATATAAATAACATATCCACACGAACACAAACATATCCACCTAACACAACCATGTAACTACAAACATAGACGTACACACACGTGAACACACATACATACAAACAAACATTCACAGGAACCCCCAAACCATGCAAATAGATACAAGCACAGGCTTACCCACACACACAATTACCAGGTATACTCGCTCAAGACGAGTTATGACGTATGCCATAACAAGCAGTGTTCACTGTCACTCAATTCGATTCGATTCTTCACGAAGTCACAGCTAAGCGGGGGCATTTCCCCCAACCCCACCACCCCATTTCCCCGACAATATCATCACCATGGATTTGTTCATTTTGTTCAGATATATCTCGATACTACTTTTGGAAACGGGTATTTATTCACTATTCACTTCTCCAGTGACGGATAAAACGTAGCTCAAAAGAAATGTGTGTGAACGAATTGTGAATAAATTTACACCTTTCATATAAAGATTGAATTGGATTGAACCCAAATGGGTTGTCAGGTTATGATTTTTGCTGATAGCAGAATAACAGTGCTCGTACAGTAAACTTAACTCTAAATGCATTTTTAAAACGATAATCCACCTTTTTCCCATAGGGTAGGTAGTATGGAGTCTGGCAGAGAAGGAGGTAGCTCTTTATTTATTTGATACGACATACTTCGCAGGATAAGTAAAAAAACAACAACGAAATTTTCGAAAACAAATTATGATAATCACGGTATTCACTAAAATCCACAGCCGGATACACAGAAAATGAGCCAGTAAACTGCTTTCTAGTTGACTTTATAAGATGCGAAATGAACAAGGTAGAACCTAAGATTAGATTCGCTGATTATTCCTAGTAGTACACTAGTAGCGTAGTACCGACAGTAGTTATACTAATACTACGAGTAGTTATATTGGCAAAAGAAGTAGTAGTACAATGTAAATGTAAAGCAGTAGCAGCAGTAGAAGTAATAGTAGAATTACATGAAACAGTAGTCGTATGGGAGTAGTAATAGTAATAGCAATAGTAATAGTAATAGTAATAGTAGTAGCATAGTAGTAGTAATAGTAGTAGTAGTAGTAGTAGTAGTAGTAGTAGTAGTTGTAATAGTAATAGTTGTAGTGTAGTAGTAGTAGAAATAGTAGTGGTAGTAGTAGTAACAGTAAAGTAGTAGTAGTAATAGTAATAGTTTAGTAGTACTAGTAGTAGTAGAAGTAGTAGTAGTAGTAGTAGTAGAAGTAATGGTAGTAACGGTAGTAGTATAATAGTAATTGTGTTAGTTGTAATATCAATCAGTACGATATGTGTTAATGGAAGTTTGATTTCCACAAAGCTTTCTCAACATATCACATGCAAGCAGTGTAAAATCGATAGGTTACATTTAGATAAGTCCTATATGCAAAAAAAAAAACGAATAAAGACCATTTTGGCGGGTCGTGACAGCATAAGTGGCGCCTTATCGAACGCAGAAGGCACGTGACTCCACAATAGCAATTTTCTCCCAAGGACCCGGTTACCAGGTGCGCTGTAACAATGTCGCAATGCGTGGCGTCCGTCCACAATCATTGCATGTACCAGTGGTGTGTTCAAGAAAGGTCCTTTTATCACGTTATACGGATAAAGTTGAATGTGTAAATCAATCCTCAGAAACTCTGTACAATTAAGTTTACATGCACATTCTATGATTATACAGTCTAACATTGATACAAGCACCGCTTAAACTATCCGTGCGCCATGTGTGTATGTTCTTACACAAACCCTATCGATCAGTATTTAATCTAGCATAGGAAGGGTTAAGGGGAAGATTAGTTGAATTTTATGCACAGATAGCTTCGCTCAATAGGTTGAAATAGGCCGACATGTTAACGTAATGCAAACACTCATGACACAGCGCTTTATGTTTACCACGTTTCGTACATACTTCTGAGACTGCGCCATGAGTTGTTGTTGTTGTTATTGCTGGTTGATTTTAGAACGTTCCCACAGGCCTTTTATTATGTGGGCGAACAGCGTGAATAGAGAACGCACCAATTTCGTGTCACGCTTGTAAATAGGTTGTTGTGTTACACGCGCGTATAATAGCTTCCCTTATAAAAAGTGTATTGTGAATATACAGCATCCGCGGGCAGTGAGTAAAGTATCGTTCAAGGCCGCTATGCAAAAGCAAGTCGCACACGCAGTTTAAACGCGCACACTGTCGTTAAAAAGGAACGCGTGTGTGCCTGCGAGTAGCAACAATGTTTGCACTGATGTACGTGTGATAAAAAAGCGTGTGTTATACAGTGAATTAACGCCACGCGACGCCACCATTATGCGTGTCTTTACGTTAAAACAAAATCATGGCAGTCTTCGCAATATATCAAAAAAACCATGCGGCAAATATCTCTTTTATTACATAAAAGTAAAGATTGCCAAATTAAAGCGAAAACAAAAGATACGTTTCATAAAGGACCTAAAACTGAGCATGTAGGTCATATATGTCAACCTAAATGTAGTTTTCGACATATTATGGATAGCACCTTACCGCCAAAACTATAATTTTGTTAATGGGTCATTCCACGTAAATGTCACACGAGTCACACATGCTTCATGTCACTCAATTCGCAAACAAGTGTCTAGATCCAAACTGAGAAAATATTGGAGCTGAATCCATTACTCGATCAAGTAAATCAATCATGTGACATGTGTCTCGGATTAAGACACGGCATGCGTGACTCGCGTGACACTTACATGTATATGGGAAGGCCCAAATGCTTTCCTAAGTATTCTTCTCGAGAACAACATAACGGCCTCTGCAGATTGAATTCTGCCGACCATGTACTCGCCCAAGGTCCGTCTCTCGCAGCCATACGGACAAATCAGAAATCAGAAATCAGAAATGTCATTGTATTACCAACATTGTAGCAGTCTTGAGGTTTCTCATTTTTTTCCTTCTCATGTTAAGAGTTCTGTATGCGCCATTGAGGCATTGTTGCACTGGTAATACACACAATTCCTAAAGAGCAATATGAAGTCTGGCAGAAAAGGAGTTAACTCGTAATGCGCCATTGAGGCATTGTTGCACTGGTAATACACTCAGTTCCTAAAGAGCAATATGAAGTCTGGCAGAAAAGGAGTTAACTCCTAATGCGCCATTGGGGCATTGTTGCACTGGTTAGTGCAGGCCTTTCGCATAGAGAATTATGGAGTCCGGCAGGAAAGTTTAAGGAAAATCCTTCGCACGAGCGAATTTGCCTTGTTTATTTCTACATCTTACCGCTCCAAATACATGGTTATTTGATCTTATCGCTCCAAATATATGGTTATTTGATAAACTTTCTACCCACCATTGATGTATTCGTGCATAATTGGTACACACTAATTTTACGTAGCAGCAGTTTGTCAGGACACAAAAGGTAATATCTGAAGGCACAACGTGGTTAACGCATTCACAAACGTTGTGGTGACAATGAAAGGGCGGTTGCGCAACGGACAGGCAGTCCCATATTAGGGCGGCGGGTGGGGGTGGGGGTGGGGGAGGGGGGCGTCCCTCGATCAATACGTCTTATTCACTCTTGCTTGCCAGTCGTGGTTGCTGTGCCCGATATACACTATACGCGGCTACACACGACTCGACCCCCAACTCAAATAAACGACATTACTGTTGCACCCACGGAGCGGGTTTCACTTTCTACTGGTCAAGTTCTTGCTAATTCCGATACAGCGTATTCCGACAATCATAAATGTAAAGCCGCTGCACTCATTAATATTACGCCTATCCTTTTAACGCGATCAGTACATTATGTGAATAAGATGTATGAGAAGTCAATGGGCATTTCTTGCTTTGACACACAGAGAGAGTTAAATACTACTTGAAGTATTTCTAGGAGATATTCATTAACAAGGACAAGAAATAAAAGATTGTTCTTCAGTCTTTAGACGCAAAGCATCCATGCTAATGGACATCTTATAAGGACATTTAACGTGCTGGAAATCTGACAATGAACATGCATTAGTGAACAGGTTTAAGTGATTTTTAATCCCCTACATTCCTCTCAGGATGACCAATTCACGACAACATCAGAAGACTCTAGCGTTTGGAGATAATCCCACTGGTCTCCTTGATCTAGTTCACTTTTTTGTTGTTGCGGGTTTGACTTATAATTTGGCGTGTGGGATTACCCCTGCAGGAGGCTGAACATCTAGCCCAGGGCAGAACTCAATGAAAAATGATGACTTGGAGAAGAGCGAAAGGACACGCCGTCCTTTGCATGTGGAAGGGGAGGCATGTAAGGAGGTTTATGTTTGTAGTATGTAAACACTGATACTTCGAAAACAATAATGAAGGATGGTGATATCACAAGCAATCATTGCCCTCGCCCCCCCCCCCCCCAAATACAAATAAACACATATATGAATAAAAAATATTGGTTCAGCGAAGCACGACGGGTAAATTGAGTGAGGAATCCTAGTCGGGGCGGTGTTAGATCGTGGAGTGTGCCCTGGGCGCCGGCATGCGAGTGTGCGTCGTGATAATAAGCTCATCATGTGACCAGGGGGACTTGAGATACGCAGAGATAGGGGGAAATAATCAATAAACGTACCGCTCACAGGATGGAAAGGGGGTGTTTAGGAGCACCCCTGAGGAAGAGAGAGTAAAGGAGGATCGAGACATCCTTACTTGGAGTGACATGCATGTAGGGTGACGGCAAGTCAAACTATATCTGTCAACTAGAGGCGGGTGTAGTGACCAAGATCAATGTTTGTCTTAAAGGTAAAGTAGGACTTTTGACAAAAGTCATGAAACTTGCCATGGATCAGCAGTTTACCCTAACAAAACCACGTACAGTGTATACAATTTCACAATAAAAGATTTGTGAACCTTTTCAGGAAAAGCAAAAAAAAAAACTACCATTACTTACGGTTGAAACATCCCGTGAATAAACACCTAATACTGTAGGTCTGATTCTAACTGAGAATGTATATTTCAACTACTTGTGAGGAACTATGCGAGGTTGCATTGAATGAGAGGAAGATTGAGTAATTTCTAGAGCCCTAGGTCCACAACAATATATAAGTATTACATATGCATGTCAGGATTTGAATGCATGCAAGGGCAAGACTCACTACATAGTATGCTTGAAAGACGTGCAATCCACAAGGTCCACTCACAGAGAAAGAGAGATAAAACAACCAGAAACATTAAAGCCTTACAATTGGAGTGGAAATATGACTTGAACACAGAAGTGTGAATCATCAAAATACGTGTTCAGTAATATATATATATATAGTACACATACAAGGCCCATGCAGTACATTTAATTGTTTGAAGGAAAAACGAGCAATCCTCCATGTAGAAACAACAGCAGTATTAACACGACACATGTACTATACTAAGACCTTAATATTGGAAGGAAAGCGTAATTTGAAGAAAAAGCCTGTGAATCGTCGATGGAAAGACTAAACTGACAACTCCTTAAAACCACATGAAGTACAGGGTTGGTAAAAGGAAAACCACTTGTTTGTGTGTGTGTAGGAAAAAACGATCAATCATTCTTAAAGATTTTGTGTACAGTTCGTTTAAGGTTGCCAATAAAAACGTCGATTCTCACGGAAATGGGATTAGGAGATGAGGAGGGGGAGGGAGAGGGGGAGGAGAAGAGGGAGGAGAAAAAGGAAGGGTATGGCATAAGCCTCTCGTATAACAATGCAGAATGACACGTTTAGCTAGATGAGGGGGGGGGGGGTGCTGTTATGTTTTCGTTACTGTAGAAGCTTAACCCTCTTGCTTCCAATCCTGGTAAGCTCATTGAGTGACAACACATTTCATGCACGTATGGGACTGATGGAGTGAATACGCGTTTCTAATTGAGTCCGATCGTGTACATTTCAATGGGGACGGATGTAGTCCTTATAACAATAGGAAACATTATTTATACAATCATCTTAAACAAACCAATATGGACCATATCACATTTTCATCTGTTTAAAGATAGTGCCCAAAGTCTAGAGTTACATTCTGAACATTTCAACGCATTGAAGAAGTACGTTATTCAGACGGCCGCAAAACGGCCCGCAGATGAAGATGCTACGATTCGTTCTGTTAATTGCTTATTAATTAAACGGCGATTTAATGAGACTATTGTATCGTGACATCATGTTGTATCATTCTAAATACAGCGGCCCCAAACGTACATGTGAGCAAGATACAATATGATCGTCTACATGTCCATTTGTTTATCCGAATTAATCCACCTCAGATGGTGTACAACTGTACCCCATCCACAGTTAGCAAATAAAATATTCACATGTTCAAAATACACTAATAAAACTGCAAAAATGTATTTAATTGAACTTTTAATGCACAACTGATTGATACATCATAACAATTCATGCATCTCCATGATGCTGCCGTTCTTTCGCTTGTTGTGTGTTTCAAATCAAGGAACGTAATTCACAACTTTTCGAGACAGTTCTTGTTATGGATTGTGGACATGTACCAAAGTGACAGGCGAGCTACATGCATCAAGCACTTCAATGGCATAAGAAGAATGTGCTCTGCTCTGGTAGAGAGGTGAAACCAAATGAGGCGGGTTTTTTTTTGTTATTTTACTTAGGAGCACAATAGCAGCGAGAATATAGTTTTTATTTCCCGTTGTTACGGTAAAATGAGTCAAGGTTAGTGGGGCTCATTACGGGGTGCCGTAAATCACGCGAGCAGACTACATCAGTCTTCATGCCATGGTGGTGGTATTCCCACATAGCAGTGGATGGGGGGGGGGGGGGGGGTGGGGGGGCTAAAAACAGCCCCCCTCTGTTCTTTACCTAGACCGATGTATGTGCGTATGATGCTATCACTTCAAAGTGGCACGCGTAATAGCTTAAAAATAACATAATATTAAGACGATATTACCGAGTCCTATGATCATGATGATACTTTGCTTACTGCATTATTAGTCCCTTTATCATTTCCGTAGGTTGTTTGTAATCTCTTTTGATTTTTTGTTTGTTTTTTATTGTTATAATTGTATCATCATTGATCGTGAACATGGTGAACACGTCACCTTGTTTTACCAAACAGAAAGAAATCAATGATATGTGGACATGCAGAGAGTCGTGTCTTTTCAAACTTTCCCAAGTGTTGTAGCATATATTCGTTGCAAGCGTTAATGATTAATAAAGCGCAATCGTGGACTACTTTGTTGATTTCTTTTTGGTTTTGTTACACACATTTATTCCATACAACATAGTTAAATCTCTCTATAAAGCTTATTACTGGGAAGTTCTTTACTGGTTAACATGTGGATAAGGCGACGTTTGTGTGCAATCGCCGTTGCTCTACCTGTCGAACCCTAGCAAACTTTGATGCCGTGGTTGATGAATTCTTGAATTCCTATTAATTGTTGAATTCCTATTTGTGACTTAAATAAAGAAAGAAAAATGCGTAGTGCGGACTAAAAGAGTGACTCATGGTGTGTGAGGTTTCGTGGTACATGTACAGTCTCAGGTGTTAGTCTTAATGAGATTAGAGAGCATTTCAAATCAAAGGAAAAGTCCAGGAAAGGGGGAAGGGGTGGGTAGTAGTAGTAGTAGTAGTAGTAGTAGTAGTAGTAGAAGAAGTAGATTAGGAGTAGTAAGAGTAGTTGTAGCAGCAGTATAAGTAGTAAAAGTGGTAGTAGGACTACGAGTAGTAGGACTAGTAGTATTAGTCATGTAGAAGTTACGTTACTTTATAATTGTCTCTAAATGTTTCCCATTGTAACCTAAATGTATCCACACTCACCCTCCTTGCTACTGTTATCAGTCATCGCCAACATGCCAACCATGCGGCGAATCCATCCAGATGGTAATTCTGCTATCCAAAACGGTGTAGAGCGTTCCAATGCCATTTCAAACACAGCACAAATGTCAGACTCACGTGATAATATATAGCGCAATAGGCAAAATATTGATGGCAATGCTAATCAACAACTACAGAAATACAACACACCCAATGTTGCTGAAACGCACATAAACCAAAACACATTTATGTTTTTTTGGCTAAGCCGGAATTGGAAAAGCGTGGTGTCTGAGTGTGTAGACCATCAACTCATTAAAGAGGAACATAGCGTGACAGAATCGAACATGTTTATCAACTTGTTTTCATTTTTCTTTTCTAAGCGCTGATTCATGAGCGAAACGCAATATCACACAGCATTCTGCCATTTGTAACGGAAAGGACCACAAAAACAACAACCTAATATGCTGGGAATGTATGTTTATATTTTCCAATTGTATATGAACATGTTTAATTTGATTTGACTTTGTACTCAATTACAAGTATATGTTATATATAAATTTATGTACTTTGATTTCTTCACATGATTATGTTAAATGTTACTTTGAAATGTGTCCATGAACTGTTATACATAATATTACATTGAACGATGAAGCAATAAAACCTTTAAAAAAATATATATTAACAGATTGTTTGCTGGATTGCGGGCTTAAAACAAAGAAAAAATTGAGACATGTTTCAGGAAAACATGGAGGGGAACTGAAAGGCTAACTTTTTGAAGAATATCTAAATAAGTAGACTCTCTGAAAGCCGAAATTTGACATCTTTGACAGGTGCCGTTAATTCCGGGTGAGTACATACAGGGCAGCATTTCCCATTTGACTCTTCCATAAAAAGAAGAGAAACGGAATGGAATGAGGCAAAGATGAGAGAGATAGATAGATAGAGAGAGAGATAGATAGGGAGAGGGAGAGAGAGAGAGAGAGAGTGAAATTCGACAGATGAGAAATGGATTTTGCCTTTTCCGTGTGCGAGCGAATATACTCGTTGGCCTAAGAGGAAAGGGGTAATTTAATCAACAGGCAAAAAGAGATGGGGATAGATATTGAGCACACGGTTTATATGAAGTGCGTTTAGAAAGAAAGAAAGAAGTGAAAACTGTACAAGTAGGTATCTTATAAAATGCAGAAGAATGAAGACGAACATAAAAGAAGGGTAGGTATTATACAAAGAAGAACGAATGATGAACGGGGTTATCCAGGAGATGGGAAGGAGAGAAATATATTAGAGAGATGGGGATACATGTGTAAAGGGTTGATAGAGAGGAGGGGGTGGGGTAGATATAGATGGGGGGGGGGGGGAGAAGAGGGGGAGAGACGGGGGAAAAGAGACTAGTCGTTTAAACTAAATGTATGCAAAACTTACGAGAGAATACTCGATTTAAAGGAAGAGAGAAATCGAGAGCAAGAGAGAGAGAGGAAGAGGACGCTAAGTTCTCCTCGTTCTTCGGTAAAACATCAGACAGTCTCCTGTCAACATATTAGAAATATCGTCCGTGTCTAATGAGGGCACCGCCAATGTACATTCTCTCTCTCTCTCTCTCTCTCTCTCTCTCTCTCTCTCTCTCTCTCTCTCTCCCTCCCTCCCCCCCCCCCCCCCCTCTCTCTATCTATCTCCCTCTTCCCGTCGCTTATTGCGCAAGGTAAGACAGGGTCGCTCACACACCAAATATTTACTTTGCCTAATTCATAATCATTCCCGGATTATTTGACATTACTTCTCGAGGCTATTTTTCTTTCTCCTCCTGTAGTTCTCTCCCCGGCTCTTACGACATATTCCGTCTGAAAAAAACCCCTCTCCGTTTCTCTCCTATCTCATTATCGGTCTGTAAGACAAGAATTCATACCTCTCTCTTTTCTATTTTCGTCATAAATTATGTGTTTCCTCTCTATTTTTTTTCTCTCTCTCGCCCTCATATTCCTCATCTCCCTTTGTCTGTTTGTCTCTGTTCTTTTCTGTCAGCTTATTTATTGTCCTCTTGTCGTATTATCCTCTCCAATTGTCACTCTCATCCCCTCTCTCTTTGTTTCTGTCTCTCTTTCTCTCCTGTGTATATGTTTCTCTTCTGTCTCTCTCACTTCCCCCCTCTCTCTCTATCTCCCGTAAGTTACTACGCCTTCTCTCTCTCTCTCGCTCTCACTTTACCATCTGTCTATCATGTATATATTTCTCTCTATATCTATCTGTTTCTCATATATCTGTCTCATTCTATCCTTCTCTCTGTCTCTATTATTGTAGGAACCCCTTCCTCTCATTCCATTTTCTATCTATCATTTATTTCTCTCTCTTTTAAAAATGTAAGTTATTGTTCGGATATGTTGCTTTCATCACAACACCAGTAACTTATGAAAGAAGTAGACCTATTTATAGATTTGCATTAATTTGTTTTCATTGATAAAACTCAGATTGTCTATGATAGAGATGACTGACATGCGTTAAACAATGTTGATCAGAAACCTAAACCACGATTGAATGAATATAGATCAGATGTAAACATTATGCACTACGGCATAAGCACACACAACAATTATAAAACATTTATAGTAGCCTATAATATCTGCGATTCATGTGTAATTCCAGCTTATGTAAATATCAGCTGCTAAATACAATATTTTGTGGAAAGGCACATACGATGAAAATATGTAAGCTACGGGAAACAGAGTATAGGTTTGGTGAGTTTTAAAGATTTAAAAAGCAAATTAGGTGACCACACTTATCAATCGCTGTGCGTCTTTTTTCATGTCTAATTTCCCACAATGCAAAAGTGGACTATAGTAAACGCAACCATGGTTACAAATACAATGATAAGAAGGAGTATGTTTGCACAATGCGACAGGATCAAGTTACATGTACTTGTTATACATAGTATTATATTACCATTTATATTATGAATGACTAGTGGATGTTGTTGATAACCCTAAGGCTCACGTTCTTCGTGTTACTTTCATGGCGTATGATAGCAATATTGTTTTAATGAAGGAAGTGAAAATAAACCGGTAAGCGATATTGGGTAGTCTACATGAAGAACCCTCTGGTATGCAATTACCTAATGGGTTCCGTCTGGGGAAATGCCAAGATGATATTACACAGGTCCACGTACGTGTATCTGTGTATGTATGTATGTATGTGTGTGTGTATGTATGTGTGTATGTATGTGTGTGTGTGTATGTGTGTGTGTATGTGTATGTGTGTGAGCGTGAATGTGTGTGCGTTTGTTGGTGTGTATTTTTCTATATTAAAGTGAAGTTATAGAAAGTTAAGACAATCAGTTTAATCAAAAGTACAAATCAGTTCATTATGAGCCAAGTTAATGAATTAAGCGGAATTTAGGAAGCTCCGAAAGTGGTAAGATTATATCAAAATATCAAAATAAATTTCATCTACATTGAATATTATACAGAGGATGGGGTGTGATTATATTGAGTTTTGGAAAAACGCAATCAATCTCGCCTTTACGCTTTTCACTTAGTCTTCCTCGGCAGTTTCCATTCATCTATGCAAGCGGTAAATCTCACATGTTTGACGGCGCATTATCATTTTCGGTCTTCCAGGTATGCCAGATATGAGCTTCTTACACGAAGATTGTAGGGGGTGCGGAATAGAACCCCCCCCCCCTCACACACACACACACACACACACACACACACACACGTACATACATACATACATACATGCATAAATACATACACACATACATACATACATGCATACGCATACATATTTCCAAACGTACCAAATATCACGTCTTGTAACAGTAAAAATTAATCATACTACATGTACATAGAAAATAGTAAACTTTCGTAAAAACATATTACAATGTTATAATTATTTCGTGTACATGCAAATTTCAATCGCTTTCTGCTAAACAGAACTTAGATGCATTTTCGAATCCGTATTGCTGCAAGACTTCGTCGTCTGATTTGTTTTTTATTCATTGACTGGATGGAACACGCTTTCCTTGCTACTGGGTGTACACCTAACTTCTCTTTTCAAACATAAAGATTGTTTTGAATTATTTCCTTACAGTTGTTATGTGCTGTGAAAGAAGACCCCCCCCCCCCCCACCATGCTTCATTCTCCTTTACCACGCGTCCCTTCAGGGTCCCTTCTCCTCGGCCAATTACATCTGTCTATGGGGGTGTATCTTTTATTGCGAGGAGACACGGTGCATTTTACCGTCGCCCAATTAGCCGTAATATACGAGGACCAGGGCGCAAAGTTCCTCAGAAGTATTCTTAACGGTGTGAAGAAATAATAATGATGTAAATTACTGTCTCCCGAGGAATATAACGAGCAGCTATGAATGTAAATATAATTTAGTTTACTTTATACATTATACTTTATTCATTGTGTATGCTATAACTCATAGTCAGCGTACAGGAATTTAAAATATGACACAATATTATAGGAATTATGTAGGTCTTTTAAGTATTTAATGATGTGACATACACCTCAGGTATTCCATCATCACCTCAGAACCTACCGAGGATGTATATAAGTACAATGGGGTATGATAAGTTGTACACTGCAATGATCTTCAGTATTGGAAGAGGAAGCGCTACCAAAATGATAATAAGATACGTGTAGTATTAATCCTTCTTCTCAATACCATTCAGTTTTGAAGACAGACTTCAGAAGGGAGAACGATTTCGAAGACGGAGGAAAATTTGGAGAAGAAGGATATGGAAGGAGGAGGTGGAGGAGAAGAAAAAGAAGCAGAAGAAGAAGAAAACAAGGAGTACGAGAAGGAGAAGAACGAGAAGAAGAAAAAGAAGGAGAAGGAGAGGAAGGAGGAGGAGAAGGAGGAGGAGAATAAGAAGGAGAAGAATGAGAAGGAGAAGGAGAAGAAGAAGAAGAAGAAGAAGAAGTAGAGGAAGAGGAAGAAGAACGAGAAGAAGGGGATGAGTATAAAGGAAAAGGATAAATGGGAAGAAAAACAGCGACATAAATTAGTACATGTACACTCCTGCTGCTGAATCGTACGAGACATGAAGAAATCGATAAAATCAGTTGTTATTGTATCAAAAGTAGCAACAATAATTATCCTCAAGATCCATGTTAAAAAACTCACACGATATGCACGAGTATCGTGTTACCTGAGTTTATAATTATATACGTATACAACCAACGACTCTACTAAAGTCTCACGTTGCCATACAACATGGCACTCAATGAGATTTGTGTGCATTACTGACTGTGAAAAATACACGCACGGCAAATAAATAGTTAAATAGTGCAGGACGTATATTTACTGTGAGACAAGTATTACTAGACAATAAATCGGCGCTTCGCCTTCTCCAGAAGTGGAGTAGACACGTACACCTCTTGATCCAATTAGCGGCATACCGCAGGGGCCCCCAAATAGTTGTCATAATAGTGTACACGCCTATGAAGGAGCTGGGAATAGGCACATTGGGTGTACGGGGAGGGGATGGGGGGGGGGGATGGGGGGGGGGGGGGGACTTGGTCCTGTGGATTGCGCCTGTAACCCAAGTTACTACGGTAGTTAGAAATCACTAACGGTTCTAGGTTCGGATGGTCTGTCCCACATTATTATAATAATATCTAATTGATACTTCATGTCTGTAAAAACCTACAATCACAAACACACGCATACAACCACACACAAACACATACCATATTTATCACACTTAAATCACCATAACTGTATACCATTACCCGTAGTCAAATGCTCCACTTACATACACGTAAAACGACGAGAGATTACGTATAATTATTATCTAGTTATTAGCACTATCTTAGAATTCTAACGCACATATTTAGTTCACTAATCACGCCATAAACACCCCATACGCCCCACATTTCTTACAATTCGACCACCAAAAGTTGATGCTTTTACCCCTCAACAAACTTCCTTCTTAGATACAGGTGAAGGCCTTCATTACACACAAAAGATCTGCACATTATCTGATTAAGCCATACGCAAACATATGTCATTTACTAATGCACGGAGCGCCGGCGCGGCGGTATAAAGCTCATTCCAAAAGTTCCGAAACTTTGTGGTTGAAATATCTAAACTCTCACTCACCCATATCGCCTAATTATCGTCCTCGGTAACGTCAATAAATTCCCAGTGTTATCCAACACAAGCTTGGAGAAATTAGTAGTGAAAGTGACTCTGGAACTACCACCGTACACAACACCACTCCTAACACATTATTGATAGCCGTCTGTACACCAGCGCGCATATACAGGTGTTGGGCGAGACACTGAGTATATATATACACTGCACAGTGCTCCGCTGATCTATTCTTTTTTTCTTCCTTTCTGTGTGTCTCTCGATGTGCGAGGCCAAATATTGAGCGGAAAACTTTTCAATAGCTTTGGATCCGAAAAAAACACTGAGGGTAGAAAGGGACATAATAGATTTCGCGTTGAGCGCGGCGACAACAGTACACTGTACGAGCGATATGCCTGAGTGCGCCTCAACTTATAACATGGGCCTTTGCACTGATGGAGGGGGAGGGGGGGGGGGGGGTGGCGGTGGATTCGGAAAGGTTGCCTATTGTTCCCGTATTTACGAGACAATCCGATTCTTCAAGACTCCGAACCATAGTTGATATCAAGGATGAAGAGGGCGAAGACGGCCTGGTTATACACCATTAACACTCTACGCGCCTTCTGTACATGTTTGTAAAAGAAATACTTTCAAGTCCAATAGAACAGCATTCTCTCTGGCATAAAAAGGGTTAAACCTTGGATTTGACATTTTCTTGAAGTGTTCTTCGAGTGGTCTGTGCACTTGTTGTCGCTGAACAAACATATTGAGTTTCCTCGAGTGAGTATCCGCCAACAAATCTCCCAGGCAACATTGTCAAATATTTCAAGCTTTCAAATCGAACCACTTTGACTTTGTAAACCAATTGATCTTAACTCTGAGGGATCTAGAATATCAACAGTACGGATGACACACATATATGCATAGTTTACCTCATTCAGCAAAGGCCACTTTATTTTGATTGATGTACCGTGGGACTAGGCCCAGAGAGGGCCCGCGTAATTTACACCAAAATTTGTACCAAAACAAATCAAAACATGTTGATGACCTAATGATCTTTTATACACGTTTCCCCAACAATTTTTCTTTGCATTGCAAGATGGACATGATATCTGATTCAATGTTGTTGAATGGAATTGAATTTATTTCCGATAACAAAAATGAACAATAATTACAAATAAATCAATGGAGTGTGAGTATATGGCTGGATAGGCCCACTCAGCTGTTCCAACATGACACAGCTGTTCTTCCGGATTTTTTGTTTGAAATACGATATTTGTTGTTGTTATAACTACTTTATCTACATGTTTAGTCTTAGCTTTGTTAAAACATAACCAAGTTCTAACTTAGATTGTAAATCCGCTGCGAATCAGCACCCCCCCCTACCCCGCCCCCGCCCCCGCCCCAAGCCCATTCCGTTTAGATATTTCAGAACAGCCTGAGGAGATTTTGCTGTACATCCAATTATGTTTTGTAACATTAAAAAAAAACATCAACTTTTTTTTAGCGAAGATAGGGCCAGGGAGATACGATGCATAGATCGTTTTTTTATAGAAGAAAATGAGTCATGAAATGCATTTCGCAGCATAATTTTAAGAATAAGATTTCACTTTTTTGTAAACGATAGTGCAGGAATTAGAATACTAATGACAATGGTGATGATTATATCGTCGGCATTGAAAATGATAAAAAAATAATCATGATGATATCAATAGTAAGAATGATAATGATGCTGTCAGTAAGTTTGATTATAATGATACTTGTGTATAATCGTTGTATAATAATTGTGTATAATGAACATAATAATGAGAATGGTGATACTTATAGTCAATCGTTGACAATTATAACAAGATAATGATGATGATACTGATAGTAAGAATTACAATGATAATGTAAATTGTTATGATAGTTATGTGAAATAAAAAAAAAATAAAGAGGAGAAATTAAGATGACTACGAAGAGGAGGAGAGACGGAGCTGCGGAAACAGCAGCACCAGCACAGTAGGGATTGACAGGTTTTAACAAATGATTTACTCTATAATCTAACATCTAAGTTTTGTAGATATTGGTCCGAATTCTGAACAGAGCTTTAACACAAACAAGGTGATAAATCAGGACTAAATTTATGGCACGCCAAAAAACTCAATATCAAACATTATTAGAATATGAATCAAATGGATGTTGTCCTCGGAATCACGATGGCATATTGAAATTGAAATCACCCACTGTTGTGATTCTGTGATGTAATATTTTGTGACAGGAGCAGATGAGTTATTTCGGGTTCCATGAAGTTAGTCTACGTTTAGTGAGCGGTCTAAGTTAAACCGCCGTTGTGAATACCTGCTAATGTTAACCCAAATGAGTGGCATTTCACAAAGAACACACAGACAACGATGGATTTAATGGCTTTTATTCGACTTTTATCCTCTTATCTTAGGATGAAGGGTGAAGAGATTAACATATAAATGATTGGAGATAATCGTGGGATCATTACTCTGGTCTCCTCGGTCTAGATTATTTTCCTTGTTCTTGGTTGTGGTTTTGACCAGTATTTAGTCACTGGACCTTGTCCGTTCCATAGGATCTTTTCTGCCGAAAGCGTCATGTATTATCAATGACACTGTAATGCCAGTTGCCATCGGATTTACAGGTATGATGCACAATGGGCTTTGTCATGTTCTGAATTAATCATCTGAAATACAACAATTTTTAGTTCCAAACTTGTCCAAGGGGAAAATCTAATTAAATGAGGATCATTACAAAAATAATGATTGATCAATTGTCACGAAAACTACTTCTACAAAAAAAGATATCCTTTGACTTTACGATGTGTAACTTTCAGCTTGATAACAACCGTAACTTTTTTTCAAGAGTATCAAGTGCAATTTTGAATACAAATTTTAGGTATGCACACAGTAGAAGTAAGGATAGCGTGCTCCATCGTGTAAATTAATTATTTTTTTTTTTATACATACATGTATATATTTTTATTTCCTCAAAAGAATGTATGCCATTAAATTGATACATTTGATATATTTATGAGACGTGTTTTTTTTGTACACAAGCCTCTATGAAAAAGTCTTATTCCATTATAAAAAAAAAATCAAATACGGGGCAATTTATGGAATTTTACAGCACACCACATATGGTCGAGGAACTAGCAAGTGACGTCACTAAAATACCATTTTAAAAAGTCATAACTTTCTTATCCTTTGAGAGATTTTCGTCATACCTGCTCTAACATGTTGCTTTCTCTTTTGGCGATAATAAAACCAATCTAACTTCAGGGCTGACTTTCCCTTTAATGTAATGGCAGACAGTACTGCTCTACGAGATGCGCATATTGACCCGGTGCAAATACCTATCAATGGTTTAGCAGTTATGTCATGAAACATGGGTTTGCATGGTATGATTGGTGATTTACTCACGCATAACACTTTGCGTGATTTCGTGAAATAAATTCAAGCAAATTGCGCATAAGGAGCGTGGACCACGTAGATGGAATAAAGAAAATATGCACATATCACACGTGTCTGGAGCTGACAGCAAAGTTTGAATTCTTCACTATTTCAACACACCGTATATTAGTAATACTATAAGAGGCTATTCACCAGATTTAAAGGACAATCTAGCGCCAATGTTGAAATAAAAAAATCCTAGAATCAGAGCCGAAAACGTTACAGGAAGATCGGACAACTGTACATCGTTATAAGAAAGTACCGCATGTTTGAACGATCGGAACAAAGCTATAAAACATGCATTGTAATTGTTAGTTTTATTCGGGATTTTTTTTTTTGAAGGGGAGGGGGGAGCGAGTGGAAGGCGAACAAATATATCTCGGTCATGGCGCTGTGATTCAAAAAATATGTGGGATATTGAATTTGAACATTAAAACTTTTAAGTGTACATTCTTTATATATAGTGAAATTCCGATTCACATATTTGTATCACAGTGTGTTCGTATTATATATTTGTGAGCAATGTGATTATTATCTGTATTTTAGAAGAATAATACGTTCAAATTAAAATGACAATAAAAAAGCTTGTTGTGACCAAGTTTTGACTAAATATTAACACGTTACATAAGATTGTTGTCATCATAATTTTATGAAAACAAACCTCATCGATTGCAGTAGATACCACACGAATCACCATATGAACCACAAGGATATCATACCGACTCCAATATTGCTGTGTGTTTCTTAAAAGGTGAGCGGTTTACGATTTTACCATTTGGAGGGAATTTGGGATATTTTGGATGAAAAACCGCATTTTAATGCACGTATGACTAATCACAGACACATTAATGCTGAATACACACGTCATCGCCGCTCTCTCGGGAGTTATCGGAGCTCCGATGTGATAATCGCAAGAAAATGCACAGGCAGCGGTGCGTGTGCACATCCGGATTGTGAAATTAAGATTGAAATACGCGCTTACGAAAGAGACACCGTAAGGGGGGTTATCGGGAGAGAGGAGGGAGAGGGGGGGGGGGGTGTTGTAGAAGGAGGAGAGAAAGAAGAGAGAGAAATATAGATGAATGAAAAGAGAGGTAGAGAGAGAAGAGAGAGAGAGATAGATAGAGAGAGAGAGAGAGGGAGAGAGAGAAAGAGAGAGAGAGAGAGAGAGAGAGAGAGAGAGAGGGGGGGGGGGGGGGAAGGGGTGGGTGGGTGGGTGTAGGTGTAAGGGAATATCATATATATTACGTTACACAATGCGTATTTGGCGATGCCTTGTATAATCGGGTTATATTGAAATTATGCCACTCGTGTATGAAAGGTAGGGCGTGGCAGCCAAACACACATCAATTATTGAGAGAGGGAGATAGAAGAGAGTCTGGGAGAGAGAGAGAGAGAGAGAGAGGATATCAGGGAGATAGAGAAGGAGTGTGTGTGTGTGTGTGTGTGTGTGTGTGTGTGTGTGTGTGTGTGTGTGTGTGTGTGTGTGTGTGTGTTTGTGAAAAGGACTTGTGTGAGAGGAGGTACTTGCATGGACATATTGCGTAACATTGTACGATGTAATAATGCTCAAAGGAATATCATCACGTCGTTGACAACTACCCTGTATCTTCTATTGTCCTCTACCAGACACAAGATCGTAATTTTCTATAAGCATTAACACAAGGTGCCTGGTAAAAATCACATGAATATTGTGCATAACCCTTTATCTGTATATACATGGACAATGTGGGCACCATCTCCATCCCTTGGTGGTATTCCAGGCAGTTTGATTGTATGCCAAGCGCATCAACACAATCATGTTAGTTGAAATAATGCAGAGGTTTTTGTTATTGATAAGTGGGGTGTCGTGGTTAAGTGGCTTAGTGAAGCAGGACCAGGGCTCTCGATCGGAAGGTTTAGGGTTCGAGCACCATCACGGCGCTTACATACTTTGGCAACATTCAATCTACATTTGGGGGAAGGATTCGGAAAGTATCCCCACCTGAAAGGATGAGGATGCTATATGCTCCCAAAGGAGTGGAACACAATGCACGAAACGCATGCGAGCTTGTTAAACCTTTCATTATCAAGTTATGAGAAGCACATAGGTACATTTATGCACCTAAGACACTGAGGGGCTTATATATCCGGGGGAAATAGTATGAATGTACTTGAGTGCAGACGTATCATGATTAAAGGGTTACTAAATTAGAAAAATAAGTTCCCACTAATCTATGTAAAATTATCCGCTAAAAACGAATTAGTTTTGCCACATTAGTTTGCCGCAATAAAGTCTCATTTTGACGAAAATTTGAAAAAAACAAACGCACGCCTCCAGTGACGTATGAGAAGGCAAAATGCCATAAATGCCAACGGCGTAAATAAAATATTTTATTCACTCCATTCAAACAATACGTTACCAATGGGAACCCCAGAGCTTGTCCGAGGTTTGTCTGAATAGCAACAACTGATAGATTCAAAGTGCATTCCATCCATGGAATCTTAATGACAAGATACAGGTGAATGCAATAACGCGTTACTACGCAGTTAGGGGGAAAGTTGTGAATCATTACGAAAATGGTCTATTGTTGATTTCCGTACAACTTATTTTTCTAATTTAGTAACCCTTTAAGGAAGGCCACATTGGCACGATATAACATGCATTATTGTAGTAATATATTCACATTTCACACCTTGGAAGGAGATGGGGGAGGGAGGGAGGGAGAGGGGCGAGTTTGCTGC
Organism: Arbacia lixula; assembly: GCA_963669155.1. NCBI lineage: Eukaryota > Metazoa > Echinodermata > Echinoidea > Arbacioida > Arbaciidae > Arbacia > Arbacia lixula. The sequence continues at coordinate 9,740,732 of OZ022588.1, forward strand.
TAGGTGGTGGTGTAGATCAGATATGGGACTGGAATCTAAATTCTCTTAGTTCCTTGTATGCCAAACAAACTGGTTTGTGCGCGTATCATGTAGATAAAAACGCATGAAAGATTATACAGAGTGAACAATATGCCAAATGATTAAGCGATAAACAAACTCATAATGTCTTTCCCAGATGATTTACAAAATTAATCGAACAAAATGATCACCCACTATACGACAACGTAAACACATTATTGTCTCCTTCCATCGATTTACAAGATGAATGGACTGAAATAATCGGCTAGTTTAGAGTGTAATGGGGGGAAAGTGTGTCGAGTCGTCTCGTCTGTGTGATCGAGGCAGCGCGCTCGGCGCACGCTAGCAGTGATGGAGAGGTGAAGGGGGTGGCGGAATCTGAAATCGATGATACAGATTGTGGGGGAACGAGGATTATTTTGAGAGGGTTATTGATGGGAAAAACTAGTTCGTCGTCTTCTTCTTCTTCTTCTTCATCTCGCGGCTTGGTGGCGGCTCGGTTTGACCGCAGAAGAGGTTGCGTCACCCAGCCAAGCTAAGCTGAGCTGAGCCGAGGCGAGGCGAGCTAGACGACCACTGTACCACAAGCACAGAGATGGGCCTAACCGTGTTTGGCTTTCTTGGAAATGGTATGCACGGCGTTCACGCTTAACACGGCGACCTTTTGAAAGTATAAACTAGGTCCAGTGAACCCCCCCCCCCTCCAACAACAACAACAAAAAAAGAAAAAAAGAGAAAAACCTGTCCAAACAAAAAAAAATATCAATATATCTTGTGTAGAGACTTTGTGTGTGCAATTAATGTTTTCTCTACGGAGATTGTAGGTATGACATATGCACAAATTAATCAAAGGTATATAACGTGTTAAAGGCTACTAAATCCATTTCATTGACTATGCTCTGTGGTATAGAAAACAATATGCGTGGACCACATTGGGTTTCATACTTCCGGTATGGGCCTATTAACGATGTTGGCAGTAGCCTACCTCTTTTGCAATGATTAATATATTTTTCTGTACACGTGAGGTTTTGTTACTTGGTACAGAGTAAAGTAGAAGAATAAAACCTAGGTGAACGAGAATGACAGCTATATCAATATCTCGGCACATACTAAAGCATTACAGCATGCATAAGTGTACTACAGCACGTCTTAAACTAGTGCGTGGCAGGATAATGCGGACACAGTATGTCTCACCATGGACCTAGCATGGATGGACTGCTCTCGGATAGACCTCCTTTGATCCATGATGACCACCGCCTCATAAAAATTCAAGACATTCAGGTGTTTCAAACAATACGCTGTATTTCTAATTGGGCAGTGCCTTCCTCTGAATAACAAAAGAAAATCTGTTTTGAGAAATATGCCAACCGTTCAGCCTTCGCTGGGAGCTCATAGCTGATCTTTTTACACACACTGTGAATAAGTTTGGGGGTGAGCGAATAAAAAATTTGATAAAATTGTAGAAAGAATTTGGTCCGTAACTTTTTCGGACATCTCCGGACACGAAATTGAGGTTGTTTTCATGAAAGGTGAAACACTCAATAAACGATTTACAAGATATTTTTAAGGAAATATGATTGCCCAATGTGCGATATTGAGGCATTTCTCTGACATGTTTTCTACAGTATTCTCCTTTTACCACAAAAACGAAGCAACAATATAATCTGAAATTCACAGACTCGTATCGTTATAAAATGTACTACTACTGCACATGCAGTTCACTTCATGAAGTGGTTCTGAAATCTTCTGCGCATACAGAACATATATTCCTCTAAATGCATCCAAAATTCGTTTTGCATATTTGGCGGCGGTCGTCACTGGATCAAAGAACCAAATGCGTCAAATATTCTATTGTGCTATCAATGATTGCGACTGGTGTAGGAATAAATTATTCTTCGTGCTGACTCCAGTTCTAACACCTTCCTGGTCTCACGTACGCGCTCTTCTTCAGAAGAACACACATTTTCCAACTTGTGCGTGTAGAATGTTACATTATATAAGTATATTATGCCATTCTTAACGCCTACATTACCAACCCAATAGCTAAATCTATGAACGGGTTTTTGATTTAATGTGTATGCATATGTATATGGTTGGTGCACGTGCAGCTTGTATGAATGGGCACTTTCTCTCTTGGAGGAGGAAAACACACCCAATGACATTACTTACGACTAATCAAAGCTTTATCAACCTCCCTCCGCAAAATAATTGCGTTTATTAACACTACATGAGTGTGATTACATTGCAATTGAAATGTCACAAACGATCGTTAATTACAGACTAATTAAGCGTGTACAATTTCTATTTGTTATATGCAAAACGCTTCTACTGCTAGACTTTTCTTGATTAACTCTTTGGGTGACATTGACATTACGAAGGGACTACTACTCTACATCTTTACATCCCATCGCCATAGGGAAGTATTATCGGTATAATATAGACTGCCACGTGTCGCTAATAATGCTGGTTGATTATTCGCATGCTTAACCCTTATGTATCTGACTGCGTTGATAAAGAGTCGGATACAACATACAATGAGAATGTCATTATAATCACATAACAAATTATTCACTAGGTAACGTAACATTCAAGCATAGACGTGGATTCTGACTGTAGACTATGTACAATAACCCATGTCCATTAACACACTCAGATTTCTACACGTCTAATTGAATACAGGGGTCTAGTCGGCATTTGAATCCACACGCTCCAGATGAGACAACCGTGTAGCAAACCACTGGCTCACAAATGAGCTGCCTCTACGATGCATACTTGCTATCACTAAAGCCAATGTTATTATGTTTATTTATGCTACCCTCTTTCTCTCAATATGCCCGAGCTGCAGGCAATACTTTTATTAGCAATTCCTCTAAATTACACTCGTTGGGAATATACTTTTCTCTTTTTCTCTCAAGCTATGGGATATTTTTCAGAGTCGTTTGATTGAGTTCCTCTTATTGGGTATTGCACCCTCTATGTGTATTTTGATCATCATTACATCGAGTTTATTAGAGTGTAAAATGTCTTTTAGGGGGAAAAAACTCACCAAAGAGACCAGGTATTCCGTAAACATACAGCGCCACTAGTCACCTTCCTCTGTCGCCACGATTTCCCGATGTCTTAGTCATCATTGAATCAAATCAAAATCCCATACTCCGTGCCGAGGCACACAAGAGAAGAATCGAAAAAGGAAGATATCACGGCGGAGAGATAGACTGAAGGAAAGAGAGGGTCCCTGATGGGGGACCGGGCAGGGTTCAGATATTTATTCCTTGGTATAGATCCAGGAGTTTCGTTCCGGCTGGAGCGCTGGGGGATTAAAGATGCACGACCCTCCGATCCGAAAACAGAACTTCTCAATCCCATCCGACAGAGAGCTGGACTCAATTTGTGATGCTTGATTTACCACGTAATGATATAGAGCAGCAAAGGAAAAGGATGGAGAGAAACGAGAACAGTCTTTTGCAACGCATCCTGGGTTATATGTCGCGGTAAAAAAGTACATCGACCTTCAACATGAATTTAAATCGCGTTTGAAGATCTGCCTGCGGAAGGCGCTAAGCTGCGACATTATCGTAGCAATGATCGATGGAAATGAGCTGAGCGATGGGCATATCCAGAAGTATTCCATAAAAATGAGCACAAAGTGACGAAATGTAAGAAGGGTCTCCACGGGCGCGAGACGACTCGCAGCGTCTTAATAGCTTACCGTGATTATGCTCGGCGTGAAGTAAATAAAGCGACCGCGATGAGGAGAGAGAATGGGTGCAGAGAGGCGCTCTTGGGCAGTTCGGAACTAATGTTTCGCCTCATTTCACTGATAATGACGTGTAGTGCGAGTCTAGTCGCCGCAGAATCATCGACTTAATGTACTCAAATGACGAGAGCCCCAGTGTCTGGGCGGGTGGACGGAAAGCGGTAGCAAAAGAGACCGATGAACAGCTAAAAAGCTTGGAAGTAGAGAGACGAAGAAAATAGAGACTCGATATTATATTCCAGATATATCCATTGTGACGTCATCAACGATGCCAGGATCTTTTAAAAATAAACTTCTTCAAGAGCTTTCCTTTATGATTGAATCTGATTATGTTCTAGTCTGAAGCACGGTGAGTTTCATTTGAAGAGAGATGGAGAAGTTTGTTGGGTTCTCCAGCTTGAAGCAAGGGGTGAAGGACACGAAAATAAGGCACACGAATGTCTAAGGTAGATTCAGTGATAGATTTGCGGCATACTTGCCGTTAATGAATGAAATGACTGCTTGCTTATATCGGCGAGAATGGCTCGCGATAGCCTGCACGCTGGCAAGACGTGTTGGTCCGAGAATCCATATAGAGAGCGCGATACAGCAGCTCGGGGGGTTTGCTCGATAAAAATATAGCGGATCAGCCAGGGAGGTTACACATAGCGCACGGACATCAGATGTCTCGACGAAATAAAGAGGCAGGGAGACGGGGAGAGAGAGCATGGAGAGAGAGCAGAACGTTTGCACACAGTTGGTCGTCGATTGATAACGGCCGAGCTCCTTAGAGACTCCTAAGCAACGCTGCGCGTTCGTTTTGGAGTGCGCGTGTGTATGTGTGTTTGTGTGCTTTGGCGGGAAGCGGGCATCCACCTTTTGATGCTCGCGTTGGATGTTAAGCCCATGTTAAGATCGCCGACCTTCCCCCTCCGTCCGCCGTCTCACCCCCCCCCCCCCCCCACACACACACACACACCGTACGGAGCTCAAACTCCTGATCGCCGGCGCTATAAGCGAGAGTGTTTCCGCCCGTTGATGATGTTTTAACTTAATTGAGTTTACCCCTTTATCTCCTCGTTGGTCGGGCCTTCCTCTAAACCAAGACCCCTCAGTCGCTTTACATTCCCACACGGGCTCACGACGGGTCGCCCTCGTTGACCAAAAAAATACTTCTATAGTGTCGAAATTGCACGATGTCTAAACAGGGGCTGGGGAATATTAATGACTCCGCGCGAATCGTAGACAGCAAAACGCCAAAACCAGAATCAATAACCGTATAGATCAAGCGTCTGAGGAGACGGTCGCCGGCCAAGCGGCTTGGTGAATCGACATCGAGTGCCCGGCGATAAATCACGAGAGCTGCTCGCGCCAAAGCGCAGCTTTTGGCTGTTTTATATCTTTAGTAGCGGGTAAAGATTGCTTGATTGTATTCCCAGGGAGGAAGCGTGGAGATATTAAGACGAGGAAAAAACGCCCATATGTCGTCGTATGACAACTGATAAAGCACGTTACTAAGTGGTCATCGAATTACAATATACCCCTTCCTTCTCTCGCTGTCCACTTTCTCTCTCTTCTCTCTCTCTCTCTCTCCCTCTCTCTCTCTCCTCTCTCTCTCTCTCTCTCTCTCTCTCTCTCTCTCTCTCTCTCGCTCCCCTCTCTCTCGCCCCCTTTCTCTCTCCCTCCCCCCTCTCTCTCTCCCCCTCCCCCTCTCTCTTCTTCTCTATCACAATTTCTGATTAGAAATCAACAGTTAACACACACACACACACACACACACACACACAAATACTCACACATATGATCTCTTCATTTTATTTCTTGTTTGTTCATTCTTCTCATTCTGTCTGTATGTCTATCTGTCTCCCTCTCTCTCTGTCTCGCTACCTCTGCTGTGCTAAAGCCATTCCCTGGAAACCGCCACTATCTTGTTTCTATGGCAACCCGTCTAGTGGGACCGCTAATTGAAGGAAACCCTTTTAAAAGGCGAGACATTCATATACATTTTTAAAATGATTGGGCCCCATACCGAGTCATAGCAAAGACAAGACTTCTTACAGAAATTAGATGTAGTTCTTAGAATCTGAAGGAGTGATAACCAATCTTCTAGTACTCCACTATGTAACATCGAAATGTAAAGGCTAAGGTTGATTACTACAAGATAGGTCAGAACATAATTTCGAATGATAATGTTGTCATAATGATGATGGTGATATAAAGATGTAGAGAAAAGCATGAGGTAGTAGAAGTAGCATTGATACAATTGGCAGTAGTAGTAGAAGTTGCACTACTAGTAGTAGTTGTACCGGTAGTAGTAATCTAGTCGTATGTATAGTATTATCATTATTTTTATCATAACTATTATTGTTATTAATTCTATTATTATTATTCATGATATTATCATTATGATTATCATTAATATTAGTATTATCAGTAGAAGTAGTAGTAGTAGTAGTAGTAGTAGTAGTAGTAGTAGTAGTAGTAGTGAAAGAAGTAGTAGTGATAGTAGTAGTAGTAGTAGTAGTAGTAGTAGTAGTAGTAGTAGTAGTAGTAGTAGTAATAGTAGAAGTAGTAGTAATAGTAGTAATAGCAGCAATATAAATACAAGTAGTATTAACAGTAGTAGCAGAAATAGTATGAATAGTAGCAAAAGTGAAAGTAGCAGCAGGAAGAGTATTATTATTATTATTATTATCATTATTATTATTATTATTATTATTATTATTATTAGTAGTAGTAGTAGTAGTAGTAGTAGTAGTAGTAGTAGTAGTAGTAGTGGTAGTAGTAGTGGTAGTAGTAGTAGTAGTAGTAGTAGTAGTAGTAGTAGTAGTAGTAGTAGTGGTAGTGGTAGCAATAGTAGTATTAGTAGTAGTAGTAGTAGTAGTAGTAGTAGTAGTAGTAGTAGTAGTAGTAGTAGTAGTAGTTGATGTAGTAGTAGCAGTATTGGTGAAATGTATATCTTATCTATATTGTACCTTGAGCGAGCAACTTTTGAGCGGAGGTATACAGTGCGCTTCCTACGTGCTTGATACTGAAAGCGCTGAACGGATCAGCTACCCTAGGCACTTGACCCTGACTCACATTAATAAGCGATCGAAAATGTTCGTTAGCTTCAGTCAAGGAGGTAAATGATCATGTGACGCCAGCATAATATCCGCATTAATGCAAGAAAATAATCTTGAAATAAGTTGAAGTGTTTCTTTGCCCGTTTCGAAGGTTTTGCTGGTATTCTAACGTGATTTCAACAAGGATAGGTTTCGTTTTCATTCAAATACGTGTACTTACAAACGGGAAGTTGTACCCTTATACATGTGTACAGTAATCACAGTGAGGTATTGGTATCACCGTAACAGACCATTTCGTAATTACACTATGGTCGGACAATGCACTGAATAAATACTACTAGACTGCTCACCGGGATTGTTTTCATGAAGTTGTGTGAGTTTATGGATGTAAAGACATTTTACAGTGTGCACGGAACAATAGAAGCAGATGCACGTGGTGGAATGTTCTTTCACTACCTTCTCAGAGCTGAATAGCTGTTGCCATATTTGCATGATAATAGATTGAATTGTGGTCGACTATCTGAATTCCCATTTTACTCTGTGAGTTTGGAAGTTGACCTGAGGTCATTTACTAAAAGCAATAATCTGCTCATGCGCAATTACAATTGCGAAATGGCTTATATATCGATATCATTTGTCTGGGCTGTGTCCGTCTCAAGTATTAAGATATGTAATGCCTTTTCAGTGTTTGAAACAAGGTAATATTAAGATTTCGAGCACAATCAATAAATAATGTCAAATGTATATCAAACTACTAGGAATGTCACGGTTTATATAAATGGGTAAATCAGGAGCGAACTTGCAACTGAGTAGAAAGAAACTGACAACAACACGACGTGAAAGATCAAATGATATTGACGGCGTGTCTTAGTTATGTCATACATGTCATAGGAGCTTTCATAGATATATTATACATATGAAATACGTTTTTACGGAGAGCTGTGCGTTTTATTCCAAAGTCGTCAAAGAGGATTGATCTCCGTTTGATATTAAGCTCTTTATTAATCGACATGACAGGAATACATGAGATTAATATCGAAGGATGGGAGAGGGGAATACCTTTACGTCATCATCGGCTGTTTTCTTTGTTTAGTTTTGCGAGCAATCGCAATTTGCGATGGAACAGTCTGTCCCTTCGCTCCAAATTCGAGTTTCTTTAATTTCTCGAATTGTGATTATTCCTCAGCTGGTTTTTTCCCAAGGGATTAAGTCAGGAGGGGGGGGGGGGGGGGGGGGTGCGCAATATTGTCAGTGGGAATCGGCAATCGCCAGGCTGCGCCCATGCACACTGAAGCGGGCGCGTTTCGGAGAGTGTGATCGAATTATTGCAACCGACTGTTTCTGTGGGATGCGCGGTATGCCCTTTCGCGCTGCCCTGTGTCTTTCCCGCCCTTTCCCCCCTTCTCTCTCCCGGTTGCGTTGTTAGCCTCGGGACATAGACAAGCCAGGCACACGCAGCTATCACATAGGTGTAGGGCGGGTCTGAATACGACGGCAGGTGAGTGGTCGGTTGGGATTAACACGGGGGCGGAGGGGTAAGGGAGGGTGGGTGGGCGGATCAGAACACGACATCTGGTAAGTTAAGACTAACATGGGAGCGGAAGTGTGTGTGTGTGTGTGTGTGTGTGGGGGGGGGTATGGGCGCTCTACGTACGTATTGACCTCATGTATTACATATTCATCTTATATCTCCGCCCTTAATGTTTCGTTTCCCAGCTCAACCCTTCCTTCGATCGGCATACCCGCCCCTCACCCACCCCTACTCCGACGAGGTTCCCGGTTGACTTTTTGGCGGGGAACTGGCCCCTGGCCCCATCCTAATTTTACCCTCATCTCGATGCATCATCTTCTGTCTCCATGGTGAGGGGAAGAGATGATGGATAATAGCAGCAGGTTACACGGGAGGAGAACTCGTCACAAGCGGCCTCATGTCCAGCAGCCGTGATGATTACGGTCAAACATAAGCCACCCCATGGCTGTAGCATTAAAGACGGGCGGACTTCATCTTCTTCTCTGACGTCATTTTCTTCTTTCAAATCCTGACGTAACCTGTCTAGACATATTATATCATTACCATGCAACAGAATTCTTAAATGATATTCAAACATTGAATGGATATTTTCTTCTTTCAAATCATGTCGAAACCTGTCTAGACACATTATTTCATTATCATGCTACAGAATTCTTAATTAAAAAAATTGAATGGATATTTTCTTCTTTCAAATCCTAACGTTACCTGTCTAGACACATTGTATCATTACCATGCAACATAATTCTTAAATGATATTCAAAGATTGAATAGAATTGGAAGACTTTTGGAAGACTCATAAGCTTTTGACAGATCATTGTAAGCTTACCCTAGGCTCGAAGTCAACCCATGTAAATTAAGTCCTCCAAACAAGAACGATCTCCAAATTGGAATATTCCACAAGTGTTGAAAGAGTAAGAAATGATTCATACGTAACATTAAGACATTACATCAGTTGTAATACTGACAGGATGTGCGCAGCTTTAATGTTTCGCTACTGACTGAGAAGGTCAAAATCGAATTTCTTATCGATTTAAAATGCAAATCTGGAGCTGTGTATTTGCGGCATCAGTTGTTCAATCTGAAATGTTGCGTTTTTTTTGGTGGAGAAATCACCATAAATTTCCCCACCCACCTGTCAAAGTAACCGAAATTTCGTTTTGAGTTGTGATGGACAATCTCACGGTCTCTTTTTTCGGGCTACAATAACGTGAGAAATTAATGTGCGAAGGTGTGTTTTGTACGTATCTATGTTTGTATGTGTGTGTGCAATAGGGGAGGAACGCCTTTTTCACTAAGTATCGGCTGCTCGAATGTACCAACTTATGATTATTTCATGTATATTTTTTCATTTTTGTGATATAAATGAACGATAAAGTGAAATGTTTCAATATAAGTTTATGACATATCATGCAACACACGCCAAAACTCTTTACCGCACATGATCTGATGAGAACTGTTAATGCATCCAAACAACGGATGAAATCAGGTCGTAACATGAATTGACATGTATTAATACAAAATGAGCGAACCGAGGAAATACACGCGACATTAACAAAAACGGAATGTTTAAATATGAATGATTTTGTTTCTTTGAAAAGAAAGATGTCATCAAATATAATGATAAAGTGCTTCAGCTGATGTAAAATAGAACATAATGTATAGTCCTAGTTAGTACTAACTGAGTGTTTGTGTGTTTGTATGTATGTGTGTATGTGTGTGGCTGTGTGTGTGTGTGTGTGTGTGCGTGGTGTGTGTGTGTGTGTGTGGTAAGACCTCATAACGTGTGGTTGAGGGTTAAGTTGGCGGGAGACCTAGCTAAACAAAGAGTCATGATTTCATTCTGTCCACGCGCGGCAGGAGGTCCTTACTTAGCAGCCTTCCCAGAAAAAAAAACATGAGTGTCCCTTTTATCTTGGAAAGAAGACGCACATTTTCCTACATTCAATGCATGCTATATCGCTATAATCAATCCATTAACAATTCAAAGAGCTATGGAAAGAAGAATGCTCAATTTAACATTACCTGACAAAGTGAAGCACACTAACATACGGCAGAAAACAAAGGTCAAAGATATTATAGTAAAGTTTAAAGAGATAAAATGGAGATGGGCAGGAAACTTATATAGAACACAAGACAACAGATGGAACAAGAAACTCAAAGAATGGCAACCAAGAACAGGAAAGCGAATAAGGGGTCGACAAATGAAAAGTTGGAGAGACGAAATATCAACATACACAAACACAGCAACATGGAACACAATGGCAGCAAATAGAAGTGAATGGAAACTGATTGAGGAGGGCCTCATCCAACAATGGTTGAACAATGCCTGATGATGATATGATATGATAATCCATTTACTATGAATAGAATGTCCGTTCCTTGGTTTGTGGATTAGAGGGAATGGCTTGGTCTTCTGTTTGTATTATTCAACTTAACTCCTGCCAGACTCTAAACTGGCCAATGGGATATATGTGTAATACTGCTGCGAGAATGCTTCAATAGTGCACACAGATTTCAAACATTTTATGTTGTAAGTTAATTTTTTTGTCAATGAAATTGGGATATGTTTTGGGGCAAAGATTTCAAAGGGCTAGCAGTTTTTTTTAAACACTTTTTCCAAGAAAAAAAGAAATCAATAAGTTTGCTGCTGGACCTGTCCCGACACGCACTGACTTCCAACAAAAACAGAGCATGATAGGGCAGTATAGAATCGCCCCAAAAACAATGGTTGTGCTAGAAAAGGTATATGCTTTAGAGTGAGTCTTCGTGAGTCTTTTGCATGTACGTACTTACTACAGTAGATGTGAAACTACCGCTTATATGGGTTTTCAACACACGCACACGCATACGCATACACGTAAATATACACATTATACACGCACACGCACACACACAGACACACACAAACACACACACACACATACACACACACTCACACACACACACATACACACACACATACTCACACACACACCCACGTACACCTACACACACACACACACACACACACACACACAGTCACACTATAACATTCATATCGCATGAGGTGATTATTTTAGTACCGAGTCAAAGCACAACTTCGTAACAGGCGCTGTCATCTCGAAGTTTACGAGATCAGAGTCAGGCCCTGGAAATCCCTGATAAATATTCCGTGCATTCACATCTTCTTAAAGTAGCTCTGTATGGGAAACTTCTCGTAGTTGTGAGCACTACTGTTCGATGGAATAAAAGTTCTATATAAAGCCCCGCGACCGTGGAAAAAATACCTAGTAACTTACGAATATTTTTTATCGGGGTTTTTACTAGAACTTTGTTTTCACACGGGCAAAATAATGATGTGGGGTTTTTTTTATCGAGAAGGTGTGAAATGCACATAAAGAGTACATTTGCTTCTCCTTTTAACCCTTGATATACCAGATAAAATGTTGCTGTGTGCGATTTGCGCGCATCGCATGTGCAAAAATGCCCTAATGGCACAAGGATTAATGCACGCTAAATTTGCAACCATACAACAATGACGTGCTTGTTCCCCTTGTCCACAGAAACGTCCCTGCCCTTTGTGATTCACATCCAATCATTGTAGAAGAAGCAAGGCTTTGATCTATGTACCTCTGATTCTGAATGCCCCAGCGTAGATATCTCTGTCGTGGGTCTAAAGAGCGTTGAGTTGAGCCAGGGACACATCCCCGGTGTAGCGTCCTATTCATCGCACCTAACTGAGCGGACTGTTTTCATATCGTATATTCATCGTGATGTGACAACACTCGCGCTATCCCCGGAGACCCGTTTTCACGCAACCCAGCCCACGCACGTTGACATACATCTTGCTGCCCGCTGCCCCGATCAGTAACGTGCGTGTGCGTTTAACGCTGACACCGTTTACACGGACTGAGGGCGTCGTTTTTGAACCCCCTTACGGTACTAGCTATCAGGCGCATAATGTCTCTTAATCCGGTGGGCTCTAAAGAAACGCGAAGAGCTTCGTATTACAATGATGGATCGAACAACAGCGAGAACTTATCGCTTTGTCAAATCACCAAGATGACATTGACCCTCAGAGGGAGAGAGAGAGAGAGAGAGAAAGAGAGCGAAACGGTTTTGAGAGCAGTGCGAGGGCATAATGTGTGTGTATGTGTATGGTGTGTGCGTGTGTGTGTTTGTATGTGTGTGTGTGTGTGTGTGTGTGTGTGTGTGTGTGTGTGTGTGTGTGTGTGTGGGATGAGCCGATATCGAGACAGATGGAAACAAGCGACGGAAATGACAGTGATAAAAGAAGAGCAAGGCAATTAGAGAGCATGACGGACAAAGATAGAGAAAAAAAGACAGTCATATATTTTGGCGGAAGAGGTAAAGTGGATAGGTAACAAAAGAGAGAAAGAGAGAAACGCAAACCACTAACAGGAAGATAGGGAGAAAAGCGTTGAGGTAACATAAATAGCGCAAGCACAGTATGCAGTTGCTACGGTAACAAAGTACCTGCATTGAATCGTCTAATACTGTGTTGCCATGATTACCAACAAAAAAACTCTTGCGACAAGGAGAAATTCTTCCATTACATGTTTCATTTTAAAAAAAACACCACGCAAAATAAAACGCGAGAGGGACCGAGGACCCCTCCGGGGACCCCTCCCAGGGAAAAGTGCTATCTCTAGTGCCCCTCCGCACATAAATTGCTCTCTTGTTAGCCCCGATCACTTGGCGGTGCGGATGTCGGAGAAGTCTTAATGTGAGTCAGGGTGGAAGGAGATATGTAGTCCAACATGATTTGTATCGATGTTTCTTCTTCTTCTCCTCCTCCTCCTCGTCCAGAGACATACGATATACCCGCATTCCCGCTCTTGGTATAGTCTGGCTTCCAGGCGTTTGGGCATTAATTTATCCGAACTGAAAACAAATAAGAGTCTAGTACTCTCACGACAAGTCATTTTATCATTCGTATATATTGTTATTCCATCTAGGAGAAGAAATTGAGAATGATTAGTCTACTACAGGCAGACCCGTTTGTTAAATAATTCGGTATAGAATTGCGCAGCAGCCTGGAAGCCAGCTACCATTGAGATCGGCACGTCGTTCCGTCATAAAAATGATCATGGCATGGGTGAGTGACGGCGAGTGAGGGAGACAGGGGCGGGGCGTCGTTAAGGTAGAGTGGAAAGATAGTGACGCCGCGGTATGTCGAAAGAGTACGTGAGGGAGAGAGGGTGAGGGAAAGGGGGTGGTGGGGGTGGGGGGTGGGGTGAGGTGGTTGGCAGGTGGAGGAACCTGCTGGGATTACCAGCATCCTTACTAGGGGCCTTAGAATGAAGATGGACCGTCGTGTTTTGCCGTCGAAAAACAGAGGTTAACCGTAATAGATAGAAAAGGGAATCACATCGCTCCCTATTTTCACAATGAAGGATTCACAGGATTGAACACTCGACAAAGGTGGAATTGGGTGTTACCAGCATCTACGATGTATTAGAGAGGTGACACCTTAAATCTCTACGTAGAGCGGGTGGGATGGGGAAGGGGGGGGGGGGGGTGTACACGTCGACCACTTCTTGTAGTGAGGCGAGGCTTCCGGAAATAATCCAGGTAAAACCTTAAGTGACGGGCGTAAAATACATATTGTATCTATCTTGGCTGACAGGTTGTCATACACTCCTAACGAAGAATAACGATGGGAGCACACGGTTGAATCAAGGGGACGAAAAAAACACCCTGCGCAACGTAGAACCAAGAGCGAGAAGTGGTGGAGGAAGTAGGTCATGACAAAAAGGCTCCGGATAGGGACGGTGGGGAGTACAAGAACTGTCATCATGGTGGAACCACTGTGTCGTGGCAACAAAGGTCGCAGTCTTGTTTGAATTCAGGATCACGTCAAGGAATAGTTTCCAAAATGTTAAAGACGTTAGAATAAAAACAAAACCGAGAGCCTCTATGAATACAGAGCGGTTCTACAAGAAGCACTGCCCGTGAAACCTCTTTCCCATTACTATCCCTTTAACCCTATTTATCCCTAAGGCAATCAAATGTGTTGTTACTAACATGGATCTGTGATTGTTTCGTACCGAACGGGTTAATGCCATTCGTGCGTTTGAAGGGAATGCGCAGCAGCGGTAAGATGATGGTCCCGTCCTCGTTAGCCTGCAGAATTTGAGATATCAAGGCCACTGCCGACGAAACGATTCGATAAGTCGTACGACTCGGCGACTGGCTGAATCGCAGGACCCGGTCATAGGGTTTGTGCAAGTAGGTGACGACACATGTCCAGTCGTAGGTTCCTTACGATTGCAGATCGCGTCGTCTGCGGTGGACTTTAAGGTGGCGTCACACTGTCCTGAAGTTGACATGCGATGGACACACGATGTTCAAAATCGGCTCTGATCGCAAAGCCATCGGCAATGATCGGGCCATTCGTGAGGGAAGCTTTAACCATCGTATGACCGCCGGTGCTCGTCAGGCTCCGGTAGTAATTTCGTGAGTACAACTTCGGGACAGTGTGACGACTGCACTAGACATGATGAGACGATTCCGTCACGTAATTGCGAATGGGATCCCGTATCTTATCACAATTGACCGTCCCTTTAATTGAGGCAAAGACGACGAGGGCTCGTCAAACGACAGGCTTAACCCAAAGTGGCATGGCTAAGATACACCTGTAACAGTGCGGTGGTTACCAGCTAGGGGTTCGTTCCCATTTCCACTCGCTGCCAGTACAAATAGTGCCAAAAGTGTTTTTTCTGTCGCGGCAAATGAGGAGGTTTTGACCATGTTGACGGAGTGCAAAATATAGTGTAAGAGGCCCAACATTATTGTCTTTATTGTAAGCGGCTATGACAGACCTATTTAGTGTGAACGTATCTTTGCGTGAAATATGGCGCAATGTGACCACGGCATCAGTACATGAGAGATACATGGGTAAAGACATGATCCAACGGGATATGATGTGACTCGGGACGCGTGTGCTATTTGTCAACGCACGGAATGCTATGCATGATAGCAGTGGACAGCGGTGGCACATTTCGTATAGCATGGCTGATTCAGAGTGAAGGTAGTGGGGGTATAAGATGGAAAGGGGGAACAGCATCGTGCACATATTGATGACGTAATAATAGGTACTGTCATGGCGGGGGACAAAACGATTGGGGCAGGGTGAAACAGGGGTAAAGCATAAGTCAAACGGGGGCAAGAACCGATCGGCAAGGGGAAAAGGTATACATGGTGCTATTTGTCACGTGTCTAGTGAATAAAGACGTCTTGTAGAGGGTTGCATCTGGCGCCGTAGATATTGGTATAACAACATAGAACGTGAGACAGAGAGAGAGAGAGGGAGAGAGACAGAGAGAGAGAGAGAGAGAGAGAGAGAGAGAGAGGGGGGGGGGGAGGTATATAACGTGTAATGGCGGCTAGGCGCAAAATATTGGCGCATCAGGTCTGACGGCAAGACAAATGACGCATTGTGTGTAAACAATGAGACAATGGGGGACTAGAAGTATACAGTAAATTATCGAAAATAAATAGCTTTCAAAGAAGCAGTATCTGTGAAAATGTGGGCAAAATCAGACTAGTAGTAATAGCGAAGTTATGGCCATTTACAGTTTGAGCGTGTGTGATGTCAAAGGCTCAGCGGTAAAATCACAGGCTCGTATACAAGTTTACCAATTCGTTTAAATTGTAACATTTCATAGTATGTATTATTCTTGCTCGCTTTTTCTGCAACTTGTGCGAATTTTAGGTTTTATTTGTTTGCTTTTAATGACAATAGATATGTTTTTGGAGTGAACTATTCCTTTAATGAATCAACCCATAACTATGTACACAATCCGGTGGCATGGGCTGGCGGCGAGTTAATGTACATGTAATTCTGCTTTGACATTGGCTCGTCACATCTATGGACAAGCTGGAGAGATAGGAGTGGGCGTGACTGGTTCGTGACATCTTCTGACTCCGGGTACGGGGGTGGGAGCGGCAAGCATTCATCATAGAAAACCCCACCACAATGTCAACGCTCTAATGGGCCCCGCCGGGTGAAGAGTTGCGATCGATCTGAATCGATGGCAAGTCTGATCCCCTATGTGTACATGTACAGAGTTGCAATTGATATCAAACGCAAATCAAGTTGCGATCAATTGTACATCTTTATAAGATAGAGCCCCGGTGAGGTATAACATTTGCACTTGTATAATCACTTACTGTTACTGATTCGTTCTTGGTATTGCAGAACAAAAACATTACATAAGATGCTGTTTTTAACTTGGGAGAAACAAAAGACACACATTTCACGATAAAAGCATTCAATAGGGTAACTCTTACGTACTCCATGATGTACGCCCAAAACAACTACGATCCGACCAGTTCATTGTTGTGATCCCCTTTGTAGTAAGCCATCCTTAACTTTTTGTGTGCCAGGCAAACGGTTATTCCTGTGTATTCCTTCTGCAAAACTGCATCAATGGCGCGCAGCAAGTTTGGGGCAATTCTAACCCATTTACGTACCTTGCGTACGGCATCCTGAACATCATACGCAATATACACTAATATGATAGTCGACTCGTCCAGTGTGCGTCGGCCTTTTATACGACATCCCCCTAACTCAACAGATAGCTAGTAGACGTACACGATCATGAAGATGCACAATATACAGTACGTGTTGAGCTGCCCTTTCTCGGCGCTTCTAACCCGGTGACATACCAATAACTGTCCTACATAATCCTCACGACTCACCCTGTGGCAAGACGGTTTTTCCCCTCGCTTTTTTTTGCTTTTACGAACGCGCGAATGACTCTCCAGAAATGAGGTCGACCGCCGTTTCTCGGTTGTGGTGGCTAGTACAGCCTGACCTATGCGCGAGAGCTGATGTAGTGTTAAATCAACATACACGGGCAGCAACGCTAACGCTGAATCGGCGAGGCAAGAGAGACCTTTTTGAAAATACTGTCAAAATATCCCATGTGTCTATTTGTTTTTTGTTTTTGGTACTCCAAACCTATCGATTAAATCCAAATCTATTTCGCATTTCCTGACTCTACTGTTAACATTGTGTATGTTATACAAACTTAATTGTGTAATTGTGTGCGTTTTTAGAAAAGAAATGCACGTGGTGCATAAAATGTTAATAAACATTGACTTTACATTTGATATTGCGATAAGGAGTAGATACAGCTTTGTAAGCCGTTCGCTCCTATGAAATGCTAAACATTTAATAGAAGTGCAGTCAACAATTCACATAAACGCCGACATTCTCATAATGTACATTTTGATAGAGCTCCCTGACCTGATTGTACACTTACAAATATTCTTAGTTAAACCAGTCATATCACACACACACAATCACACATACTATTAAAGCGCATATACTGTACTGGGAAGGCAACAAAGCCTTCAAAATGTAATTGTTAGCAATCTTCTTGCCAATGGTCTTAAATTCATATATTGTCTATTTTAGAAGCTTGCTGAAATTTATTTGCCCTCAAATGATCTACATTTGGAGTAATGAGTGATTAAATCACAAATCCTCAAAATGCTTGGCCCGAACATTTTGAGGATTTAATCATTAATCATTAATTACTCCATGTGTGGATCATTTAAGGGCAAATAACTTTCAGCAAGCTTCTAAAATAGACAATACATGAATTTAAGACCATTGGCAAGAAGATTGCTAACAATGACCTTTTGAAGGCTTTTTTGCCTGGAAAAGTACGTCACTGGTGCATTAAGCGTTCACATAGCACAAAGCAATATATTGCATCTCATGCCATGATACACACATAAAATTATACACTGGACAAGCAAAATTATAATCATTATGTCATGTAAAAACTAGAAAAATGCCAGAGGTATACATCGTACATTCACATTTGCAGATGAAAGTGCATAGCCGTCAAGAAAGCAATTTGTAGAATTAGCCTCCCAACGAAAATTCTCCGTTTTGATAGCAAGAGAGCTAGAGAAAAAAAAAACTCCGGTGCTTTACTTTTTAGGATCGCATTGGCTTCTGTCATACATTACATGTCGTTTTTGAGTGACAACAGATTATAATATTCTCAGACACGCTGTCCGTACACAGTGCCAGGGGGCATTGTTCATCGTGTATAATTACAACATACCAAGAAAAGAAGCGGTCTCATGTCACGTTGTATAGCCGAGTACTCCGACCATTCAGTGCGACATTCTGAAAGAAAACATCGCCGCTAGCTTCACACGATTCATAAAATCGAGACATTGTTTCCTCTCAAAATAAAAACAACAGTCTACTGAGAATTCCTATCGACTTGATGTGGGCAAAGAAGAAGAAGAAGAAGAAGGCACGATTGACATTAATTTCGGCCGAATTCTTGCCGTCGGCTTTGAATTAGTTGTCATAGATAGTGTCGTCTGGTTATTCTGCCGAGGCTAGTGGGTAGCAGGAAAAAAGAAAACCCGACTTACACGATATACGATGCAATCACGACGAGGCACGACCATGACCCACGCGTTTATCGCGTGTCAAGGGATCGCTATCGCTTATCGCTGATTTGGGCCTAAGTTTGAATTAATGACATTTAAAGTAAGAACTGCCCGTATGATTGACAGGGAGGAGGGGATGGTAAGAAGGGAGATGTGGAGCGGGTGCAGGGGAATCAATATAATTCTCGAAAAGTTATATGAAGTATTTTCTTGTTTCGGTACAATTACATACTTTTAATAGAGTTTATTCATATGTGTACCTTATCTTGCAAGGTTGAGATCAGTTCACCCGTCATGTGCCTGATAAAATGCTTTTCTGTGGGTAAAACTCGGTATTACTGTCAAAAAATATACCATGCAAAATAAACTACTAGAGAAAATGATGTAACTAGTCAAAACGACGTTGAAAGATGTAACATAACATGTACGAGAACTAGAAGTTTCAGTAAAAGTACTAGTGGTAAAAGTAATATCAGTAGTCATAGAAGAAGTTGTTGCAGTAGTTATAGTGTCAGTACTAGCAGTAGTTGTAAGAATAGGTGTATCATTTCCATGCACCATTTTATCAATCTGTGTATTTCCTTTACTTTTTTGTGCATTTTTTAGATATTGTAAATTGGCATGCAATTCAGCTGAGGCTGCGATATAATGACATTAAAAACTGAACCGAATTCAATTGAATAGTAGTAGTGGTAGTAGTAGTAGTAGTAGTAGTAGTAGTAGTAGTAGTAGTAGCAGAATTAATAGTAGGTGTAGTAGTAGTGCACATGCAGTTGAAGTAGCAAGGAAAGAAGAAGAAGTAATAGTAGTAGTAGTAGAAGTAGTAGTAGTAGTAGTAGTAGTAGTAGTAGTAGTAGTAGTAGTAGTAGAAGTAGTAGAAATAGTTGTAGTAGTAGCAGTAGTAGAAATAGTTGAAGTAATAGTAAATAGTATTATGCGTTGTATAGTAGTAATAGCAGTACACGTTGTAGGAGTAGTAGCAGTAGTTGTAGTACTGGCATTAATAGGAGTAGTAGATCTAGTGGCAGTAGTGGTAGAAGTAGCAGAATTAGGGGTAATAATATCAATGGTAGCAGTAGTATTAGTAGTAATGAAAGTAGAATTATTAGTTGCTGTTTAAGTATTAGTAATATTGTGGTGGTAGTAGTGGTAGAAGTAGAAGAAGAAGAAGTAGTAGTAGTAGTAGTAGTAGTAGTAAAAGAAGAGGTACTATAAGTAGTAGTACGTAGAAGTGTTAATGGGATAGAAGTAATGTATCATAAAATGCAGTAGTAATACTTTAATAAACTTATTGACATGAGTAAGAAGGAAATGAGTCACAGTCACGTCGCAGTCGCGAAGTGAATTGTGACGCGGGACGCGGGGCCAGACACGAGTAGGAGCTGAGGGCGGACATTCCAGTGGTGAACATACACACATCGGTCTGTTCGAACGCCAGCCATATCATGGACAGGTCGTGCTTGTGTACATGGTAGGGCTGGATATTCCTCAAAGCAAAACTCGCTTAATCATGAGGGGAATTGGGGGTTAACGTGTAAGATTTGTGAACAAATTAAACAGTCATGCGCTCAACATTATCATCATTTCATCGATATCATGTATATCGCATGGTTTGATGTAACATTCCAACTTCCAGCTGGGGTCAGGAGTTGTAGCTAGTTGATAGTTAGTTCAGACATGTTAGCGTGACTGTACCATTGTATACACACAACACATAATGATGATATGAAGAACTCATCTACTAAGAGGAGGACAAAGTGGGTCGTACAGAGCCGTAAGCCCTATATTATCTATTGCTTATGATAAGAAAAATCAATTTCCGCTTTAGAATGAAGTGGGTCATGAAGTGCTCAAAACGGCGTTTTTTTCTTGCGGTGGAAACTGGCAGATTTATAACATTTTGAGAAGGAATGTGAAATAGGGAGGGAGAGATGGAGGGAGAAAGGGAAAGGGAGAAAGAAGCAGGGAGAAGAGAGAGAGAGAGAGAGAGAGGGAGAAAGAGAGAGAGAGAGAGAGAAAGAGAGAGAGAGAAAAAAAAAACACGCCCTCTTGTGCCATTTTGTCAACACTGTGTAGTTATGATAATGGCGATCGAAGATGCTTCAACAATTTATATTTGTCAAAGCGAATTCTGAACAGTTGTTCGTACATATTGTAGGGTACGTGTTTGTTTATTCTATTCTAGATGAGTGAAAATGTTCATAATAAAAGCATTTCAGGATTTGCTACCAGAATCTAACATTCGTTTTCATGGATACGTGTTTAATGCCCCGCAACGCACTGAAGCATTTACATACTCAGGCAGTGATGTTATCATTTATTCGTTGTGTTCTAGTGGGAAATTGGAGAAAATTATGCAAAGCTGACAGATTATTCATACGATCTACAAACGTCACTAGATACAGGCTAATATAATCCCACAATTGTTACACCCACGTCGCCACAGTACATGCACAGAGCAACGTTGCTGCAGCAGATACACAGGGCAATATAATCCGAGCTATTACACCCATGTCGTTAGATATACAATGCAATATAATCGTAGATATTACACTCACATCGCTACAATAGATATACAGGGTAATATAATTCCAACTGTTATACCACCGTCGCTAGATATACAGAGCAATACAACCCTAGCTGTTATACCCACATCGCTATAGTACATACAGGACAAAATGATCCTAGCTGTTACACCCACGTCGCTGTAGTACACATGACAACATAATCTCAGCTGTTTCACCCACGTCGCCACACATACAGGGCAATATAATTCTAGATATTACTCCCACGTTATTAGACATATAGGGCAATATAATCGTAGCTGTAACAACAACGACGTCTTAGGCGAAAGAAATACTGTTCTTTTGTTCATGATAGTCGGTAGATAATGCAGGTTGAAGATGAACGGAAACTTTCACCCGGACTAAGAGTTAGGCTCTGCCAGTCTTTCCTCTTCCATTCTCCTCCCCCCCTCTCTCTAACTATAAATCTCTCTCTCTCTCTCTCTCTCTCTCTCTCTCTCTCTCTCTCTCTCTCTCGTATACCGTATATCGTTGTATATCTGTCTTACGCCCTTACCCCCCTCTCTCCTTCTTTGTCAGAAATCCTCCTTTACTCCATATCTTATTTTCACACTTAACTTTACCAACTTTGCCAGTTCTTTATTTCGAAACTTTAGTTTGTCATTTTAAGTGATATCTTATCCTTCTAGAAAAAAAAAACGACGCAGAGAGGCAAGAGGCGTACAGAGCAAACTGTGGAATCAAAAAGATAACTTTCAAAATAGTCATATAATTCTATATCATCTTTATTTAGAGTTAAGAAACTGATTACTAATTTTGAAAGCTTTCATAATGACAACTACGATGGATTTGTGAATAATTTTGCTGCTATTTGCGTCTTAATAATTTGAGTGGGAGCCGATTCTAAATATATACGTCCGTTCTCCTTAATAAGTACGCGCACTCATGCAGGCCAAACGGATGTCTCGCATCATCGCGCAAAATATCCAAACACTCACATTAATCAAGGTTAAATACCGAAGAGAAGAGTAATATGTTTTGAAGATGAAGTCTCTCTTTGTCTTTCACGGTATGTTAAACTAAAGCATTCTGTCAACCCAACATTTGAATTGAAATGGTTTACTGACTTAAACATGGAACTTTTTTGTACAAAAAAGTACAAAATAGCAGCTCGTACAGTATTGTGAACAACGAAGTTTTGAAATATCAGTTATACATAAATAATCATATTTAAAGTAGATGATGAATATTCACAAAAATATACAGAGATCAATATTTAAGACAAGTATTAATGAATACTTAAAGATGATAGCACGATTTTAGAAGACCTTTCTTGACAGCAAATTATCTTGGTAGCTAAATATTAAGATAAAAGTGTTTCCGAACGTGTCTTCATCGCTCAAAATAATATTTATGTCAGTCATAACAGAACATAACCCAGTCAGGACCGAGGACCGCTGATATGCGGTCTGTGTCTATAATGTTCAATTATCTATTCAAAATAGTAAAAGATTCATCACATGAAAGAGCATACATTTTTGCAAAAGATGAATACATAGGCATTAAGTGGTCTGTATTAGCTTCGTAGTTATTTTCAAAGCAAAATAAGGGTATAATGATCATTAAATTTTCAAATTGGCAACGTTTTTAAAAGGTGAAAAAAAACACTTTTGTCAATCAAATTAATACTATTATTGCTCATAGTTGTATATTTTCAACTTTATTTTATTTATAACGGAAATTTCGTTCCGTTTTATAACAACAAATCTCATTTAAAAAATGATGTTGCCAATTTAAAAGCCAAAGAATGTCCAATTTTAATCTAACAAGGCCTTCGTCCCTAATGAATTGAAAGAACTGATCATAGGAAACCTGGCAAACAATGAAAGTGTTCCTATATAAGCACATGAAATCCCTACTTGTTCATAAAACTAAATGCGTTTGATAGACACACAAAAGAAAGAGAACTGTAGACTTCTTACTGATTATTTGGTAAATTTTTAGTAATTTTTAAAAGACCGAGACTTAAAAAAAGATACCCCTTTTTCCTATGGTGGGGCTGGAATCTATGTTTACCCGCCATCATGGCTTTTATATCTTAGATTATTATCGGATACGCGATAACGCAGAACAAGCACATGTGCACTGCATCTATTGTTAGAATACGTAGCGAAGGCTTTGGGCTGTAAACATACCACAACTTGATTGTTAATGTTGCATGAAAACGTTAAAGAGAACAGTCTATATTACTTTCAAGTTTATTTCAACATGGAAGATATGAAATTATGAGACAGGTGATCATCGCATTTACATTGAACACGAGAAAACGAATTCTGCAACGATATTTTTGATGCATGGTAATTAAGCTGTGTTGTAACCAAGTGCTCTAGCTTTAATGAGGGTTCATCAATCTCGTACTCTGGACAGCCAATTCTCTTTTTTCGTATCATCTCGTATTCTCTATGCTTTATAAAGGATGCAGTCTGAAAAGTAAGGCTTGTTGCAGCTACAGCAAGACACATCCCTCTGTAGCACAATGTGTCATATTCATCATAATTATGTAGCATGTTAAATTGCCAGTACTCATAATTATAATGTGAATTTCCCGCCACAGTTATCAAACTGAAAAGCCAAAAGCGACAAAGCATAACAACGAGTCAACATAATTTGTCGTACTGGCAATGACCACTACTAGATTGCACGTAAATATGATTTGATAAGTTTGATTACTAATACATGTATTTTTAATGACGACATGATGATTGATCACATATTTCTTTAGACGACAGTCGTATTGAGGGCATCAAAGACATGCGGAGAATTCCGGCGACACTTAAGTAGGAACATGGAGTGACATTGGATGTGCAAATGATAGGAGTAGAAAGGGAATCGTAACTACTTACACGACATGACCACGCAATTACACACCATCCAGTAGGAAATCACCCGTAAGTCACGGGTCTGCCTTTACCCCAACCAGATCGACAAAACAGCTGACGCTCAAACTATTCCACCATGAAGATCCAATACCAGTCTGCACGCGTATGAGTGCTGCACTTGTATAGGCTATATGTCCAAAGTTATTCCAAAATGGCGCACGTTCCTTCCCCTAGAGTGTAAATTGCACCAATGCTCTGATAAGAAGCTGCATTTTCCAACGGATTTCTGGTTCCCACTATCAAACACATTTTGCAACTCATTTTTGAAAGTGATCTACTAATTAAAGTACGTGATCTACACGAGATGTCGAGTTAGTGCATCGAAGTTCCAGACTTATGCAACTTTATAAATCCATACAGAACGCGTCATCTGTTAACACTTGGTACCAGTCGAGTCACTGTTTCCATGGTTACTCCAAAGTAAGATCAACTCCAGTACAGCATGTGGCACTTTAGTACGTACCATGCAGGATTGTTTTTATATTGGTAATTAATGTAAATATGAGCGTACGATTGAGAGAGCGAAATGGCTACGTACGTTATGGCTTAGAACCTGGGATATCGACACGCGCAATCCTCGCATCGCTCTCATCGGAGAAAGTATCTTGTTACGCGGCCCTGGCATAAGCGCGACCATGGTACGGTATATAAGTCATGAACTCAACTGTTAGTTTTGGGTCCCGCCGTAATTAAGACGAGAATGGTTGGCACAGAGAGGGAAGGGGGAACTCTGGCCTCTTCGGTTGCGATCACACCACGCGTGGCTTCTACATAGCCACATTCTTGCTTGGAGCGGATGTTCTCCAACTTTTGCTGGCGTTGTGGTGCGTTGAGGTGCGTTGAGGGGCGGTGGGGTGCGGTGAGACACCGTCCGATCCGCCGCGCATGGTCTAAAACAAGCATAAAATATATTTTTTTCTTTTTTATAGGAGAAATGTCATCTTCATTGGCATTACACACTTCTACGCGGGGGATATGTTTGTTCTAATGTTGTAACATACCTACTACTGTGAAGCAGGTCAACGTTGTCCTAGATTGAAATGAGAAATCATTAAAGGCTGCTTCACATTTTGGGCAAAAATCTAAACTAACCCATAAAAACTCTACATGAGATGAAATTTACAATCAGTCAAATTCTAAATCATGACGGTGTGATTATTTTACTAAAATTGATAATGAAGTTTGAAGAGTTTATTCGTCAGGTACAATACGCGGTGACGGCATTGGAAACAACACTAGAAAATACAATGATGACTTTGAAAACGGTTATCGTGACAACGAGAACATTCCACAATAAATGTCTTTTGAGCAACTATGTTAGCACCTGATACGTTGAGAGATTGGGCAGTGTGAATCGCCCATCAACCCTAACAGGCAAGTCCTCGCAAGTGACATGGCTAGTCACACACTCAAAATAAAGAAGATCATAGTTTCAGGAACCTTCTCAGGAAGAGTGAAAAACTGTCCCTGTTCACATTTAACACACCCCGTTTCTCAACGACCATGTTTTACATTCATACGCTGGATTGCGCCGGTCAGTACGAAATGCGCACTATTTTCATAGGGCAAGAGTTTATCTGGCACACAAAGGGCTAATGATGTTAGCATTCCAAGATTAAGTAGCAGTGTGAACAGCCCCTCAGATGCAAGATACAAGACCAGCATGACCAGGCACGGCCAGGCACGCATTCATTACGCGCCCGTCCTGATAAGACCCAACTTGAATGGCCCTTAATGATGTCTGCATACCGAGTTGAAGTGGCGATGTGATTGGCGTTCACATATCAGTCCCACACGCTCGTATCTATGTTTTTGTTTATATCAGTACCTTTATTTTAGAACAGCCGTATGAGTTAAGGCTGGTTTACATCGTGGTCCTGACACACTACAAATACATGTATACAAAACAAAAACAAATAATTGTTTCTTGATTTGTAGAGAGCGCTTCACAACTGATATTGTACAAGGTAGCACATATTGAATATGCTGTCACAATATCATTGATGTTCATCACAGAATCAAAACACTGGGTGGTTTCAATTATTCGCTGTGATTATCATGTGGACAAACTGAATATAACATAGTGATTCCGAGGAGAGAATCAATGATAATATTTCATGTTGTTTTATTTGGCATCCCACGAAGTTAGTTCAGGTTTAGTACACGTATTAAGTTAAGCCACCGTTATGAACACAGGCTAAATTGATACAAACTCCAAACGCGCGCGAAGATTGGAATCGTAATGTTACGAGCAGAAAATTTAGTCGTGTTTATTTTGGCGGGAGAGTGCAAACGTTAGTCCGAGTTTAGTACACGTATGAACTTAAACCACCGTTGAGAACACGAGAAAAATACAAACACTTATTTGTTTAACGCGCTTGAAGATAGGAACCGTAATGTTTTAGAGCAGAAAGTTTTGTCGTGTTGATTTTGGCGGGAGAGTGCGATGGTGTAATTCAGGCGAGTGCAGTGATAATAACTTCATGAACAGACGACACCAGAGACAGTGTGCATGGTGGGCGCTCAGCGTGGCGCTGCTCAGTCACGCACATTCATGTGACCTAAAACTGGTTGCCAAATCACTGCCCGAATGTGCACTTTCTGCTGTACGTACGTATGTATGTAGGTATGTCTGTATGTATGTATGTATGTATGTATGTATGTATACATACATGTATGTATGTATGCATGTATGTGTGCATGCATGTGTGTATACATGTATATGTATATATAACAATATATTGTTTTGTGTCAACTCTCTGTACACCATTAAATGCATTTTAAACACATACACTACAGCTCAAAGGAATTGCCATAGGGAAAGGGACCGGGAAGAAAGGGAACGAGCCGCAGTTTTAAACCGCGGTATATTTTATCCAGTCAGCATGAAACACAATGCTTCAGCCTAAAAAGCATCATGTTTCATGCTGAACTGGACGAAATATACCGCGGTTTAAAAACTGCGGCTCCTTTCCTTTCTTCCCGGTCCCTTTCCCTATGCCAATTCCTTTGAGCTGTAGTGTGAACAATAGACATGCTAGAGAGCAGTAGTTCATTGGATGAAATGCACCATTACAAGGGAAACAATAGAAATGAAACGCCCGTTTCCTGATGAGACTTGATCAGTGCACTAAGGCATTGATATGTGAAACATCAGTTAAGGAATTCGCTGCCCCAGGGCGCATTATCTGGCTAGTAGTTCAAGCGTGCGGTGGCATGCTGGGATGGGAGCAGCTAAAAGCGGGCTGTCGATGATGAGGATGATGAGGTGCGTGTGCGTGTGTGTGTGCGTGTGTGTGTGTGTGTGTGTGTATGAATGTGTGTATATGTGTGTTTATGTGTGTGTGTGTGTGCGTGTGTGTGCGTGCGTATGTGTGTGTGTGTGTGTGTGTGTGTGTGTGTGTGTGTGTGTGTAAGTGCTGGGGGTGATGCTGACGATGATGCTGAACAGTTCGCCGAGCTGATTTGCAAGGGGAGGATTAGTGGGAGTAACAGAGGGCATATGCACCCTTACCTATCCCTCCCATACTATCTCTTGAAACGATGTTATGTGCCTGGGTTATCTGATACCGGATGAACACATGCACCAGCGCGCGCCCCACATTGCAAGAATGACACCCAACCCCAGTCCAGCCTAGCCCGGGCCGGGCCGCGTACGAGGGCATAGCCAGGCGCTGACAAATGCAGGGGTGCGGAAGGCCTTTCCCGTATTAACACTCTCAGTACCATTGATATAAAAATGTGTGATAAATCCATGGGGGTTCAAAACATTGTTAAGATGAGGGGGTTAAGCATTCAAGTCCCTTAGGCAATAAATTTGGTAAAATGCGGATGGGTGGTATGTAAGCGTGCGGTGATTTGCGTCGATGATTGATCGCTGTTTGGTACTGAAAGAGTTAAACATTGCGCCTATCTGCGATAACTAGCCTAAACAAACTTGGAAAAATGCTTAAAGAGATAGTAGTTTTTGATCGGTGTATCCACCCTCAGCAATATCTAAAAATGACGCTCGCATAGAAATGGTTAGCAAACATTGCCTCTCGCATTAACATACGCACGCACGCTCACATATTGTCCATCAATGCAGTGATACATGTTTTGTATGTATTTCTGTATATAATATATGTCTTTTACTGTGCTATGTGTGGTTTTCTTCAATAACATTTGACAGGGCGATATGAGAAAAAAACATTTAACAGATTGAACACTTTAAACAAACTTGCGCCCGCAGAATCATACAAACACAATAGTAAAGAGACAAGAGCGAGTGTGGAAATAGAATATGTGTTTAAAGGGAAACTGGGAATAAACGTGAAGTTGGTGAGTTAAAGGGGGGGGGGGGGTTACTAAGCAGCAATATGCTTACTTAATTTCATATCATAATCATCATTCTAGTCATTATTGGTGGTAGTCGTAGTATCATGAATCAGAATAAGAATTGTGCTGATAATACCAATATTGATGGTGATATCATGCATCAACGCAGACATTTAATGACATCATTCCCGTTAACAAGATGATGCGTAATTATAAGCATGTCTTATTGCACTTCAGACTAAAAGTCAACAGCAGGTTCTACAGGGATTCTGCAGGAGTTAGGGTCTGTGGAAACTGCTCATCTAAGACGTCTAACACGTCTAATGGCCAGATATCCGGCTGATGATGCGAGGCATTCTTCCCCGCTAGCTGGCCGTAAGCAGCACGAGCATGCTCAGACAGATGTTACATTAGCCAGGAAGACGGGGGGGGGGGGGGGGGGAGATAGGGGGAGGTTAAGGGTGGAGGGGGTGTGCAGGAGAGGGGTTGAAGGAGGAGGAAGAAGGCGTGGAGAGGGGAGGACAAAGAAAGAAAGAGAAAAGAGTGAGAGAGAGAGAGAGAGAGAGAGAGGGGGGGGGGTGGAAGGCGGGAGAGAGACAAAGATAGAGGGAGAGAGAAAGAGAGAGAGGAAGAGATAGAGGGGGAGGTGCGGAAGGAGAGAGAGAGAGACGGAGAGAGAGGAGAGAGAGAGAAAGAGAGGGAGAGAGAACGAGAGAGAGAGAGAGAGAGAGAGAGAGGGAGAAGTCGAAGATGGAATTACCCTGTTCATCCGTTCATAAGATTTAAACCTAGGACAATCCAGGAAAGCCCCTTCATCCTATATCTTAGTAAGACACATGATGTCACATTTCCACTCCCACCAACCCATCCTCCATTTCGCGCGCCCTTAGAAAATAAACTGAAACAACGCCCACGTTTCGAGTGATGAATGCAACCTCCTCCCGTGTCGCTAATTAAGTCTGTTCGAGCTCTGTGGGATATTTCGTTTACTGTTCTTGTTCTTAAAATAGTTTTAATCTTATTTTTCATGTCATAATTAAGCATTTTCATTTAAGCATTGCATTTGCAGTTGTTCTTAACGAGAGCATTTCTGATCTGAATTTCGCTTCAGTTTGCAGTGGCAAAAAAAAAGAAAGATTAATAATCTATGATTGTTAAAATGCTGGTTTTATCAAATTACAACATGTACTTAATTTAGCAAGTGTATATTTCAAACAGACGGCGTTGTGATTTTCTTATATACACGTCTCTATTGGCATTTTGACCTTTATTTACGGATTTAAGGATTAAGTGCGCTGCCTTCTCGTTTGACGTAAGTTTCAGTCCGCGTCACACCGCCTTCAACGTAGAAATCTACCGAGTATCAACAAACGCCCTCATCATGTTAATCTTGCATATTAGCATCCATAAAATCTCCCGATCAGTCCCCGATGCTCTTGAGAATGGCTGCACTGTTATACCCTGTACTCATCTCTGCTATAGGACTATCGTATTCATTTTTAAGACAAGGTAACCCTTGTGCATATCTAAAACCAGAATTATGTTGTTAATACTACAGAAGTAAAACGTTTGAGAACTTCCCTTCCACTAATAGGACTAGAAACTGTCTCTGAGTGGAGTTATATTGATTGCTAGACTAAATTTCTAGTAGCGGTTCCTGTAGCCAACTGACCAGAGACCGCAATACGCAATAGCGAACAGCACGGCTTTTCGAAGTGCACAGTGATGCGTTGAGGCGAGTGTATGGCAAGCCGTTTTAACATTTATTCCTATTTCTTGATATCACGAATTCGATTTCTTGATATCAAGAATTGCCATTGCTTTACTACACAAAACCATTTCTTGATATCAAGAATTCGAATTTTTGATATCAAGAAATCGAAATCTTGATATCAAGAATTCGACTTCTTGATATCAAGAATTTGATTTCTTGATATCAAGAATTCGATTTCTTGATATCAAGAATTGCCATTGCTTAACTACACAAAACCATTTCTTGATATCAAGAATTCGAATTCTTGATATCAAGAAATGAATTCTTGATATCAAGAAATCGAATTTGTGATATCAAGAATTCGACTTCTTGATATCAAGAATTCGAATTGTTGATATCAAGAAATGGTTTTGTGTGGTAAAGCAATGGCAATTCTTGATATCAAGAAATCAAATTCTTGATATCAAGAAATCGAATTCGTGATATCAAGAAATAGGAATAAATGTTAAAACGGCTTGCCATACGAGTGGCTCACCGCTGAGCGGTACACCGAGTGTTGCAACGCAGTATATGAATGTTAGGCCTTGGTAGATAAACACTGGGTGTTTAAAACGTAGATAAGGGGAGCTTTTCACTTTTCCTAAAGAGGTTCGTAATGCTTTGAATACGACATTTCATACACGTTATTTTCATAGTATACCATGTATACTGTTAACTCTTGCTGAGTTTCATGACATTTGTAAATGAGCTCCCACGTCTGTAAGGTTTGGGATTGTAGTGGTATAGATTGCAAAACATACAATCAAGACAGAGGTGTTACTCTTTGAAATCAAGCCAAATTTGATCGAGTCACTAACGAATCAGCAACATCCTTTGCAGCCTTCAATTCCTAGACGATTTCAAATTAGGCTAGGATTACTGTGTCAGGAGTAATGGAACATATTTTTAACTATTAGCCATATTTTAGGTTTACATCATGAATAGCAAGTGTACTCAATGGACCCAATTATTGATATCAAAGGCGCATAAAATGTGTAATTAGCTAAAGGGGTCATCTTGTTTGGGTTCTAAAAGGGTAAAAAAACACACAATAAAGCTTCCAAATTGACGTCGCGATGACGCCATTCCAAGATTAACGGGAGCACCAGATTCTTTCAACATGCGCAGCTGGCAATAATCGCTGCGATCTGCGCAATAAGCTGTTATACTGCTTTGCGTTATTTTATGTTCATGTTCTGGAGAAGGGAAACCGATCGGTTTTACGTGCGGTTTGCTGCAAGGTGATCATTTCCTGCGTTCGAGCACAATCAACTTCCTTTGGTTTTCAGGAATAGTGTTTGCTGGGTACATTTCGAATTTCACTTGAAGGGAAATACCGTTATTACAATGTATGGACGTATATACCATTATTACAGTTTAATGAAACGCCTGTATTTTAATGGCTGGCACTTTTCATATTTCGTACAAGAGACCAGCACCTTTGAGGTAAAGTAGAATTTTGCTTAATATCGTGAATATAGTGGAGGAATTCGCGACACTCTATTTATTCCATAGAAATAGGTATGCGTGGTACACTAATGCATAATCGTTTTATAAGCGTTCAGCATACGTCGAAGAAAGGTGTGAGAAACAAAATTTGCATCAATTTTCAAGTTTGTTGTGAAGTGAAGGTGAGTGTGTTGCCTATGGGGTGGATATTCATTTTAGAATTGGCATCGGTACATTAAAGCGTTGATTCAGACCAAGAAAAATATCATGGAAGAAAAAGAGGAAGGGATAGAGAGAGGGAGGGGAGAAAGCGAGAAGGAATAGTGAAAAGCGGTAGCAGACTGGCACGCAGTGGCCATGAATGACACAGGGACTCAGAGATAGAGAGAGAGAGAGAGAGAGAGAGAGAGAGAGAGAGAGAGAAGGAAAGAGAGAGAGAGCAAGTGAGATAGGGGAGAGGGATGGGGGGGGGGAGACGGGGGGGGGGGCGAGAGACAGGGAGGAAAAGGGAGAAAGAGAGCAGGAGGGGAAGATGGTCAGGTAGGTGGAGAGAGAGAGAGAAGTGGGTAGGGACAGAGGGAGAATTGAGGAGGGAGACACATAGGGATAAAGAGAGTCAGAGAGAGAGAGAGAGAGAGAGAGAAAGAGAAAGAGAGAGAGTGTGTGAGAGAGAGTGAGAGAGAGAGTGAGAGAGAGAGAGAGAGAGAGAGAGAGAGAGAGAGAGAGAGAGAAGCTGGTGGATGGATGAAGGGGGAGTAGGTAGGAAGGGATAATAATTATACCAGAAACAAATTATGTTGACAGAACACGCAGTTAATGGAATCATATTCTGACTGATAGGTTAACAACCGTTACGTTTTACCATACAAACGCACAGTGCATGGCAATCAACCAATCATATCCACCAAATTCATGCCTACGTCAGTCCGTCGAGTCGTGGGGTGTTAGGGTGTTCGTCGGTGATCTGTACACCAACTGGACCGATCTAGGTTGACGGACCCGTCTCCTCAATCCTCGACGACAGGCAAGGTCTCAAAAAAATCAGAATACACAAGCCTCCAGATAACATAACGTAATTATACCCCCAAAATGTGGTCCGTATAGTCGAGCTACCGTTATTTTTATGTGTCTGTGTTTTTATTATGTCGAAGGTTGCAAAAGATTCCCAAGTTCCTGTTCCACTCGGGTCAGACGTTTGGGGTGGGCTATTGGAGGGTTAGTTGGTAAACCATGCAGGGTGGTGGTGGTGGTGGTGATGGTGTTTCTGAGGAAGAGATAGGGAGAGAGAGAGAGAGAGAGAGAGAGAGAGAGAGAGAGAGAGAGAGAAAGGAAATCGAGCGAGCGAGTGGGAGAGAGAGAGGGAGATTTAAGGTGTGTGTGTGTGTGTGGGGGGGGGGGGGGGGAGACAGAGGGGTATAGGGGACGTGTAAGTGATATGTATGTGTGTGTGTGTGTGTGTATGTGTGTGTGTTTGTGGTGGGAAGGTCATATGTGATGCGGAATTGTACGTCTCGTTGCTATAGTTACGTCTTGGTACATTTTCCAATAATAGTCTTTCCTTTGTATTGTCACTTATCACATTCAACTCATCCTTAAATCAAATCGCATCGTCCCGCTTCATTTTCGTTTTTATCCTTAATTCTTCTATATTTTCTTGCAATCACCATTAATTCCAGTCGCATTATGATCGTCCCTAACAAATGATTTTCCAGCATAGCTTCCAGGCAGGAAATAATGTTCAACATCCATTGGAGAGAAACGTATGACAACCTTGACATGATTCGCAATTATTTATGGACATCATCCAATGCCGAAATCCTTCAAAACAAAAACAAGAACAACAAAATACGACTTTGTTCCTGTTTCCATCCTCCAAATTTTGGGGCCGATCTGTGCTGGCGTTAACTCTTTAAGCGCCATTGAGGCAGTATTTTTTTCCAAGGGTAATACACACCATTCCCATAGGGCAGTCTGACAGAGAAGGAGTTAACTCTTTATGCGCGTTTGAGGCATATTGGCACTTGTAATACACATCATTCTCACCAGGCAGCATGGAGTCTGGCAGAGGAGGAGTTAACTCTTTATGCGCGATTGAGGAATATTCGCACTTGTAATACACAACATTCCCATCAGGCAGAATGGAATCTGGCAGAGAAGGAGTTAACTCTCTATGCGCGTTTGAGGCATATTTGCACTTGTAATACACATAATTCCCATCAGGCAGTATGGAGTCTGGCAGAAAAGGAGTTAACTCTTTATGCGCGATTGAGGCATACTCGCATTTGTAATACTTTTTTGTTTTTCAGAAATTTTTATTCAATTCCATTCAAATTATACATGACAAAAAATAAACCGCATTCCACTTGGTATTGCGGTTATAAATTAATAAAAATTACAGATTTGATCACATAAAAATTATTTGATCACAATAAACAAAAATATATTATTTTCTTTGTACCATTGTCACAAAGTGAATTAACTTAGATAATTCATATATGTTTAATATTTTAAATTAATATGAACAAATAGAAGGAATAATAAAATAAAGGAATGGAATCATATGATATACATTTTCGACCAACAAGTGCCCCTGCTGACCTCATATCCCTAAATCTGCCCTGTCCCCTCTACCTACCTATTCCTCCCTTGTGTCTGCCCCCCCCCCCTCCCACCCTTCTTATACACATAAATTTTTTACCAGGCAGTATGTAGTCTGGCAGAGAAGGAGTTAACTCTTTATGCGCGATTGAGGCATATTCGCACTTGTAATACACAGCATTCTTATAAGACATAATTTGAGTCTGACAGAGAAGGAGTTAAAGAGCGATAAGGCACTCCTCAGTCGCCGCAGACCGTTGACATTTGAGTGAACCATGTCAACATTTATGTTGATTAAGGAGATACTGCCTCCCAGACTTGTACTCCTATACACCCCCAGCTGGTAGGAGATGCGAACTGCCACTGAGTGACGAACCATTGCCAGTACCATTATGAGTGTGATGTATGTTGGACCATGTTGAAACATCAGATAATACAACAGAGTACCGAAGTGTGACGTCACAATGAGCATGTTATCAAGACAACTGGGGCCATATTCATGAAAGATTACAAGCCTAGTTTGTTACTACAATGCATGCATTTCGATGCACTTAAACTAACTAGGCTTAGTATGGTTTCATGAATACGGCCCCTGGTTTCAAACTTGTTGGGGTTTTGTCCAGCGGCATAGCTCGATATATTGACGTAATAATTGTTCACTTTTGTCTGAAAGCACCAGGTTTGGCAAACATGTAGAATGATATATTTTACGCAAATTTGGATATTGGTCCATCTAGAATTTTGCACAAGAGAGCCCTGACGGCCATTTAAATAAAACTTTTTCTTCTTGTGCACGCCCGCGCGAAAAAAAATAGACTCCGCCAAGCCCCAATACTTTTGTAAAAAATATGGCCTTTTTTTGCACAACAATGGCCAATGTGTATCACATCTGTCAATCCACTAGTAACCAGTCATCGCAATGT
Organism: Arbacia lixula; assembly: GCA_963669155.1. Lineage (NCBI taxonomy): Eukaryota > Metazoa > Echinodermata > Echinoidea > Arbacioida > Arbaciidae > Arbacia > Arbacia lixula. The sequence goes on from OZ022588.1 coordinate 9,776,014, forward strand.
CATTAATAATGCATGATGTTTCTGGCAGAAAAGAAGCTGTGGGTTGAGATATATGATGCACAATGGCCATTGTTGTGTTCTGAATAAATGACCTGATACACACACATTTCTAGACAAATTTCTAACCAATAATCCATTTTCGTTGTGCATTCACAACTTTTCCCTTGAGTGCGTAGTAATGCGGTATTACGATCACCTGTATCTAGCGATTCGGTTTCCATGGGTGGAACGCACTTTGAATCGTGTTGTTGCTACTCAGACAAACCTCAGACAAGCTTTTGGAGTTACTATTTGTAAGTAACGTATTGTTTGAAAGACGTGCGTAAACTTTGCATACACTGTACATAATGAAAATGGTTTGAGGAAGGGATATAGGGTATTATACACACAAGTAATAGAGAGCAGCATTCTATCTAGCACACAAAGGTTTAAGGAACCATGATTTTAAAAGAAGTGAGAACAATAGTGAGCAGTGTACGTGAACATAGCGAAGTTGATCAAAGCTCCACCCAGAACACCAATGCACTTGCGGCTAGCCTTATGGTGTATGTAAACCAAAGAAGAAGTGATTTGTCGACACAGCTGGAGGGTAGACGAGAAGTCATTAGAATTAAAGTTCTTGTTGATAATAAAGCGTTAAAAGATTATGCAGAATACTAAATATATAACTAAATTGATTAAGTGATTAAATCAGGTATATTGAGATGAAATGACTTTTGGCTGAACACGAATCACTACGAAAAAAAGAAGAAGTGAATTTGGGAAACAGCTGGAGCTTAGACGAATAATCTCATAAATTTAAGTTTTTCTCTTAATAGTTGGTGTATATCTTACTGTTGTTAATGTTATTATTATCAATAGTATCATCATGATCATGAAAAACATGAGAATATGATCGAAAAATAAACATTACTAGATTGAACACATCCAAAAATAATTTTGACCTCTCGCGATAAGAAGAAGAGTACATTCTACCAGGTTGGATATTGTCACGTATTTCACATCTACCGCTGATAAGGTATACATGTACATGATTGTACAGTTACTGTATTACATGTGTGTATGGTTGTGTCTATGTGTCTGCTTCATATGTGTAATGCATGTATAGTATATATGTGTACACGTTTCTTTGTATTTGTGTGTATGAATAAACTTGAATGCATAGTAAACTGTGTACATTAATATATAAATTAGCACATAAAACAGGTGCACGCAAGGAGCTTGCATTACTCCACTTTAGAATACATGACATATTTGACAATTGGTGATTTTTTTTTATAAGATCTGAAACAGGTATACTTCAAACTCAAACAATTCATTTATTCATTTTCGCTTTGACAAAATAAACATGTTTTATATTACATTCTTAAGCTAAGTTTAATAATTTTTTCGGTAAATTAATGAAAGAACACTTTCTATCCTCCTTCGTTAATTTCCAGAAGAATCTTTATTTAAAAATTTAATGCCTTATCTTTATAGCACAGGGTGTTAATAATACTTGTATGTGACAATACGACAGCATGATATCGCGGTAACCAAGACTGATATATAAAGACAGTAAAGTCATAGAGCAGAGAGATGTCCAGGGTTGAAGACCAAGATGAGTAACAGACACACACAACAAGACAAGAAGGACAGGCTGGAGATGTGAAGGTGTGTGTGCGTGTCTGTGTGTATGTCCGTGTAGGTGTGTGTGTGTGTGTGTGTGTGTGTGTGTGTGTGTGTGTGTAATACTGATGAAAATAAAGCAAACTGATTTAAGAGCACCAACGCGTTCTCCCAAGACGTGCGTTCGATCCTGACCCCTCGATCAGACCCCTCCCCCTACCCCACCCCTACCCCACGCGCATGCATGCCGCACGATGCAGCTGTCACGACGGCGGGTCTTAGCCGGGTGTCATGGAGTTTAAAAGGGCCCCTTGGAGAGTGGTATGTACGGTACGCGAGTTATCACAAGGAATGCTTTGTAGCTTGTCATGCACGCATCTTCACATCTTCGTCAGTGTACTACCGAAGCAGCGCAGATGTTACGAGCTCACGTACTTTCGATTTCATAGGCCCATGACCCAAAGTACGACCCAATTTTTCAAATTTTCTACAAAATTTCCAAATTGCTTTAAAGGTCCCCTGTCATCGAAATGTATGTCGACTTATGTTGATGCAACAATGACTACCCCCACCTGCCCAAAAGAGCATCACATGTCTTCACACAATACTATCTAACAACCTTTCATGTGGGAATAATCCTTTCCTTATGTCAGAAATGTGCTAGCTATGTGATGCTATTATAAGCACTTGCAGGTAGTCATTGCAATGTTTAGTTTGTGCAGAAATTATGTTTATTACCCTGCTAATTTCTACCTTTGATGATGTCACAGGGGGAATCTTGAGTTAGAGGATATTTTGGAGGCGAGGCTTATCAGTGCTGAGAAAAAATATAGAAAAATTATTTCAAAATATAGGACACATATTTCCATTGGACAGTTGGTGATTTTGTTATATACATATTAAGTTGCATCAACTGAAGTCAACATACATTTTGATGACAGGGGCCCTTTCAAAAGTAGCATGTTAGATAACGAAGCTTTTCGATCTGCAGCTCATCAGGTTATTAGATAATTATGAACAAATTATCCTTTTTTCCTGTGTCTCATCGCATTTTCCCATTACATCATTTATCCACATATTCCCTTTTTGATATTCTTTGATCATATGTCATTTTTTCTCTTTTCTCCTCCGCCTTTCTGTCTGTCCTTTTTTATTCGTACTCCTTTTTCTTTCTTTTTTCCTTTCTTTTCCTTTCTTCCCCTTTCTCCCTCTCCTTCCCCCCCCCACTTCCTTTTTATTTTTTTCTCGTTTCTTCTACTGCTGCCCAAATTATATTATTCGCTTTGTAAAATACAATTTTCACCTTATGATATTTGACTTACATTTGAAATATTGCAGTTAAAACCCCCTTTAAATAGTTGGTTCCTAAAACGTTGCGATATATCAACGTTTCATATTACGGACGTATTGATTTAACAGCACCATAAAGAAACAAATCATTATTTGATATTAAATGACGAGCAATAAAGCACGGTTGATATAAAGGAGTATCGACTCGACGGATCACCCGACAACCAGCCGGGTTGTGGTTGGAGCGCGCCGTGTGAGCCAGACCCTAGAGAACGAATATCACACAGCAACACATGCACGACGGTGTTTTTATCAGAAGGCAGGCCCAATGCAACCGACCCCTACGACCGATACATCCCCACATACTGACATAACAATGTGTGTACTTTCTGCAAACTGCCACTAATGACAATTAATGTCAGATTTTCGAATGTCTTATGATGAAATCACGTCATTCCAGTCCTGGCCGCTTTATTTAGCATTTCTTTCATTAGTTTTAGTTTTGTCTAGGAATATTTGAATGTTGGTTGATTTCCTATAATGTAGTTCCATTCAAGGTTCACATGTTGATGTTTGTACATTTAATGTCGTTTTATAGCCAGAGCTCCGGGAAGAACAACTGTCTGACAAACTGACTAGGCTACCCTGCACACCGAAGACTCAATACCTAAAAATAGATAAATAAAAATGTTAATAAAAACACATCTTTCCCAATTTCTTGCATAGAACCTATATTCCTACTACTTCAACTATCTCTAACTTCCTTAGACTCCTTATCTTCCGTCGGCTATGCAGACAGTGATTACAAATAATTACATAACTCTAAGATTTGTGTCATCGCAAGCATTGTTTAATTGTTTAGCCCTGAGTACCTGTTATGTAATCTTTTGACAACCGAGTTAATTTGTCTTTCTTTCACGCTGCGCACGCTTTCTCACGTACGTCCTGAGTGTGAAAGGACAGAAAATGTATAAAGGTAAATTAAATCGTAGTCGTTTTTCTTTCAGTGTTGTACAACGATTTCATTTCTTGAAGCGACTGCAAAGTCTTTACTGCCTTAGTCATGAAGAAATTAAACCATGCATTTCTGCAGTAAGCTGATCTTTGCCAGTGAATACGAAAAAAGTTCACCAGAGTTATCGATTCCAGGTTTACCTTAAATATTCATAGTTATGCAGGATGATATCATAGTTATGTGTTTGCAGATTCATAAAGACATAAGAATATCGGTATCGATCTTAATATTTACGAACAATTTCTTTTGAAAACTCAAGGGAAATTTTGAAAAATTTGAACAATTCGGAAAATATTATGATGTCCGTTACAAAGACCAATGACGTCATTAACTGAGTTGCTGTCTGGAAAGAAGCCGTAATACAAGGACATGGGATACGGCATTAGTTAGAAGCTTAATGTTTTACGTCAGTCGTTTAGGTTATTTGTGTCTCCGTTTGTCTGCGTAATTTAATTACACGGGAAGAACACGTTACGATTAATAATGTATTTGTTCATGCTCCACTCTTTTATTTGAATTGAGTTAAGACTATAAAGAAGTCCCTTAATCATATCGCGACGCACCTCGACTACAACAAGCACTCAGCATCGCTAATGGCTGTGCGCTACGCGTCAATTTGTGAAATTAAATTTGAAGACGAGAAGCGTTCGTTCCAGAAAAAAAAAGGGGATAAAAATCACCCCGGCTCCCATTACGCGTGGGCGATGGGGGGAGTTGAGGGGAACGGCGAGGAGAGTTCCCGCCGGACCCTCTGCGTGAATGCGAGAGAGCAAACCCCTCGACGATTTTCCTTCCGTGAAAGGCATTTCGGGGATGAATGTACGTAAAATGAAAACATGTGTCTAAATTAATGAAGAAAAATACTGTTACTGTTTTGGATAGAGTCTGGTTATGATATAAATCTATAAAAGTGGGTCGGATATCCTACAATTCGGATCGTTCAACTCGCTGTGTGCCATATTTGCATTTTTGCACGTTTAATACACGTAAATGATATGTTGTAGCATTTAATCTGTCACCGAATGAGTTAAAGTTATCTGTTAAGAATTTTTGCAGCAACAATAATCAGATTAAATCACAGCATGCAATACATTTAAACGGGTTGGATCACTGTCTAGTCGTACTGAATAAGCGAGCCATATCGACCATGTCGACACCCAATCTATTTATAGCAAATGAAACTTTTCATCCATGACGCTTACTGTAGATTACTCCATACGTCGACACGCATCTATTCAGAGTGAGAATTGTTTCATGTACGTCGACCTATGACGTAGAGGAGGTTTTTGGAAAGCAATTGTATTAACGATTATTTCATTAAGTTTATATCTCACAGCTAAGACCTAACTTTAATCAACCTGAACGTTGACAATGATTGTGTCAAAGTAACGTGAACATTCATTTATTACTTTTTTCCTCTTTTTTATCGCTGTGGTTTGCTTAAAAATGTATGATTTATTTATCAGATTCTATTAGATTTTTTCCTTACAGCCGTGTACATGTATACGTATAATATGAAGAATTAAGCATGCACTCAGCATAGAAAAATGCAAAATGTTTGGTTGGCAAAGAATTTTGTACACCATGTATACAGTTATCAGTACCTAGCGTTTCACACATCTATATATATTTTGTTTGAATATGACGAATTGCCCACAGAAAGATGGGAATTATACTGCTTTGTTAACCTAAGAAGTGCAACTAACATTCGGGTACAGGACCCTGTTGCATAAAACTTACCATTAATAGTAACTTTGCTATCAATGGCAACTGCTATGGAAACCTTGAATTTGATTGGCTGTCGAGCAGTGTCACCATAGTAGTTACCATTGATGACAGGGTTACCATTTATGGTAAGTATTATGCCACGGGGCCCGGAAATGTTATGTCTTATATGTCCTTGTGTATGGCTGCGAATGCTAGACATAAATATGTAGTAAGCAGATCGAAATCATCAGTATATTAATCCTTCCTATGTCAGACAAACTACTTTTTTAGTGGATGTTTATTATGTGTATTACTGACGAGAAAACGGCGCATACTTAAAGGGGTGCAGTAAGAAAAATAAGATGGGGCGTCGTGATCGAATAACAAGCACGCACGTATACAGCAATGACACACTTCTTAACGGTGTGTTGCTAGAACGTGACACAATCTTCCAATGTCAATACGATTAATAGCAATGATCGTATCTTGATGAAAAGCTGGAATGTGTGTGTGTGTGTGTGGGTGGGGGTGGGGGAGTAAGAGGGGGGGGGGGGGTTGACAGGGATACAACTCCCTCATCCCCTCCCCCCCCCCCCCATTTCCGATTCGCCGACTTCCTCCCCCTCCTCCTCCTCTTCCTTCTCCTCCTCCTCCTTGCCCTCGATGTGACACGCTGTTCATAATGATGTCCTCCGGGCTGCCTGCCGTACGCCCGTCGCCGCTCCGTCGAGCCATTGTCTTCTTCCCCATCATTTTCATCACCATCATCATCATCATCATCACTATCATCATCATCATCGCCGTATCCTCTTGTCGCGACGACCACATACGAGTCCCGCGATATAGCCCGAAAACACAGGAGAAGTAATTGCTCTCCCCAGCCGCGCTATCATCATCATTGTCCATTGTGTCTCCTCGTGTCTATTACATTTCCCCTATTATCTCTTGCGCTCATCTTCACCAACATGTCCAATGCACTTTTTTTCCCTTCGAAGAACATTCACTCCGCAGTTGTGTGCATGGAATGGAAATGTCTTCGTCGGGCTTTCATGGCCGTTCTCATCATATTCCCCTGTGCTAGCATTAACTGTTTTTTTTTTTTTATCTTAAGAATGATAATGAACTGTGAGTTGTATTGTGGAGAGAGCGTATGGGGCATGGCAGTCTTGCCACCTTGAGGTAGCATTATGCATTATAAGTGATTACCAATCTATTGTGAACCATTTCTGTCGTTCAATTTCTTTATCGTTTTAGGAATACAAATTGTTTTTTTTTTGGCTTATTGTTAAAATCCTTCGATTTATCAATTTACACATTCACATATTGATATAGTGATGTGCACATTCGAGTGACGTTTACTTCGCAATAGCTATATTATCTTTCATTTTCGGTTCTCTCTAATTATTTTCTCATTCATATTATTCCATATTGTCAAATCTGTTTTTCTGAATGTCTTGCATTTCATAAGTTCAATTCACTTTAAGCGTTCATTCTCCTTTAACCGAGTGTCTATGAATAACATCACGTGACCATAGCCAGGTAGGTGAGGGGATACTGTTGGGTCATCATCATGGATCCAATTGTTGAGGATCACCGCTGCAGAAGGGGTAAACAGATTCCGTCGGACTATTATCTTAACCAGAAACATTTTGCTGACGTCCCGGTAATGAATTCCCAATCGTGCAAGCAATTACGGATAATGCCCGCTTGCCTTAGCCACGGCATTCCGCCGAGCCCCGCTGCCCAGGTCTAGGGGCTGGCCATTCAGGAGGAGGGACAGAGGGCGGGATTGGGGGGGGGGGGGGGCTGATGGGGGCCTGGGGGAGGTGGCCATGTTCCAGTAGAGTCATGTTGTCACAATATATGATGGGGGGGGGGGGGGGCTGCTCTTACCTATGTTGGCAAGATGTAATGTGTGCTTGTAATCATCCTCTAGCATGGTATGGACAATTTGATAAGGGCGTTTTGCTCAATAAATGAGTGTGATGACCGTGATTACTACAACATGAAATACTACTATATTATTGCTACTACTACTACTACTACTCTTACTACTACTACTACTACTGCTACTATTGCGACAATTATACATTTACAACCAACATCTTTCCTTTTCTGTCGTCTTCTTATTGAAACAGTTTTCAAAATGCAAGAATGAATTTTGTGACAACTTGTATACTCATAAGTACTCAATTTTCTCATCTCAAATCTTGACATGTTATAGGTTGATGTATTTAATGCTTTTTAAAATGACAAATGATTATTTAATTCAGTATAAGCTGTCAGGAAGTAATTTTGATAACTCTCAATTCAATTGAATAAATTGAATTGAAGTGTGGTAATACACTTGAAACAAAAATGTAATATGACGAGCCGCAATAATACTTTGTGATTCATCTAAATTTGTCTGATTTATAAAAAAAAATGCACCTTTTTAATACCAACCGAAAATTGGCAGATTTCCACACTGCAGTATGTAAACGTGCCTTACCTGGGCCAGGTGATTAATTCAGCTGCCTTGCTGCGTCAACATAATCATAACTGAAACGTCCTACATTTCTGTAATTAGGTTAACGGAAAGGAGAAAAAAACACTCTGAGAAATAGGTCATTGTAATATTTCTATTAGACGGAAATGGTAGAGAGGAATTTATGCCCATGAAATAATTAGATCGAGTAATTGAATCTCACATCATGCCGCAATCACGCATACACGACGTTTTAGTTATTGCAAAAAACTATGTTCACTATCGCGTGTGTCAGCATTATCCTTTATATCTCTGACCATATTGAAAAGTAATACTGTACATACGTTGAGTAGCTTACGTTAGATTTTGATATTATCAAAACGATCTGGGAAAGATCTACGTTAATTAATCAAAAAGAACGATCAAAATCTCTTCAATCACAATGCACTTTGTGTGGGTTTTTATGTCAGTCTTATGAGAGCGAAACTTAATTTTAGGGGAAAAAATCATCCTGAAGTCAGTGACCAATCAGATTGTGCCCCGTGAATGAACTCCTTCACGTTTTCCAATGCAAGTACAGGTGACTGGCTCCTCTAACTGTTTATGTCCCACTGACTCATTCTGGCAACGTAAGTGCACACGTATCACATAAAGCGGCATTTTATCTCGCACGCAAGGAGTTAAAAGGGGAGGATAGTCAGCGCTCATGGGGGAGTGAGTATCGTTCGCTGGTCCACGCCGTGATCTGCACAGTGAATGAGCGAGGTGGAGCCAGCACATGGCACCCCACTATGCGCAGCGCATAGCCATCGAAAACACATGAATGTGTTTTATAAATATATAAACTTTTATAACTATCGGCACGAAGGTATGCAGTAAGACAATATAGTTTTCAACGCTTGATACTAAGAGCGTTAAATGGGTGTATCTCTTTTGCAGACATTAAGTGATTAAGTTGTGTAAATACAATTGTGTATTGTGTAATGATGTTGAAGAATTTCCCTCAGAATATAACAACTTGAAAACGACTTTTACGTGTTTTAAGGTCCTTTACATTTCAAATGATTGTTTGTTGGGTCGTCTATAAATAATTGTCTAGTACCTTCATCCCCAACACTGACACTATGATTTTAAACTACTCAATCTAAACAACGGGATAGGATTAATGCTGGGCGCGTGTGGTATAAGTACCAATATGTTATATGTTGGCATGTGAATTCGTACCACATGTTCATAACAATAACATTCATGACGAAAATGAGGAAAGTGCATTCCAGGAATAGCGAAGAAGACAACATAATTATGACAATGGGTATTTGTTAGTGTGTATGTTTGCAGTGGTGGGGGATGATGGTAGAATTTAGCTTTTGTTTAAGAGAGAGGGACAGGGAGAGAGAGAGAGAGAGAGAGAGAGAGAGAGAGAGAGAGAGAGGAGGGGGGGGGGGTGTAGGAGTCTCCCTGTTGCCTTTCTCAATCAAGAGCGGATGAAGAATCTCCCATTCCAATCTACATCATTTGTCCTTCCTGACTGTTAACCGACCACAGTGACCCTGATTCGAAGAAAAGAACAACCGCGATCTAGCTCTTATACCCTCTGCCATTTCCACCCATTCTCAACAACCTTTAAAATAAAAACCCGCATTTCTCCATTTTTTGTCTCTATCCCCGGACACTTTTCCAGATTTCCATTTCCCGTCCTTGATCAAATATGATTCTGTCAATAATCTTTCTCGTTCCCGAGCTTAACTCGCGTCTCGGGGATACCGTCCCCTCCAAATCAAATCAGTTGGAATGATCGCGACCTCCAACTCCCTCTCTCCCTCCCTCTCTCCCTTCCTCTCTTCCACACACTCCCTCCCGCTAGACACCTTAAAGGCAAAGTCCACCCTCCAGCTGAATTGGTCGTAATTATAGCAGAAACGTGAACGCAACATATTAGTCAAGGTTTGACGAAAACCTGTCACAGCATAAGAAAGTTATGAATTTGCTAAAGTTTTAATTTTGTGACGTCACGTGCGAGCTGCTCCATTTATTTTGTTTGCTGTATGATTTCATTAACTTGTTCTAGTTTTAAATGAAGGAATACATTTTTCCGATAGAGGTGTGTGCGTAAAAAACATGTTTCTAATCAAATAAATGTACAGGTAACTTTTGAGCAAATGAAAATTTTCAAAAAAATATTACACATCTTATAGCAGAGTACCTCGTAAGTGCGCATCCCAAATTATGTCACGTAATAAATATTGTTTTATATGTTAAGAAGCTTATCAGGGGGGTGTTTCACCGAGCTGTTCGGAAGTTACGAACGACTTTACGAACGACTGGTGATCCCTTCTTGTGCTAAATCAGATTCTCAATGAACAAAGTGTGGTATCGCATTTAGCACAAGAAGGGATCACCAGTCGTTCGTAAAGCTTGGTGAAACACCCCCTGGTATGATAAACTTATTCTTAATACAATATTGCGACGTTTTTGTTGCACCAATTATGTTAAGTCGTGTGTATTTTAGACATAAAAATTTGTATGTCTAAAATATACGACTTGTAAAGATGCAATCTCCAATGTGATTCTATTAAACTGTACAAAGGAAATATCATAACTCGTGGTTCTTTGAGCGCAATTCCGTTAGCATTGTGAACTTCACATAGTTATTACGTGATGAATCACATTGCGGTCACGGTGAGATCTACAGAGACCATTAGTCATGATCGAGAAAGAGTAAACGTTAAAGACGAACTAGAAGATTATCCATCCATTCTCCAACCCGCCATCAATATAACGTGGAATTTAATCGAAGCAGCACAAACTTCTCGTATTCTGCTCCTCTCTCTGTCTCTCTCTCTGTCTGTCTCTCTCTCTCTCTCTCTCTCTCTCTCTCTCTCTCTCTCTCTCTCTCTCTCATACACACACAAACACATGCACATTCAATTCACATTCTCTTTCTTTGTCTTTATCTTTATCAGCCGATGTTGTACCGGTAATTAATTTGATTTGCTATGTATTTGTTTGTAATTGCAATAATGCATCTTTCAATTTGTGATAGTCATCTGTATGCAAACTTTTTTTTAAGAAGAAAACAAATTGTATGCGTGTATGTGTAGGTGCATGTAAGGTTTGTATACTCTTTCCCGCGCCCACTCACCCACCCCTCGTTACCAGTAAGTTCCTCCCCACCCAACACCCGTCCCTCATCCCAGCGTCTTCGCTGTTCTATTCCTGTCCGCTTGCTCATACACCTTCCATTCTCCGTTACCCCGTCTCTTTTCTCTTCATTCACCCTCTAATCTTCACCTGGTCTTTTCTCTCCTCTCTTCATTAAACTTGTCGCCCTCCATGCACCCGTCATTATTCTCTTCCCCCCTTAAGCATACAATGTTGAGCAAAGTATCCCCCTTTAGGCCGCATGTATCTCAACAAGGTCTCGCTGTCCGCAATGCTTGCCATAATACCCGTGTACAAACACACACCCCTTGCCTCGCGTCACAGACCGCTAAGAGCATGCTTACACCGCGTGTAGCCGGCCTAATCGTCAATATACTCCAGTTAACAATTATTAAAACTTACAGCCCGTTTTTTTGTTATATTTTTCATAAACGGTTGGTATAGCAACGGCATGCGTCAAAATATGCTTAGTGAGTAAGGGAAGCGCAATACTGCTATATCGTTCCGCTTCTTGCTGTCTTCACCGAGCGGAGTTTCTCAGTCATATTGAAGAGAGGCGATCTTAACGCGGAGATCTCGACTACCGCCCTTGGGGTAGGGGAACAAAGTAAAAGTAAAATTGAAATGATATTACGGAAATAGCTGTATAAACATGCGAAAACGTGTTAACGTGCGTATGTGTGTGATGTGTGTGTTTGTGCGTATTTGTGTTTGTCACATCATAATACCCACTAAATACACATTAACAGAACAATGTAGAATTTCAATAGTCATAGCGTTGTACAGATTTTGCTTTTGATAAAAGAGAAAAGGACACAGCCCCAAAACGTCTCGATTTGTTATAAAAACAGGAAATTCAGGAAGCGGCGATTTTGTAACACTTTCATGAATATCGAAAAAGTTCATTCAATGTTTTTCGAGACCAAAGCTGCTTCGGAGGGACTGGCATAAGTTGCTATTTTTTTCTCGGGGGCTTTGCCCCTCGGAAAAAATAGTAATATGCCAGTCCCTCCTCAGATAGATAATTTTCACTATAAAATCTCAGAGCTTGGTATATTTGTATACTATTCCATACATTTTCTACGTTGTGTAGTTCACTCCTTTGTTCACACAGCATTCCGGAAGCACGGTGTAAGTTTCGGATAGCACAAGCGCGTATAGAATGTATATTTCATCTAATTAGATAACAAGTGACATCCTGCAATGGAAAACATAAGCCAGGTGCCCCCCCCCCCCCCCTGTGATTTATGGGATACATTAAGGCCACTGTAGATTATATGATTTTGCCACAATTCTGCAGTCGTAATGGCCTACGACTGGAAATGTGACGTCACATTCTTGTACAAATCAACTTATCGGGTCCTGCGATTAAGCCAGTCGCAGAGTCGTAAGACAGATTGGATCGTGGCGTATGCGGTGGCAAGAAAGACCCCGCATATGCGTATATCTAACACGTTAGATATTGTTATCTAAAGAAGATGTAAACTTGCTATACTCTAAATAGACAACACAATGATTTAGCGAAATTTCTTCAATGTTTTTATGTTGAAACTAGACATGTAGCGTTTCGAAGTTTTATTGTCGATATACATGCAATAGCATAGACAAGCACGAGAACACTCTGGCAGACAAACAGCCATACAGCCAGACATCCACATGTATTACATATATTTGTATTCACACCTACATATAAAAACACGCACACATAATTATACACGCGAACAAACAGACATGTAGATGGCTTTGATTGGTTGATTACTTGTCCTTGAAAGCACGTGATTCATTACCGTGCTTGCAGGTAATTACATTAACGCAGTCGTGTTGAATGAACCGTATTATCCCATTAACACATGATTTCAATTAGCGCATGAAAAACGCTAGATAATGGATAGAAAATGTGACTAGTTAGTAATTGAATCATGTCAAATATGGCAGGAAATTGCGAAGGTGTTATACATAAAATCCGCTTTATTTTCGTAGTAGGACATGCCGGAAACACTACAAAGTAAAATCATACTAACACATTATGGTAAATTCCTTAACATGAAATACAATGCTGAATTCCAAAAAGAGAGTCAACTAAGAGTGTCGCATTCACAAAATAACTAAACATTGAATCCAAATAAGTTTCTCTTTCTGCGGATGTCATTTTATCTGGCTAAAATGGAGATGGAAAAGTCACAGCTTTTAGTGCACGAGTGTGCCTAAATCAACCTGCTCTTTCAAGTGGTATCTTTGAACACTTTTCTTGAATGTCTTTGCAGTTTTTACTGGTGTATAAAATGGCAATGTTGAAACAGTGGGTATATACCGTAGTTTCTGTAGAGAGAGTAAGAGAGAAGAGAGAGAGGAATATAATTGTACATGGAGAGAGAGAGACAAAGGGAGAGAGAGAGAGAGAGAGAGAGAGAGAGAGAGAGAGAGAGAGAGAGAGGAAGAGACTGACAGAGAGAGAGAGAGGGGATGGAGATAGAGAAGAGAGAGAGAGGGAGAGAGAAGAGAGAGGGAGAGAGAGAAGAGAGAGGGGGAGAGAGAGTGAATGTGAGAGGGAGATAGAGGGATGAATATACAGTAAAGAGAGGGACAGAGAAAGAAAGCGGATAGGGAGATGTGGAGCTAATGAGAGAGGGAGTGTTGCGAAACAGATAAGTAGAGATGGAAAGCAAGGGAAATGTACATACGTAGATTCAGAGTTGCGTACTCATACAGATAATAGATAATTACGTAGATACTCATAAAAAAAATAATGCGATTCCTCATGAATATATGAATATATAATGGATGAAAATAAAAACAAATGATTGAACACGCTGGAATCCAATAGTATTAGAGCGAGAGAGAAAGAAGAGAGAGAGAGAGAGAGAGAGAGAGAGAGAGAGAGAGAGAGAGAGAGAAATAAATAGATGATATAATAGATATGATGGAGAAGATGAGCTCTCTAGCTAGCTATAGATGAGGTAGGTCGGGTCGGCTCGGGGAATGTTGTCTTACATTCGGCGGAGTATAGGGGTGACAGATCGCGGCAGCTGCTATCATGCACATTACACCAACACAATCAGAGATGGCATGTGGCCTAATCACGTGACCATCCCAACCAAAGAACACGTACGGGTGCCGGAGCGGTAAGTAGTTAGTACAGGTAGTATATTGTATCCTAAGCGTTATGATATATCGGCCTGACTAATCACTGGAGGATTGCCGTGTCGTCGATCCAGTCATATTCATGAAGCGACCAATCATGTGTATCTCCTAATTACCGATGACAAACTAATATGCGTCGTTGATTTTATAAAATATGATTGAAGGAAACTCGTCAAAGCAACGACCGAGGCGGCTACATATATTTAATAAGTACTATACTGCACGAGGGAGGGAATTGTTCAAAGTTACCGAAGGGTGAATGATAAATGTATATTACACGAATTTATGCATTATGAATTAATGTTAGATTTGTTCATCTTCTCGCAAGACAAAAGGCATGACGTCTCTTTATGTCCTTGCCCTCGACCAATTATTTGGATGCAATCTACATAGCCAAGAATAACGTCGCATTTGACTGTATGTCGATCACAGCAGTGATAATTCGTTTAGTTTATATACACAATTGTCTGTCAATTGAGTAATACTATTGTAAAACCACACACTAATTTTGTTGAACATTCATTGACATAACATTGCACGACGAACGATTTTTTTAATATTCATTTAGAATAGAAAAACACATAAAAGCAGCATACTACGAGTTATCACGAATATTTAGCAAATGTCATAGGCGTATTTTTTGTTCTTAATGCATAAGACACGATAAACCATGAGAACATACTAATGGAACAATACAGTAACCATGGTAACAATAATAATGGTCATACACTTACCCATTTTCTGATTTTGTTCTGTCCTCCTGTGGTATGACTACTAGGTAAGAAATCACGATACTTCCGGTGATGAGGGACTTTATGTTTTTATAGGCCCCTAATGCTACTCATCAAGTCATCGTATCAATCTACGCAATATTTTTCTGGTGACGTGCGTGGTATTTCCATAGGTTGCTTGATGGGACGGAAGGGCCTTGGTTCGAATCCCGACCGCATCACCAAGACCCGACCCACAATTCAGAAGCCCCTGTAGTAGTATCTACATAGTAGATTGCTAAACGTTTAGGAAGGTCCGAGGTTCGAATACCTCACGCACAGGTCACCATCCTTGAAAGTCTGAAAGAAGACCTAACCCACTATCCAGAAGTAGTGGTATCTCATAGGTTGCTAGATGCGGCGGAAGGTACGAGGTTCGCATCCCTCATCATCATCGTCATCATCATCATCATCGGAAATCTAAAGAATGACCCGACCCACTATCCAGAAGCCTTTGTAAACTGACACCACCAAAAGATGCGAACATTTCCTGCCGTTGCAACAGGACGCCCTCCTCACATCACACTCAGTAATCGAGCATCTATCTCTCCAAGGGATCCTGACTAAAAATGTCATCTGTATTACACCATCTTACTCCCCCATTCCACCACGCCACCATAAGCTGTTTATACAATTACTCCCTTGGTATGAAACGACAATAGGAGTGACAGCCAGTTAGTTGTGATGTGACAAGTCCTATGCGGTAGCTACGAGTCGCAACACGTGTTCGGAAAGAACACTAACATCACTTTTCAGATACCACACTGCACGCTTTACCATCGTAACACTTACACGTTAATGTTAAATAACGCTCAAAGTAGTTAATGAGAAGACACGTTTATTCACTCAGCTACAAAATGTTATTTACCCTGCTTCATCTTCTTGTGGGCCAACGTAATTATATTTTTCTTTCAGTCAAAGACGCCATTTGATTTCATCGTTTAGAATGCGGGCATCCCGTTTAGAATGCGGGCATCATTAGTATTGACTTGTTGCGTAACGTTAATTACTAAAACACGAGACGCAAAGTGGGTGTAAAGACATACCACTTCTACGAATACGTTATAGTGTCGAGAGATTGTCTATAAGACACTGATTTCACAACGCATAACCAAGACCAATCCCAACGCTAATTACTATTAATGAAAAGATGCCACATTCGTGAAGGCGCTGTTACATGACAGGGGGAAATGGGGTGGTGGTGGTGGTGGTAGTCGTGGTGGTGGGTGGGGGGGGGGGGGGGAGGGGGTCAAGAAAGTTGGTTAGCTTGTGTTTACAGAAACACCATTGCGTCCTGAGATGAAATGGAGCACATGCTAAATAGAAAGGCATCTTACACCCATCTTTATACAATAATTACCAAAGCCGTGATTGACCATACCTCGTGAACCCAAGAGCGACAGATGAAATGACTATGACGTCATCAGATCAAGATCTGTACTTCTTCAACACATTTGGTAGCAGTGCTTTGATCAAGAGGAGCGGGTCTGAAGGGAATTGCCTTTCGTATTCATCTCGAAGCCAAAACACCAGCAGCCCACCCTCTGTGTTCAACAAAAACCTACAAGAAATCATTCGGTAAGATTCAACGTCACCGACGTAAAGTTCACCAGTCATCAGCTGAAGTAGCGAAGTGTGACGTCATATGAGCATGTTGTCAAGACAACTGGTTCTAAATTATGTGAGTAGAGCAAACATCGGTGACCATACTGGGGACTCTCTTTGGTAGTGGCCGACACTGGCACGCTAGAACAATGTCGGACCAGTGAAACTCTCACTTGA
This sequence comes from Arbacia lixula, assembly GCA_963669155.1. Taxonomy (NCBI): domain Eukaryota; kingdom Metazoa; phylum Echinodermata; class Echinoidea; order Arbacioida; family Arbaciidae; genus Arbacia; species Arbacia lixula. The sequence continues at coordinate 9,792,956 of OZ022588.1, forward strand.
GCGATGTTGTTTAGATCCAGCAAACCTGCATAACAATGGATATGACGACACTATTTCGGTATTCTATACCCAGTCACTCTGTACCAACACAATGGAAACGATGTCATTTGCTTTTATTTGTTTGTTTATTGTTTCATCACGCACTGAAAGGTCACCGCAGACGACACGAGTTTGCCACGATTCTGCATGCATAAGCACCTACGACGGGAATTGTGACGTCAATTTCTTGTACAAATTCAATGACCGGGTCCTGCGATTTAGTCGGTCGCAGAGGCGTAGGACTGATTAGATCGCGCTGTCTGTGGTGGTCTCAATTCCTTCTTCACCAAACTTCATAATGCCCTATCATGCATATGGGAATGACGTGTAGTACCAAAGCAAAAGTTCCTCAATAGCGCATAAAGAGTTATGAGGTACTGAACATTTCAAAATTGGAAGTTTCCCTCTTATGAACATGATGAATATACGCGATAAATAAACTATTTTTTAAATATTTAAAACAAAAATTTGATTATACTCTGGGTAAATAAAAGCTTATCATTTGAAGTGTTAACTCTTTTTGCACCAGTGAAGCCTTCTTGCACGAATACTTACACTTAAAACCCAAAGAGCTTATCTTATGATATTATCGGCTCAAGTGCAATGACACGCCATTCTTGAAAAACCACTTCAATTTGAAGAAGCTTTCTCTCACAGCGCAAACAATATAGCTACGTGTTTACATCACTGTTCGTAAACATGTCACGTGTATACCAGTACAACTATATTATAATATAATTTATAGCAACTCCGGGGGAAGGAGTGGATAAATAAGACCTCAATATCATCATCATTATTATTATTATTATTATTATTATTATTATTATTATTATCATTATTATTATTATTATTATTATTATTATTCTATTTTGATGTAATACGCTGTTCTTGACAATGTGATTGTTTATTATGCATGGTGAAAATAAATAAACAAAAAAAAAAAAAAAAAAACAAATTATGACTATGGAAATCAGTTACGAAATGAATCGACACCAAGAAGTGTACCGGTAAATTTATCACGGCATTTTAAAGCTAGTGTATTTGATTTATAAAAATACATGGATTTTTACACACAGCACCCTTGAGATCCTGAATGTACGAAAATTAGACTCGTCCATGAATTAGTGTATTATGATAGAAATGAACAGGCTATGTGCAATTTCATATATGTTGTATCATGGTTACGCATTTTTTTGTCCAATACCAGTTTAGCTTATTATTGTTCGATAAACTATATTTCTTCATTATAATATATATATATGCAATTTCAAATAAACTTCTTAGTTTACTTTCGTTCAATACATAATTTTCTGTTTTCAAGGGAGCCATTAACATCTCGTTCAAACTATTTACAAGACACGTAATCAATACGGTCATGGTATTAGCAGCAAATGTACAGGAAAACATCAAAAAGGTGTGGAGCATTTCTGAGAGCTTTCACAGCAATTTACACCATTGGCAAAGTGGCCTTTCCTTCTCAGTTTTAGCGGATTAGCCCCGAAGAAAATGGGTCACGCTAGAAATGAGGAGGTGTTGAGTATGTGTCAGAGAGAGGGAGAGAGCGCACGGGTAAAGACGGCGGGAAAAAGCGGCGGGCAAGAGCACACGCGTCAAGGACTGAAGAAAGCGATTAAAAACAGAAACGGAGAAGAAAAGACAAAAAAAGCGCCGCGTCATATCGGCGTTGAATGTATGTATGGCTGCCAGTCATAAAAATTCAACTAAATTGACGAAAGCGTTGCACGTGGTATGATCGAGCTTAGACTTTCCCTTGGCGCTGGCAATATCTACTCGTGTTCTGACGAAGCACGTAACTCGATAATTTTGTTATTCCACCGTCTCATCCCAGCAATGAGAGATTGGTGGCCCAATATAGCGCAGGAGCGCGAAACGCGATACATTATTGTATCGAGTGCGATTTAACCCACGAGTTCCTTCTTTTAATACTGCCTGCCCTCATCTGAATCGTATGTTTCTCCCTTCTGTGCTTGTCTCCATCCTTCTGTTTTATCCCCCAACAACATCGCTCTCCTCAGAACTTCACCCAAGTGGAAACAATAATTGCCGATGATTCTGATTTTTTTTCTTCCCCTTTTTGGGTTAAGGTTTACAGACCAGAATTGCAAGCGGCATGGGATTACCCGGGGTTTCCATGGCAACGCATAGAATGGCTCGCATCTGTTCCTCTTCCCCCTTTCGCTCGGCTGCGTGGAAGAGTTGCACGCATAGGTTGCGCGAGTACCAAGGTGCTAGGATCGTGAGGGCGCCTTGTGTATTTTCGGAAGTTCAGGTGGCTGGTGAAAAGCACCGAGATCTTTTATTGACGGACATGTTGGAGAAAGAAAGAAAGACAGGGAGAGAGGGAGAGAGAAGAGGGGAAGTGAGATGGCAATAGATAGATATAAAGTGTGTGATGTGAGTGTAGGTGTGTGGATGTGTGTGTGTGTGTGTGCGTGCGTGTATGTGTGTGTGTGAGCGAAAGAGACAAATAGAATGATAGGGAAAACATGTTACTGTTAAGCTTCAATTTCGTCGAACAGCATGATGACTTCTGTTGATGCATGCAAATATGAACATCACAAAATCACAAACTGTTGAAAATGAATAAGGATGATATATTTTAAAAATAACATTGCTCTATTCTTGGTATTGGTAGTAGAAATGGTAGTAGGATCATAGTGGTAGTTGATTTGTTTTCATTAGTAGTAGTTAAAGTAATGTCAGCAGTTTGAGAAGTAGCATAGGTAGTAAAGTAATAGTAGAAGTAGTAGTTGTAGTAGTAGTAGTAGTAGTAGTAGTAGTAGTAGTAGTAGTAGTAGTAGTAAAAGTAGTAGTAGTAGTAGTAGTAAGTAGTAGGAGTGATAGAGCTGTAAAGTAAGAGGACTAAAATCTGCTATTCATAACAGCACGACCATCATCGCCACTATCATTACATGCAAAAATTATAATAACAGTAATGATTATGTTTCATTTCATGTAAAGTAATGAAAATGAACAGGACGATGATACTTAAAGGACATTTCCCCCAATTTCATAAATATATTTTATCATCAGCAAACTGTGAGCATTTACATCCTTACGTCTCTTTGATACTACTAAACAGAATGACACGTCTTCGGCACATCGAGGGTGAATATCGCAAAAATTGCATGGTGTTATCTCCCGGTAATGCACAATGCACAATGATTGACATTAATTACAACGTCATGTGTCAGCGCAGCTCGCTGCACTACGGTGTGTTCACACGGAGTGATATCTCGATGCCGTCTGTAACAAGCGCCAGTTTTATCTTTGTTGTGAAGCAAGAACATCGCTATACCTTGCAACTAATGCGGTTCACCTCTTCATTGAGGGTGTATGTATGGGTGTATGTATGGATGTATATATGTACGTGTGTGTGAGCGTATGTGCGTATGTGTTGGGGTGGGGGAGGGGGGGGGGTCAAAGGCCGTGCGAACAGCCCATTATCAATTTCTCATAAGGTTGAGTGGCAGTGTGGACGTTCTTTTATCTCCCACAACCATGACCCCAAACCAGTACATATTCAAATAATGTGCGTAAGAAGGAAACCGCTTAAATATCATCTTACGCCAATGAATGCAAATGCAAAAGTAAACATGATAAATATGATTATTAATAGGATAGGTTAACATATTTACATGTATTTTTTATGATTATATCTATGTATATCAATTGATATCAGCCCAGTCATTACGCAGAAGCGGCGAGATTATGCAAAGTTTGCACGTAGAATAAGGGAATCTTCTACCAACACCGCAAACATACACAAAATATGTACCTGCAATACAATATTGTGTACACACAATCACATCTACACACGATAAAATACATGTACGAATATACAATTTTATATCCCCCGTCCCCCCTCTCTCTCTCTGTCTCCCTCTTAATACTTATATATAATACATACATGCGCACGTGTGCGTGTGTGTGCGTGTGTGCATATATTGTTGAACATAAAAAGGTGGTTCAAAATTACAAAATGTATTAAATTAGTTAAGAAACATGAATGTGTATATGTACCTTTTAATACGTATATGTGTATGCCAGTGCGTTTGTGTGTAGATATATGTGTACGTGAGTGTGAATGTGAATGGGAATGTGTGCGTGTGCGTGTGCGTGTGCACTTGTTTATCTGGGTGTACGTGCAAATTTCTTGAGCTTCATAAAAGGCATTAAACTTGTCTGATAGAATATAGACTTGCATGAAAATGTTGGTATCGATGTTGATAATCGCAGCCAGGAAAAAATATTACGTCATGAGGCACGTCTGACATCTGTATACAGTCGTTCACATCCACGCTGTCACGCTACATGGCGAATTTACTGCTACCATTTTGGCCTCGCCCGCGGCAACGCGGTTCATTAAAAGCATTTATGTGTGTTTAAACGTGTTCCTACTAGGTTTCTTCAAAATATCTTGTGAGAAGAGAGCAAAAACAACAACAATAACGGCAGCTTCATTATCTTGTATAGCAACACAAAATCAGACAATAGAATAAACCCTGTTCGGATTGTACAGGTACCCCAGTATATCTTCGGAGTAACGTACCATTACATTCATCTGGAGTTTCAATGGATGAAATGCACTCTAAATCTGCTGATTGTTGCTAGTCGGACAAAGCTCGGACAAGCTTCGGGGTTACCATTAGTAACGTATTGCTTGAAAGACGGGCATAACATCTGGGTACATACCGAAAATTATCTATTGGTGCACGTCTAAGAAAAAAAACAGGCCAATACAAATACAAATATTAATATTCACAATTATTCCTCTCTGTCCTGCTTTCTTGCATATCTAAGTCCGCACGATGCGCCATACGCAGTCGACACATATTTTGAACGTGGTAGGGATTGGCGTACGCTACAGAGAGGCGGTGTCCACCTTCTTCTTCTTTCTAAGCTTAGTATGTAGATAGGGGATGACACCCCTCCTATCTCTATCCCTGGTAGAGATGGATAGATAGGGTTTCCGTCTACTCCAGCAGGTATTCACCCTCCTTTTTATTGCGACATGAAAGAGGTTCTTTAACGTATATAGGGCGTCAGTGGTTTGCCTATGCGCCGACCCTCCATTTAACTTCCTATCCGACGGAGGGATGTTTTGTAACGTGTAGCTATAAAATAATGAACCGCGGTTGGGAAGGACATTGCCAGAGTTATTGATTACGATGTTGTTATCAATCTGATTTACACTATATAAGTCATGTTACTGCGATTCTCTGATGTTTTTTTTTTATCTAGATCAAAATGGTTAACAAGGGTTTATCTTTAAACGACTATGTGGTCTCTTCCTTCATTAGTATTGGTTTGTTGCAAACAGTCGAAAAAAAATCGGCATAAAATCCTGAATTATGTCAATAAATAACATGTTTTGTAGAGTCGAGAAAACGTTTCTTTTTCTGTTAACGCGTAAAAGTTAGATTCCATATATCATGGACAAATAACTCCAAAATATGTATCATTTTAATATGAGACGAGAACTGATTCATTTGGATGAAAGAGTTGTGAAAAAGCAGTTCAATTCGATCATAGTTCCTTTCCACTTTCACTATTTATATCCAGTCCATCTTTTACCAATAAAATGCTGATAATGAAAGAAAAGTGAAAGAGAGAAGACGCAAATAGAGTAGATATTATTGGAAATTCATTCAAATGTGGAATCTGAAGAATGACAATAAGAGCAAAAGACGCCGTGAAGTTGAAAAAAAACAACCATACATGTACATCTATAGGCATACTGCATGTGTACACGGGGCGCTTTAGGCTTCGGGATGACTGGGGCATGCGCATAGTTAAGAATGAATCTTCATAGACACATTATTATTTTCGACATGACATGTGGGGGGATGAGGACCAAGTTTTGACTTACAATCATCTGCCGTGGAGCCCCGTCTGTCAAGTAAATTCCCGCCATTCGCAAACTCCCAAGTGCTGGCTATGGACGACCGCCTGCTGTGTCTGATCACCGGCGTTCTCATTCTGGCGCCAAATCAAACAAACTTTCCCGCGCAAAACAAAAGCATCCTTACACTTCCCAAATTGGATGCACGAAGCGTCGCTGAATCATACCATCGTTATGCGTCGGTTTAAATCCCACAGTGGTAAATTCCAGGTTAGATATATCCATAAATCCATAAGGCGAAAGCGGAGAGTAAGCAGGTAGGAATATTGAGTTGTATAGCGCTATTGAGAAATAACTCTAATGACTTTGAACGTTCGCTGGGAGGCTGCCGCGTAGAAAGTACGGGCTGACTTTGCCGGCAAGAAGCGGTGGGTACTGCGCATGCCCGCCCCAGACAACGCGACGAGTTTTATAGCTTGACAACAATGACGCATTGTGCACTGCGTGCTCCCATTCTAACTACGTCTTCCGACATCGTGCGCCTCGCTCACCATCATCAGCTCACAGTGAAATGAACTGCGAAAAATGTGTTGAACATCTTTTGGGTAAAAGCAGACCTGAACCCTACCCGACCTTTACGGCACGATAATCACAAGGACACATTACATTTTGATTCGGAGCTACATGGTTTTACTTGGAAGAGTAAAAAGAGTTATATGCCCTACGTTATGTTATCTCTTGTCCAACCGTATGGGTACACCATGTGAAAGGTGAAATGGCGTACAGTAATTCACCGCTCAATTATCAGGGTTTAATAATTACACCTTAACCCCGTCAACAAATGCGACTTGAAGGATGGCAACGCCGCCATACACATTCTCTGGGTGTGTTTTTTTTTCCCACCTCGGGTTGTTGAAAGGAAGGAAAGAGAAATCAAAATGTTATTCGTCCTAATTGGCAGTGAGGCAAAGCAAGGCCCCGCTGTGCCTTGAAACGTTTCAGTGCCCAATGTCTCATCGGCGGAGCTCAATAGAACCATAGCTGGCATTCATCGAGGAGGCTGTTTTCCTTGTTCATTTTTCTGTCGTGGCAAGGATACTGTTGGTATGGGGAAAATGAAATGTCATTATGTCAGATGTGTAAGATATGACTGCGAACGGCTGGGCGCAAATACGGTAATGCGATCGGACTGTTCCTGAGAACGGAGAGCCGTATCGCATGGCGGAGAACAAGGCCTCAAGGTTAGGCGAGCCTTGAACGGGTAGTTGGGGCGGGAGGAACGGGGAGGAGACGGAGGAGGAGGAGAAGAGAGAGAAAGAGGAGGAGGAGGAGGAAAAGAGGAGGAGGGAAGGAGGGAGGAGGAGGAATGAGAGGAAGAGGAGGAGGGAGGAATGAGAGGAAGAGGAGGAGGAGGAGGAAAAGAGGTGGAAGGGGGGGGGGAGGGGAGGGGAGGAGGGAGCGGAGGAAGAGAAAGAGTAGGGGAGGAAAGAAAGGGGGAGGCAAGTAGGACACATTGTATAAAAAGTAGGAAAAGAGGAGGAGGAAATTGGGAGGAAGAGGAGGAGGAGAATTAGAAGAACAGAAAGAGGAACAGGAGGAAAGAGAGAAAGAAGAGGATGAGGAGATAGAGGAAGACATGGAGAAGGAGGAAGTGGAGGAGGAGGGGGGGGGAGAGAATAAATGGGAGGGGGAGATTGGGGGAAGGAGGAGGAGAAGTGTGTTAAAGAGACGTGTGAGGAGGAGTAAGGAGAAGGAGGAGGAGGAGGAAGAGGAGCAGGAGGAGGAGGCGTGGGGAGGGAGGGGGAAGAATAGGGGGGATGGGGGAGAAGGAGGATGGGAGGGGATGCGGAGGAGGAAGAGGGGAGGGGGGGGGGGGACCGGGAGAGTAGCGGGAACAAACGGAGAGTACAAAAAAAGACTGACGTAGAGAGGGATGGAAATGATAAGGAAGCGAATCAGAGAGGTAAACAGGAAACAGATGAAAAAAACGAAAGAAACTAAATTATAAAAGATGCACATTAATCACTGTTAATATGAAGACGGATATACAGAGAAATATGGAGCGACATATGAAGAGAGAGAGAGAGAGAGAGAGAGAGAGAGAGAGAGAGAGAGAGAGAGAGAGAGGAGGGAGAGAGTGAGAGAGAGAGAGAGGTAGAGGGAGATAGAGATAGAGAGAGAGAGAGAGAGAGAGAGAGAGAGCCAGCCGAAGGCAAAGATGGAAGTGTCAGCAATACAGGGAGAACATTATATCTCAATAATCACCAGCGTGATCAGGCCTATTCCAAACATACACATACCGCAATTCAATTTGACTGCTAACCACTGATTTTCCGCATGTCTTTCTCTATCTTCTCACATTTCCGCGGAAGAATCCCACACTCTACGTATCCCCTTCCTTAGTCTTAGCATGATATGTCTCAACTGAAGCTGCATTCCCTACAATTAACGCGATCAACTTTTGATGAAAAATGCTATCGGCTTCATCGTATCCGCATGAGTTTTCCATCCATGCATTATTTTCATGAACAATGCTCGGGTTCTGCTTTCCACTAATCTTTTCAAATTTGATTTATTTTCCAATTGTATTGGCAAATCTTCTGTCTTATACTCAGTCGGTTTAAGATTTCATCTTCCGTTCTTTCTCCCCCCCCCCTCTCTCTCTATCTCTCTCTAACACACACAAACACACACACACACACACTC